>CM074199.1:10048207-10776541 GCA_037179385.1 Holothuria scabra
ACAGCGATGCTAAAGTCCAGCTGAGCCTCAGCTGGTAAATGCTAGCCCAATTGAGCCCCGCGTGGGAACACCTGA
Organism: Holothuria scabra; assembly: GCA_037179385.1. Lineage (NCBI taxonomy): Eukaryota > Metazoa > Echinodermata > Holothuroidea > Aspidochirotida > Holothuriidae > Holothuria > Holothuria scabra. The sequence continues at coordinate 10,048,283 of CM074199.1, forward strand.
CAACCTGACAAACACGAATGGGTTCCAACTTGTGCCCAGAAAGTAGTCCATCAGGAGCCCATCTGGGGACTGGTTGGACATGTTGACTAGGGTAACGCTCCCAGGCGCGTAGAAATTTGTCAAAGAGGGAAGAATCCTATAGGAAAACTATAAGTGTAGCGCCACCGTGATTAGAAAAAATGTTGACCGAAAATGCCGACCAGATTGCTGGAAATAGTACCTCGATCTTGATCATATTCACCTTATTATAAAAAGACTATAGCAATACCATAAAAACAATAATAATACAAAAAATATGTTTTGGGGTTATTTGGGAAGGTTCTCGCTTGTTTACGCTCCTGAACACCCTGGTATAATATTCAACGATTCCCCCCGAATTAGTCCATGGTACGTGAATTAGTTATGCGTGGCTTGAGTCAGTGGTGCGTAGGAGGTGTACTCTTCTTACATCTCAGGACATTCAACCAGTGTCGCCGGTTTCTCCACAAGGCGAAATTGAAAGAGGTTTGGTAATCTATATGATCGTCTAAACAATTGAATGAAGCGGTCAATTCACGGTCTTTTCCTCGTGCTGGACCTCAGCACTTCCATGCATTGTAGTCCCCAAAGAGACCGAATTACCAGATTATGGGGGGTTGCTAATCAATGAGATAAAAAAAAGAACCAGTTATCCCATGTCTTGGTTCATTGAATCTAAAAATGGACTTTGAGACTTTTGATCGATTTTCACTAGATAGAAGGACAATACATTGTTCGATTGTGTCTTTCAATTTCTTCATTTCACGTGATAAACAAAGCTATAGTTGGCTTAACATATTAGTAGAAAAGCAAAAGAAAGCTGTAGTCCCAATTCGTACAAACAATGTTCTTTAACATCAAACACGGATCCCGGGAGGGGGGCTATTACGGCCTCAGTCATCCCTTTTTCGCCAGATCAACAGTAAAACATACGGGAAATTACCAGGGTTACTCCCTCAGTTCTCTGCTTTCTCGTAAGTCAGTCCCCCTTTTTGGAATGTCTGTATCCGCCTCTGAACATGGAGGTAAATATAGTATGGGGGTGAGAGGAGCATGCTTGCTTCACAATGGCAATAGTTCAAATATTCAAATTTTCCGAATTCGTGACTTATCTTAAATCGAAAGAGTAAGTTCCCTCAAATTCTCAATTATGGACAAGAGCCAAGTCAAGAACTTCTGCTCAAACTTCCCGCAGTTTTCCAATGCTTAAACTGGACGCATTGGCCTACTATTTATATCTAATGTTCATTTGTAAAACAATAAAGAATCCTTTATCATTTAATGAAGATTTTTTTTTCAAAATCATTTTTCACAATTTGGAATCTAGGGCTCTGAAGAGAAACAGTAATCATCGACAAATGTACAAATTTATGGAAATTTACGATGAATTAAAGCAACGATTACTTTTTTTTTTTTTAAAAAAAGAAGAAGTCGAAAGGATTCTTGAGACAATCTAAGTGGATATTTTGTGCATCAGAAATGCAAACAAGACAACTTAGTTTTTATTCTAAGATTGCCAGCAGATAAATTAAAAAGATACCGTGTCCACCCTCTTTCAAATTGTTTTACGTTTAGAAAAATAATTTACTTCTTACCAGAGCTTGTTTCATGCAAACTTTAAACTACTTTGAAAGAACTTTGAAGGAAGATTGTAGCAAAATTTATTTTCACTAGGTCTGCATCCCATAAGTCACTATTCAAAAACAAGAAAGTGGTCAGTATTTTATTTTAAGGACCATATTTATCTCATGATTTTCCGCACTATCCAAACTTTAAATTATGCGTTATAGAGCTTCAAGCGGAACCAACACTTTCTCATATATAATAATATGTAGGCCTATAATATGTAATATAATTACAGATTGATAACCTGTGAATACAGGTTGAGTAATGTGAAAGGAAGTGGAAGAGCGCCAGCAAATAAGTCAACCGGTGTACAGTATAGCATGCGGTCTGCTCATTTTTGAAGTTGGTGGTATTGTCAATAGGGTGTTCTAACACCGATTGAACAAGTAGAAGTTTGGACAGTGCTCATTGAAAGAATTTGTTTCAACGAAAGCAGTCGAGCACACAAACATTATCGGTTTATCTGGCTTCGAAGCAACACCGGATTGAGTTAACGTGGATCTTAAAAAATATAAAAGGATGGATGGGCTTCCTGCATACCAGCAACAAAATTAAATATTTGTAATTTCTGTCTTTTGAACATGCTATTGTAAGCTGGGTTTACTATAGACGATAGTAAACATGAGCTTTGTAGCTACTATTTTTTTCCTCGTATAACTAACGTGTGTGTTGACTTCGGTGTCGTTTAATACTTGTGGATAAACTAAGAACTCGATGATATGTTAGTGGAAAACGCGAGCAGTTCGGAATCTACACAATCAGTAATCATTTTCTTCTCAAACTTTAAAAAACATCGTAGGATCATTTTAAGTTTTTACAGTTCTACCACTTTCGCCTTTCAATGTGGATTGTTTTAAGGCTCCCTCCTTCTGGTGAAAAGTAGATATGTGAACAGCAATGTGAAAGAAACATTTGGAACTTTACTAGAAAAGAAAGTCCAAATCAACTAACTAAATTCAACCACGGTGTTGGAAATAAGTATTTGTTAAATGTAAAGCTAAATTCCATTCTTGTTTTGGAAAACCTTTGTCATTCTCTGAAAATGTCCTACTCAGTAATTCAGATTCAAAGACAGATTTTTCTCGTCGCTTAAGAAACTAGAATTTTGTTGAAGAAACGACAGTTTAATTTATCGTCTCATATCGGACAGCAGACTGGTTTCCAATGTTATTCAGTTACATTTCTTGGAATGATATTCTGTTTTTCAAGGTTTCATAATTTGAATATTCACATGCATGCCTATCTTTCCACGGATTTGATTATTAATACGTCAACTGACTTTTTAATAACATGCATTCATTGTTCATTTCTAAACTACTGTGACAAGTCCTTGTTTCAAATTGACCAATCGTTCCTCCTTGGAATATATCTTCAACAGGACTTCATGTTTAGTTTGGAATATTTTATCTTAAGTCTTATCAGGAGCCCAAGTGGCAAGTATCAACAACTGTTCTTGTTACAACAATGTTGGAACGTAAGTCGGGGAGCCCTTTGGTTAGCCCTTCCAGTAGCGATGCGAATATGGTGAACGCTGGTTCAGATGAGCTGAGCCATGACGACGCGAAGTATTTTCTTTACCCAAAACCACCAGCCGTCGGACGTCGCAGAACATCGATGACGGGCAAGACCTCCCCGGGGTTTTCAGAACAGTTTGATGGCTTAGATCCACATGGATTGCGTCGAAGGATATTGGCTAGACGGGGAAGTGCTCCCGAGGTAACAATTGGTCTACCGCCTATAGAAGACAAATTTCGCAAAATGAATGTTCTTAGCAAAAGTAGTTCGAAGCTCTCTCTCGAAAAATTGAATACGTCCCTCGCAGACGCCAATTCGTCTTCAATGAATTATGTTTCCCGCAATGGTGGAGTAAATTTTGCAAACAGGGATAAAGATGATAGCTTTGACGAGAACACGACACTTTTAAGGACAAGAGATTATGGATCATGGGCTAAAAAACAAGTTGCAAAGGAGAAATCACATGCGGACCAATGTTTGAATAACTCTGACCCGAAAGCAAACCTTTTAAGACCTTATAATAGAAGGCGACGGCTCAGTTCAAGTCCGACTAATCTTCGAAGAATTGCTGATGAGTTGAACAATGATGTAGCAGTATTGCCGTCAAAGAAATATAGCAATAAATATAGGAAGGAATCACTAAGGGATATAAATATGAATATTTGTCTGAAAGATAAATCTAAAGGAAACAAGAGTGTTTCGGTTGTTGAAGAGGATGACGATTCAATAGATGAAGAATTTAATCAAAGAATTTTAACTTGGATTGACGATGTCCAAAAGGCGACTAAAAATCCATTTTTATCAGATGACGAAGATGACGATGTATCGCGGGAAACCGCGATACGTATAATACATAACGGAGACTAAAGCTATACCGCGTATGGCTACCGTTGAGTTTGTCGTGTGAAATTGCAAAAATTCTGAACTGGAGATTCATGTAGCCGCAAGTGGTATTGCCCGTGTTTTGACTTAAGTAAGATCAAGTCTACGAGTGGGAACTCGTGCTGTAAGCATATAAAAGCCTCAGTGACGGTACCCAATTTTAGCATGTCGATTTACTGAAATACAGACAATTTTATACTTAGCAATTTAAAGTAATAGCTAGCAATGTTTGCGATTTTAGAGTAGAATGTTATAGACTGGAAGCTACTCTAATTGTCCCGGATGCCAAACAAAACTATTTGGGTAGATGTGCACTGTTAAACAAGGTGTTTCTTGATTGGCTGTTGCCATTGTGTTGTCTCGATTGTATTCTTTGTTCGGGTTAGGGTTGATATGTTAAGAGGGAACGTATTTACTGCATGGTTCTATAAATTTTGATTCATTTTCTACATTCGGTTCTGGATATACTCGCAATTATACCTGACACATTTGCTACAAAAACGAACGGAATTGGAAGCACCAGGTGTGATGTCATCTATTCACATTGACCATCAAAGTCTTGTTTTTCGTTAAAAATTCTCCTTTAATTTTACGGAAAAACGATGATATATATTGATCATAAATTTATGTATTCTAAGAGATGGAGATTTTAAACTCTTATCTGAGTTAAAGGCAGCATAGCATCAAGTTAGGCATACGCCGTATAAATTTTACAATTCTGTGAGAAAAATATTTTCACTTAGAAGAACTATAAGAACATACTATTAAACTTTTACTTCGTTCACTTTTTGCTGAAAATGTGTCAGTTATAATTTGCTTATATTTTCTGCACCGAACGTAGGAAATGAATGAAAAATTTACAGGAGCATATTACTCTCTCCCTTTAGTCAATCCCTGTGGGATGGGACTCAAGTTGATTTTGGACTTTAAAATTAAGAATTGTTGCTCTTGTTTTACAGCAAGATTTTTCACATTTTAATACAGAACTGATATTTATTACAGGAGAATGACCGATATTCAAAATAAAGCAGAAAAGTGGATTTTATTTCAAGAAGTAAGTCTCTTATAGTTTACTAGTTTATTGGTGAGACGGAATGGTACAATAATGATTAAAGGCAGTCTTCTCTCAAGCTACAAGTTTTGTTGTAGTCTTCAGAAATTCTGAATTAGCACAGTCTTTGATTGACAGCTTGCTCAAAACATCTAGAGTACTGTAGCTCGTATTACACTTATGTACTGTGCTGCGAATTTCTTGATTACACATTGGGGTCTTGTATACTCACCCATAAACAATAAACTGAGATTGTGTGTGGGAGATGATGAGTTTTACACAGGCGTGAATTTGTGAGGGGGGGGGGGGTAGGCTAGGAGAATTGGAATTTTTCTTTGTATGTTGTATTCTATTTTGTAAAGTTAGACAAGAAAGAATTTTGTAAATGCATGTTACATGATCATGCTAGCAGGATATATTATCTACAATAATGCACATTAGTAATAGAGACGATATGAAGAGATCTGGAAAAGATATTATACTGTAAAACCAACTCACGATACACTTTTAATAGCCTATATTTATGCAGGATTTCCTGTTAACCTATTCTCTCAATCGAAAGTGGAATTAAAAACTGTACGTGTATAAGTACTTGTCGAAACATAGTGACGCTATATTTGTTCAATCTGCTAAGTTCTATTTAGGGATAGCGTTCTTAGCACCTTCAGGAAAGGTACCTTGGGTGTCTGTTGTACTTGACATAAGACGCAGTTCTGGCAAAGTGGCGCGCAGAAGTGATACAGGTCCGCTAAGCGGGCATTTTATTTTTAACCGCGAGATAAACTTCTTATTAATGGGTTCAAAAATGAATTTTTAGTATGAATGTTGTTGGCACCCTTTTTTTGGAGAAGATGAAACGTTGTAGGTCTAACCTGAACATGTGCCCTAGGAATGCTTTTTCTAAAGTCCTCCCGGCCCTCTGGCAAAGGGCCGTTTAGCAAGACCAAACTTTAAACTGCTTCCCGAAGACTCTAATATTACGTCACTAAAGGGAAACACTGTCTTGTCCAACCTCACTACCCTTATACCACTTTCATCATTGGTCTGTCATGTATGGCTCCATTCTAGACTGAATGAAAAGAACAGATGCTATACCCATGATCTTGGCCAAAAGTCCCGAATCCCTAGAAATGTTCACAATCCATATTCCTGTCTGTGAAGCCCGGTTAGTTGAGACAGTTAGCTTGTACGTATGATTAACTTGAGAGAATCGTTCAGCTACGAACATTTAAAAGGTTCCCCCAAAACTTAAATCTTATAACTTCTGTTTATATTCAGGAGGTTAGTGTATACTTTTATGTTCGTCGATTTGTTCAACATAATAGCTAAGTATAAGGACAAGAAGGTAAGCTGAGAGTGTTTTTACGAAAAATAAAAAGAAAAACGTTTTTTCTCCTTCGTTATATTTACAGATATTTAAAATATCAAAGACATAAAAATTGCAGGTCCCAGTGGGATAAAATTTTTACTGAGGGATTTAATTTTCTGTTGCGTTATTTAAGTGCAATATTACAGTTTGTACCAAAAAGTTATGATGGCCTTAATTGTGCTAAAGTAAAGGGATCGCGACGGACCCTTTAAATGTGAGCACAACTAAAAAACTTTCAAATCAATAAATAATATTACCTTAATTAATGGTGCCAAGCGTCTAGTTTTTGTTTCATGTTTTTATTTTGCATTCAAGATTAGGACGGTCAAGTGTGTGTGTCGGTGTGTGTGTGCTTGTTCGTGATTAAGTTATCACCGTCCTCGACTGGGAATTAAAAAGTGGGAGATAGTTCGTGGAGCGGAACGGGTTAAGGGCAAGGTTTGTTAAAATATGTGAATGTAATGGTACTTAAAAAGTTTTCCTAAATCGTCAAAGGAACCACCCGCCAGTTCCCATTCGTTTCAGGAGTAAAAGCCAACACAAATATCAAGGATCACAACCGATTGGCATAGGTTATCTCACACTCGTGGGTAGCCTTCAAGGCGTCGATCCTAAGGAGGGGGCACAGGGGAAATCGCTCTACAATGAAAATATTGCAGGCAAACATATCGTTTTGCCACAATAATTTCAGGCAGATTTAAAAAACACAACAGGCAGAATTAACAAAATGTAACACTGTGGTAAACAGATGACTTTAGAACTTATAGAAAACATCATTTTGAGCCTGTTTCAAAGAAATAATACTGCACTTACAACGCGCCATTCGTGTTCTGTGTATATGTGTGTTAATGTCAGTGTTCATGCCAGTTTACTGGTGTGTGTATGTGCTCGTGTTTGGGTGGGTGGATTGCCTATAGACGAGTCCGCTGACCGACACGATCTGAGGTTCCGGTTGTTGGAAAATTTTTGCCCCAACTCTCATGAGATTACAATTGTGTCTTTTAGTTGACGGAAAAATGTAGTTCGAAGTAAACAGAGGTCGAGAATTGTCAAAGTAAAACTTACAGGAGTTTTTCTGCTCAAACCCGTTGCCAGACAAAGACTTGGAGGGGAAGAAATATTTCTCCGGGGGCGAAAATATTACATGGGCTCATGCATGCTAATTTTTTAATCCTCTAAGGGAATAGACGTTTTCAGTAAGAGGAGGCGGCGACTTCACCCTCTGCTCCCAGATTACGGGTTCTAATTACTGTATGTTCTGATCGAGATTTGCGAAACGCGCGACGGCGCTTGGCGTTTAACTTACTTCCTTCAGTCCTTGTTGAGTTGATTCATTAATTTAGAACTCACTGGAGGTCTCTGCAGATCTCTGAGATACATATTTCGTTTTCCCCTCACATCTTGAACAGTTTCAAACGCCTGGCATAAGACATCGGCGGAATCGCTATACTTATACCTACAATGATTACGCAGGGAGGTGTAACTCCCTCGATTACGTATGACTCCAGAGCTGCTGGTCTATAGGACCTCTGTGAGTGAAACGGCAGTTAAACAACCTCCCACTTGTCGTAGATTAACGGATTGAAGTTTAGTAATCCTGTAAGCTAGTTCGGTGATTCGTTGCCGCATGGAATTGGGGAGCACAGCGTGGAATATACGGAGATCACTGCGTAGCGTACAACGTTCCCTTGTTTTCGTCAGTACGTGAATTCAACACTAAGTGTCCAGCCAAGTCAAACGATTGTAGGGCTCTTAGTGCTACTGTACGACAGATTAAAATGAAAAATTTCATACCAAAAAGACTTTTAGACACTATCCACTGCACTAAACAAAACTTGAGAGACCTCCTTACATGTTATGGATGGAAAAAGAAAGAATGATCTAACCAAATTTTCATGTAAACTCAAATTTTGGAATACGTGTTGTCGGTGCGGGATTGGTTTGTTTGTCCCGAAAATTTGGACGATGTGCTCATGTGCATAGCCACCAAAACGAATTACCGAACTCGCTGATTAAACTGACTGCATGGTCACGTGGTTAGAGTATCCGACTGCTGGCTGGGTTTGACCGAAGACTTTAAAGACAGAACCTAGGCCTACTACCATTTAGCTTGGTGCTCAGACATGGAACAGGGAAATCAAACCAGTGAGCCACAACCGAAAAAGGCCGTGGTCGGGCCGACTGAAAATCTAATTGGTTACAAACTCCTGAGACGTAAAACCAAACCTCGGATCAAAACCTTTTTTGCAGCGAATCACCCCGCCACCACTGCCGTATGAGACCCTTCCCCTTAATTTTGCAACTCCAGATCTGCACCCCAGGGCTTAATCTCTGTCCGGCTATAAGCCACCGAAGTTTATCCGATTCCGCAAGGTTGTAGCCAAGCGCGGCCCCTCCCGTACCGTACGGACATGCCAGCCACGACCACTGCTAAAAGGCTCCAGACGAAGAGTCTCGTTGGCACTTACCTATTGTAATGGAAAAAACTTTGTTTCCTTAGGAATATGCAGAAGAAGCGGGGTGCAAGACCCGTCCTTTTGGCACAAACGCCATGCTATTGACCGGTCTCCACAAAATTTGCAAAAGAAAACTATAGCATTCAGTGGAAGAAGATATTCAATTGAATTTCTTCACTTCGTCCTCTCCATTCGCCTTTCCTTCGAAAAGGTTTCATAATCTTTAGATCTTATATCTTTCTTTCTTCTTCCTCAATTTTAAAAGCATGCATTTATCCCCTTTGACAGTTCCAATTTGTTTTTTCTCACCATAGGCCTATGATCCTAGTTTATTGTTTCAATTCTGGTGAGTATATTAATTACATTAATGTGAAATTCGAACACTCCCAGTGCACATTGTGTAATATTAGCTACTTTGGTTTTTGAATTTGATGTCAATCAAAGAGCTGTGTCAACTGAGTAGACTCCGGGTAAAAATTGTAGTTTGGGGTGGCGGCCCCTATTGGATATAAGCTATACTTGAATCACCTGTACAACTTCTTGATATTTTAACCGGGATGCAGGGGCGGCGTTAAGGGGGGGGGGGGTGCGGTCGGGGGGATCTTCCTTAGGTTTTTCCTTTCCCCCAATTACCCCACCCCCTTCACCTCCTGGACCCAACCGCTAGTAACGGGCGCTTTGGAACTCGGGTTCGCGCTACCAACGAAAAGCTTTGTCCCCAACATTATCTTCTTTCCCTCCCCCTCAAAAATGGCATTCTGGCGCCACTGAGCAGCTGACGGTATCAAGCAATTCATTTCAAGTGAAAGTGGTCAACGGCCAAACGTCAATAAAATATACACGGCTGTTATTCTTGTTACAGGTGGAAACATTCATTAGTAAAACAAGTAGGCCTACACGATTAAAGTTAGGTGAAGAGAGACTGAAGAACGCCTTCTGTCATCAGATCCTGTATAACTAGTCCTTCAACGATTTATCACGGAACCATAACCTGATAACGTGCACAAATTAAGACTGAGCTGGGAAATAGGCAGCTTCATTGGAATGTTTGTTTTCTTTTTTTTTTCGTCATTTGGTTAGACTGTTAGATGGTTCTGTTTTTTAAATACCCTTTTCATTGAATTCTTTGGACCTACTGTAAAGAAAAAATAGGACAATTTCGTGTTTGTATTCTAACGGTTTTAGTATTGTCATACTATGTCTAATATAAATGAAAATTGACATGTCGGACTTGTAAATATTGCATTCGTAATATATATTTATCAAAATTGGCATAAAAGAATTGAAAATAAATAATGAAAAGAAAAACTTTGGGGATGACGATTAACTGCCTTTAAACCATCTCCGTTTCTTCTTTTCCTGTCCACTTATCGTCTGTAAACAGCAGGGAGTTAGCACCTCGTACGGCGTTTTAATTCTATGTCAATACTTTAAATGTCTCCCATTGTTCAACATAAACTCTACATTACCGTCTACCAGTGTAAAAGCCCTTACCTTACAACTTACGTCATACTATCCTACTCATGTTTAATCAGTAGACATTGCATGTCAATATACCTTTGTTTGTTTTTGTCTTTAGTAACTCGGGTGAGGATGAGCCCATCCTTAACAGATATCGCGGGAACGAGATGAAATTTATCTCCAAGCCTCCAACGACCTTGCGAAGTAATCCATCAGGCATTATTTACTATAACAGTTCTCTAACTAAAGAATTATAGTAACACTAAACGTGCGGCAAAATAGCAAGAACAGTTGATCAGGTTGTGGTAAAGTTGTTTGAAAGATGTGGTCGCATCCATATTTTCCTCTTTAAATAACAAATAAAATAACTTTTGTCCCAATAAATGATTCCTTGGTAATTTAATCATGTTGTTCAAACAGACAAGGTATGTGTTTGAGAAGTTTGAAAATGGTACTCAAAGCAATCAAATAGCCTACCGAATTTGAACACAGAGACTAGGTTGTTGACATACTATACAGCTGGTCATATATTGCTGGAACAATCAGACTACTAGGTAGTATTTACATTAGACAATGCAGTATCTTATCGGGCAGTCATATCGTTCGATTTTACTAAGTTCGGACTCCATATAACGCTCGGGTCAACTGGATCGGTGTTTTCGTTCTTGTACCGTATTGCGGAATACTGAAAAATGCAAAAGGGTACTCGAACGAAGAATTTATGTATGTACCGTATTCCTGTGAAGGACATGTCTCAGCTGGTATATGCACGATGCCTCTGTGTGCACCAACTCACCTACAAGTTCACGGCATCATAGACCTAACGCGCATGTACAAAACTTGGAAAAATCGCAATTTTCCAAGCTTGTTTAATAGCAATTAGTGCCCTTTTACAGATAATAATATCGTTCATTCTGATGCTCAGATGAACTCGTTTCCCACGGAGTTTCCAGGGGCTCGAACCCTGACCCCCCACCGGGGCGGTCTCCCTGGACCCAACGAGGGGCCCTGTAAAGCCGGGTCCATGGACCCCACGCCGCTAGGAGGAGCGCCGTGAGCGCTTCTGTGGCGCCTCCGCAGCGGTCTCATCCCCAAGGTTCCAAAACAAATCTCCGCAAATGCTAATGCAACATGATCGCCACAGCGGCCATCCCGTCTACCGTATTTAGGCCTATTCACCTTGAGCCTAGCAGTAAATGTGGGCTCGATCTGCGTCATCCTCGCGGGCCCAATAAACAATAGCCAGCAAGGGTCCCGAATCAGTGGCGTTGCAATTACCCCATTTGCCTAAGATCACTCCAATCTGCTTAGGGAGGAACGAGGTAAGAGTTCACGGCCTTGTACGAATCAGATTTGGGTTGGGTGGCCCTATTGACCCCTCGGAGAAAGTGGATATTGTCCAACCAGTCCACCCGCTTGTCGCGTTACCTGCGTAGCAGGCTGTACGTCATATTCTTTTTTCAGTCATATCCCTAACGCCGGTCAAAGTGAACATCGAACGAATTCTTTTGCATATTCATAGAAAATGTGGTCTCGAGACTGTTTGAATGTTTGTGAATATTCACAAGACGGCAACATCTGGTCATTTGCAGTAGCCCATACCACCCACGGAGTTGGTACGTCATTGTAATACTGTACCCACGTCCTGGTAATACCCACTGCATAATGCTAATGCAACACGATAATTATAGGGCATCTCAGGTTTCAGTCTAGACATGCACTCACTCAAGAACAATTGTATTCTTCATTAGAGAGTACATGAATAAATCATATTATGGTAAGGAAGTTTGCGTCTAAAACTGGACGCAGTCCTGTTCGTTCAGTTGGCGGACTTTGGTTTTGGAAGCTAAGAAGCTGAGAAAACCACCGTCCACTCCGCGGAGTACTTGTCACCCTGCTTGAGTAACTTCAGTTACCAGGTTACGCGACCGTCCAGCGGCCGGTGTAACAGATTAGTACACCGGACTTGTGTTACTCCCTGGATAACGGGAAAGAGACTTAAACTTTCAACACCTAATGTGCTTGGTCGTCATGCATGCAACCTTTGAACAAAAACACTTCACATTTTGGCATGAATCATGACGTTTAAAGATTATTTTGCACAAAATTCAGTTTTGAGTAAAGAGGTAAAGATGAAGATATTTTTTTTTTATTCTTCCAGTCAGCCAGTAGGAAAATCCAAATTTGTTGCGCAGCGCACATAATTATCCATTGGTAATTCAATCGCGGATAAATTTCCCTCCTAGATAGGCGCAGGTGTCAAGACGGTTGAACTTAGGGCGTGGGAAGTTAAGAAAAGCAGTCAGTTATGTGGTAATTGATATAAATATTTACATATCAAAGCAGAGCATACAATTTAATGGCTTAAATTAAAATTCACACCTACTAATATGAAAGTTTTGAACAAACACACAATGTCATCGTCACTTCTACGGTAGTGTAAACATTTCACACTTTAGCAGAGGGGTATATACCACCTACGGGTGTACGGCCTGTATTCTTTTTTTTTGGGGGGGGGGGGGGCTTTTCAGATTCTCGCTCTTTCGAAAGTTCCGATTGCTGGCCAGGCCAGTAGCCAACAGAGGGTAAGGGACGCAATCCACTGAAATATTTTTTGCCCACTTGGAGAGCTTGATTCCATTTCCATGATATTGATACGCTTTTACAAATTTGTCCTCCTTGAAAAATCATATTTGTATATCTTTTCTGACTGAGGGCAAGTACTTCCCGACCCCAACCCCTGGCTATATGATGGATCCTCAACTGGTGTTGGGATCAGAATAAGAGCTGATGATCTCGTCTGATAGTCCAATTGTCATGTAATGCTGTGGGAACCAGCCTGTGTAGGGCCTCTGTGGCTGCCACCCCCTGGTTTCTAGCGCGGGGCCAAAAAACTTCGTTCACTACGCGGGTATTCGGGAAGTGAATGTCGGTTGATGGGGTCAATGCATCACATTAGGGCCTACACTTATACAGGTGTTTGAGGCATTGATAATTTGAATTTACTGTCAAGTACTGTTCCCACCAACAATGGCTCACAGTTAAACTTTTGTCGACTTCGAAAGCAATGCAATCATTACAAGGTCTTGTTGAACAGAACAGGAATTCATAACTGGTAAACGAGAATTGAAAACAAAGGAATGTGCAAATAGAGTAGAGAGCCTAGGCGACATCACTATCATGTGTTTGTAACTGACAATGTACAAGCCTAAGCTGTTAGACTAACATTGAATTTGTAGTGAAAGCCATGAGTACGTTTAATTTGTCAGCTTATCTCAAATGTTTGGTTACGATTGTGGCAGCTAAACGGTTGAGAAGTTAATGATTTGGTTCGATTGCTGGACAAATACAGTATAACGGACTAGGGCAAACTTTGATCACGTAATTTCGGTTGTTCGTTGGTTTGTACCGAGACCCCGTGAAGACTTGCCATTCTTCCGATAACAATCCGACAATTTGAACAGTCTTAGCCTGTGCTACAGAAAGGATTTGGTCGTAAACTTAACTGATTACATTGGTGTTTTTGTTTCGAAGTCCAAGGGTAGAGCAGATGTCCTTCATTATGGTATTGTAGTAGGGTGGTGGTTGCAAACCCTTTCCAGTTTAACCGCCCTTTCACCGAATGACAAGGAGATGATCCGGCGTTGACGGGGACATATGCTCCTTCCCAATATTTGAGAAATTCAAGTTGCCCATTGAATTGATTTCCGCACACCGGTAGTTTTTTCAGTTTTTTCTTTTTAAATTTAGGTAATGTTTCTCATCCGACCCACAATATTGACAACAAATCGCCGCCCACTCAAGTTGCGAATGAAGATGTTATGCTCTCAAGAGAGTCCATTACCGTACCGGTATTATTGCTGTGCCAATAAAACAGATAAAAGAATAGTCCATGGCCAAATTTCGCCTTGGCCTATGTTTGATATGCTGAACAGGAACAAATCGCAATCCGGTGTGAATTTTTATGATGTCCTATGCATGTTCGGTTGTAGAGATATTAGCAATTGAACGTGATTCATTTCAAGTTCTACAAAAAGTGAGTTGAATGTTTTGTTTTTCTTCATTTTCTTCTCATTGTTTTACCTTGGTTTAATTACTGATGCTACCTTGCCTTTAGAGAATATGAAGATTTTAAAATTTCATTGCTCAGGGTGCATTTATGGCATCAATATTTGAGTGCATAAAATTGGTGGTAAATTTTAAAGAAAAGTTAAACATTGGCCATGTGACGCCTTTTTACTCGACTCAAGTTCACTTTTTGTAGAAAATGTGTCACCTAGCTTCTCAATTGCTTATATTTCAAACCAAGGCTTTATGAAATTCTAAAAGCTTCCATTTAGCTGAGTTCTCAACTGGTTTGTACTAAATAAATGGAGACATCGAGATGAGTAGGTGTGATGTATTCCCTTTCCAGATACCACGAAATCATATCTAAGGTGTGTACGGACCGTCCAAAACCGAGATCACATACCGAGACCGCCCGAAACTGAAGTCGAATTTGAACGGCGGTGTCTTTGAATTTATAGTGGACCGACGGTTGGGGTGGTCTCTTGATGATGACCATGGTATTAGGCTACCCACGTACTAATGCTCACTATCACAATTTTCATTTAAAGGGAAAAATGCAGTCACCTAACTTGAATCAGGAGAGTAGACTGTCCTGTTTCATGATTGGCTGTTAACAGGAGAAATCATGTGACAATATTTGTTCTTCTCAATGGTGAAATTTACCAAGGGGAAATGCTTAATTTATGAACTTATATGCAATATTGAAGTCTTAACATGTTATGAAAGATACTTTGATTAGAAATAAGAAGAAAAAATGTGAGATTTATCTGTTGCTTCAAGACAACTTTCGGGAGACTACCATGTCCTTTAAAGGCAGTTATTCACCACAGGCAGTTCCAATTTTCAGCCCAACCTATTCACTTCAGCCACTTCCATAAGTATCTCCCGTCCTCATGCAGGTACAATAAATTCCCGCCAATTTAT
The DNA here is from genome assembly GCA_037179385.1 of Holothuria scabra. NCBI lineage: Eukaryota > Metazoa > Echinodermata > Holothuroidea > Aspidochirotida > Holothuriidae > Holothuria > Holothuria scabra. The sequence goes on from CM074199.1 coordinate 10,063,653, forward strand.
TGCCTCGGGACATACTCTGGCGAGTATACTGTACAAGGCTGTGATATTTAATCAAAACACCCTCGGTAGATGCTGTGTAATATGAGCTACTCTCCAGTTTTCACTTTGATGTCGATCAAGAGCTGTAACAGTTGAAACCTTCGGTAGACTACGTGTAAAATTGTAGTTTGCGATGACGAATGGCTACCTTAAAAGGTTGTGTGACAAGGAAATGACAAAAAAAAATGTTTTTTCGATGTAACAAGCATTGAAAATCAGGAAAACTACCCTTAATTTCCATCAAAATCCGTCAAAAGTTGACCATTTTACAGGGCAATTCCTGATTTGCACTTCATCATCCATAAACATGAGCTCAATATGCAAATTTGTGATGTCATGAGAGGGAGATGCCATATATGGCTATTGTGCTCCTTTGATTGTACAATCTTCATTTCAAGGATAATTGAAACATTAGTTTGTCGTGAGGGCTTTATTTGGAAGTTAATATTGTTTTTTTTGAAAATCATCAGTAACAATATCCAAACAATGAACTATCCGATGAGTAAGTTAATAGATAATTAATATAGGGTTAACAAAAGAAATGTCAAAACTCTGCAACACTCCACATCATTATTTTACAACTAGTTGTTTCAGAAATATTCAAACTTTTGCAGAGGTATCACTATATTTTGAGAACCGTTAAAGATATTGACATAATTCCAACAGATTTTCACCTAGGAAAGTTCACTCCCTAACTATCAACAGATCAAACAAAGCCATGGTATTTTGCTGACATATTACACTACCTTTAGAGTAATTGTATAAAAATCAAGGAGGCAAAAATTTCTTATCCAACACCTGTAGAAAATTAAAAGATTATAGAATGCAAAACTGAAAATCAATGAACTTCATTGGAAAAATCAGTTGATTCACAGCATATTGTTCACCGAACTGCCGAAATTCAAGTTACAGTAGTAGTGTCCCCTTCCAAACGAATTTTAGGCTGAATTCCCTTTTTTCAGGCAAACTTATATCCCAACGATCTGTGGAAATTTACTGTCAGTCACATAGAATGTTATTATATAGTTGCATAACGTCACGGTAAGTGCATTTTTATAACAATGCAGTGGGACATGCAGTGAGCTCGACGAAAGGACGCCGTGCGAGCAGGGAGTGTCTGTTGCAACTCCCTGGTGCGAGCCTCTTTTCAGTGACGTATACATAAAACATAAAAAATGAGTCATCAAAGGCTCATATACGCGATGGGTTGCGAATCTCTGCATTCGGACTTAAAGGGAAATATTGCATTTTAAAATGCTCTAACACAGCATTAAAAGAAAAAATTACTTTAGTCAGTTCCAAATCATTCGGTCTCAACAATTAACCAGGGGTGGCGCCGGCGGGGGAGGGGCATCCCCCCGTCGGGGAACACTGCCCCCCCCGTCGGGGAAGGTCGGCGGTTTCATCGGGGAGGCCTGAAAAACGAAAAATAAAAAAATTATAAAAAAAACTCACAAGGACTGCAGTTACTGGATGGGCGATCTAGAACACGTTTTTTGTTTTGAAATGGTATTTTAAAACATATCGGAATCGATTTTAAATCACTCCTTAACTCTGTTAAATCCCATTCTATGTACCTTGTCCTATCTCTTCCCCCGTCGGGGAAGGAGGGCAATTTTTCGGGGAGGTCTAAACATTAAAAATGTAAAGGACTGAAGTTACTGGATGGATGACCGTGATTTTTTTCTTTTCAAACTATTTTTCTTCTGTAGCGCTATTTTAATGCATATCTGAGTCGGTTTTAATCACTTCTTTCTAGCTCTTGTATCCCTTATCCCATCTTCAAACCGTGCGAGGTCATGCCCTCGTCGGGGACGGGCTACCCACCTCCTGTTGTTGAGAAAATCCAATTTCGTCTGGGAGCCTTCATCTACAGACCTACGATAAAAGATGTGGGTCTGTAGTGACTCGGACGACCACCTTGATCTTGCTTACTAGAAGACCATATCTTTCAAGGAAACTCACAATTCCGAATTCTCCTTACAAAAGCGGACTAGGGGTTGTTCATGTGCGTGCAGTGACCCAATGGTCTGCCATCTGGTCTGCCCGGACAGCCGAATTCTCACAAAGGTAATGAATATCGACCATGTCGTTTTCAGCTACAAATAATGAAAAAAGTGGTGTGAGAAAATCTCCCCATAAGTCTGGCTGAAAATTTTTTTGAAGGCACCTTGTAACGTGCCATATTTTCAAATACGTTGGGAGCAAAACCATTTATAGTCTTGAGTTCGGGCAGTCTGGGCTACTTAGTGGACCTTGTAATTGAATTCAACGAAGATTCTTCATACAGTCAAAAACATTTTAGTATGTTTTCAATTCCATTGCATAGTTCCCCCCCCCCCCCCCGAAAAGAGACACGACTATTACATCTTATTGAAGCAGTCGGTACCTTTTATGTGAAACTTTTCTGATCATTAGCAAGTTGGGTTTTTTATCTATTGAAGTGAAACTTTCATTTTAAAGGAAAGCTCGAAATAACGACTGCTTCATTTCTAGTTACAAGTCTGGGAAATGCCATTCCGGCTATCTTAGGGGTTGGATTTCTGAACAATTTTCTGTACGCTCCATGCTAACTGATGGTGGCGCTCCGCATAGATAGTGTTTTAGTCGAACAGATAACTGAACAGAACAATGCGTGTTTGTAAATTATTTTTCGTTTTGGGCAGTATTATGAAGTGAAAATAATTTCATTGCTAAAGAAATCTGAAAGTAAGGACTTCTTTAATTCTAGTTACTACGAGCCCAGGAAATGCCATTTTCTGCTGACCGGGCGTTCTCCATTTTCAAAAAACTCTGTGCGCTCCACTTAGATCCACTGTCACAAAATTACAATTTTTATTCCAATATTAGCTTTAGATTGTAAAAAAATGGCAAAATTTTCCAATTTCGATAGATACTCCGTACAATAAATACCGGTAACCAAAGCCAACTCTGTTAATCACCCGGCATAATACCTAATTTTGCTCCTGAAAGGTATACCACTTAATAAAAGAAACCAAATTTTTCATTATAACCTTAAAATAAAACCAAATTTTCTTTCGTTAAAATCCAAAATTTCTCCATCATGATAAGCTCTTAATTTTGAAAGATTCGTTCAAAAAAGGGAAAAACTTTCCAGGCAAAATTCTCGTCTCGTCTCAAAGCCTTAGTCAGTTAGTAAGTAGGTCTTGTACGATTCAATGCGTAACCCCAAAAGAATTTCAGCTGTGGCCCATGTAACGTTTTTGATTTTTCCCTAATTAAGGGCAGATTCTTCAATAAACATCCAAAAAAATTTACAGTACCAATAACAGCCAAATTTCTTTCATAAGTTTTAATTTTTACCTCAAATAAACTCCAGATTTTTAGGTATTTGTTAAAAAGAAAGCCCCAAATTTAGGCGAGCGTCACGTTCAACCGGGACATAACATCGCCTTTGTCGGGGCCTTGAAATTCTGGCCCCCCCTGTCGGGGCAAATCCTGGCGCCACCCCTGCAATAAACCCCAATAAATGCTTCATCTCCTCAAAATATTATGCACAAGAAGAATTATGGAAGTTGCACCTTTTGAAATGTTGAAAGTTTGGGTGAACAAATTCTTCTTGAGCAACAAACAACGGAATTTCTGTCTGAGGGAAACTTATTTCTTCAAAAGAAGGCTACGATACAGCCTTATTTGTAATTATTTTTCACTCTTTACCAATAAGTATTGGTTTTAAAAAGATGTACCATAGTTAAATTGTTAAGCAAACGCAATATTTCCCTTTAAGAGGCATGGACTGGTACTGTAATGGTACTTGTTACTGTACAGGTACTTCATTTGTAATGGACAGTAAGCAATCAATCTGTCAATACTTGTTTGCTCCCTGACACCGTAAACCAAAGTTGCGCAACTTAAGTTTCCTCCCTTCCTTTACGGGGATTTTACTTATTTTTTCTATCACTTCGAGTCATATTTCCAAAGAATTATTAAAACGATTTTACCGCAGGCCCTTCAAAGAGCTCCAATCACTACTTTTGAAATTTCATGCTTCGGAATTTCCATGGATTGAACCCCCATGAACTAAGATTGAAAAAACAAAATAACACAAAAATGGGGGACAAAGGCAATCACTATGATTACTATACACTTTATTATTTTGAGGCATCATTTTGCATTTGTTGACATGAACAATCTTCAAAGACAGGGGACGCTCCTACTGCGCATGTCACATTAAAAAACCCAAACAAACAAATACAAACAAAAACAAAACATACATCCCATGACACAATCGGGGTAACACCCTTAGCTCAGTCCATTTTTACTGTTATGGTGGCACTGCTGGCTTTAACTGGTCTGATGTCACAGTAAACAGATTATATTCTCAACAGGAGTAACGTTAGCTTGTTTGATCTGCGACGACGGATTGTATTCATTTCTTTTTCTGAAGTCCTCGACGTTCCGGCGAATAGCCGTTCGACGAAACCAAAAGATTACTCTCTAAGGATGGCTTTCAGAATATATATGGTCGGTGCTCAGAATATATGGACCTCTCGAGCAAACAATGCTTCATTTTGGTAATCACTTCTTGCACGGTTAAATGATCTAGTTTACATGCACACCATTTTTCTTTAGTTTGATAACAGCCAGACGCGTCAAGTTACAGACTGAACAAAGCTGTTTATATATAGATTCTTTCTTTGCCCACTTACTGTTAAACTAATCTTATGGGGATTCTGTTTCTATTTTTAGTTTAATGATTCTTTACGCTTAATTATCCTTTTCACGGCATTGAAATTTCAGAGTGTTCTTCTTTCTGCTTCATGGGGTGACTTGTGTAATCGGAAAGGGCTGTAATAAGTTAAAATCCCTGGAAAATCATTGTTACTCAAAAAGACTGACCGAATAGAATAACAAACTGACAAGTCGAGTAGAAACTTGCAAAAGACTCTTTGCAGTAACGACTGGCGATGTATTGTACTCTTTAAACTGTTGTAGCCAGCTACTTTTGTCACCAAACCACAATTTCATCAGTATTCTACAGAAATTTTAAAAAATTCTATGGGCACAGATCTTTGATTGACATTAAATTAAAAAAAAAATGCACAGAGTACGGTAGTTCTTACACAAAGCATGGAGATCGTTTCGATCGCACATTAGGGAATGGAGAAGGCAACTCAAGCCAGTGCGTCACAACTGGAAAAAGGGCGTGGTCGGCGCGACTGAAACAAGTTGGATAGAAACTGAGCCATAAAAGGACCTTGTACACTCACTGGGGTATGAACTGAAGGAATTAACTGGGATTGTGCCTGCGAATGAGTTTAAGACAGATTTGGAAATGCTACAGTTTAAAACTGTCCGGCTCAAATTGACCCGGAAAAGGATCAAATGAACTCTGAACCTAAAAGGTTCAAATATTTGACTACTTTCGATTCAAAATTAACCTTTTTGGTTCCAAATGAGCAAAATCTAGCCACATATTTGATCCTTCAAATTGAGCCGGACGTTTTTAGAATGTAGAAGTAGGTTTGGCCACTAAGAGTTGAAACTGCCGGTGTGGGTTAATAAATAGCTTTAAATGACGTTACCGGAAGCAGTACTTGCACAACGTTTAATCATTTAACCAGGAATTGCTGGTAAAAAATAAATTTTAATTATCTCAAATTTTACTTCAGGTGTCTTTCGATTTTTCTTAAACAGTCTAAAATAATTGCAGATCATCTCGAAACAAACATGACGTATAAAATGCTACATCGTATATTTTAGAATTCAATTTTCGATTAGTCTGTCTCGAATTCTACTTTCTTTACATAAAGCGAATTCTTCTACTTCAGATATCTCGAATTCTATTTCAGATATCTTGAATTTAAGTTTAGATAATTCCGTTTGAGATATGTTGAATTGACGTCCGTGTTGAAGACATTGCCCTTTGCTCATTGGCAAGGTGGGATTTTCTTAAAAAAAGTTTAAAGAAATTAATTGGCAAGGTGGGATTTTCTTAAAAAAAGTTTAAAGAAATTATTTGCGTGTGACTCATCATGGTCTTGCAATGGTTGTTAATGGGTTTTGCAAGGGGGCAAGAGCAATTTTTGCGCAAATAATGGCACCATGTATCATGTTTTGCCCGAATGAACCAGCTGTTTTTGCCCGAATTGGGAGGACGAGTGACCCCTGCATCCCTGCCTCGTACGTCTATGGCAGTGCCGAGCATCATTAAAATTCTTCAAGTCTCACTAGAGAAGTACGGACACGGAACCGACTGCATGGCCAAGTACAGCACCCGACTCGTAGCCGGGAGTAGTATGAGGTATGACTCCTGGGGGGGGGGGGGGGGGTCATACCGAAGACTTTAAAAATGGAACCTACTGCCATTGTGCTTCAGTGGTGCTTAGCAAAAACAACATTTGGAGTGTATGGCGAAAACAGCTTACCACAACTAGAAGAAAATGCCATGACCGCCTACTCAAACCAATTGGTTAGAAACTGAGTCATAAAACCTCATCTAACCAAATAACCACACAGAAGCATGCGTAAGTTCAATCGATCTCCTTGAAGCACTCCTCACCCGTTAAGTATTCAATTTTGTCGTATTTGTGGATTACAGTTAAAAATGGAGTTTTAAAGTCAGAAAGTGAACAATAGTAACTAGAAAACAACCAGAAACCGTGCTACGGGCGGGGACAACTGGGGAATTTTCCCCACCGATTTCGACCTTGAAGTTCCACACTTGTCTCCCCCCCCCCCCTTAACTTAGATCAGTCAGGAGTTGGGTTAAAAGAAAGAAGTAAATAATGTTCCTCTCCAGAGACTTAATTTTTCATCCGGAAATATACTCAAACCTCCGAGCTTCCGGTGGCTTAGCCCCCTGGACCCCACCCCTCAGGAACGAGCGCTTTGGGCACGGTTACGCTTTGCTCCCGAAAATTTGTGCCCCCAACATTATCCTTTGCCTTAGTTTGCCCCCCCCCCCAGTTTTGACATTAGCGGGCCGCCTCTGAATGCGACATCTACATATAATTTTTACTTTCAAATCGTCTATTTGAGTTGGTAGTCAGCACCCCGTGGTATTAAAACGTGATCTAATAGGTCATCAAAGAACTAAAAGGGGTATTGATATCCTTCTTATGAAAGGCTGTTCAACTAGCTGTCCGAAGACTCTTTTGAACCTCCATCTTACATCAGACAACCATGCAATTATTTCCTTATTTATGACGCGTGTTGATTTGTTTCTTTACCAGTGCCTTTGCTTAACCATGACACACATTAAGGGACATCTGGGTAGATATATCGATAATAATCGATCGTTGTGAAACGCTCATTAAGCTCTTCCATAAGGAAGGCCAGGACTGTGGGATTAAGGGAATAGAACGAGAGAAAAGGATGCCATTAGGCTTGATCCACTTATACTTAAAATTAATGCCACCTCAATAGAGGGAAGGTGAGACAACCCGAAGTTCAATGATAAGGGATCATCCGTTGGTTAGTTAGGGTGTATACGTGAGGACCAGCGAAAACTTACAATTGTATATCAAGGTGACGAATCGAAATGTGTAGAAAAGCCTGCGAGGCCTGCTCACAGTTGCACTATATACAGGATATACACCGGGCAGGAACTGCCTGCTTTGATCTTCAATGCTATCGATGGACTGGACGAAAATGGTCCGCCGTCACGGCGACACGGTTGAGGTTAACCGTTTACTTCATGAGATGAACATAATGTGTGAAGCAATGGGGACTTTTCTAACACGGTTTCCAATGGTAGTTCTGTTAAAAGAAACGATTAAGAGGGATTATGCTGGAACTCATTAAGGCAAACGTAAGATACAACAAACACGTAGACAAACCTTTAATCGGCGAGCTGTACGTAGGGCCGGGGAGAGGGGATGCCCCTGGAATTTCCAAATGTCCAAATGGGGGGGGGGGGGGAATGGAGGGTAAAAGAAAATGCTGGGGAGGGGGCAAAAAAGTATGAAATCTTTTTAGGCCACTATTATTCCGGAGCTGACTGGGGCAACTGGGGAGGGGGAAGGTTCTGACTGGGGAAAATGTCCCCATCGCCCGTGGTGCCGCCACTGCCTTAGTCAGGCAGTGTTTTAAATGCACCCGGGGATTTTTACTAGACTACGGCTGTGTAACTTCAATTACTATAGTCGGAAATGGCCGAATGGGATTGCCGCGCAGATCTCGGTGTTGGCAACACAATACAAGGCAAACATGAACGTTGAGTGAGATCTGTTGTTTACAGAGTCGGCGCTACCGGGGGCAAGAGGGGGAATTTTCCCCCAGATTTTGTCCTTCCCCTTGCCTCCCCCCCACCCCAAGTTTGGTCAGTCAAGAGTTGGGTTAACCAAGAAAAAGTAAATACCAACCTCTCCAGGGACTTCATTTTTCATCCATAGATAGGCATAAGCTAAAACCACAGATATTCCGGGTTTTTCCCCTCCTGGACCCCTACCCGCAGGAATAGACTATTTGGGCTCGGTGTCGCGTCATGACCGAAAATTGTTGCCACCAAAATTTTCGTTTGCCCGGCTTAATCTTCACCCCCCCCCCCAGTTTTGAAGTTGTGGCCACAGCTGGTTGTTTACAAACAAACAAACAAACAAACAAACTAATTTTCATTTATCTTGATAAACAAAGGTGTTACATTAATCAATGCAGTTAGTCTCCAGGGTAGCAGGCTATGGTAGCAGACTTCTTTAAGGAATCTAAAAGTTGATGTCATGTACAATTGATCGATTGATTAAAACTGAAGTTGTGAAACGTAGCTTAAGTAAGTCCTTTGGGGATGGAGGGGATTCTCTTTGCTTAAAAATCGATTGGGATACTTTATCCTTAAGTTCTGTGTAACTATGTCGATGATAAATTCATGTCTCTGATGCAGGGAGATGGAACCTACTGTCATTTTGCCTGGTGCTCAACATAAGAAATGGAGTAGGGAAAACAAGCCAGTGAGCCAAAAAACTTGAAAAATGACCGTGGCTGGCGTGACTTACTATAGTCAACCAATTGGTCAAAAACTCAGCCGTATTCTCAATCTAATTTGACTGACTGACTAACTGACTGACTAACTGACTGACTGACTGACTGACTGACTGACTGACTAACTGACTGACTGACTGATAATAGACTATATGCGCGTTTTTGCCACATTTTAACATAATTAACTCGTTAATGGACATAATTAACACTTTAATGAATACAGTCATCTTTCCGTGGTTTATTTGATTTTCCTGCAGTACTCTTCATGTTTCCTTTTCATGATTGTACCAGTCTGTCTTCTTGGTTTTCCTATTTTCTTTGTACTATTTTCTTAAGTAGCCGGGATTGTGTCTTCCTTTACACGCTTGCCAGCAGCCAAATCTCCTCGAAATGCGCCCGAGCCCTTCCCACGTAATAGTAGTGTTTCTTTATAAAGGGGAAGTCTGAGCAAAAAACTTATTTTCATATGTGAAAGAAGGACCAAATCTCTTTATTGTGGTAAAATGTCCATTTAAAACGGACATGTATTTCTAGAGATATCAGTAACTGAAGTTACAAGAATTGTGTTCCAAAGTGAGCTTGAGGGCAGGAAACGTTATACTGTTATACCACTTCCTCACATTGACAATGAATGCTTTGAATCCCTTTGTTTTCCACACTGTGGTGTTGACTTTGAAATTAACAGGAATAGGACCTCCCTATGGAGAATGCAAAGTGTATAAAGTTTTCATGCCACTTTTGCAATCGCATTCTACTAGTATGGGATTGTTGAGGAGAAAATGGGCTCGGTAAAGTTTACAGAAAAACAACAGCCTGTTCATTAATGTGAGGATATGATGCCATGTGTGCTTGCTTCAAGTTCACTTCTTGTTGAAAATGTGACAACTTTACTTGCTCATATCTTGAGAACCACACATCCGATTTGATGCAAATTTCACTAAAATACTTAGAATAAAAATCCCTCTAACAGATCAACACTTGATATGACGTTAAACCCTTCTTTCAACCTGCCAGTAACCATGGAGCTACCACCTCGGAGATGGCAGCTCCACGCAGTAACCAGGTTACCAAAACATTCAAGTGTTCAAAGTCTGATTTTCAAAAAATATATTTCAATCCCATATATCAAGGACATTTTTCATCTGGTCCAGTAGGGAGTAGTGGAAACAAGTCAGTGAGCCCAAACTGGAAAAGGCCGTGGCCGGCCCGATTTAAACACTTGGTTAGAAACTTGGCCATAAATCCTCTTTTAACGTCATCTAACGCAACATTTAAAAATCTCCACCCTAGCAAGACTAAATTAGGCAAATGACCATACATTCAATCGTTTCAGAGATACCACTGAGATCACCCGGGTTGTATAAAATTCCATCATTACAGTCCGTCACGTAGAACGGACTAAATTCTTAGTCAGCTTAACCTTTCATTGACGAGACAAAGACATGAACAGATGAATGTTCAACCTGGGGTTTACGTACAATAACGAACGTGCTTTAGAGAAAAATAGTAAAAGACGTTTCTACGCAGGGGATTAAAAATGAGGGGACCCCTTGCTGGTTTTTACAAACCCATTACAAGAGAAGCGGGACGCCAGTCAACTCCGCTGTGCGGTTGGCCGCTATTTATAAACTGCCATTGTCAAACCTTCATTTTTTTTTGTTTTCGAGATCAACAAAAGTTTTAAAGGGTATTCCTTGAAAACCTAGTTAAATTTATTTGTAAATGTATTTTGGAGACTACTTAGGAGCTGTAAGGGAAATTTGGGAAGAAGAAAAAAAGGGCCAGGTAACATGTACTTTAACATTGCTTCATTGAAACGATTTTGAAAGTTCCAATTTCAAAATGGATTTCCCTAAATCCACGTTTTCATACTCTGTCATGAAATAAAGCCCTATCCATTTCTTTTGGTACAAAAGCTAAAAATTCCAGTTTTCCCATTACCCACATACACTTGCCACTGAAGTTTTTAGCATTTACTTAAAATACAACAGAAATGTATGATGTACTACGGCACATGAGTTAGATAGAGTTTTACGGGCTAGTTTCCTGGTTCAAGTCGAGTCGACCACGGCCTTTTTCAGTCCAGTTGTGGCTCACTGGCTTGTTTCCCTTGCTCCATATTTCCATTGCTTATGCCGAACATCACGCATAATGGCAGTAGGTTCCATTTTTAGAGTCTTTGGTATGACTCGACCTGGGAATAGAACCAGGGCCTTCCGCATGAGAGGTGGATGCTCTTACCGGCACATGAGAAACTGGGTAGGCCTATGTGCCTTTTGGAATGGAAAATCTAAATTTATTTTGAAAACAGAATTAAAGTACTGAAATGTGACTGGCGTAGACACATTGTACTGTTGTTCTGTTTGATTCTTGTTGACATTCTTTTTTCAAATGATGACCTTCGTCTTTCATAGTACATTAATCACGTAACAAAGACCATTGCAGACACTGGCATGTCACATGTGAAACTTATTTCACCATTTTGATCAAAATGATTGTTTAGGCAAGTTGCACAATCGAATTTTTATTCTAATTTTTTCAATGACAAAGAAATGTTTTAAAGGCAACAGGGATCTAAATTTGCACGATGATATTTTAAGTGATTCCAAATTGTTAGTGGAATAGCAAAAATGCAGTTTTAGTTGCTGAGTAAAATGGACGACTCGGTGTGCCAATATCGTGGGCAAGGGGGGGGGGGGCAGATGGCCCCACCTCTGGAAGTCGGCCTAGTGGGGGGAAATCAGGGGGGGTGACTCGGAAGTAGTCTGACTCAGACTACTTCTACTATGATAAGTCTGACAAAGGTCCCGATTCTCTATTGGTTGCTATGAATGTTTAAATATGCTTCAAAATGTTTCCAAAGTTACACCATTTTGAATCTCATTCCTCATGAAAAACAACAATTTTCCAGAGAAACAGAAAATCTCTCAGCGGAGGCTTCGAAAAAGCTTATTCACTGGTGGGGTTTTAGCTGGGAGTACCTGTGTTTCTGCTCTCCTTTGGGTGTGACTTTCACATAGTATCAATAAAATAGTACTAAAGTAGCGTGCGCAATGCGCGGGAAATTCCCCACCACTTGAAGCAGCGGGGCGGTGAGGAAATCACTCAGTTTTCTGATCGAATCTGGCCGAACAACAGCCCTATTGACCATCATGCGTGTTTGCGTATTTAGGTGATTCAGAATTATTAAAAATAGCAATATTTTGCATTTCAAAACAAAAGAATTTCAAATTAAAAAAATGAAAAAAAAAAAATCAAATTAGAGCAAATAAAAAATTGGCTCAGCTCACCGATCGTGGATCCTCTTACCTACTGTAGGGCTCAAATTAAGGTTGCCGCAGTTGATCTAATTTTCTTTTTGGTTTCCCGAAAGGGAAAACCTATGGACTCATGCAGACAAGACATTTTCAAAACATGTTTAGGATCGTGCATTTTAGTGTTGGCGTATACTATGGCTCATCGACTTTCTTAACATTGGTGCAAAAGTACTGCGCGACTACATAATTGTTCACTGTCTAAAGCCAATGACCGGCTTTATCGAAAATTGGTTTTCATGACTCAGCCAGACGAGACCATTTGTAACGTGGGCAATCGTGTGCTCTGTTTCTAGAAAATAGTAATAGTATTGTTTGCAATTGAATAAAAACGACGAACACTTTTTTTTGTTTGATTCGTTTAATGCAGTGCTTCTCAACCTTTATGATCCACTTCCCCACTTGGGAAAAAAATTTCCACCATTCACCCTTAGTACTATAAAACATCTAATTACTAAAAACTAAAAACTAGAACATGCCAGTTAGGTTTTTTCCAAACTTATATTTAAAGAACACAGGCCACAGATTTACACATAAGCGCCCTAGAGATTTCAAGACCCTTGTTCAGTGTGAACCTTGTGCTTGGTGTTTTTGAACAAGGGTCTTTACATCTGGATTTAGCTTCGTTCATTTCAGGCGTAGATCGCCTCGTTCAGTAATGTCAAGACTGCCTCGTTTTATTGTCAAGATATCTGTTATATATTATGATAACAGATTTTCACTTCATAGTTTAAACTTTGAAGAACAGCAACTTTTGACGAGAGAAATATTTTTACCTCATCTGAAATGTTTCAAACCTTCACTGGACATTGAGTTACGTAAAAGGTACCTATCTAGTTTCAAATAAGATTTAGAACGTATGGAAGCCGAGAGAAGGCTTACAGAAGAAAGGCATATGCGCTAGCACTTTGCGAGAAGGCATCATTCCCTCGGCAGTTATATTAAGGCCTTTTGATGGCTTTTCACCGGAGTTTTGTAAAAAGAAGAAAAAAAAAGAGAGGCAAAAATATTCCACACCCTGTCCTTGAAACCATGTCGCAATTCCTTTTCCGAACTCAACTTAGTCTCATTTCAATGATTGGTTACTTTTGTTGAAAAAATACCGCTGCTCTTCAACAAAGCCACAAAAAGTTCTGTAATGTGAGCACATTGTCTCTCATTCGTTTTGTCTTTCTATATAAGTTTAAGTCCTTTGACCTTGAAATTTTATTCTGTGGGAATTTTTAAATATCTTCGCCAGACTGTAGATCAAGCATTACATTTCACCATACGTGGAGTACAACTACCACTGTTGGTTAATATTTCCTGCAGCGGCATCAAAATTATCAATAAATTGAATGTAATGTCAAATTAATGAGTCGCGATGACGTCACAGATTTACATGATGCACCAAATCAAAAGAAAAAAATTGCATTACTTTATAAATTTGTATTTTCCGAACGCTACATGCTATTGAGATGAAGTCTTCTCCTCCTAAAAAAGAAAACTTCTCTGCATATCTTGAAGTTGATAAATTTTGTGTCCGGGAATATGCCTTTAATTATCCTTTCGGGAAACGTTTCACACCTAAGTTTTGATTTACATTGATGTGCTATAGACGAATCCGATTAGCGCTTGTTTTTAGTAACTGTGCGCAGCCATTAGTGGGGTCCATCAGCCTTGAATCACCTTTATATATCGTCTACATGAGTTTTAAACCCTCATATTCAGTGAAATTGAAGGAATTAAGATACAATGTAGTGTACAACCATCCATGATATAGGTAAGCAAGGGAATAGGAAGATTAAAAGGTAATGGACCCCAGTTATGGCTGACTGAAATCAGACCATCGCTTGCTGTCCGGATTCGTCTATAACCACTTGGTCTTAAATACTTACAGGTTCACACTATATCATAAAGTTGACAAAGAAATGTTGTTTATAATGCACCATGGCTATTGATGAACACATTTTCATTTTCGTGAAATGACTAAAGTGTAAAAAAAAATGTCTCAACTAACCCCAGTGGTCAGGCTCGTTCTCCCTCACGAATCGGGACTCCCTTTTGTAGTAATACTTCTGTGCCATTTAAATCAACACAAAAGCCAGGTTTTCCAAGTCTGACCCGGGCATGGAGGTACTATACAGACGTGGTAGCACATCAGTCTGACATTCACTCGGCGTAAGCCTTGCGTGACGGTGACGGAAGACTATATGTTTCGTGTTTTATTTTATTTACCGCATTTATTTATTTTCATTTTAATTATTTATTTATTATTATATATATATTTTTTTGCTTTCCTCCATAAATAGTATTACCTCTACAGCTGAAGCAAGACTAAAGAAAGCAACCTTTTTAACGTGGGATTTGTATTTTGACTAATATAGGCCTGTAAAGTGAATAAACCATAAACAGAAATGAAAAGTATTCTTCCACCGAAGTCCCGTGTGGGCATCTTATATGACAATAACCTGATGTGACATGGAAGAATAAAAAAAAAAGAAAGAAACATAATCGTAAACTTGTGTACCAACCTTTTTGTGTATTTCAGCTCTCTTTGGGGAATAAGCTGGGCAACATTCTATACATAAGGTGTCGTAAAGTTAATTTTATTTGATACCCATAATACAATTTTGCTATGGATTATAAACAGGAACCTTTTGAAGAGGTTAAATGGTCCCTTGTGATTTTAAGAAGACGGTGACACGAAGTTTACAGTTACCACCGCTTTGAGTGAGTGTTAGCTGCCTTTTTGCTCCTGCACGAATTCAGAAACGTTTAATAAAGCCCCACCATAAGGCAATCGACTAGGTCAATGGCCACGCTACGTATCGTTCAGGGATACCGTCTACGCTTTCGTCGACGGTAAACTCTTGTTTCTTGAACGAGTCGGCCACGGAGTGTTCAGCTTAAACCAGGGAGCTGCCTGGGCCCTGCTTAAACGAGGTTGCCCATATAGGATCTTGTGGTCCACGTATACGAAAAGTGCCCTCAATATCATGTGAAGTCACATTTGACGACAAAACGGTACATAGCCTACCACACTTAATTAACACTGCTGTGTCATAACGTTATATTGCTTTTAGTTCTAACTTTCATAATGGCAAATAGATCCGTTCCCATGTTCGGAATTTCCACCGTCGCAGAGCAGTTTCTTCCAAGAGTGAGTCAAACAGGACTCTTTCCTTTCGTCGGGATTGACTATCTCCATCGTCGGGGAAATTTCAAGTAAAAAAAGAGGGTAAAACATAAAACCTTTTTCTAATTGAAAGTCCTCTCGATTCTCTGGCAAAGAGCCGTTCAGAGAAACCAAACTTTTAACTGCTTCCAAGAAGCTACGTCCACTGAACGACACCTCTGTCTTGATCAACCTAACAGCCTTCAGACCATTTAGTAGTCTGTCATGTATGGCTCCATTGTACGGTTCTAGACTGGACGAAAAATAATCTGAGTGGCAACGGAAACTAATAATATTTTTTTACTAATAGGAAGACCAGGTTCTTCATTGAATAACCCAAATTCAGTTGCTTTGAAAAGCCATATATAATTTTTAATTTCTTGCAGAAAAATTATTTTTTTTTCTTTTATAAAACTCTCAGATATTAAATCTTTCCGTAGTAAAAGCTCTGCCTTTGCTACGTTTGTCGACTTGTGTACCCTTTCAGCAAATTCAAGTAAAGGAGTAGCCTATATATTGGCCTAAGCAACTGTAACAACGCGCATGTGCCATGAGGGGGGGGGGGGTCGTCGAGTCTATAGACTAGACTGGTTTAGTCCCAACTTCTAAGTAACAATGTGTTCCGCATTTACATAGACTTTCCTCCCATTTGGCATATGGGTTGCCACTTGAACCGGTTGAACCAGTTAACAGGCCGATTTTGCCTTTTTCACCCATGTGCAGATGGGGTCGTCAAGTGGCAGAGGGGTCTATTCTAGCTGCTGTGAACCAAAGTGGTTCACCTTTGCATGGTTTCGATTTCCCTCTATGTACTTGCGTTTTCTCCGACCGGGATCCTTTTTCTTCCACTTGACATTAGGGTTGCCAGTAAACCAGCTGTCTAGCCGAAGAAAGTCGGTTGCCCGCCACACTAACTACATTTTAAAGAGAAGTCACCCCAAATTGAAATAGTGTATAGTAGACTGTCCTGTTTTGTGATTGGCTGTTTAGAGTCATGTGACAACAATTTTTCTCTTCAAATATGAAATTTACTAATGGAGTGACTGCTTGTTATTGAATATGCAATATTGCATAGGTGGCGGGGAGGGGGGGGGGCTGGGGGGCCTGACCCCCAATAACTTTTATGAGATTTCTGGGGGGCATGCCACCCCCATAACTGAATGACTCAAATTTTTTATTTTTCAAAATAATTTAACAAAGTTAAGTTGCTTTTATTACATTTCGGCTATTCTTTGGCTCAAATATCACTTTTCAGAATGCAAAAGTAGCAAAACTTCCTGGGCTTTGCCCCCCGGCACCCATATAAAGGATAACCTGGTAGGAGAGTTTATTTTCGCCCTTCAACAGTTCAAACAGTTGCAGGGTATTCTGCAATTTTGCCTCCTCTGAATTTCGATAAAAAATTCAGGTAGACTGTGACAAGCTTCACATCTTCGGAATCTCATGACTTTTTACAGTTTTACTCGTCGGGTTTCTGGATGGATAATTTTCTAACAGATTTGAAGTGGCTAAAATTGGCTACCTTGGTGTGCTCCTAGCATCTGGCATGTTTCCACCTCCTGTAGGATTTTTTTTTTCAATTCCTGGGGGTGCACAAAATCGTTCCAAAATCATACTTGGTGTGATGGGTAGAATATTTGGGTCTATTATGGTTGGAAGGAATTTGCACGGCCTTGTGCCAGTCATTGGCCAGTGCAACCACCACACCCATGTTGGGTCAATGCAGTCTCAAGGGTCGCAACCTTACTCCCTTACCACTATTACCTCACAAGACCTCACTTAGCTCTTGGCTGAAGTGGAATACCCAGTGGCGTACGAGACGGGGCAGGGGGGAGACTGCCCCAAATTTCCGCAAAATCTAAATTCGGGCAGAAATTTGGAAATAATTCGGACAGCCCTTCAATTTTGAAAAAAAAAATGGGATGGTTTTTCAGAAAATTCCTAAATGTGGCCGAAATCTCAAAAAGATATATCCGGAAAATGGAAAGAAACGTCATATAGGCGCAATAAAATTTTCATGAAAAACCAAGTCAAGATTCCAAAAAGTCGCTATACCTTCGGGCAGCTCAAAAAGGTATTATTCGTGACCGTTACTTCGCAGATAATCACAACACAATGCCCGAAATTGTCGTATATCCATATGCTTTTAAGCATTTGTCCGAAAATGGAAAAATATCATACTAAGGGTAACATAGTTACGAAAAATCAAAGAGATAAAAACATCGCGCCTATGGCTTAAAAGTAACAATTATTCTTGAGACTGTTTTTAAATCTTGTGTAACACAATACCCGAAATGGGCGATTATTTTAATAGCTTCAAATCTTTGCCGAAAAACAGAAGACGCTATATTTAAAGTAAAATTTTCACGGAAAATAGAAAATAAAATCCGCGATACATTTGGGTAGAATGTGAAAAAAAAGGTTTTCATCATCCCTACTTCCCACTGTAGTCTTGCAAAAATTTGCCCGAAGTGGTCAAATATTAAGGCAAAGGTTAAAAAATGCTGGGACGTTTTCAATACTCGATACTTTAATAATGCAGGGTGAAAATGTCTTCCCGTAAGTCTGCTTGAAAATTCATTTCAACCAGTCAACCTGTTAACACACCTTGTAACGTGACAATTCTGTCAATAAGTGTTAGTAATAGAAGAAAAATCATCAACTTCATTTCATTCAGTGGTAGTGGTACATTTTATCTGATTCTTTTGATGAAAATAGCGATTGCTAAGATCCCCATAGGCTTACCTTTTCAAAAGTAAAATCATATATAGTCGGAAGTTGGGGCACACAATTTTTTCCAATATATATTGAATTTAGCCAAGAGTCGCAATAGACTAAAATTCATTAACATGTTTTCAATTCCATTTTGTAGTTTCCCCCGAAAATATGCGGGACCATTTCATCGATTGGTAGTGATACATTTAATCTGGTAATTTTCTGATCAAATAGCGACCGCTTAGATCCCCCTATAAGCCTTGGAAATGTCATTTTCGACTGCCTCAGCGGTCCGATTTTTCAAAATTTTCTGTTCGCTTCGCGCCAACCAGAGGTGGAGCTTCGCGCAGATAGTCTCCCTAGCAGAATTTTAGTTTCAAGTGAACATTTTTTTGTGCAAACAGAACCTCGAATTACCGACTTCTAAGACCCCCTACAAGCATAGGAAATGTCATATTCGACTGTCTGAAGGGTCAGGTTTTTCAAAATTTCCTGGACGTTTTGCCCCAACTTTTGGTGGTGCTACACTTAGACCGCTTCATAGCAAAAATTAAGTTTCAAGTGAAAATTTTTTTACAAAAGAAAACTCAAAATAGCAACCGCTTAGATCCCATATTAGCCCGGGAAATGCCATTTTCAACTGTCTGAGGGGTCGGATATTTAATAATGTTTTGAACGCTTCGCGCCAACCAATGGAGGCGCTCCGCTTAGTCTTTTCAGTTTAGTTTGGAACGAACGTGCTTGGATCCCCTTTGCAAACCTGGGAAATGTCATTTTCGACTGTCTGACAGGTACGAATTTTCAAATTTTCTGGACGCTCCGCGCCAACTAGTGGTGGCGCTCCGCTTTGACTGTCTTACAGGAAGAATTACATTTTTCAGGCAAAAATCTTCTACCCCAAACTGAAATGCTCCCCTACGTCTATGAAAATACCTCACTCGTGCTCAGGCGTGCATTGAAACAGCTGCTTGCAACATTCAGCAGGATTCCGGATTTGCGATCCTAGGATACATAGTCCAGTGGAGTAATGAACTGAGCTAATCAGTATCTCAAAAGTGTGTTTTAATCTTAGACAAATCACAAATTTTTCTCACCAGAATTACAGACAATTTAACTTGGCAAATGCCATTTCCAGCCATCTGGAAAGTTTTAAAATCCCAAAATTTTCTTTGTACGCTCCGCGCCAAGTGATGGTGGCGCTACGCTTAGATAGTAAACTCCAGCCACCCCTACAAAAGTATCCAGCCCCCCATAGCCCCACCACAACAAATCCTAGCTATGCCATCAGGGCTTTGCCCCTGAACCCCACCAGGGGCCCTTAAGCGGCCCCTGGACCCTACGCCGATGGGGTTTTGTGCTTCGAGCAAAACCGGACACCTTACGGCGTCACCATTATGTCGACTGTCGAAAACTTGTGCCCCCCCCCCCCAATAAAATACATTTTTCGCCGCCTATGTATTGATGTTATAAAATAAGATGAATGATGCTTTGAAGAGAAGTTAGAGGAAAATTGTGTTATTCAGTTGTTGCTTCAAAATAAGTTTGGAAGGGGGGGGGGGGCTGCTCTTGACCTTTAAAGGGCTGACCAGCCGTCTTTATCCTGTTCGCTTTGGACACGTATGTACACAAGCCAGACGGTTGTCAGGCCCTGGTGGCTGAAATGGAAGAACGAAATTTCTCAATTGTTCTAGTAAAACTGGCAAACACAAGGTTTCGGTTAAAAATATTTTTCTTTCGGAATTCGACTAAGGGAGATGACCTCTCCCCCCCCCCCCTTCCGGCGACGCCAATTGTATTGATGTATGCGTTTTTTGTCGATGACTATTGCCGTCATTGAAACAATATGCGGCAAGGCTCTTTGTGAGATCCGATTCACTGAACTTAACCATACTGACCAACTTTCAGCCAAACCAAAACTTGGTCCCCACCGCAAGACGCTATTTACAGTGCTGCATCAGCGATCGGTCATTGGAATTTGTTAGTATCAGTAGCCGACGTTAAGTTTCCTACGTGGCAGCGGCAACATATGACTGGCATGATGGATTCTTGCCATACCTGACAGACCTATGGTGTGAATGGTTTGATGGCCGTAAGTTTTGGTCAGTTAACTGATGGACGTAGTTACCTTGGGAACTAGTTTCATAGTTTGGTTTAGCCGAACGGCTCTTTGCCAGAGCGAGTACTAGAAGGAATTGACGGAGTGTCCAGGTTTCAAACTGGTTATGTACCTGATTTATAACATTTATAACAGCTATACTTTTTTTAATACTCTGACGAAGTTGCGTGACGAAGTGCAGCCAATAAAGGCGAAGGAGCAACACACGTCCGCCGAGCGGAAAATCTAATAACCATCCTGTACAAACCATGTACGGAGCAATTTCATTTAAATAGCTAATAGTGACTTTTCCGTTTTTGGTGAAATATTTTATGCCGTATGCATTTTTTACTTCTTTATTTTTTCTATTTATCTTTATTTACTTTTTTAGTGAAGGTCCCAATTGTATCAGTACTTGACACTTGTACGCTTGTCTTCACTTTCTCCCTCTTCCTCCTCTTTGCTCCTGACGTGGTTGCCTTGAGAGGCCTTCCAACCATGGAAGTAATACCTCGGAGGTAGAACTTCCATTTTCCAACTTGAACATTTTTCTTGAGAGTTCCTTTTCCATCTAGGCCAACATCCATTGCGAGATTGAATAGAAATCGTTTGCAGTTGCTAACCACAACTAATACACACAGGCCTTCAAATGTGATGCAAACTGTGATCATATAACAGTACAGTGCGGCGTGTACAGTGCGGCGTGTACAGTGCAGTTTTGGAATGTTAGCGTATTGTACAAGCAATAAGAGCTCCCTGGTACAAGCAACGTCGGACATGGGAGTTGCAACTCCCTGGTCGGAAGGTACGGTACAAGTTCATTGTGTATCCATGCAGGGAGTCCCTGATCCATAGGACTTTCAAGGTGTATCTATGTAGAAGGTGTAAATAGCTCATGCATTTGAGCGACCAATCACAACATTATTACGTCACTTGAACCTGTCCCTTTTTATACTTCATCCAAAAATTGAAACAAAAAAGTTCCTCTATTGTCTTTGAGAAAATGGGAGAATTCCCTCCTCAAGCGCGGCGCACTTGTTAAAATCGTTTTGCACAGAATTTGACGAGCCGATCGAAAGATGACGTCCTTCTCCTTCTAGTATTGATACCGTGATTCGTTGCAGAATTCTTCAGTAAAACCACATTGCTCTACAATTTGGCGACATGTCAAAACCACAGTGATAGGCACGTACAGGTGTACGAGACGGGGAGGGGGCTAGGGAGACTACCACAAAATTTTGTCAAGGTCTAAAATTCAGGCGGAAATTTGGAAGCAATCTGTGCAGGAATTTCAAAAAGTGCTAGCACATACTTGAGATTTAAAAATTAGCATGTTTTCTTCAGACAATCTGAGTGTGCTCGAAATCTTAAAAAAAAAATATACCGGTATGCCCAAAAAAAGAAAAAATATCATAGTTCAGATAAAATTTTCATTAAAAATTAACAAAATAACAAAAATTTGCAATCGATTTGGGTGCCGCAAAAAACTATTATTCGTGAGCTTTATTTCACAGTTTTTCAAAATATAATACGAGGGGCTCAGAACCATAGTAGGCTAAGCCACATTTTATACTTTTGAGAAAACAGGGTTAAAAGTTTATGCTTCTCCTAAAATAGACTGTTATGCTTACAGCTATGTCAACATTGTTTTTAATTATGGAAGATACATTAGATTCAACCACTCTAAACAAAGAAATAAAAAAATAATTTCTTGGTGGTGATTAATGCACTTAGTGGGTTAGCCCACTATGGAACAAGCAATTTACAAAGAGTCAATTAATACAATTTGAACCATAGTGGGCTATCCCACATGTTTGGTATAAACATTGCTTTTAATCAATAACATGTCCTGTTTGAAAATTAATCATGACTTGAACATAGGCCTACAACAATTGGCAACATATTCATGAAAATTGTTAAATTGTACCACCATGTTACATCAATTACAGAAAGGACTGTTCGGCAGCGAGACGTGTCGGCCATGCTGTCAAGAGGTGGCATAGTCCACTATAGGCTCCCCCAATCTACCTTGTAAGAATGTTTAGACCAGACTGATTCTTGGAAATTGGGGGGCCTTATGTTACAAATTATAATTCCATCTTTTGAAAACATACAGAACAAGTATCATAGAGTCAGAAAATGCAAAAAACCAAATTTTGACCAGATATGGCTTAGCCCATTATGGTTCTGAGCCCTCTATTTTACAATGTCCGAAATGTCGGGCAAATACCCGAATCCTTTCAAACATTTGCCCGAAAATAGAAAAGTATCATAGTCATGGTAACAAACAGATAAAAAATGCCGATCTTTTTGGGAAGCCTGTCACTTAAAAAAATCAATTACCGATTATTTGAACACTTTTAAAATCTTTGACCGAAAAACAGAAAACCCAATCTTTAAAGCAAAATTTTCATGGAAGATAGAGTGATAAAAAGATTTGCGATACATTCGTGAAGCTTGTTCAAAAAGTTTTTCCTCAGTCTTACTTTATATTATAGTCTTGCAAAACAGTTTGACCGAAATGGTAAAATATTTGGGTGAAGGTTGAAAACAATCCTGGGACGTGTTCAAGTACCAAATACATTACAGGTGCTCGGGTGCAGTGCATGCGCAATATACCGTCCAAATATATACTGGCGCAAGAGTCAAGTTCTGGCAACGGTAATGAAAATCGGATTTATTTTCAAGACCACAATGACACCATTCTCCTAAAAATTAGTGGAATTTCTCTCTGGTGAGGCTTGGTTAAGACTATGAGATTGCATCGGCTTTACTTATAATCAGTTGTGGACAAAGGTTTATGTTTTCTCATTTCTGGAAAGTGGAGGAAATATAAACTTCTTATTTCGTGACGTCACATTGACAAATAGCTTTTATCGGACTGCGGATGTGACGTCACGGAATAGTAGTATTACTCAGAGTTTCGTCGTCCCGCGATACATATCATACATTTACACAAATTCAAGCAAACTTTTGTTACTTTCGACCAAAGATGGAGGAGATTTTAAGTAACACTGACAAAAATCGGAACGAAATCCAATCCGATATCGCTGTAGTGTGACCTGGGCTTTAAGGTAGTGTGGCATGTCAGAAAAAAAAACCCCTGACTCTGCAGTTAAGAGTAAGCCTCCCTAAGGAAAAATTCATTCATCTTTTAAGGTCAGGCTCAATATATACATCCTCAAAGTTTGAATGTGTTTTTTTTTTTTAACAAATTA
This sequence comes from Holothuria scabra, assembly GCA_037179385.1. Taxonomy (NCBI): domain Eukaryota; kingdom Metazoa; phylum Echinodermata; class Holothuroidea; order Aspidochirotida; family Holothuriidae; genus Holothuria; species Holothuria scabra. The sequence goes on from CM074199.1 coordinate 10,087,131, forward strand.
CTGCTTCTTTTTAAACGTACATCGAAACAGGCACATTGTAACAAACGGGCAACTCAAACCGGTCGGACAAAAAACAAACGCTAACCATTAACCACCCACACACAAAGCATGGAACAAAAAGGTTTGTCACAAACGAAAAGGACGCTCAAACCTCAACCCAACACCCAAACAGTCCGCCAACTAACCCACAACTGCCTTCAATATCAACCTCACATCAACCCCATGACAACAAAAATCAATAACATCCCGCACCACCCTTAAAGGCCTCCCCACGCTCGGAGATAACAACGCCCCCAAAGGCAACACCACGCCCAAAGGCAACAACACGCCCCAAGGCAACACCACGTCAGAAGGCAACATCACTTAAAAAGAACAGGGCAAATATACAGCTACATCTTGTCCAAGGGTGCCCGGAGGCAGTTGAGGCAAAGGGTAACCTCATTATTCCCACGTTTAAAGAAACTCCACAACCGGATACAGTTTAACGTCCTACCCAGGACAACTTACTTCATGCTTATGATGATGTGGAGTGTTTCAAAGTATCGAGTGTTCATGTTTCTTTTGTTGGTCCTATATTAGGCATCTCTTAAAACTCATCAGATAGTTTATGGTTCGCCAATTGTTACTAGGCTGATGGTTTTCGAGGGCACAATTCAAACTTTCAAAATAAAACCCTCAGGACATTACAATGTTGCAATTGTCCTTGAAATGAAAATTGCAAACATGAAGGACAACATTACCCATATCTGATGTATGACATGTCTCTCTAACCATCACAAGATTTGCATATTGAGCTCGTGTTTATGCATGATTAAAGGTCGTGTGACATGAAAATGACAAAATTGGGTATGTGATGTTAAAAGCATCAAAAACCAAGAAAGTAGCCGAAATTCCCATCAAAGTCCGTCAAAAATTGACCCTTTTACAGGGCAATTTCTGATTTGCATTCCATCATTAATAAATATGAGCAATGTGCAAATACTACGATGTCCTGAGAGGGACATGCCATGTATGGCTAATGTTATCCTTTGTTTTTACAATCTCTATTTTAAGGACAGTTGTAACATTAATTTGTTCTGCATGACGGTTTTATTTTGGAAGCTTAAATTGTTTCCTTGAAAATTGTCAGTATCAATTACCAAACCATTAACTATCTGCTGAGTAATCAAGAGATAATTAATATAGGGTTAGCAAAAGAAATGTCAACACTTTGAGACACTCCACATCATTATTTTTGCATAAGCAACAACTTGCTTTAGAAACACTCAAACTTTGAAGAGCTAAAGTAACCATTCATAAAAAAGTAGTTCCTGTGGACACTTGTGTAAAAAGTGAATTTTCATTCTTGTTGGAATGAATAACCCACTCTCGCGAGTGAATTCAAACTTAGTGTAGAATACCTTTCAAGCCTTAAAAATCTTTCGATTGTTTCTGTTAATGTTTTATCTAGGCCTAGGCTACTAATTAACTTATCCACTACTTTAAAGGGGGCTCTTCATGACGTTAGTTCAAGGAACCCTGTAAATGTTATATTCTATCCTTGATTTTATTACAACCTTTTCTTCTGATAAAGAAGAATGTTCATCTTCCATATAAAACCATGTACCGGTATGTTATTTTATATTTCCGTTATTTAGCTAGAGTAAAAAATATGCGTTGCTTCATAACATACATGTATTTAGAAGCTTCGGAGTGATCGAAATGATAAAAAAGAACCCCATGGTTAGGATTAGGATTTATTTGTTACTTTACATCGTCGCTCTATCCAGCATTCCTATCTAACGGTGAGAATAAATGAAGTAAACGTTTACGTACCACCAAGTATTTCCCTTGTAAAAATGACACATAAAGGGACGAAATAGTCACACCTGTAAATAATGGACCAATTTAGGTTTGGAAGGCGTGTCGCAATTTCAATAGTGGTGAAACGATAAGGTAAAGTAATAATAATAATAATAGTAATAATGATGATGATGATGATGATGATGATGATGATGATGATGATGATGATGATGATGATGATGATGATGATGATAATGATGATGATGATAATTGAGGAACTGGAACAACCGTCCTAATTGAGAAACTGGAGCACCGCCTTAACTTGCGGAGGGAAACACCTAACCAACATGAAGATCAAGTGCTGTATATTCCAGGGTGATGCGCTCTCACCGCTCCTGTTCTGTGTAGCTCTCAATCCCTTGAGCTATATGCTTCGCCTAGCCAAGCAAGGGCACACTCTCAAGACAGGGTAATAATAATTATTATTATAAGTCTTATAAAGCGCAGAATTCAGAGAAAAACAATGCTCAATGCGCTTTACAGATGACGAAAAAGTAGAGAAGTAAGAAACATTGAGAGAAAAGGAAGGTTTTCAGGGACCGTTTAAACTGGTCAAGAGAATCTAAAGATCTGAGCTTCAGTGGAAGCGAGTTCCAAAGGCAAGGTGCGGCGTGGTGAAAAGTAAGATCCCCAAAGGTCTTTGTACGAGAAGCCGGAACGTTTAACTGGAAGAGATAGCGCGATCGGGAGGATCTAATCCTAGTTGTTGGATGCAACACATCAGATATAGAGGCTGGGGTACCAAGTTTAAGACCTCGAAAGGCTAGGAGGAGTAATTTGTAGTTCACGCGCTGTTTAACAGGCAACCAGTGTAGCTCATTCAAAAGCGGAGTAATGTGGGAGTGACGGTTTGCCCTGAGGACAATTCTATAGCGGCAATATTCTGCATAGTTTGAAGCCTAAAGAGAAATGATTGGAGCATACACCGAACAGTAAAGAGTTAGCATAATCAAGGCGTCTGGAAATGACTGCATGAATGAGTTTCTCGGTGGCTGACTTATCAAGATACTAACGAATATGGCCTACTTGTCTAATGTCACAGTGGTACATAGTAGTTTTACACAGGTACTTTATATGATAATCCATGGATAGATGACAATCTATATACACAACGAGATTACGTACGACAGACATTGAGTTAACAGTATTATCAACCAACACGCAGTGAGACTCAAGACCTGGGTTGACTACCACAGGGCTTCTGAAAATTTACTTCAGTTTTGTCGTCATTTAGCTTGAGAGAGTTTTGCTTTCTCTTTCTCCTTAAGATCAGCTCTCCTTCTTCAAAATATCAGCCGAATCCGCTCTTGATAATAGTTTCACTAGTTTTGTTGCCAATTAAATCTTACTTGAAGCAGTGGCGGAGCTGGGGTTTTCGGTCAGAGGGGGCGAAAATGGTCTGCAGGGGCGCTTCGGAAGAGTACATACCCTGAGCCTCAGCACAATCGAAGTCACGGCTTTTTAGATTTTCCATTTGATTTTCCGCACCTGGTAGAAGGCTATTCTGTCATTTCTCTTCGGCAAGTTTTTCTTCAAAAACAAGTTTAAATTTTCTATCCATGGGCCTCCGCGAAAGAAAATTCGAGGGAGGGTGATAAATTTCTTTGGGGTAAAAGCTCCGCGCCACCATGAGTTGGCGCGGAGCGCAAGAAAATTTTAGCCCAAAATGTCTCTCATTTTGCTGGAAATGACATTTCTAAAGCCTATTTACCGCATATAGATGGGAAAACACTTAGTGAACTGTTAAGAAATATTGATGTTAATTTTTCTTCGTTTTTCAGGTTTTTATTTTCAAGGGGAGGGCTTCAAGGGGAGGGCTTCAAGGGGGAGGGCTTCAAGGGGAGGGCTTCAAGGGGAGGGCAAGTCCCCCCCCCCCCCCTTTTGACCCTCCATGGGGAAGCACATGTTTCTATTCCTCTCTTTCACATTCTACTATGAAGGCAGTCATTATATTCATTAAATCATTAAGATTTTAATGTAAGAATGGGCTACTTTGTGAAGATAAAGATTAAACCTGCTAGAACTAAATAGCAGGCAATCTTACAGAGTGTAAAATTTATGGAAATTAACCACCGTTAGGTAAACATATTTGGCACCTGGAAATCAAGATAAGTGCACGAAGAAACATTAATTGATGTAATTTAAGTCATGTGACTACTCTGAAATAGCCATTAATTAAGTTAATTTAAAGAAATAGCCAAGACACAAGTACTGCTTGGCTCTCTAAATACCGAATTCATAATAAATAAAAGTAGCCTAAACTTAAGCTTATTTGATGCAATTTTCTGCATTTTTAAACCAAAATAAGAAATAAGTAGAGAAATAAGCATTTTCATGTGTTTATCGTGCAGTGTCAGAAATAGCCATTTATCATGAGAACGGTCACTTGAAGAAAAGCAAAATGGAAACTGCTCATTTAAACTCTTAAAACTTTACCACTATGATTATACAGTTTTATTTTAGTTTAACCTGAATTTTCTCTTTAAATGATTTTGAAAAATGTTGTGGAAGCTATTTTGGTATCTTTATAAACTCTTTTTATTGTCTATGACAATTATCCCCGACAACAAGAGGGCTATTTGCGCAACAATTATTTGTTGCGCCCTTTGAAACATCTTTTATTGGCCGGGAGGGTTAATTTAACGTAAGTCTGTGTATTTTGTAAGCTTATAATCACGCTTGTTGTGGTAGCAATGAACTTAGCACAGCGACAACATTCATTAGTGCGTATAAAGCATGAAGATCCGTTTCGGCAAAACCTATCCCTATATTACAGACGATGGCCCTTTTCATCAGAATAAAGTGCAGAGAGTACAGTTACTGGTGGCTGTTTGAGCATTTTGTTATCTGGGCCTTAAAACAACACTATTAAATTATGTCTGATGCCAAAAATGGTGCAAGAGTTAAGTATGTTAAAAACCTGAAAAGGGCGCCGACAGACGGTTTTGGTCCGTCGGGGGGGGGGGGGGGGGCGATCGCACCGTTGACCATATGGCGGCTCCGCCACTGACTTGAAGTTACCTTGGAAGTAATTTTTGACCAGTTTGGAGACAATAGAATGACCCTTAAATTACGACCTTAATACCTGAAAACCCCTTAAAACCCACGAGTTTCAGGGGGCTTCCCCCCATGAACCCCCACCGAGACACACATTGAACTGCCCATCAAATTCTTTTCTCAATAGCTCTTCTCGTTTTTTTTTTCAAAATGTAAGCCGGATCTGCTCTTGGTGGTTGAATCATTGATTTTTTTTTAACCAAAAGTCTTACTGAGAGTTACCCTGGAGGTATTTTTAGACCAGTGTTAAGTCAATACAAGAACACTTAAATAGAGACTTTAATACCTCACAAACACGCTAAAACCCATGAGCTTCCGGGGGCTTCGCCCCCTGAACCCCCATAGGGGCGTTACCCCTGGACCCCACCCGCTGAGCCTCGCGCTTCGCGCTCGGTGGCGCTTACGGCGACATGAGTGGAATGTAGCCCCCTGCAAATTTGTTGTTCCCCCCAGTGACCCTCCTAAAATGAAAAGTCTGGTGACGCCGCTGCTTTTAGGTACTAAGGAGCAGCTGGAATAACCCTATCTCCTGGCCTTGGAAGTCGAAGCGGCAATTTCTATGTAAATAGCTTATCTATACATAATGGACTAATCTAATATTTGCAGGCGTGGTGTAATTTTAGTCCTACGAAAGTAAAGGAGTGTATTGAAAAGCTAAATTGGATTTAATTGAAAGTAAGTAGGATTTTTATGAGTAATCTAACCTGCCGACAGTGGGAAACGTTTTTGTATTGTAATTCTACGAGCTGATTACGTACTTAATTTCGCTTAATACTACTTAAGGGGTACTGATAGCGAGGCAATTTTAATACTGGGGGCCAGTGCGACCTGAAACTGGTGATCACTAATCGAGCATCATTTTTTGGATCCTGACTGCCGCCTAGAGAATTCGGGAAGGTAATACTTCATAACGATAAGTTGCGCTAAACCAACAGCCGAATATGATCTACCTCATTTTTGGGCCACTTCCCTCTGGTTTCTGGGGTTTTCACAAAAAGTTCTTCTCAAAAAAAAAAAAAAAAAAAAAAATCCTGGATATCGGACATTTTCATACATTTGGGTTGAAAAGACTTGTAACTTGAAGGGACTCAATTGAAAATGGGGAAAGCTTTATGTTATTTCCACAACAATTGGTCGTCAGAATTGCAACTGGTGGTGGCTCTACTATATAACTTTGACACTACAAATAACTGGAACTTTCATCAAGTCAAAGATGTTTAAGTACTAAGCAGCAACTGTGATGGCCGAACCAAGTGGCCTCGAAAGTAGAAACGACAATTTAGTTCTATATGCATCACCTAATGTATTTTGCAAGGCAAGACATGAAGTAGTTTCCCTTTATATAATGGGCTAACCCAAAATTGGTAGGCGTGGCGTAATTTCAGTAGTATGTTAGATAATGGGTAGACCGAAGAGGAATATTGGATTTTATTGAAAGCACGTAGCAAAAGCAAGTGGTTGGTTGCCATTTAGTTCCGCTCGTGTTACTTTTAGTTGACGTCACGAAACTTAGGGATTCCGAGATATGGTGACAAAATCACATATCGACCATGCAATGAAGGCGACTTTGCGCACGGTCTGCGCTGGGTTACCTGCGTAGCAGGTCCCACGCCATATTCCTTGTTCAGTCATTTCTTGTTTTAGAAGCCCAAGAGCTGAAAACAGAGTCCACCACGCAGGGTGAGTCGCTATCGCTATGTCATGGTCCATGAAAAGTGCATTGAATTTTGCTGGTACATTGTCACTGTAGAAAGTTTTTGTTTTTTCTTCTGTTCTGTTCTGTTTTTTGTATTGCGGTAGCTACAAGTAGTGACTGCTCAAAGAAGGTATGCAAAACCACCACAGAGGGTTTATTGAACAAACTTAATTTTAAAAGTGGCAGTCATTACTCACCCTAAACAACTTCACCTGGAAACTACCAAAATATACAGAGTAGCTAATATTGTTCTGCATTCACTGAGAGTGTTCTGGTTATACGTTTATAGGGCCCTGTATGTTATAACCAGGGTATGCATTGAAGCAATTTACTGTGCCTGGATGATTTTTAAACAGCTGTGAGAACTAAGTAGGTTGAGAAAATTTGAACTGTGGTTAAGGATTAATATAAATTACCTACTGGTCGTAAGATAAAAATATTCTAAGATCTCTGTGAGGAGACAGTTAAAGAAGCATTACATTGTAGAATTGAATCCATCATGCAAACTTTATTACAGAAAGGTTCAAACCCATATGTATACAAGTCCGTTTTCTGTATGCACTACGCAGTTTAAAGAAAAAAATGATTACATAGGAAGCATACAACAACAAAAAATGCATAAATAATGCAATTTGTAAATTTTGACATGGGCTCTTTTGTATTACCCATCCAGCAAACTGCAAGAATGGATAAAGCATAGTTATTCGACTAAAGGGGGAGGGGGGAGTCAAGACAATACCTGGTGATCTTCACAAGGCTTCAGTTCTTCGACCCACAAATCACACTTTGGTATGATGTGCACTTTCCTTGACAGATTAATTAATTGACTCTGTTTACCTACACAAACCTCCTTCACAACAAGCACTCCTTAGGAACCATGTCTTTCCTTTCAAGATTACTTATTCAAACTTGCCTCGAATGTGGAGTCCACATCTGAATGAAGTTGGGGAACAGCCTTCACCAAAATGTAGAGAGAATTACTAAAAGGCTGCCTTCACACCAATGGCTGGCTGATACAATGTCAATGAGGATGAGTCTAGACCTGACCAACCTCACTGTGTCCCTCACGTAATATACCTCCCCCCTCACCCCCAACCCAAGTCAATTACATGAAAAACATCCATGTCCAAATTTACAAGGGAATAATGATAGCAGCAGCAGTTCTTATCATGCGAAAAGAGAAAAAAATGTAAAAATTAACAGAAGCAGCCACACATTTGTTTTCTGCACTAAAGCTGTAAACATGTTTGAATTGTTACTCCTATACTAAGAACCAATTTGTATTTTTTTTCTACATTATAAACAATAACAAATACTTCTAAAAACATACCAAGTAATTTTACACAACCTTATATAAAAATTTTCATAAAACAAAAAAAAAATGAGACAATTTCAATAGATTTATTGACAACCCAAGTTAATATATACCTACAATGGCATAAAATATTCAACAGAAATGGAAAAAAATTCAGAAAGGTGAAATTTCAAGTTGATTACAAGCAATTAACAATTCATTGAGAATTCTAGAAGAACAAAACCATGACACATTTACATAGCTAAGTATGTAATTTAATTTTACAAATACCTTGTATCTTTCAGGGTTTGGAGTGAACTGCCAATATTTATTGTCAAATTTTACAATGGTGACAGCCAATCTCTAACTTGACTGAAAATTGGACCAAAGTAACCATTCACTATTCATTTCTATCAGAGAAAATGAGCAAAAGAGTACTTTCAGGGATTTACTAATAACTTTTTTAACAATAGTTAATACAATAGGGTTACAAGCTCTATTTAAATAATGTCAATTCTTTCCTGTTAATTGTATAGTCTGCCTATAAAAAAAAAATTGGGGCTTTCTTTTATGAAACATCAATCTACTGAAATATATTTTCAGGTTATCAGCATTTTCAAAAAAATTCTATTTTCAATTTTTACAAATTACAAAAGAAATGTGACATATTAGACAATTTTGTTTTCTATCTTTTTACATTTGATTCAATCTTCAAGATCTTTTTTACAACAGCTGTATAATAAACTGTCATTACTTCTTCAAAATAATACATATGTGCACCCCCTCCCCCTTCCCCTAAACCCATTTATGGAACAATCTGTTATTTGTTGTCAAAGAATTTGTATGTTCAATTTTACAACAGTGTGAAAAACATGGGTTTCTGACCAAAAAAATTACACTATACAAGAGGCCATCACAGAATGATGTGATGTATTTACATAATTGGTATGAATATTCAAATTTCCTCCAGGTATGTACCAAGGGTTGAGGTGTGTATTTTTTACAAACTTTGCTTCATTTATACAAGAAAAAAGAAAAAAAAAATGAAATAGTTTTATACAGTTGGGGATGGGTATAATATTATATCTCCTGAACACTGTAGTTGTAGGGCATTGCGAGAAGAAAAGTTAAGTTTTCTACAGCTTCTATACAACCAATGTACAAAATGCAAGCACCTACATATGGGTCACAATTTTACAAAATAACATGAAACAAAGACGGAAGAAAGGCTGACACGAATGGGAACAAAATTTACACATCTTTCACATAATAGCTGCACTGTTTGTAAGAATACATGGTCAATCCCAAACAAATTGTGTACAGATTATTTTGGGTTCATATTATCCACATCCACAATGAAAAGGGCTATACAGCAAAATTTCTTCCGACTTTCTCATTTTCTATTTGTACATAATTACAATGACGGTGTAGCACCCTCTGTTTGGCAAGTACCAGAAAATAGGTCTTATAATATGACCATAAGCCCCGGGTAGAGACATTATGCTATACACACTGAACAATGGGGTTACCCCTTTCCTTTACAAAGGTTTTGTACATTACAGAAGAAAACAAAATTTCCTACAATTTTTATTTTTACAAGGACCGAATCCAACAAGATATGTATCTCTTTCTTTATGAACAAATAATACAGTCCGTTTGGAAGATGTGTCGGTTTAATAGTTTGAACACTGTACAATGTTTACAAAATCTTCTTAGAGACTCTGGTACAAAAATCATGGACTTTGGCTTAGTAATTCTGTCATCAGTATCACGCACTTGGACCCCCTGTGCGTCCCCCTGAGCAAACAACACAAAAACCTCAAAATGAGAGGAAGGCTGGAGTTTCAAAAGAGAAGAATTTACAATTTTGCTCCCGCTCTGACATCCATACACTAGATACAAAAATTGACGAATGCACTGTTTTTTGCACATCCGACGAAAGCATTAAGTTCATCTCCCTGCCGACTGCCTCCGCCATACTTCTCCTTTGGAGGTCATTAACTGTACAGATTTTTTATGAAAAAAAGAAAAGCTTCAGCTTCCTTAACATTTAAAAAATAAACTATCTCACTGTTTTCCCAAACATGATCTGCTAATCTCTGACATGACTAGAGAAAACACAAATACGAGATGTTTTAACTGGTCCATGGACAACATAAACACTCATTTGGATTTTCCATCACGAGACTATTTCACCTTTAACAATTCTGCCAATGAACTGATATTTATAAATCCATCATCTTATAAATGACACGATCACTCACTAAAATATTTACCCCTACCCCCTCCCCCACCATTATAGGATTTGGAAACACTTCTTGCAAGAAAACTTTGGCTTTTGGTTCAGACCCATCAATTCACAGTATGTACTATTTATTGCCAGGACATATTTAACTAAATGAAAACCTGAACACTCTCCAAAACTGACTCTACACCTTCTTCCAATCATGGAAATTTTGTATATTACTAATGAAATCACATTTTCACCTATTTTTCCTATTTTATGTAATTACACACTTGGAAAAATTTATTGTAGTAGTGACATTGTCATATTTTTGTCTTCCCCTATCCCCCTCTCCTCACAAAAAAAAAAACCCAAAATGTTTTTATGTACAGTTACAGCCAAATGTGTTTGTGTTCAAGTAAAGAGGACAATTTTCCTGTAATGTATTGACAAAGGGAAAGAAAAGAATTTGGCTCGTTTCAAAACAAAAATTGTAAAAAGTATAGGGCACATTGTGCACGTCAGCCTTAACACTGTGCATTGGCATTCAAGTGGCTTGAAACGTACATACTTCATGAAACATGATGTAAAACAAGGTAAAAAAAAAACATGTTTTTTCACACATGGCCAAAACATTAAGATATGATGTATACTTACAGGAAATCTGGATTAGAATGGGATATTCAACACTAAAACAGGGAGAAGTCTGACTACAAGAGCATAAAAAGAAGCATTTAATACACAGACTAAAATCATGTTGAAACTTGATGTCGACTTTCCAGACCTTAGGAGTTTAAATGTGTCAGAGGAAAAACTACATGTGAATAATTTATAGTTTTCTTTTGAATTCAAAGGCTAACAATTTATATCTGAGTTTGGTAAATATTGTTTGAATGCATTACATTTGTGAAAGTTGCAATGCCTAAGTTGTGCAACTTAACGGTTTGACAAGATATGTCTGAAAACCAGTACTTGGAGGGTGAATGCTAAGAAGCGTAATCCTTACAGGTGTATGTTACCATATGATGGCTACACACATGATAAACAAAGGCACCGTGATTATGTATTACACCAACCAAACATCACAACGGGCTAATGAGGATGTTTGGGTCACATATCTAACACATCAACCTAAAGTAAAACTTTTGTAAAACATGGAAAAAAACCACAAAATATGCTTACACTGCTAGACAGACAAAATCTTTGCTATAAAACAGCTGATGAAAAAACAACAACATTTCAAACAATTTCACATGATCCAAAAAATTTGACGACAACTTTGATCTACGCCACAAATTGAAGCCTGTAATAATGGGTGACTGCACCCCATGATTGCTGAAAAAAACATCTTGCTTGAAAATGGTTCTTCTTTTATACCACATGATTTTCTTAGATATTTAGGATGACTAGCCCATGATGATGTTGATGTCTCGTTGACAAAAATAAGCTGCAATCCATCTTAACACTCTTCTTTTAATCATTTTTCTCACTGTAAACAACAAAGCTTTCAAAAAGAATTTCATTCCTTTCAAAATAACTATGATTGCAGTCTCACAACCTTTTGCAATTTTTATCGAGTTACTTGTCTCATTAAACTACAATTTTGCTCTTTTTTGTCATATTTTCGTCAATGGTTGCTTTTTTTTTTTTTAATAAGCAGTTTCCTGAAGTGTTAGTTTTTTTTTCTCACCTATCATGCTATCTTGACTATACAGTTAATAATCACCTGAAAACAAAACCAAAGAAACTACATGATACTATATAATTAACTTTTGGTACAAGAATAAATGTTAAAAGTATAAGAAGAAAAATACCCCTCAGGGGTCTGCCACGACTGCATTTCTTTCAGATCTCCTTTGTCTGTTGCCAATGATTCTTTTAAAGGGTACCATTTGGCGGTGCCACAAATGGATTGATTTCATTATTCTTCATGAAAAACTTTTCCAGTTTGGCCAAGATGTGTTTGCCGTAGGGGTACTTGCGCAGATGCATCACGTACGGCTGAATCTTGCGGATCAGGACTTTACGTTGGCTAGGTTCTGACACGTCAATCATCTTCTGTACCACATAGTTGGCATACTGGTCCTTCATCATGGTGAAGAGGGCACTATGACCACTTCTGGAAAACGTAAGCAATGCATTTCAATGATTAAAGGCAGTCTATTGCCATCCCAAAATACAGTTGTAGCATTAGTCTACAGAAATTCCATTGGGACAGCTCCTTGATTGACATCAAATAAAGAAAAAGGAGAGTATCTCATATTACACATCATGTACTGGGAGTGTTTTGATCACACATTAGGAAAGTTTAGGAGTGTTTTGATCACATATTAGGAATGCTCACCATGATATGACTCAGAGCAATTAACGAGGATTGTGTATAGATAAGGATGAAAAGAAGACGGTTGTGGGAGAGGTTCAAAGTAGAAAGATTGGGAGAATTGTAACTGTTTCCTTTAAGTTTCTAATAATCCCATTTACTCCTGGACTTGTGATTATCCTTGCATTGCTGAACATAACCTATGTAGCTATTTATCAATCAGCCAATCATAACACAGGAACATGATTCCAGGATTTAAGATGAAATTCTTTAATTATTCCCTCACATTAATTTCCTGGAAGAATTTTGGATTTGTATGAAAACATTTTCCGTTTCCTACTTTACCATCTCTTCATGATATTTGAATACCAATAAACAAGGGTGCAGCACACAATAACATCTTTGTTTAGGTTAATCAAAATGACTGACACTTTTCTAATTTGAAGCATTTTTCAGGTTCCTTGACTTTTCACTGACTGGAAATAAGAGGAGTTCCAAGGAGGACTGGAACCCCAGGCAGTATTACACCAAGGAGGATTGGAACCTCGAGGCAGTATTACATCAAGAAGAACTGGAACCCTGAGGCAGTAGTACACAAAAGAGCACTGGAACCTGAGGCAGTATTACACCAAGAAGGATTGAAACCTTGAGGCACTATTACATCACAGAGGACTGGAACCCTGAGGGAGTAGTACACCAAAGAGCACTGGAACCCAAGGCAGTATTACACCAAGGAGGATTGAAACCTCAAGGCACTATTACACCAAGGAGGACTGGATCCCTGAGGGAGTAGTACATCAAGGAGGACTGGTACCCGAGGCACTATTACATCAAGGAGGACTGGAACCCTGAGGGAGTAGTACATCAAGGAGGACTGGAACCTGAGGCAGTATTACACCAAGGAGGACTGGAACCCGAGGCACTATTACATCGAGGAGGACTGGAACCCTGAGGGAGAAGTACATCAAGGAGGACTGGAACCCTGAGGCAGTATTACATTAAGGAGGACTGGAACCCCGAGGCAATATTTCACCTTGATAGTGTCTTAATGTACCCTGGTTTAGCAGACTTCAAGCAGTTTAAGGATCAGTTTAGATCAGCCAAAGCTGAACAATGTCAAGGGCTAGACCACAGAATTAAAAAATCCATGTCCTATTGCTTCCCCTTCATCTGAACTTTCCTTCAAAATAACATATTTGTCTAAATTCAATTTGAATTTTTTCTTGAAGCGGTACCAAGGACAATACTTCTTGAACAAAAGCCACCTTGAATGAAAATATTGCAAGGGAGGAGTTGTTGAGTACAGGTTAATATTAAGGTAGTAAGTGAGATGAGATTTAAAGACACACCAACATGAAAGTGTTATATAGTGTCAGTTAACTTGATAAAAGTTCCAACTAAAAATTTATTTCAAGTACGGTAAAGTTCAAATTTGGTTTCCCTTAAGTCCCCTCTCACACCAGGCAGGAAATACCTTAGGCATATTCTGCAACTCCCTGCTCACAGCGGGCTGGCTACAGATCAACAGATACTCACCCATCATTGTACGAGCAAACTTCATCAATCAAGATGGCCCTTTCTGGACGGCATGAGTGAGTGACACATTTCTCAACAGCGTTGCTGAAAGAACAGTAGGTTTGAATAAACTAATGAATATGAGTGAGAATCACATAAACATTTTTGTCACACAAGCACAAAATACAATAGACTGGGCTAATTTATCTTACAATTTAGTAAACTTCATACGACATCCAGATTTATTTATGTGTGGCGTAAGTACAATACAAGTAGAAATAAACATTTCACAAAAGACTTTAACCTCTCAAAATGTTAAACTGCTGATTAAAGATGAATCTCATGAGTAATAATGATTCAAAACAATAACTACAAGAGGATGAGCATAAATCTGAAGTTGCCATGTTTTTCATCCCAGACCCTGAAAAACTTTTTTCCACAACTTTTGTGCTAGGTTTAAAGTGATTGAAAGCACATATGCAAATTATACCTGATTATTGTGCCAGGTTAACAAACTAGAAATAGTATCTCAAAAAAGGTAAAGGGTATTTGCAAAACTTCTTCATGAAAGACATTATTTAACAAAGAAATTAAAATCAATATCTTATTATGTTTACTCTTAAAACATACATTTTACATTCAATGCAACACTCTTTTTCTACTATTTGCAAAAATCTGTCCACCCATACTAAACCACCATTTATCAACTAACCTGGCAAATTTGTGCTGACTCAAGACAAGAACTTTGCCACGGATTTCAGCCACAATCTTGCTCTTATCTTCTGGCCTTCCATGTTCCAGGACATGCTGTAAATGTACAAAATGAAAGATAATGAATACAACAAGATGACAGGTATGACTATGCATGAGATGATACACTATGAATATGCATGTCAAAGATTAGTTATTCAAAGCTTGCAGAAAGTATCTCAGCTAAATAGATGTCAAAGAGAGGTTTTTCACACATCAAAATCACACTCCCTACTAGGTCTGGACATTTGGATGTGCCTAACATGATCAGCATGTCAAATTTATGAAAACTTACTCAGCTGAATGGATGACAAAACGAATTGACTCAAGGAAGTTTTTTTTAAATGTTAAGATGGGATTTAGAGACACACCAACACAAATGTGTCATACAATGTTGGCTAGGAAAAAAATGATGGCAGATACCTGTATGTCAGGTGGCTAGTCAACTCAATAATTTAGATCAAATTTTGATTTATTTTGTTAGGCTATTTCAGATGGGAAAACCATAGATTGCTTTCTGCTTTGTCCTAGTTGGGTACTGAGCCTGTACGGTCTGGTTTCTAAACTTTGTTACTTCCTAAGCCACTGCACTGCTTGCCATAAATCATCAAATCCCCTTTGATAAGAGACAATCAAGTAGGAAAACATGGCTGGAATATAAGCCAAGTGCTTCATATGCATGGCTGAATGGGACTATTTCTCTCAGGAAGGGGGAGGGGGGGGCAGGAGGGAGGGCAGGAGGGAGACAGCTTTTTGTCCACTCCAGGGAATAACTTCTGCCCAAATGAGGCACTGAAGTCTGTCCGATTCTGCATGGATTTGGCCATTTGGGAACGTAGGGCTGCAGCCCCCCAGCCTCTGGTCCCAAACAGCAATGTTTGTAGCAAAGAACTTTGCATCGCACAAACTGGCAAAATTGGCCAACTTGTCCTTGCTACTTTCTCCTAACAAAATACAATCAAATAAATGCCATGAAACACAAAACTGTTTTTTTTTTTAAATTTTTTCTTGCTCACTCTAGTGGTATCTGAAATTCATATGTGCTCTGCAGCTATTATCAAAATGGCTCTATCTCTAGTCTTTAAGACATACCAAGCTATGAGTAAGTAGGAAATTTAACTAATTTGAAGCTAAAGTAGCATTTAACCAGATAAGGGTGTTAATGGAAACTGGCTAATGACAAGTAGATTGCAGTGCTGGCACTGGGGGTTAAGAATGTCTGGGAATCTCCCCCATACCAAAATGTTTGGGTTAGTTGGTTAGTTAGATAGAGTTCTACCGCCCAGTTTCCAACCCGATTGGTTCAAGTCAAGCCGGCTACAGCCTTTTTTACAGTTGTGTCTAACTGGCTTGATTTTCCTACTCCATTGCTTACGCAGAGCATCACACACAACGGCAATAGGTTCCATTTTTAGAGTCTTTGGTATAACTCGACCTAATCGACCTAGGAATAGAACCCAGGCCTTCCACGTGAGAGGTGGATGCTCTTACCGTTAGACCAAACATGCGGTCTCCAAAATGTTTGGGGGAAATTTCAAATAGTATGTATATATATATGACTAGACTAGAACCATGTGTCATAAGAGAGAATTTTCTCCAGACAAAAATCATCTTGTTTATTGAATCCAACACAATAGAGTAACACTGGTAGACAGAGGACACCAAGTTACCTGAATGACATAGTTGCCATACTGATCCTGAACCAAGGCTTCTGTTTGAGAGTGTAGCTCATCCAGAATAGGTTTAGTTTGTTCTGGGGTACAGTGCTCCAGGATTCTCTGAATAACACGGCATCCATAGGGGTGGGTGGACAGAGAATAGACCTGCAAATGAAAATGAACAATTTAAAAGTCAATTTGAACCCTACCATGTTGTCACATTTAAATCTTGTATTAAAAGTATATGCCAACATAGTAATTTAGCATGAACTTAAAACAAATTCCTACATTGCATTTTTAATGATCCCTTAATGACAAATGTATGAAAAAATGTGGTCCACCAATACTGTCTCCCCTTCCATTAATATGTTTTGATATGCATGAATGTAATATAAATTAGACATTGCAAAGTGGTACCCACTGTTATACAGTTTAGACATACTTCTCTGACCCTATCAAGTCAGGAAGAGGAAACAGTCATAGCATGGACTATCTGTACAGAAGATTCCCTTACAAGGAGTACAGGACCAATCTCTCTCTCAAGTAAGGGAGGGGAAATATTCATAGAATGGATTATCTGTACAGAGGGTAGGTAACCTTACAAATAGTACAGGCAACAACCTTACAAGAATGTACGATTTCACACCCCAAGTCACTTCTCATATCATTCAAGTACCTGTCCTCTAAATGCATCCACAATGAACTGCATTGATGCAGGGTCAACACATTCTATGCACTTCTGAACAACATGGTTGCCATTTTGATCCTTGACACACTTTAATACATGTCCATCCAGCTCCTTGACCATCTCAACCTAAAGATAAAAGACAGAGGAATATTTGTCATTAATTACTGGAAGAAGGTCAAATATGAAATCACCAAAAACTTTAAAACAATTTTTAATATCCTTAACAAATCAAGCATGAAATACATATTTGTTGGGATTGATCCTTATTACAAGTGCAGAATCAATAAACTGGTTGATAAAGAAAGTGACTTCGTGCATTGTCACAACTATAGGCTGCAGCTGCCTTAGCCATCATGCTCTGTAGCTGCTTACATTACAATAGTAGAAACAAGCTTGTCTGAAATGCAATGTGCACAGAAACACAGCATGGCTGCAGCTGCTGCAGCCTAGCTATTTTGATGTGACTCAAAGACATCATCACCATTATGTCCAGACAGAAATCATTTGTAACAAATTAAATTAAAACAATGGACTAAGGTCACATCAAGGTTTGACATGTCAGAGGGGTATTTGTTCTAAGCATTTTGGTATAATTTGCATTGAAATTTGATAAGTGGCTCTCAAGATATGAACAGGTAAATTTCAACAAAAAGTGAACTTGAAGCAAGCACACACGACATCATATCCTCACATTAATGGTCAGTCTTTTGTATTTCTTTAAACTTAATAACCAATTTTCTCCTCAACAGTTCCATGTTACCAGAATGTGATTGCATACTTGGCATCAGAACTTTAGAAACTTTGCAACCCCCACACAAGGGTCCTATCCCTATTAACTTCAAGGTCAACACAACACTCTGAACAACAAAGCAATCCTTGTCATTGTGAGGAGGTGATATAGCCTCTGCTGCCCTCAACTCACTTGGAATAAAAATCTAGCAAATTCGTTTACTGCTATCTTAAAAAATATGTGTCTCATTTGAATAAAAGTTTCACCACACTGTGTAGATTTAGTTCCATTTTCACACATGAATATTAAACGTTTGCTTTTAAACTTCCCCTCTAAGGATGTAGTTTACTGTTCTTGTTGCAATTACTTTCATCAAATGATTGCACCTTATGGCATATCAATTACAATGACAATGAAGTGACACTCCCACTTAAGAAGGATCAATGTAACAAGATTAAGGAGCATTTGCAGTCACCCAAAGCTGCTTTTGAATCAAGGGTAACATAAGTTTTGTGAAAGAATCTAGTCTGCGGAGACAAGCGGAATCATAATACAGTATGTCAGTGAGAGTTTGTTAAGTACATTACATCCGGAAAGTCTGTGTAAGTTCCAGTGACACAAAATCAACCTCAAGAATGTCCTCTCATTTCTCTTACACAAGAATCCAATTAGCACTTGTGTTTAGTGACTGTAGGCAGCCATCTGTGGGGTCCATCAGCCTTAAATCGTCTTCAATTATTGTCTGCATGAATTTCAAACCCTCATGTTCAGTAAAATTAAGGGTATCAAGATACAATTTAGTGTGCAACCAGTCATGATACAGGTATGCAAGGAAACTGGAAGATTAAAAGGTGATATACCCCAGTTATGGCCCACTGAAATCAGGCCATCATTTGCTGTCTGGATTTGTCTGTGCTAACCCAAATTGCAGCGATTGTAGTTTTCTCAAGCGCTAAATTGGTGAAAGCAGAAAGCAGAGTGAAAAGTTAATCAACTTGAGGATTTGGCACTTCCAGCTCAGTCATAAGGTCTAGCAAGTGTACCCTTTTGCACCTTTCTATATATGCACACAGGGAGTTTGCCTACCCAAGGAATCTTTGGTCACCTGTGTTGAATTCTATAGAGCCACAGTCCGCTGAATTCCCAGCAGCCACAAAGGCTTGTTGTAATTGGGAAAAAAATGCCCATCATGCATTGCACACAAACATTTCCAAATATAAAGGTTCCAAGTTTTTATCTGTGCATGCCTGTGTGACCTTTCTGTTCAGGTCAATTGGTAACAAAACATCTGAGTGCTTCGCTGGCCAGGAATTGCACACTCCTTTACATGTGTCCACATATTGCCATCAGCTATAAACACATAAAAGTGTCATCCAGGAAACACTGACCTTTGACCTACTGCGCATTACTGCTCCATAAAGAAACTTTGAACTGGTCTATTGTAGTTCAGTACCACTCACCTGCAGATCAGATGTAATGGACTCAAGAGCCTTCTGAATCACACGACATCCATACATCTGAAGGGCCAGCTGAAGAACACATCCCTTGATTCTCTGAGCCAGGGCCTTCTTCTGTTCTGGGGTACCAAATTCAAAGAATTTCTGGATCACATAATTACCAAAGACATCATTCATAAGCTTGTAGGAGCTGCTGATGATTTCTTGGAACACCATCTGTCTCTCTTGAGGTGTGGCCCTCTCCAACTTTTGCTGGATAAACCTTGAACCATGCTGGTCTTGAGAAAACTCCACAAAGTGACTCACTAGATCCCGCAGCTGAAGATTTGGAAACCTGTTGTTACGGAAATCTTCTAGAAGACGACTCCTACCAGGGGCACTCTTCTCCATGTAGGCAGAGCTCCTGAGGCTGCGGGGAGGAAACAGGGAGCTAGAACCCCAACCTGTACTGCCTGTTGATGATGTTGATCCGCTACGATACTTAACCTCTGTTAAAGAGTAAATATGAAAATGTTGAAAAGATTTGATAAGGTTATAAACTTGTTGAATATATAATTAGAGGGAGACCTGCCATCTTACATAGAGTTAAGAGTGTTAGGTGTATGACTTGGCTAACATTCTAATGGTTTTAACAGTTCTATACAACTTTTACACATGCATAAGCCTTTCTTACCCTGAAAGAGTATTTATATACTGATTACATATTTCTATATCAAGTCCCGCATGAAAGGTTAATCCCTGTGCCATGCTCCCAATGACTGTTCCTGTGTGGCATGTAAGCACTGACCCCTCCACCTTCATTTGTGGTTACTCCACCATCCCTCATTTTGTGTTTCGGTAAAAATGTGAAAAAAGAGAAACAGCCAAATGATAAAGGCCCTGAATTCTAGAAATATCTACCATACTCACCACCCCAGTCAGTCTTAGGTCTGGACCAAGAACCAGTTGCACTCCCCAGAAGATGATCTGTAATAAATATACAGAGACCTTGTGAATATTCATTGCATTAATTGCCATAAAATATAGCTGGACTACACACACATGGGTCATTCTATGGGGTTGGGGTATCAAAGTGTGACATTCATGTCAAATTTTAAATTTGGTAGATGCAGTGCAAATCATTGTTTTTTTCTTAAAGAATCATTCTAAGAGGAAGAAACCATGAAGAATTTCTTCATGCAACTAATATACATTACATAATATTGATTTCATTTTTTCTCATATGTTTCACTGTGGTAATATTACCTATGCAACGAAGACACCGTGTCTTACAGACCTCCAGTACAAACAGGTTGACCTACAATAACCATAATCTAACTTGGCAACATGTCATCAACACAAGCAGATTCTATAGCTCATGTTTTATGTATTCCATGAAAAAAAAGAGAAATGGTGTACCAAATCAATTTTTGTGGGAAGACAACTACATAGTACCTACGCAACAAGTCTACCTATGTAACATGTTGACACCATGAACATACTCGCAACTTTCACGATCTGTGTGCTTCTAATTATTACCAAATCTGCATGGATATGACTGTTGCAATTGAATGAATTGACTTTCACATATTAATATTTTTTGTTTGAAGCAAGAAGGAAATGCATCCTTATCTTGGGTTTTATTATACCTACGCAACAGTTGACACCATAAGTAAATTTCATCTATATAGGCTTTTTAAAAGTATATATCTTGATTCTACAACTTAGATTCTTTGTTTACCAAGGTAACTTGTTGACCTTTTGCTGTTGGAGTGAGTGTGGTGGTAAGGGAATTTCAGTGGCAAATCATGTGAAGCAAACATACCTATGCAACAAAATGACACCGTCCGTTGCATAGGTATGACTAATTTCATTCAAACACTGAGAAAAAAGTTGGTTCCATTGCAATTGTCTGGTAATAACAAATTGTTTTATCCCCTGTGTTTTGCAAATGCCTGGATTAGGCAAGGTAAAATTACATCTGTAAAGGGAATGGGAAGGGCCTAAATTCTGCAACATTTTATGTCACAAATTTTTCAACAATTTTTCATGTGACACCACCAAAAAATTGGGAAAATCTCAAAAAATCATGGGGATATGTCAGTTGTATTAAATATAAAAAAACAAACATTTAATGCATTTCATCCCATACCAAACTTAAATTGATCATGTATTCACATAAGATTTAACAAGTATTTCTTACAGGTTATATGCATATGTATTGGTTATGACCCAACCCCGTGGAATGACCCACATGCTTTCTGATAACAGAATGCCAACAGATATTTTGAAAACCATGTCTGGGCAACCCGGCTGACAATATAAATCTGGAATTCACTTGACAGCAAGTTTTTCAGACAGTTTATTTTGCTTCCAAACATTTTTGACTGATAAATAACAAGAACCCTATTATGATAACCCTCAAACACCCAATGGCACAGCAGTTTAACCTTATCTTAAAACAAGTTTTGAAGGTATCCCTCTTTTGAGATCACTCCATGACATCCCAGCTGCAGTACATATTTCATATTAACACCAAAAAATAGCATTATCTGATGATAGATTAAAGTAGCCCTAAATGGAAATTATTAAAATTCATTTGACCTATATTAAAATTATTTCTTCTTTGAGATAAGAAAACTGAAGGAAGAAACTAAAATGTATTATTCTTTTTCATGTAACAGTCCAAAAGCTTCCGAGTTTGAGGATTTCACAAATATTCTAATCCAACTGGTAGCCTCAAATCTCACCATTTTGGCACCAATGTACTTAAGCTTCAAGATTTTTTTAGTAAGTACCCACAGAGTCCTAGGCCACTCAATGCACTTTGACCCATTCAGTTTCAATTTTTTTCAGTAAGAACTAACCAAGTCTTAGGCAACTCAATGTACTTTAACTTGTTCAGTGTTGAGTTTTTCAGCAAGTACTTACTAAGTTCTAGACTCCTAAAGGTACTTTGACTTATTCAATTTCAATTTTTTTTTCAGTAAGTACTCACCAAGTCCTAGACCACTCAATGTACTTTGACTTGGAGGTGGTGTCATTGATCCAGTGTGTGTGGGTGACATTCCAAATGGTCCCAGCTGTGGTGAACTACCATAGAACTGACTCATACTCAGGCTGCGCTTGTAGTCACTCGTAGCCCCAGAGAAGGAGTCTCGACGTTGTGTCGGGGTCTCAGTTCCAGAGTTACCCAGACCTG
This sequence comes from Holothuria scabra, assembly GCA_037179385.1. NCBI lineage: Eukaryota > Metazoa > Echinodermata > Holothuroidea > Aspidochirotida > Holothuriidae > Holothuria > Holothuria scabra. The sequence continues at coordinate 10,109,543 of CM074199.1, forward strand.
ACAAGAACATATGATAATAACTTTTTCAAGGATTGCACTAAACAAACCAGACATTCAAATTTTCCTTGTAAGTTACCAATGTGTTAAGAATTATTTGTACAACTTACCAGCCATGTGCTTCACATACACTGCATCATATATCAGTGCCCATCCCTATTGCACATGGCATTATTAAAAAGAACTTTTCAGTTTTTCCAATATTTCTTTTACTTTCCATTTCACAAATTCCTGGACTTTCCCATTCCAGGCCTAAAAATTAAAATCAACAGTTTCATGAATCTTTAAAGCTGAATATCTGATCAGTGAAGATGTGGGGTAAATTTGATTGCACTGAGGAGAAGGGTTTTAGTCAGAAAGATCTGAGTGTATGACTCAAATATGCTGAAAACTATTAGACTGTCGAATGAAAATCACCTTATGGGGAGCATTTTGTACATACAAACTGGGGCAGAAATATTCTTCCCAGATGCATGGCAGGAAATGGGTCTTTCTTAGGTCTTTTTGTCTCAGTTTATTATTAAAGCAATATTCATTTCTTGGGGATTATTTTGTTGGGCAAGTTGAAAACTGCTGGGAGAGATTTGGTGGTTACTTCCTAGCTGATTTATGGTTGTGAAGGGAATTGGTGAGGGTCAGAAAGACTTTAGCATATTTATGTGTCCGAAAAACCCAATAAGGACTGATTCCATACCTTATAAACCCCATGTTACTACAATACTGCTGAAGAGTTTGAATTAAATAATAAAAGTGAGGAGACAATGACATATTTTTTAAACCAACCTGTACCAATAGGTCCCATTGAGTTACCAAGGCCACCGAATGTACTGCTTCCAAAGGCCCCACTTGTCTGGTTGGCTGCTGTGAAGGACCCCATCCCACCCCCACTAGTGGGATTGGACTGCATCTGAGCTGTACCATTGGTGTACATGGACATGCCACTGTGGGCAATGCTTCCCTGGCCCTGCTGAGCTTGCTGTTGTTGAGCCTGGGCCTGGGCCTGAGCCTGGCTGGCCATCATCATGTTGTAACCATTTGCTGTGGGAACTGTAAAGCAGAAAACAAATTTGAGTTACAAATATGCTGGGCTGGAATAGAACTAGGTTGAAGGAGCTGAGTGAGAGGGCGCCATCCTAGTGCTTAAATGAACCTTGCCAGATGGTCTTGGGGAGTAAAGTTGGGGAGTAAAGTGTGTTAACAGGAGGTGATACGGGGAGAAATAGACTTGTACCTCCTTACTGATCTTTCTGATAGGGCACACATCTTTCCTAGGAACAATTCAAAACAAACTGTTTGCAGTTTTACCATAAAGTACCCTGTCATTTTGTGAGACATCACAAAAATCTGGTAATTTTACAGATAAAATTGGAAATAACTTGGCAGTTTCAGCAAAATATTCAGAATTTACTGAAGACAAAGAGTTAAGTGAGCTGAAAAGCAGAGCAGCACGTGCAATGGCAGCAGGTTGCATTTTTTAGCCTTTGATATGACTCCACCTGGGAATTAACTACGGTAACCCTGTGAGAAGCTGGTAGAAGCGGGTGCTCTATCACTAAACCAATCACACAGTTCCATGAATTAATGAGAGAACCTGCACCCAGCTTTGGATGCAGGTCCACACAAATGCAGTAACTGGTGTCCCTGAGAAACAATGCAATTTTCCTTACTTTGTTGAGCTCCACTGACGATTACTGGTGCTGCTCCATGAGGCATAAGTCTTACAGGGGTACCAAGTCCAGGCCTGGGTCCACTCATAAAAAGGTTTCCACTTTGGTCATAGTAAGTGGGTGTCATTATTGGGTATCCTGTTGAGTACAAAATGTTTAAGATAACTACAAAATATTTCACATGTAAAACAAGGCGGATAATGGCAGATAAGTAGGAGCATTCCTTAGATTATTTGTCTAGATGATTCACCCTGCCTCATATAAAGTGTAGGTATGCCACATCATTCACAAAAAAGCATGCACATTACCAACAAGTTAATAGTTACAAAATCAATAAACAGCACTAACCATGACAGATAAATATCAATATCAATAACTCAAATTTTGATTTATACACTCCTCTCACGACACAATGCATGCTCTTCAGAGCTTGATTACTCAACTGATTGAAATCTAGACAATATTTACACTGTGACAGAAGCTTCATAATTAACAGAATTTTATTTATTGAATTTATCATAACAGTTGTTTGTTTTGCATGAACAGTGACAAAACCAAACCTATTTGTCATTTTTGTTCAGATTTATGATTATCTATTACACAAATTAGATAGTATAGCCAGTTAATCACAAATTTGGGGGTTTGGTTAAATTTCCACTATAGGATGTCTGATACAGATCTTTTTAAACAGGCTCATCGAGTTCATGAAATTAAACAAATTTTTCCAAAACTGTGAAGTTTTCACAGATTAATGACAAATGGTCAACTTAGACAATCCCCATATCCTACATACAAATAACATTTCATGAGTGAATTAATGGTTCAAGGTTTCATGAGTGAGTTATTGGTTCAATTCAACTTTCAAAAATTCTTTACCAGATACTTTTTCAAATTATGCAAAAACCATTACAAGTCAGGACACAACAAAATTAAACATTTAATATTTTCCCGTAACTATTGGATATGAAACATGACTCATTATGCTAACTAAAAGCATTGCCATGTCGTAGTGAGCCTTTGACACTTGTATTAAATTATCGATATAAACTCAATGAGCCCCTTTAAAGGTGTACAAAACCTTTCAGAAATGTACCTTTTACACTTAAACAAACCACAAAGATGTATCTTTCACTGTATCTTACAATATTAACCTCTTAGGAACCATGTCAAAACTATTTGTTATAGCTGCCGTGGTCATGCTTTGCCGCTACGCATGTTACAATAGATTTAAGTTAAGCTGGTCTGACATTGTAATGTGTATAGAAACAAAGCATGGCCACAGCTTCAGCTCAGCTGAGGAAAATGCAGCTTGGCTATTTTGACATGGTGGCTTACACAAACTTTTTCAAAGATTCATCACATTATCATCAAACCATATTTACCACATGTTCTGATAAGATGATTTCATGGAAAAACCCTGGAGTGTCTTGAATAAATTACATTAAAAATACATAAGCAGTGGCTCGACTTATTCAAGACTGATACAAGGAAGGATGAGAGGGCAGAGATGTTATACAACTATGCTGTGACTCTGGTTGGTGCATTCATTGTTTTGGTGTATTGATCACACTAACATCAATTCTTTTTAAGGAAAAAGTTAACGAACCTGGTGTGGTAAAAGCTTGAGGTTGAATGCCTTGCATACCTCCTGGAGTAGTGTTACCAACCCCTTGATCCCCTGGTGCCTGACCTTGACCTTGTTGCTGTGCCTGAGGTGTCATTGGCCTTGAACCATTCTGACTCCTGGCTGATGATGGTTGCTGGTTAGGTTGTTGTCCAGGCTGCAATCAAGACACAAGGGGAAAACCTATATATTTCAAACCCACATAGTTTTGACTACAAGGAGACTAGATGATCTCTTTCCAGACACAAAAAAGGAAAAATACCACTCCAAAAACCCAAATTTATGTTGATCCAATCAACACTAAATTCGACGCAATACATGCAAATATCTATGATGCCAACTGTACAGTAAGTGAAAGGTTCGTGATTTTCAAATAGTTTTACCAGATTGCAGACAAAATTCACATTCTCACTGTTGTCAATTACACACCTTTTCAACGAGATAATCACAACAAGAAGACTGTGCTTCAATGCATTACCAATTACTCAGCATACATTTGTTTTTACATCAGGTACATCCAATTTTTTGCAGATTCCTTTTTCGAAACCACATTTATAACTTTACCTCTTCATCTCGTTGACACTATATAACAAATTTGTGTTGATGTGTCTGTAAACTCCATCAACTTGAAATACCTTTGCCTCATTTTACTAATTCAAATTGGTACACTTGGTCTTTCAAAGGATTATGTATATGTTTTTATGATTGCCCTGAACTTCAGCAGAGAAGAAAGACCATGATGCCAAAGAAGGTAAACATTATAATATGAATGTCACTGACCTGTTGTTGTCCCTGGGGTTGTTGGTTTGGTTGGGCTGAGGCACTCTGTTGTGGCATGATGTTCATTGGGTAGAGGGCACCCCAGGGTGCTACCCCATAGGCATACTGTGGCTGAATCATTTGCGGTTGACCTTGGAAATTAAATCAGAAAAGGTCAATATGAATCCTGCATTCGTGAAAATAAAATAAATGTTTACGGAAAGAAACTCATCCCTTTTCCTGTTGCACATTAAATCTAAAACCAGCATATGACACATGTGATGAACAATTCAGGTGGGAGAGACCTATTACTACTAACTTTCTCATTACTTGTAATCTCTATATTCAAGCTTGGTTAAGGCAGTCTACATTTTATACTAGACTATAACATGAAAACGAAGAAGAACAGATTCTTTTCTTTTTGTGGGATATGTAGAGATGTTAAACCTGAAAAGCCCTCTCCATCTGGTAATTTTACAAGTTTTGAGGCTCAGCAGCACAATAAAAACAACATTCCCCAAAATGGCCGTAGACTCTTGTGACTGAGGGCAATGACTCTCCTTGCTGTGTTCAAGCTCTGTATGACAACAATTAAAACCGCAAGCCTCAAAGCTTTCCTCCTGTACCAGAAATGCCACACTGGGCACAATAGGATAAATGTGCATAAGTAAATCGTACAGTTCGGGTTCAGATCCTGGCCTCAAGACTCCTTTTTTACCACATCAACAATAACAAGTACATGAAAATAAACATACTGTTCATCAAGAAGAATATTCAATTGTGATTTCAACCTACCCACACCTCAAAATGCCTCCATCCTTGCCTGCAACCCAACATTTCAAACCGTTTGGATCAGCATCTGCAATTTGACTTTTGAACCCTCTAGTTTAGTAACCCACATATTTGGGACCTCAATTCCATTATAAGACCCAAACTTTAAAGGGCTAAACCTCTCACCCCAAACTACCATTTTGGTACGGAGGTACCGAAATTCTCAACTGGCTCAGCTCTTTGATTGACAGCTAATTCAAACAATGCAGAGTACCAAAGCTTATGTTACACAGCAGGAACGGTACTGAGAGTGTTTTGGTTATATAAATTGAGTTTTTTCTATACTCACCTTGAAGCAATTAACTAAGATTGTATCTGGATGAGAATGAATTTCAGACAATTGTGGGAGGGGCTTTAGTAAGAAGGTTAGGAGAATTGGTACTGTTTGGGGTGAGAGAACTGTGCCTTTGATTTAAGCAAGAGACTTACCTTGCATGGTAGCTGTGGCTAGACCTATGGCATATGGGTCTTGGGCAGGGGGAGCTGCTCCAGCAAAGATGTAAGGGTTAGCAGCAAATGCTGTTGGTGCAATGCCTGCAGAATTAAAATACATCATGATACTGTCATTTTTGTATATCTAAATAGACTGTATCTTAACACTAACATGGCTTCTAGTGTGCTTAACCTGTACAGCAATCACTACACACTAGTCATTCTTCAAAGCTGACATTTATGTTAATTTGAAATTGTTTCTAACCACTTATACAAAGAATTGTGACAAATTCATTGAGTATCCCCATTTCATAAAGTTCTTAAATATATTTAACTCATATGTCATTAGTAAAATACATAAACACTCTGCATCTTGGAAGTAATTCTTGGGAATAATTCATGGGTAACATTGGCCAAGTCTAACCATTGCAAGAGAGTCTGCAGGAAGGACTGAATAGAAACGAGAAAAACCAGACAGACGTGATACCATGTTGTTAATAAAATGGCAGTCCCACCTGTCATCAACTGACCCTATATTGGCAGAAAATGGAACACTTATTCTTTTTAAGTTGCCCACAAGTAGTGAGTGTTCCCTCTAAAAATTATCTTCTCCTATGCATTGAGGTTTGTGGAATATGCCAATGGTGTCCCCTGCAGGTCATAAAAGACAACCAATGGGGAGGACTTGGAACTGTATTGAAACCCAGCATGAATTTGAACCATATTTGAAGTCCACACTTTTATCCAGCTGACACTAAATAACAGATTTGTATTGGTTAGTTAAGAGTTTTATGGCCCAGTTTCCAACCCATTGGTTCAAGTCGAGCTGGCCACGGCCTTTTTCCAGTTGTGGCTCACTGGCTTGTTTTCCCCACTCAATTGCTTATGCAGATCATCACGCACAACGGCAGTAGGTTCCTTTTTTAGAGTCTTTGGTATGACTTGACCTGGGAATAGAATCAGGGCCTTCCACATGGGAGGCAGATGCTCATACCATTAGACCAAACACATGGTCGGTATTGTGTTGGTGTGTCATTAAATCCCATCTAACAAATTAATTAATTATGCCATGAACTAATCATTATATAAAAAAACGGTACACACTAGCAATATCACTTAAGGAGGATTTGTATAGGGCATTGTTCACACTGCATCAACTTAAATAACAAATACGGATCCTTTTTTCCATTTTTCAAGATAACACAAGTCTCTCAAATGAACAAATCATTGGTTTAAAATAGAATCATAACAACTTAACCCTTATCATGCTGTAGTCAACAAATGTTGCCATAAAGGCACAAGTTTCAACATATGTTGCCATAAAGGCACAAGTTTCAAAAATAAACATTAAAACTTTTATACCTATACCAAAAAATACATTTCATTTGTTTTATAAGTTCACCCTGTAGACTGTGGTGGTGGTCAACAAGAACAGTGGAAATTTTTTTAAGGAGGATAATGTGATGAAGGCAATAAAGCTTTGTTGAAGCAAAACAGGAGAGCACCTTAAACTTAATTCAGCATAGGGATTAAAGAAACACTACCAATCAGTACAAACTGGGTTGGTCTTAGTTAGTGTTGGATTTTCATTTATAAATCCATTATGATATTGCTAAAATAATGTGACTGTGATGGCAGTTAGTCATGTAATCATCTCTAACACAAGAATCAGACTGTGTCTCTCAAGCACTAACAATTGACTATCCTTGCTACTTACCCATCTGTTGTTGTTGCTGCTGGGCTGCTGCTAGAGCATACTGTTGTTGTTGTTGCTGAGTCATCTGCTGCATGGCCAGGGCCTGCTGTGGTGTTGGCTGTCGCTGTTGGAACATCTGTCATTGAGAGTGTAAAATAGATTTCTGTTCAACACACCTTCAGTGAACACAGGATTCTTTCTTATGTAAAATTACAAAAGTTGTAGGTAGTGTTCTTCAACCTCACTGCAACGTCACAACACAAAATTACGTATGTAGTAAAATAGTCTATGGACAGCCCTTACTAAATTATCAATGCGATCCATCTTTTACTTCCAAAGACTGACCCATTGACTTAGAAATATGTAAAACCTGCAATACCTACAGAAATTACATATGTGCAACTACTTGGGGATACTGGAAACTTGTAGTGCCTATAGAACTTATACACTGTATATGAAACTACCTGGAAATACCAGAACCCATGTACTGTAATACCTAAAGGAAGTGGAAACTGTTATAATACTTGAATTTTGGGGCTTGCCAGGTTTATTGCTTACCATCACTTGCCTCAAATTGCAGCAGGAGTGTGATTTTTGGCACACCTACATGGAGAATGGGATAGTGTATTACTCTTTTAAAATTTAATGTAGTTAATTAGTTTGATATATGGAGTTTTACAGCCCAGTTTCCACCCAATTGATTCAAGTTGAGCTGACCAAGGCCTTTTTTCCAGTTGTGACTCACTGGCTTGTTTTCCCTACTCCACTGCTTATGCTGAGCACCAGTCATAATGGCAGCAGGTTCCGTTTTAAAAGTCTTCGGTATGACCCATCCAGGACTTGAACTCTCAACCTACAGACTGAAACAAGACACCTACCACACTCCTTAATTACTCTTACAGTATGATATGTAGCACACTTGGAGAATCTTAAACTCAAGGCCTGATGTTTTTTACATATAAAACCATTGAAGACTGTTGCATACTAACCTGCTGTTGATTATAATCCACAAAGCTGGGGCTCTCCATACTTTGGACCATTTGATTGTTTCCTGGATACTCAAACTGAAGCGGCTCCATGTTTGACTCTGTCCCACCCCCTCCTGTATCAATTGCCAGTTGGTTCTGCACTTCTGAGTTGAGATATTGTTCAGGAGGAGGCTCACGGTGGCCCTTAACTGGTCCATTTTGATACTGGCCTTCTCCCATATGATGCGGAGGGGGAACTTCTGCCTGCTGTCCAACTTGTTGGTCATTAGGTTCAGATGAAGGTGGCTGGCCATTGTTCATACTATATAGGAAACATGATGAAAACAATCATACTTCTAATCTTACTGTAGGTGTAGATCAAAATCAATATAATTACCAGTTTAGTATGACAGCAAGGACCATCATTACTGCATGAAGGGCAGGCATGGAAAAAAATGTTTTTTCCCAGGGAGGTAGTCAAATTTCTCACACTTCTCCCCATAGTTTCTGACACAAAGCATGGGAATTTTCCTCCAATTGGTAAAATTTCCCTCCAGTTGCCCAAATTACCTAGTTACGTCTTGGTTATTTTATAACCAAGAGGTAAATCATACCAGTGATTTGTTTATCAGATTTAAGTGCACACCCATATGTTGATCATGTACAAACAAGTAAAGAATTTATAGAAAGAAAACTTACATCACAATGTAAATGCCAAGTTCTCTCTATTATGCCAATCCTGTAACATTTTTACCCCTTAATATTACGTCAGATACTTACCTATACACATTTTGGTCCTCTGTCTGTCCTTGGAGTGGTCCTACGTCAACCCCATTTTGTACATCTTTATTTTCAATGACCTCTTCATATGGTGAAGGTGTCTTGCTAGTCTTAATCTGGTGTGACTTGGCATCTGTGGGTTCGTGATTTTGTTGGACCGCATTCATGACCTAAAGGTGATTACACAAAGCACATGCATATTTGTGACTAAGTATAGTGATTTATGTATTGGAAGTTGTAGGTGTACATTGACTTAACACAAAGGTAAGAATTGAGGCAGTAAATTTTAAACATACTATTTGGGCACTGCCACCTTAACTTCATAAAGACAGAAAGACGCGATGAGCATTGGAAACAACGTAATGTTTCCTTTAGCTATGCTGACCACATACAGAAGAAAGACTAATTTTGCACTCTTTAGAGGGCTCTGAAATCAGGGCAATACACCTGTTCATGCATCTATGAAACATTTGTGTTTGTCTTGCCCCTATTTATGCTAAAAGTGAATTCTTCCACAGTCAGGATGCCAATCTATTTTTTTGACTGCTTCATCTTATCCTCACACTTCGATAGCTAAACAGAAGAGAAAAATAGCATACCCTCACAATGAGTGGAAGTTATTGAGAACATCCAGTTGTAAACTGATGCTTTTACCAGTACTAATATCTATTACAGGAACAAATACAGCATCAAGCCTTGAGTTCTTTTATTTTTCAGGTGTGCCACAAATCACACTTTTAAAATATAGCAGTGTGGTAGGTGTGCTGTTTACCTGTTTTATTTAACTTTAATAGACTTACATGAACCCTCAATCTGCATCGAGGTTCACAAAAAGTCACTCCTCACATTAGGAGCATGATGGTGTGCAACCACACTTGCACACCTCAAAATTCAAGGTATGCACCAAATCTGCTTGTAAGTACGATCTTTTTCAAAATTGGGTGTCACATTAAGCATTGCACACAGTCCAATTTGAGTCCCACTAACGTGAATTAGTTTGTACTTGAAACAATTGCTATCCCTCATAGGTAACAATGTACATATGCATTGACTGTGCTGAATTCGCACACAATTATGAAGACTATTACTTCACTCTGTTCAAAAATTTATGAGATATTTCACAGTTCCAGGCAGAATGGCCTCAGTGAATGTTTACTATTTCAAAATATTCTGAGATGATGAAAAAAGGAAAAATTGAAATATGTGAGCTAGCTGCTGTAGGCCTATCAAACATTAGAGTAATATTACATGCTTCCACGACCAACGGCAAAGAAGTTTTTTTTTGCGACTGCAGTATGTCACAGGGAATAAATAATTTGTAATTGAATCTTAATATTTTCTTTTTCCTATAAATTGCTGACAAAATTGACCTAATTTTCCATTACTTTTGTAATTTGTGCAATCTTTTTTCCTTCCCACCCAACAATATTATAGTGACACCATGAGTATAAGCATTAGATTAACCATAAAGGTCCACTTTCAGCTTTGAGAGCATGGCACAAGCATGTCTGGGCCAACTTTCATGGCAACTTTATTCTTTCTGTTTTAATAGTGCTTCTCAACCTTAGTACAGTAACACATTTCTTGGGCTTTTGCAAAAATTCTCTGTATCTCTCTAAACACAAACTATGTACAGTTAAACACACTTTATTCTGACAGATACTTTCCAATCAGATGAAGCTTAGCTATAGTATCAACTTTCAACTCTTTGAGTCTTAAGACTCAATTATGCAAATTCCCCAACATTTTCCAAATTCCCCCTTTAAGGGTATTTCATCCCCAATACCTCTTCATCCAAATCTCCCCCTTAAAATCTGTGGAGGTACATGTACCATGGTTAAGAAGCACTGCATTACACAAACCAAGCCCTTTCAATCTTTTGTGACTTACGAAACGATTTTTCAACTGGTGCATCTTTTCAAGGTCCCCAGGAACCTTTCCTCTTGGTGATGTTGCTAAGACATACTCGGCCATACTTAATCCTAGTCCACTGGTGTCTGATCGTGGTGACAATACTGAATTTTCGTGGCCTTGGTAGCTGCCAGGGGAGAGTTGTCGGCGCTGTACCATTATTGGCTGGGATACAGCATGTTCTGTACCTAATACAATGAGGACAAAAAGATGCAAATTTACACTATGACTTGAAAAATTCCCCCCCCCCCCAAAACCTTACCTGATTTAGGAATCTATGTGCCCTACTTACCTACTATTGGACAGCCTATAGACTGCCAAATAACACATGGCAATGAAAACATTACTACTAGATGGCCCTGTATCACATGCTAAGCAGCCTACCCCAACATGTCTTCACCTTATTGCAAGAGGAATGACTCTGGATGCATTTTTTTTCTTGGCTATGAGATTTCTTTACTTTACTCTTTCTTTCTGACATTGTTCTGTGCATCCCCACTCATCTCAGACGAGAAGATTTTCAACCTCTGTTTATGCACGTTTAATGAGTATACCTTTTTGTTTTAAGGTGGTTCCAGTAAATCATTTTTGCAAGGTACTTTGCTTGTCTTGTCTCAATGGCTAGCAAGGTTACACAAAAGATTCGGAAATGTTTACACCCACTGAAACATGGAAAAGGGTCAAAGGTGAAGAGAACCACTACCTTTGCAGCAGATGCAGGCATTCAACCTGATTTAATTTTAGCACCTATGTGACCAACGTGTTATTAGGGCTGTGACTATTCAGCAATTAAGGGAGGGGGCAAGGGGTGGGGATTTTTCCCTCCTTTTCAGTAGAGGGTTAATTTCCCTCTTTTCATTTCCATAAAAATAAGAAAATGACAGTATCTTAGTTTCCCATTCAAGAAGTGGATAGCTTTGCAGCAAATTTTGAACTTGGCATAGGTAAAAGACCTTTTAACCCCCAACATAATGCCTAACAACAACCCTGTAAGCAAGCTCATGCCTCCCTGATCCCACCTGTCACTTTGACCAAGGGCGCTGTATATTTGGACTTGGCATTTGACAGTAATACTGTAAATCTCCCTCTTTTATGTGTTTCTGACAAATCCTTGGTTCATCACCTGTCTGGGATAACCAGCAGATGAAAAAGGACTTGTTGCTCCTCTACCCTGGTCCTTTTTGTTTCAAAATACAAGTAACTGAACAAAACTGTGTGTTGATCACACCCTTTAAATGCATTTTGATTGCTGCTCAATGGAATATATTTCTTCAGCTTGCCTTAAGTAGGTTTTCAACAATTACTATATGCAGGGGTGTGAGTGAGGTCCATCAAAATGAGAGGAAGAAAGCTGAACTTGGAAAATGCCAACCTGGGGGAGGGGTCTCCCCTTCCTCCCCTTTGGAAAATTTTGGCTTTCATAGGGGTGTCAGATGCAAAATAGTGCCTTCAATTTAACTTTTGGGGCTAATGATTGCGTAATGAAATTTCCCAATTTTGCACAAAGAAAAATTATGCATTTATCTGAGAGGCACCAAAAAATTATGCTTGGCCTTCATTCCCCTCCTACAAAAATATCGATCTCATAATGTATCTCACATCACCCATCCATCTCCAATCACTATCACAAAGCCATTTTCTACTTCCAATTTATTGAAATCAGACATTATTTTCTTTTTATGAAGTGTAATTTTTTGTTAATGAAAAGTTTGCCAAGCTATTTCAATTAGTCTGAATACATTTTCTATTAGAAAATATAAGTTTAGGCTAAACACAGGTAAGACAACACCACACTAACAATACTACTAAACAGAGTGTTGACTATTGGTTCTCATTTTAAATACTTTCCAATGGGTATCCATGGAACAGCATGACATGGGTGGCTCTCCCCCTGAATCCATATTTTACTTCTTTTATTAGTGTTGGATCGATCGACCAACCAAGCAGGCATGTGCTTGTTACAGAACCTCTGACACAAGGCTACTGGATGGTAAACGCAACAGTATACATGCAATCACATTACTCTTCCATGCTCATTAGCGCTGCTACTGTTTATGAACTTGCGTACAGTACATGCACTGTGGTTTCCCCATGCTCTGAACGCAATCCATAAAGGGTGAAAGGTTGCAAAAACTTCTAGTTTCAACTTTCAACACCCTGTCGTTTGTTAAGTTAACACAGTTTAAAATGATCAAAATGTGGATTTTCAAAAAAGTGGATATTTGTATGCCTTGCAAGCTGCCTTGATGCTTTCTGTCTATGAAAGAAGTTTATTCATGCTAAGTTGTCTCTGTTACAAGTTGTCACAACAAATACTTGCAAACTGAATTTACACACAAACCTGACATTCCCCAACCACCAGGATTCCCTTGAGACCACTCATTCTGGCTAAGAAACAGTGGATCCTTTTCATCACCCGCCCAGTACTTTTTTGGGGACCCATAGCCTTCTGAATGTCGTTCTTTCATGTCTTGGAGTTGTAGAGCATGGAAATCACTGGTCATTTTAGATAAATCAGCAGTTCGAACCTTGAAAAGAAAACAAAAATTATTAATATTTTTATTAAGACTGAATAATGCAATAAGATCTGCAACAGCCCCAAAGCATAAGTATGCATGACTTCAGTTACATGTTACCTGTATACAGTAGTGATGTAGCTGTCCTCATTTTTCCTTCTTCCTCTATCGTGGTTCAGTATCTTGTTTGCTTACTAAATCTGTATAATGTACCACTAGAGGTATTTGACAAAATGAAGCAGGCCCTTGATTTTCAGAAAATGTGGTTGTCATTCAGGTAAACCACTGCACTATTTTTCGTTGTCAAGGAGGACATTTGGTTGTTCAAAACATTTCTAATGTCAGCATATTACAGCATAACCATAAAAGGCAAGTACATTTTGTGCTGTTAGATTGCAAAAATCAAGGTGAGTGTGTTCATGTACAGTATTATTTGTCTTACAGACAAAACTGTGCTGTTTGACATATTGAGAGACTAAAACTATGTCTGGTGTTTACAAGTGATAATATAAGTTGAAAGTTTTTATTGTTACTGAGACAATATGGCTGTCTGTCGGACAAGCAACTCGTCAATACGGAATTTTGCTTGTCCCTGATAACCAGACAACCACGAAAATTGAGCCATGTTGATGCTAACCAGAAATCTAAAATTTTGAAACCACAGTATACATACTATTTTTTATGGGTTACAAAATGGATCTTATCATTCAACTCCCATTGCCACCTTAACAAGATATCAATTTTTTGAAATTTATTCCCTTGAAGGGCAAAAGCAACCTTCTTTTGAAGCAACAGATAAATCTCACAACTTTCTTCTTATTTCTCTTCAAAGTATCTTTCATAATAATTTAGAACTTCAACGTACATTCAACATGAACCAAGCACTTACTACGAGTACATGTCACATTTGAAGAGAAAATATTTTGTCACATGACTCTCAAAAGCCAATCATGAAACAGGACCATCAACTACAGTACACTCCTTGAGAGTTGGAGTGATTGCATTTCCCCTTTAAATCTACATAGTCTATTGCACAACTCCATGCATAGCATGTTGAACAGAGAGGACTTGCATCAAGTCAAACCACCTCATAGCTGTTAAGAACACTACTGTACCACATTTCGCCACAAGATGCAGTAGCATTTAGAACAAGAGCCCAATGGGCACTGTGGTTCCTTGCTGGATATTATAAGAACTGTACAGCCAGTCTCCAAAATAGAGCTAAGCAAAAGGTCATATTCCATGTTTGTAACATCTTCACAAGGGGTATTTTGGTACTAATATTACATGAAATCAATGATTAAATTTTTGTGGACTTACTTACATTCAACTTGTACAAAGCTTGGTGATCCTTCAAAAACATTTCCTCATTTCCATATGTATTTATGCTTGTAATCAAACTTGATATTATCACCAATAAACTCAATGTGGTCAGAGAGAGAAAAACACCCCTTGTACTTCTCTCATAAGTTATTTTTACCTGCTCTCAAATAAAACTTGCTATTACTTTAAAACAATCTACCATTTATTTGTCCTGTTTGCTATCTCTACATAGAAAACAGGGTTTTTTCAGCAGTTAAGCAGAAAGCAAGTGATTAATGGGGTGTGATAATAGAATGAGGATTAGGTTACCCCACAGAGCACAGCAGTATTAAAGAGACATACTGTATAATCCAAGCATTGCTTTCACTGGCAGAGAGACCAGTTTAATGCAGTGCGACCTGTGCTCATTGAAATCTACAGATTTCAGTTATTGCCCTCTTAAAACTTTCAATGATTGAAAATCTGTGTACAACCCGAAGGAATCATTACTAAACGAACATGAAGGCCAAATTTCTAAGGTGTTTGGGTGTGTAAGCATGCAAAACCAGGTGAGGCAAAAACTCTACTGAACCTATCTTTACCTCCACAAGATTTTCTAAATAACATTTCCAGTGGTTGACCTCCAGTGACCTTGATGACCTTTGACCTTAACCAAACACAGACTGATTTGAAATCTGTCCTTTCTACCTTAAAATACTATGTTAAAACGGTTTTCAGTGTTTGACCCCTGGTGACCCCAGATGACCCCTTGACCTTCACCAAACATATCAGATTTCATTCTTACACCATAACACATCCACACACCAAGTATGACATCTATCCAAGTTTCCTACCTTAAAATATCGTGTTAAGAAGGTTTTTAGTTTTTGACCTCTGGTGACCCCAAATGACCTTTGACCTCCACCAAAAATGATAGGGCACACCTTCAAACTATGGCACTTCTATATACCAAGTTTCAATTTAATCCAACTTTCCCTTGTTGAGTTACAGCGTACCCAAGCTAGCGTCACAGACACACACACACACGCCAACCTGACTACATAGGTTCCTTTTGCTAATGCAAGGAACCAAAAACAAAGAAATACAAAAATTGTAATTCCAACATTTCATGTGAATAAACTTTATCATGTTACAGGAGTTGGAGCATTTGACTTTGTTTTTCATGCTTTGTATTATTGTATTTTGAATTTTCAGATTTAAGGTACACCTAAAAATGGTAGAACTAACCTGGTCAATCACACTATCATCCCCACAAGTCCATTTATGCTTTGCCATCATCCCAGCTTGGCTTATGTCATTGTTTGATGGTCTCTGGTAGAAGTAGCCAACGGCCGCATCATCCCTCGATCTTGGTTGGGGGGCTCGAGTATAAGCTGACCTAGATCCTGCAGAGGCAGGTTCCATACCTCCTTGGTCCCTTTCCACCCCAGTCGTACTGCTCCATTCTCCATTCTCCATGCTTGTAGCCTACCCTTGGAAGTGTTGAGCTACAGACGTTAATTAGTGTAATATTCTACCCCTTTTGAGTCTTGTCGTCACTGACATTTCAAATTCTGTGAAGAAATTGAGAAATTAAAAGGTAGAAAAAAATCTGGATCAAAACCGGTTTTTCTGCATCTTCAAAGGCCAATACTTAACAAACACAAATTATAGTAAGAATCTACTGGATGTTTCATTGTAAATGGTGTCATATGTGCCTTCTTGCCCCCTCTCCTTTGTAAAAAGTTAAGTAGAAACTTTGTTAAGATCAGATGTATTGTTAAATACCATGGAATGGAATTAATACATGTTTGTGATCATGCAATGATGTAGCGAAATATGACTTGGCCCCTACATTTCACAGAATTTTTGTACACCTGGTGTCCAGGGTCTGAGACATATGCAAATTGAATTTACTCTAATGGGAAAACTTTGCCTTTGAAGTACAAAAAAAGACACACTTAAGGCCAATTAACATTGTCCAAGTGTGTGAGGGCCAGAAATTGGACTTGCTTTTAGTCGCTTTCCAGTCCTACTGTTAAGGATTAGACAGGAGGGAATATTAATACGCAATTTCCCATTGTAAAAGTAGTACTCTCCAATGTGGGGAAATATAGAAAAGAACATCTGGGGCTAGTGGAACATGTCACGTAAGAAAAGGGGTAAAAATCTGCACTTTTTTTTCCACTTGCTGGCACTAATTTGTATTGCAATAGCTAGCTGCCTAGGCCTATACCAAAGTTGTTTTTCTCAGAGGCCCATTTCCGAATTTTCACATTATGTGGTGCATGTAGAAATTTTGCTCTGCATGTAGGTTTTTTGACCTACATGCACCAGTGCAAATTATAAATCAAACGCTGCCTCTATCTCCACATCTTCTTCAGAATCTGTACCCTCTACAACTGATGCAGCAATAGCAAGCTATGGGCAGATGGGTGACTGCCATACTAGCCAATGTCTTAACATACAAATCAGCTTCATAGTTATGCACTAATCTCATGGCCAGCCTAGTCCTCAGTAAAGGGCTTTGTATGGACGGTCCTGTAATTGCTCCCTATACAAAGTCCTTACTCCTTTGATTCTGCGATTTGCTGTTCTTCGACTGTAATATTTCCGAACGTAATTTGCTTTTCTTATTTCAGCTAGCCTACAATCTTACCTCACTCTTCACATACCCAGTCTCCTTGGAACAAACCTTACCAAAGTGATGGTGTGTTTACTAGGGCTGTGACGGTTAATCGGTTAACAGGTTAACCGACCGACTCGTCGGTTACTCTTGCATGATTCCTCTTCATAGATTAACCGTTTTTGTATTGCCAATAGCTCAGTCACCGCGGCATGTCTTTGTTAGTAAACTGTTACACAAACATCGCGCAACAAACAGTGTCAGTTTCTCACAAATTATCGCTCAAACAATAACTGTAAAAGAGTTTTTAAAATCGGCCGTTCGATTGAATGGATTAATTCTGCGGCAGCTCCCCGAATTAAGTACATTATGATGAGTGACAAGTGGCGCACCTATTGTTACTTTCGTTGGCAGAACTTCATGTGCTCGTCTCCTAATCCCTTCAATACCAACACCCATGCACAACTTTAGAAATTAGCGGCATGTTTGAGAGATTACCAAGCGAAAAGAAAGCTACAAGACAAGCAGGGGGCTGTAACAAAAGTGACCTAGCCCTGTATTTCTATGGCAATTAAACCTCTGCGAGACCATGATTAGGGCACAAAAGTATATTTGAAACAGTCTTCCCACTGTAGCTATTCGAAATATTTTATCATGCTACACCTCCGTAAATTTCATTATTTTTCATTGTAAGTACTAACACTGCTACTTAGCAGTCTTTGGAAAAAAATTAACCCGTAAAAATACGATCAAAAGCACCAGATAATTCCCGC
This sequence comes from Holothuria scabra, assembly GCA_037179385.1. Taxonomy (NCBI): domain Eukaryota; kingdom Metazoa; phylum Echinodermata; class Holothuroidea; order Aspidochirotida; family Holothuriidae; genus Holothuria; species Holothuria scabra. The sequence goes on from CM074199.1 coordinate 10,127,425, forward strand.
CATTTTGTTGTTTGCCCAATATCATATAAAATGGAACATTCCTTGTTGACTTTTATGAATAAGCATATGCAGTTCGTTGAACCAACTGGGTTGTAGTTGCGATAGTGTACTGTACTGTAGCAGTCAACCCTACGATGCGCGTAAAAAATAACGATCTAATTTTTAGCGGTCTTGGACAGCAAAAAATGGATTCGATTAACGTTATCTTATGGTTCCTTCTTGATATTAATATCCCCGTATTTTTGCCACTTCTTGTCCAAACCTTAGGTCTTGTTTCAAAATAATCAGCAAATGAAATACACTTAAGTCAGACCCCCGAAAAATCCAAGGACGCAGAGATTTGTACTGCCGTTTCTTGGTGAATTTAGCACGGGGCTTGGTCGGCTGCACATGCCAGCTATGTTAAGCCTCCGAAGTGCGATCGTCATAACGCAAACTCAATGGGGAAATTCATTCGGAAGTCTGGTATTTTCACACACTAAATCCCACAGGCGATGGCGATGGGCTGGCAAAGAATCAACGTATTTGAACCAATCACAATGCAGAGGCAATTCAAATTTTGCAATAGATCGTGTGCATATGATGTCATCGAGCAAAACATGGTCCCTTGTTTAGTGGTAAAAACGGATACGCACGCAAGTCTACTGCATGCATGAGACCATGTGCGTTATTGTTTTCGTTCGTAACGACGTCATATGATAACATTCCATAAGTTCTACTGTAAATAACTTTACGGTAGGAATGCTGGGAAATCCTTAATTTATGCAGGATAATAGGGCTTGGTTGTGCTGTCTGCTGCTGGTGGGCCGTTTACGGTGCAATTGTACAGATTGCTACTACAGTATGACAAACATGTGAGCGCTGTACATGTATGGAACACTGACTGCATCGCAAGCAAGCTGCATCAAAACAGCGGTGTGGGAGTGTTTCATGAAATAACTGACAATGTAACATAGGGTCAGGCGGGAATACAACTGTTGGTGGAATTTTAAAAAGTGCACATGGTCTGAAGAAAGCTTCAGTAAATGCGGGATGGGTTTTTACTGTGAAAATATGATATAAACTCAGCGCAAAATACCAACATTTTTGCCACATACTTACATGGGCGAACATGACTTACGGCGCCATTTTTAGACTTGTACTTTCCTGTACAAATGTGATGGCGCTCTTTGGAAATGTTGACTTTCTGTTGTTGTGTGAACATTACGTCATTTTCGGTTAAACGGTTAACCGCCGGTTAATAAAATCGGTTAAACGGATAGTGAATAAACCGAAAATGCACAGCCCTAGTGTTTACCACCTATTTTAAACCAGCAAAATGTCTCCCAAATCCAGGCTAAAGTTGCTTAATTTCTTTCCTCTTGTTCACTTTTTCTACAGCAGGCACAACTTTGCGTTTGAGTTGCATGCACTGTCTGATTTTTATGATGTCATGGGATGATGGCCCCAATTCATTCAGGGTGTTAATAATTTAGTTCTTAGGCCAACATCATGCTCATTCTATTTTTCATCCCCCAATCATTGCGGAACTATTGCATTCCTTTTCTGCACTGGCCGGTTGTAGTTGCTATAATATACTGAAGCGACTCTCCTGCTTTAATACGAACCCCATGTAGAGCAACCATTCATGGTAATCTTAGAAGTAGAATCTAAGCAGTTCTGGGCAGCCAACAATTGCACCCGATTAACGTATCTTATGGTTCCTTTCGGGTATAAACATCCCCGCAAATTTTAAGCAGTTCTTGTCCAAAACTTACGTCTTGTTTAAAAAGAATCTGCAACTGAAATGCACGTAGGTCTGATCCCCGAAAAATCCACGTACGCAGAGATTTGTGATGCCGTTTCATGGTGAATTTGGCACAGGGCTCGTCCTGCTTCGCTAGCCGGCTATATAAGCATTGGCAGTGCGATCGTCGTAACACAAACTCAATGGGAAAACTTGTCTCAAGACCGAGTATTTTCACACACTTAATCACATAGGCGAAGGCGCGAATTGTGATTGGCTGCCTAGAATCAATGCAATTGAACCAATCACGATGCAGGGACCAATTTAAATTTTGAAATGGGTCGTATGCATATGATGTCACCAAGCAAAACATGATGCCTTGTTTGGCGGAAAAAAGGGACACGCACGGAAGTCTACTGCATGCGTGTGCCAAGAATTTTGCTTCACGAGACCACGTGCATCACGGTTTTCGTTTGCAATGACGTTGCATGACAACATTGCACAAGTCCTACTGTAAATAACATTGCGGCCGGAAGGAATGCTGGGAATTACTTAATTTATGCAAGATAATAATCACCGGACTTCACAAGATTCTAGGAGCTACGTGTACAAAACGTCCACAGACATGTATGCTAAGCTTTGGGATTAAAAAGAGGCGAAACACTGCAGCTCGATAGTCTGCTTTGTGCAGAACAGTTTGTACAGCAACTTACGCGGCGCTTTTTGCGATAAGCTAGGAAAAGACATTGAATGCAACTCTAAATCTAATTCCATGTAATACTACAGGGTTATAGCGGAAAATATCAAACGACCACTTCCATGGCAGGGGTAAAAATTTTACGTTTGTGATTATCAATGCAGCTAGTTTTGGCGGGAAGTTAAAGGATTGAGTTTACAGGAATTTAACGAGACTAAGGGCAAGTTTCAAGCATATTTTAACCCCTTTTTCAGTTTGCAAATAATCAGGAGTAATGATCAAGTGAGTGCCAGAATTTATAAAAGCAATGGAGCACGTAGCTGCAAGCAATCACAGATTGTGTGTGTCCCGATCTTTTCATGAAAACATGTTGGGAAAACAAGGGTTCGATGACATCATACACATAATGTCCATCGCACTTATTTTAAGTTACCTCTAAACATTGTGATTGGTTCATTATTGCGTTTAATCAGCCAATCATACTTGTGACATCGTCAATGCAGTTTTACTGTGTAGGAAAACCATGTAGAAACCAACCGTCTTCGCATAGAATTCTAATACTCCCATTGCATTTTTGCTACGATCGAATTTCCCAAACTTTGGTTGTAGCCGGGCACAACAATCGTGTCGTATGTTTTAAGAACGAAGTAACAGGAAATATGTGGGATTACATCGTGAAGATACAATGACATGGTTCGTTCGTTTGATTGATAATTTCGCAAATCTGAGACATTAGCCCCACCTCTAACCTGCCAAAGGCGGGCGTATGTGTTTTGGTCATGCAAGGCGTGTTATGCCACATAGCTGCTGTGCTCTGGAGTGAGCAAAACATTTTCCTGATACAAGCCTACGACGGCAAGTGCAGGCTAGTTACTGTGTTGTTACTCGTTCAAAAGTAGGCCCTATGGGATATACATACAGAGCTCCGACTCGCATGCAGTGGTATGTGCATGGAAATTAAAACAGTTAGTTGAAGTTTTACAAATAAGTCAATGATTTTGTCGTTTATTGTATTAACAACAAAAGCAGTCGTTGACAGAAAGAAGAAAAATTATGGAGGCTAGCTGGCAGCAATTTTGAACATCGCGGCCGTTTTTTGAACGTCGCGGCCTCCTTGGTTTTGGAGCTTGAACGTCCAGGCAGCGACGTTCAAAACGCCCAGGGAAAACCCTGTGTTCATGTACTTACTGTATAGTCTTAAAGAATGAAAAGATGTGATGTTTGAGAGACAGAGAGTCTGAAATATGGTGCGATGCAAAAAGTCAAAAGAGTTGGTCAGTTAGCAGTTTTCGTTTTTCAGTCCTAGAGAGAAATGGCTGTCCATTGGACAACCAACCTTTATCTTTTGCCTGCCCATTGAAATTTTAGTTGCCCGGGACAATCAGACAACCACGAAAATCAAGCTCTGGTACCGGTACCAGCAGAGTAAAAAAGTACGACTTTTAACACATGCAAATATCTGTAAAACCACCATGCATGGAGGTGATTAAGAGGAACTTAACCAAATTATTTCCATAAAATATTGATTTACCATGCTTTCTTCCCACCCAAAATATCACTATCAAAACTCTTCACAGTGTTTCATGTTTGAATTAACGGAAAGCATCGTGCAGAAATCCGTTGTACAAAAACAATTCTTCAGTAACTATTGATACACCAAAGCAAGCGAGTTGATCCAACGTGACTAAGTGCCGATTTTTTAAGCAGGATTTACTGTGCGCCTGAAATATCTAAGGATTGCTCATCCAAAAATGTACATCTGGGCTGCTTGTAAAAAGCAAGGATGTTTCGGTAGAAAAAATGGGTGTCTCTTATGGTTTCCTCCCCTACGTAAATTAGATTTCAAGTGAGGAAAATTAATTGTTGGAAGTAAAGAAATGTACTGTTTTGATTGCAAAACAGACATGAGCTACTCAAGTCACTCGTAAGTCTTAAGGACTTGTGACCCCCATTGTGACTTGTATATGCCTGAAATGACAAATTAATGGCCCAAACTTAAAGCTTCTGTCTAACGTTAGACAGGATTGGCCACATGATTGCAAATGCTATTGATAGACCTCTACATTAAAATTGTACATAATAATTGACAAACTTTCTACAAAATACGAAGGAAAAGGTCAAATTATTAAATTGAGGATATTGTTCTTTAAGAAATATAGGCCTAATGTAGGCTAAGCCTAAGGCCTATCAACAGGTGTGTCACATCATTCCCCATTGAAAAAGAAAAGCCTAGGGGAGGAAACTAACTTTTTATAGGGGAGGAAACTAAGGGATCCAGAAACTAATGGTAACCGCAAAAACGCGGGGACACTTTGGTCTTGGGACATTTCGACTGGATAACCCTAGCTCTACTGCCCTAACCCACCAGCCTGCTCATGAAAAATTTGGCTTTTGCTAAGCTAGCCTAGCCTAGTCCTCAGTAAAGGACTATGTATGGACGGTCGCGTAATTGCTCCCTATACATAGTCCTTACTCCTGTGATACCGAGGTTGCTGGTCTTCGACAGTAATAGTTACTGTCGAAAACTGCTTTGCTAATTTCAGCCATCTTACTATATAACCTCACTCTTCACCGACCCAGTCTCCTTGAAACAAACCTTACCGAAGTGCTGGTGTGCTTATCATCGATGATAAACCTTCGAAATGTCTTCCAAATCAAGGATAAAGTAGCCTACTTTCGTTCATCTTGTTCATTTTAACCACATCAGATGCAATTGTTTACGTTCGAGCTGCAGGCGCCGTCCGCTATTGATGACGTCATGGAATGATGGCGCCAATTCATATCGTTGCCAAGCGGACCGAACCCCGTTGTATTTTCCTCTTAATTCCGGGTGCAATACGTAAAGTGATTATTTGAGTTACATATCTTACATTGCTATATAAAATATGCCATATAGTAACTTCTTTATGGAAAAAATTATATTTAAATAAGTTGGAAACTATTTCGGAAACAATACTGAGTTTTATCTAGTTACATTTGATACAATATATTGTTTTTATAAACATCTCTTTCTTTATTCCTTTTTTTCATTTTTTGCATGGTTTTTAATGGGTACCGTACTTTTGGCAACCTGTCTATGGGTCTTACTTAGAACACTTTTGCGCATTATGGAACATTTCATTTCACACAGAGTTTGCTTTCTGCATTTTAATTGTCTCCGGAATACCTCTGCACCGTCTGGCTAACGCCACTGTGCCATTGTAGAGGAAGTAGAACTATTTCTACCCCTAACTTGAAAAAGGGGAAAGTGATCAAGCAATGAAAATTTCTTGTAGGCGTATGATTCTTCAGCTCTCCTTTGGTCCAAATGTCATATTCAGCACATTTAAAAAAAAAGAGTGAAAATGATCACTCACCTCACTCAAAATCAAAGGCGGTAATATGTACGCCATACTCTTTCCGTAACCAGTTGGTAAGACCCCTATAGCACCTTTACCCTGTAAGATAGCGGCAGCAAGTTGCACCTGCTCTTCTTTGAGGTCAAGATAGAAATGATGTCTTTCTTTTATTTGACCAAATGTGAAACGCACCGTTTCCTCCGCCATGTTGAACAAAACGGATTTTCTCGTTCTCTGATCCAAAGTACGCTGTGGTGTGTGTGTACACACTTGCTGTCTTATTCAGTAGTTGAAATGGTGCAACATCGGTTGCAACCAATCAAAATTAAGGAATTATAGGGAAAAACGCGATTTATTACGCGAACATGCGAAGAACAGGTAAGCGTTGTCGAAGATACGGTGCCCATAGGATGCCGTTATAAATTAAAAGAAAGATGATTGAAACGAGATATTCATTAAAAAATAGGGAAAATTTCTTTTAGGTTAACATTTACAATCGCATTAATAAGAGAAGCATCGTTTTGGAAAGGGTTAGGCCTTTCTGATCTTTGCCAACAAAATTTAAACCAAAGTATTTTATTGTTTTATACAACGATTGCAAATTACTGCGTGTGCTTGCATGCACCTCTACACCCGAAGAATAGAAGAAAAAATTTCACGGGGTTCAGGCCTTGACAACGCAACGAGTGTAATATCTGGAGCGCCATCATTTTATGACCTCATAAACAGCTGTTTTTAGAATGAACTAACTTTTGACACGCTCTACACGTTAAAGAAGACGCACACCGAAAGTGAACGTTTTTATTCTGGATTTTTTTATTCTTTTCTAAGTAAATTGTGAGTAAATCTTATGGTGAAACATCGGTTACATTTTCAAGATACGTTTGAAGCTAAAAAATAGAGATTTTAGGACCGGTAGTCATCTCAAGAGGAAAAACTGTTTGTAATGTTAATACTGACGATAAATCATCCCACTATTACCATGCACAGGAGTAAGGACTATGTATAGGGAGCAATTACGCGACCGTCCATACATAGTCCTTTACTGAGGACTAGCCTAGCCTAGACTTAGACCCACACCCGAAAGTACATTTGCCATACGCCAAAGAACCACGCCAAGGTGGAGGTGTTTGGAATTATATGCCACACCAATTGTTGCAATTGTATGCCAACTAAGTTATTGTAATTGTCCCTGTACAAGGCTGTAGCAGCCGTGTACGCTGTACGCCAAATTTGTTGGCGCACATTTCCATACGCCAAAGATCTTTTTGTGAAAGGCCCTATTCTTTCCAGTATGGGCCTAACGTTTGGTCTTCACTCTTTTTACAGTCAGTGGCTACACTGTCAATGTAATGTAGGCCTACAAGAACCTAACTTCAAGCCTTGGTCTCTATTATTACTTGGGCCTAGCCTAGCTTAGAGGCTAACGTTAGGCCTAGGCTAGGCCAAGCCAATGCCTAGGCTATGTCCCATACCTAACCGTGTTAGGTCCAGTTAACACCACACAATTTTGAAACTATGCTACAATACCGTACTGTAGTACTGGCAGGTCACCAAAATTGAACGCTTAGTAATTCCAAGGGTTAAAGCAAGTTTGCTTGCTTATCATACATTTCATTAAAAAATGTGTTATTTATTTAAACACATTCAGCCTATGCTGCGCACAAACTGTACATACAGTAATACATAGGCTTGCTGCCCGAAATATGTGTCCACTCACTGTAGTAACGTATGCTGACAAAAGGCTTTTCTTCAACGAGAAGATACAGATAATGAGGTCCATTTTAGCTTCTTATACACAACGATGTAACACTAAAAGCAGCTTAACTTAACGGAAATATCATGATTGCATTCCTACAAAAAAAATTAGCTTATTCTAACAACGCCTTACCGCGATGTCTTGGGATTTTTCTATCCCCATCACGTTCACTTCCTCGGTTTGCTACGACATATTGAAACTTGACTAGAAAATTGCATGATGGGTAAAATGCAAGCAGCTAGATAGCTATTATTTTGTGTGGCAGTACGTTGTGTTCAGTGAACTTTTCCTCACATACGTATGCTAGTGTCCAACACGTACACGATCGACAGCATGCAGGATAGTAGTTCAGCGCAGCCATGAGATCGAGTTGCATGTGTGTGACGTCATTCACCCGGAATGCTAAGGATTTTGCGGGTAGTAGAAATCAGTGGCCTGGGAATTTGTGATGAAAAGCTCCGACGTATGCGATGTTCAAGCGCGCATATTGCAACATGCGCATTAAAAATGAGTAAGTGTTGCTACCAAATAATTTGTGAGTGTCTTTTCTCGATTTTAGTTAGTTAGATGGGGTTTAAAGACACACTAACACGAATGTGTTATATAGTGTCACCAAGTTAGACAAAGTAATAATGTTGGGGTAAAAATACCTTAAAAAGTAAAAGTAAAAAGGTAGAACGGGGGTCAACTTCTACTAAAAAGATAGCAAGGCGGGAGTCATGTCAGAAATTTGTTTAAAGTTTACTTTCTTTGAGGAAGCTGGCGGGAAGGGAGTCAAAGACTCATGTAATCACCCAATTGATGACCCCGAAAGGAGTTAAATAAGAATGTATCCTTGCTTTGTGTGTCCCCTTGCAGTGGCCATGAGCAGAGCATACTGACTTTCAGTTGGGAAGTCGGGAATTGGAGTCCTGGATGAGTCCTACCGAAGACTATATAGGCCTGATCCTCTCACCTCAAACAATTCCTATTTCTCCCAACCTTCTTACTTAAGCCCCTCCCACAACTTCTTAAAATTCATCTTCACTGTCCTGACACAACCTCAGTTTATTGCTTCAGGGTGAGTATAAAAGACCCCAATGTGTAATCAAAAACAGTATTTACAGTACAGGCTGTGTACTATGAGCTATGGTAAGTTGCACTGTTTGAACTAGCTGTCAATCAAAGAGCTGAGCCAATCGAAAATTTATGCAAACCACTACACAAATTGTTGTTTGGGGTGAGAGGATTGGCCCTTTAAGATGCAACCTATTGCTATTGTGCTTTATGCTCAGCATAAGCAATTCCCTAAATATCACTGTGACCAGCAATGCTGAGCAAGTGAAATGTACCCCTCACTGTCCCAGGAAATTTCCACGTCGTTCCACCGGGATTTGATCCGGGAATCTGTAGTGATGGACAAGGAAGTACACTCAGTGCAACTAGTTACCTCCACCTTAAGATAGGAAGTGAAATTTTTTCTTGCCATTCAGTTCTTGTCCCTTACAATTTAAATTTTCTCAGCTAACTACTCCCAGCCCCTTCCAAAACGGTCTGGAGCCCTTTCTTGTGCAAATGACAACCCTATCATTACGTGGTTCATAAAATTATTCCGAGGGAAATGTGAGTCAGAGAACTCTCTATGCATGTTAAACAATGTGAGCTACGCCACTGGACTACTCTAACACGGGGGGGGGGGGGGGTTGAGTTAGAGCTCCCCCATGACCCAGCCTTGCAATGCAAACAAGAGGGCAATCCACGGAGTTGCATATCTCATCGCTAACATGTGCGCAAGTTGGTTACAGAACTTGAATTATTTATGTGCTAGAAGTTTTATCTGTGCTGTTTTTATGCTACAGTAGAATGTCATTGACAAAAATTACAATACTAAAACTCCATGCTACAATCCTTTAAAATTCCTATTTGAAGTCTAAGGGAAGCGATTTTTTTTTCGTTCCAAGGGACAGAAGATTTTTTTCGTAAGATAGCGAGGGGAAAGAATATGGCACCGACCAATCAAGTTCTTGGAACTATAGGCGCACCCCTTATTCCAAAAAACATAAATTGGATATTTAAATTCTGACACCAGATTATAAAAGAACTGGAGAAATAGGCTACCCAATCTTTGTAACGCTTGCCCTTTTAATCCAGTAGGCCTATCTAAGATTTTGGAACAAATTTATTTTTTAAGATGCTGTTATCCCCTTGCAACACTATGAAAAAACAACGAGCTTGGCTGTTACACTAAACTGATACGGATATGGACGCAACGATTATAAAAGTATAAGACGCTTTCGGGGACGCTTTAGACAAGTGCGTAATTGCTATTATTCAGGCGCTAGCTGGGCGTATTCTCCATTTTGACGCGACGGCAAACTTCATGTGTGTCGAGCTGATATGCACATCAAGTGCGTCTCTGCAATTAAAAAACTGGGCGTGTGCGCCATGTTGAACGCGTGGCGTTAGAAGATTTCCCGCCGACGCACAAAGCTTTTCTGCGTACTGGCCTGTGGCGAATCCTAGCCCGTGGCAAGGAAATTGTCACATACGTTTTTTTTTTTTTTTGGCGATGCTTCAGAACCGCCAAGTTTTAAGGGCACTAATATGTAAGATAGGTAGGCCCTATGCCTAACCTAATGTTAGTCACCCACATTTTAATATCTTGGGTTATAACTCAAGGTTATGAATGGCGTAGGTCTCCGAGCCATGCCTAAGCCCCAGACCTAGCCTACATACCGTTAACCAGCTTCAGATTTCAAGACCTTATGAGAGCACTCTGGATATAAGGGCTATCAAAGTGAAGTGCGAGCAGAACTTAAAAATCTCACTGCAGCATACAAGTTAGTGAATAAAGAATTTGAGTTGTGAAGACGAGACTGCTACTACGAAGTACTAACCTGGGCCTGAGGCTCAGTATAGCTTATTTAGGCCTATGATTAATTGAAGAAAAATAGGCTAGTTACAAAACATTAAAGTGGTAATGACACGGCCAAAGTAAGTTTCTCGGTAAGTTTGGGTACACCTTGACATAAAGTGAAAGATTTCCCAACTAAATTATGTCCATAAATACCGAAAAACAACGTTTTGAATTCCCAATTACAGGCCAGGCTCAGCCCATTTGAAATTCACAAGCGAAAAACGTATGTGAACGCGTCTCAAAATGGTGACGTCATTGGAGGCACGGTTAGCAACACTGTACCAGAGAGCTCACAATCATCGAATCATGTGCATGGTAACGCGTGTTTGCGCATACATAATTGCAAACATCGGTGCTAGGATAGCAGTGAGCCTGGCCACTGACTACATTGTGAATTGTGCATTGCACGGATACTGCTTAGCATTCGCAATAGCATCTTCACCAAACAGCTCATACAGTAAAGACACGCTCGTAGTGGGGATGCGCTTGTTGTGGTCTGTTCATACAGTCATGTTCATAGCTGTTCTTTATAGCGCCCGAACCGCGTCTTTCTTGCACAAAAACTGAACTATTTTTACCCGCGCGCATATGCACGCGATCATATTGGCCAATGATTTGCTCCGAATCCCCACCATGGTCCGCGCCTTTCACTCTGTATGTTGGACCCTGTATTGTGATGCAATCGTTTTCATGAGGTTGCTAAGATAAGATAACTTTACCGAGCGTTACATTAGTTCCACATCTAAATGCGCGCCGTAGGGCGGGGTTTGTGTCGCCAATTGCGTCATAAAAGTCAGGTGAGCTGTTGCGGCATTTTTCGAAATTGAATTTCGAACGTTCAGTCGAATATCATTTATGCCGAATTTGACGGGTTTTTAATGGGGTGTGAGATAACATTTGTAAAATTCTGTATCTAATCTTGCAATAGCCTACATAAAAGTTTTTGTGGCCGTGTTATGCCCACTTTAACCTTTGACAATTGGTAACGTGAACTATGTCCTTGGTTGCCATGACAACCACACATATCGGTACAACTTATCATGCCTAGGCTATTACACTTAAACTTTCAGATTTGTGGGATGCTTCCGTTAAGAGTTAAAGTGAATACAAAAAAGTATTTGACCCTCTGTCACGCGACCTTTGACCTTGGTTGCCATGGAAACTACATATTTTGGTAGAACTAGTCTACCCTATTATACTTGTGAAGTTTTATGTAAAATGAAGGTTTTCTGTTGAAGTTTTAGTACAAAATAGGAAAAAAAAGTGTTTTTTTGCAAAATGTGACCTTTGACCTCTGACCTTTGACCTTTTCTTCCGAGGGTCTGGGAGACACAAGTTCCCACCCTGGGGTACCCACCTACCAATTTTGAAAAGAATCGGTCCAGCCCACTAGGAGGAGTTTAAAAGACAAAAAGGTTGTTTTACGAACTAATTATCACTTGAAAATTTTTTTGTTCCACTCTACCACTTGACCTTTGCCCTCTGTTGCCATGGCAACCACATATTTTGGTAGGTCTAGATGCAATCATCACATGTGTGAAGTTTCGTGTCAGCAGGACGTTTTGTGTTGGAAATATAGCAGAAAAGGTGATTTCACTAAATTTGACCTTTGACCTGTAACCTTTGACCTTCACTTCCGGTTGTGTATTAAAATGCAATTGTTTCACCTAAGGTACCATCCCAACAAGTTTGAAGAAAATCGACTCGAGCCGTTTACAAGATATTAGGAAAACAAAATTGGACACACACACACACACACCCACCTACACACACACACACGGACAGGTTTTGACCCCTCTCTCAGCCCTGGACCTTCAGTCACCCCGGGGTACCTCACCATGGGTTAGACCTCGAGACTATTAACCTGGGAAAATTTACCGTCACCATGGCAACCATTGCGATTTAAGCTGGCATTGCCATATATAGCCCCATAGGCAAAGTGACTACAATATCTCATCCTCCTCACGGAGCGAGGAGATAAAAACACCTAAAATAGCGGTTTTTTCTCTCTATGCTTAGACATTTCCCCATGTCGTGCCCCCAAATCCCCCATGACACCGACCCCCCATGACACAAACCTGGCTACGCGCCTGGAGTAGTCACATAAACAATTTCATCCCACTTGTGGTAGGAAGCAATATGAAAGTGTGTGTATGGGGGGGGGGGCTTGTTATGCTAAATCTTTTCGCTTTTTCAACGAGCAACAAATATTTCTTTTCTTTTTAAATAAAAAAAACTGATTTTTTCTAAAGTATTAACACAACAATATTAGGAATGTAATTTGCGGCGTGCGGAGCTCGCCGAAAATTTGGGTCCTTTTACACATTTGTAAATATGAAGCTTGTATTGCAGAAAATAGTTTAGATTCGGGGTTTCCTGTGGGGAAATTTGAATTATTGGGGACTATCGAAGAATCTGCGTTTCATTAGCATACATCCGAAATAGCATTTCGACTGAAGATCGTTATTGTTACAAAATGTTATCTGAGGAGTGGGGATCGACGCTTCTCGGTGACATTCAAAAAGCTCCCGAAACTTTGTTGCATTTTTTAGATAAAATATTAAAAGTTAAAAGCCTATACTCAGATATTGCAGAAAATTTTAGGGTAACGGCACTGTAGCAGCTCGGAAAAGTTTACCAATGACAGCTTTTCTGCATTAAGTGTTGCAATTTATGACGCGCAAAGCGCGCGGAAAATGTCGCCTTTTTAAAACGAATGATTACCAATATGGAGCTATTTTAGGAAGAATTTGTAATTTTATGAAGGAAAAGTTGGGAAAACCACACTGTATTTTACTGGTATCTCAAATGGAAAATTTCCGAATTTTTCACTTTTTAGAGCCAGGGGACATCACCCCCTGCCTCCTGTAGCTACGTCACTGCTCTGCAACATTGAACATTGATAACATTTGACCCACTACTCAACTGACAGGGTTGAAAGGTATATGATGATAGGTGTGTATGAGAGCATTTGAGTAGGCCAATGGTTTCCTGCCTGGACTATAAAGTCTTTCGAGCAAGACTATCTTCAATTGGCGCGGAGTGTACAGAAATTTTTGAAAAATCGCGACCCCCTGAGACAGCCGGAGATGGCATGTCTCGGGCTTGTAAGTACAGTAGCTCAGTTTTCCAATTTTTCTTTCAAAAGTGAACACCACTGTATAAGATGTAGATATAGAGTGTATTGCAGAAAGCTTTGGACTCTGGGATTCCTGTAAGAAGATTTATATAATTGGGGGATTATTGAAGACTCTGCACTTCCTTCATATATTGGTGGCAAATCTGAGGATGACTGCTTTTTCTAAAGTCCTTCAGACTCTCTGGCAAAGAGCTGTTCGGCGAAACCAAACTATAAACTGCTTCCCGAAGAATCTAGATTGCACGACGACTGAATCGTTGTTGCTGCATAATGTTATCTCAGGCCTACGAACTGACACTCCCCGATGACATTTCAAGTTTCCCAAACTTTGTTGTCCTTTAGAGACATAATATTTCAAAATCAGTACCTTTCATTGAGGAAAATTTGGTATTCTATGAAAGACAGTTTACAAAAATAGCAATATAGCTGCCGGTGTCTCTTGGTGATGTGGTGTCACATATGGTAAAGATCCGATTTTGTCATTCCCAGAGCTCGGAAAAGTTTACCAAACTGATTTATGAGCGAGAACTAATGCATTTTATATTGTATTTTGCGGGAAATTTTGCTTTTTTGAGATTTGGACAAATTAAAAGAGGGGTTTTCTGACCCGGGAAGTGGGGCGGAAGCATTCTTCATCCCCCTCATTTTCACTGGGGGGGGGGGCTCTCGCCCTCCAGCCCCCTCCCGCTTCCTACGCCTATAAATTCATCAACTCACTAGACAGCAGTGCTGTAGTACTCGAGACCGATACCCTGGTCTCGAGACCAGTTTTTTCCCCCTCTCGGTCTCGGTCTATGTCTCCACACCCTGTGGTCTTGTTCTTGGTTTCGGTCTCGGACCCTTGCGGTCTCGGAAATTGTTCTGGTCTTGCTTCGAGACCGGCCAAAACTTTGTCGCTTTTACCTTGTTCTTAAATAAAATGAATAATGTTTAAAAATAAAAAAGGGAAGTGTTAGTGTATTGTAAGATGAATAGGTAACTTTATAAATTTTTTCATTCTTTTAAGTGAGGTGCTTGTTTTCCATTGCTATTTTGTGACTGATATCAATGAATTTTACCTAACTTCACCTTACCTTTATAAACTCATAGTTAAATTTTCAAAAGCGTCAGTTGCTTTGAAAAATAGGCTAATCTTTGAGGAAAGAAGCATTCATCTAATGGGTCCACACACTCCATCTACAACAGTACAAGGGCTTAACTTTCTTCTGTGAGCTGGTGAGTGGGTCTTAAACTTGGTCAATGAGGATAATGTAACACAGGACTGCATTGTACAATATCACACAGGTTAGGTTACTCAGTGTAATGAGTAGTGGCAGGCCGGTACTGCAAATTGTGTGTTAAATGTGTGTGTTAAATTCCCCTAAATTTTCAGTCTTCAGTGCTATCCGTTTCTGGCATTAATAGATTTTACTCAATCTGGATAATATAATAACCTTTAATTTGGCAAAACTGTAAAACAGGATGAACACATATACCAGTTTTATGCAGTGGCGTCACCAAGGGAAGGGGGGGGGCAGGGACACCTGCCCCCTTACGAAATCTTCTGTTCCCTTGTGCCACCTTCAAACTGAGATTTGAGGTTTTTCAAAAAACGATGTGTCTTCTGTAGTAAGAGTGTGAATCCGAACTTTTTTAAGATCCGATTCTTGTTCTGACAAGAAAAGGCAGCCATTTTCGTGTTCTTCAAACGAAAATATCACAAAAACACCCGGGAAATGCCATTTACAGTTGAATACATATAACAGTTCTTTACAATATCGTCACCAAGGGGAAAGGGGGAACGTTTTCCCTTGGAAAATATTGAGCCCCCTTTTGCCCCCAACTGAGATTTGAGGTTTCCAAAAAACGATGTGCCCTCTGTAGTCAGAGTGTGACTGCGAACAGGGGTTGCGTTTTTTTTTCAAATTTTCTGCACACTTCCAACTACGCCAATTGAAGGTGGTGCACAGCTCAGGTTACCGTTCAGCAGTTCAGGCAGAATTAGGCCTACATTTTTCCTTAAAGGCAACAGTGTAAAGCCCTGTGTAAAGACAAAAGAATTACGTCGTTAATATCTCTCAAACACCTTAAAACCCAGGGGCTTTGTCCCAACTGAGGCTGAGGACCCCCACCAGGACTTAAATTGAACTGACCACCAATTTCTTTACCTTTTTTTCAAAATGTCAGCTGGATTCGGTCTTGGTAGTATTTTCACTAGTTTTTTTTTTACCGTAAGTTTTACTTGAAGTTTCCCTGGAGGTTATTTTATCAGCCCTTAAATAACGACTTCACTACCTCACAAAAACCCTAAAACCCAGGAGCTTCCGGGGGTTGTGCGTGACTTTATGCCCGATTCCAGATTCCCAACCATGGCATAATCTTTTCCCGACTGAGGAGCCGAAGTCTGCCCAATTCAGCCAGGGTTTGGTCAATGGGGGGGGGGGGGCTGCAGCCCTCCCCCCAACCCTCGCCCTCTACAGTCATGCATAGGATAAAAAAAAACATGTTCAAATCATTGACGGTGCACTTTTGGTGCTATAGTTCATTTTTAAATCATAAAGTTAGGTAAAAACATATTCAAGATTTTGGACATTTTATTTTCCTATGCAATATGTACATTCGGTCTCGGTCTAGGCCTCGGTCTCGAGTTCTGCCCCTGGTCTCGGTCTCTACACCTTCTGGCCTTGGTCTTCGTCTCGGTCTTGGATATGCTGGTCTCGACTACAACACTGTTAGACAGGTTGATCTTGAATTTAGCCGAGGTCGCAATAGTGTACGAAACGTTTGCATATTTTCAATTCCGTTGTTAAGTTTTTCTCTTCAAAAGGTACGAGACCATATCATCCAATCGTAATACTAGTAGTACATTTTATTTGGCTATTTTCGGGCTTTAATGTCTGATCACGAAGTAAGTTGCTGTTTTCTGTTATTGGAGTTAAAATTTAATTGCAAACGAAAACACAAAATAACGACATCTTCGTTTCTAGTTACGAGCCTGGGAAATGCCGTTTCCGGCTGTCCGTTTTTTCAAAATTTTTGTACCCTTCGCTCCAATCAGCAATGTTGGTGCTCAGCTAAGAGAGTGTTGCAGTCGAACAGATTACTGAACATAGCATTGCAAGCTTGCATAAACTTCACTTTTGTCAATAATAAGTCATCGATTACATAAAAGTTCGATATTTTTAGAACATGGATTAAGAAAATAGATACATAGTACCATTTTGCATCGAAGCCAATAGAGACAGCAAAATATTTAATATACCTCTCCGGACGGTGGTCAGGACTGAAGGCGATTAATAGACTTCACTTTGCCCCTCCCTACACGAAAATATTGTCTTCGCTAGGAACTTTTCACTAACGACTAATCACTTTGCAGTTTACTAATTTGTTCAAAGCGGACATTTTATTGCAAACAAAAGCTCAAAATGGCGACTGCTTACATTCTATTTACAAGTCTGAATGGGAATAAAATTTCCGGCTATATGAAGTCCAGGTTTTCAAATTTTTCTGTACCAATGGCGCTCAGCTTGGAACAGTCTTTTGGACAGAATAACATTTTGGGAAAAATATATTCTTCCACAAACTGAAATACTCCTGAACGCCTATGCTTGAAAGTTACAAGTTAAAAATGACTTTTTTCTGGAGCTGGTTACACAGAGTTTTATGGCCCAGTTTCCAACCAATTGGTTCAAGTCGAGCAGGCCACGGCCCTTTTTTCAGTTGTGTCTCACTGTCTTGTTTTCCCTACTCCATAGCCATGCTGAACACCAAGCACAATTACAGGAAGTTCCATTTTGAAATTCTTCGGTATGACCCTGCTAGATCTCGAACTCCCGACTGCAAGTAGGAGAGTCGCATGCTACCACTTGACCACACAGTCAAAGACTTTAGTTTGAAAGAAGAAGATAATCGTTTGGAAAGTATGAGTCAGAAAAGCTAAACTAAAATAAAAATTTGAGTGCCACCAGAAAAGAGCTAAATTGCTAATCATTTTCTACAAGGAAACAGGAATTTGTCCCGAGAAAGACAAAACCTGATGGGCAAACTTTCTCGAATATAGCGACATAGTTTGGACCGAGGGGACTAAAGAGGGCTTGCCCCAAATGCTTTCCACGTTTGAAGATGGCATTTCCTATGCTTTTTAGCCTAAGTTGGATGAGGTCAAATCATTCTCTATTTGTAAATGCTATGTTCTGGAAATTTTCTATTGAATCTCAAAATAAGATGCTATTTTTGTTCTCCAAGTTCCCTTATTTCAAGTTCTTGATGATCCCGAGGATGGAGAGCTTCACCCCCTTTCCTCTTAAAGCTCGTCAGTCAAATTTTGTCACCTGAAAAGGAATAAATTTAATAAACATTTTTGTCCGATATTGTCTGACAGATTTTTGTCATGGATATCCAGGTTCTCAAACAAGCGAATTTAATTTGGGGACTGCGTTATGCACATTCGCCCACCTTCCACAAATTGGTAATAAGTCGTAATAAAGAAAAGACTCCCGCACCTAATACACATATTCCAAAATTTGAATTCACTTGAAAATTTCGTGGAATCGTTTTGTCTTAAACTTTCCTCAATATATGATGGGATTTTAAGTGAATTTAAGCAGTATGTTGGATATTGAGTGGTACGGATCGAGTTCCAGGCGGAAAAAAGATAGGAGAGTTCAGTTGATTTTAAAATATTTATTTGATGATTTTAGTTCCACAGAAAGATGATTAAGTTGAATTAATTATTTTGCCAGCCTAATACGATTCTTAAGATATGTGTATCCCTCTGCGTCTACGGCACGAGTGTCCAGCTCGCAGGCTCGGTCTTGTGAATCGTGCGAGCTCTGAACACATGCAGTCCCCCTGATTGGTCAAAAGTTATGACGCACCCCATATGAATAATTATTATGATATAAATGACCAATGAGGAGGCTGCAAAGGGGGAAAATTGGCCACACCTCGAAAATA
This sequence comes from Holothuria scabra, assembly GCA_037179385.1. Taxonomy (NCBI): domain Eukaryota; kingdom Metazoa; phylum Echinodermata; class Holothuroidea; order Aspidochirotida; family Holothuriidae; genus Holothuria; species Holothuria scabra. Next base: position 10,145,915 of record CM074199.1, read on the forward strand.
TGGGTTACAGCGTGCACGTGGAGCTACGGTAATGTGATATGTCACGTCCACTGGTAACACGTGATGGGAAACAGGAAGGGCCCTGGGAATCTAGAACAATGGGAAGGGAGCGATGCTCGTAAACAACAAGATGGCGTCTGGTAAAGGTCATGGAGAGTGCACCATACTACAATACTACATGACATCCCCTTTTGTCTTTTTAAAATTTTGGAAACGCAGGGAAAAATTTTACTCTTAGGATTACAATATTGAATACGACCGGAGGAAATTACAAAATATGCATTCTTTGTCAAGTAGATTAAACATTAACGACAAAATGATGAGAGAGATAGGTAAAGTGCGAGACAAAGGAGGGGAGGTGGGTCCCAAACTCAGAATAAAATTAAAATGAGCACGGCGTAATCATACATTGGAATTAAATATTTTCCTTAAAGTGAACAACGTATTTACACGAGGAAGATCAAATGGCAAGGGAAAAGATCTCATGACGACTTTAAAATAAAATCATGAGCAAAGAATAACATAAGTTAACTCTGAAAGTAGACGTAGGGCTACTTCGCTACGCTTAAGAAGAGATTAAATTGAGCAGTGCCAACTGAAACAAGGTAATGTAGGTGTACTCAGAATTATAACATCTGGTGAGGCGTAAACCAGAAAATTCTACCTACGCAATAACTTGAAACATTGTACATCTGACTGCAAGGATACGTTTAAGTTATTAAAATGTTACGCTTAGGAGTTACAAACAACATTAAAATGTAAAAACATTCTCTTGTTGAAAAAGATGTGTAACTACACTCAAACTGATAGATTAAGGTAATACAACTCGTTACAACTGTGAGCAAGCAGGGAAACACTGTCAGGTTCAACAAAAGTGCATTTGTGATAAGCATTTTCTGTGTGAAGACCAGTGTTGCTAATGTTCCAGGTAGATTCTAGTAAACTGGGTAAACGCTCTGACGAATCCACAATGACATACCACTCCTGTCTTACATATTTGATTGACAGTGAATATTCGCTCACATTTCAAAGTATAGTGAAATTATCACCACAAGATGCAATAAACTTTTATAAAGTGCATAATGTTTCTTCTAGTTTATTAATGCATTTCAGAGATGTATACAACAGGGCAAAGGACCACGAAATTATGATAAATACAATATGCAAGGAAGATTGTATGATAAGCAAAACATACGTGGAAAAGTAAATGTCGCATTGATGCCTCCCTGTTACTGAAACAATCGTTGAACAAACTTATGAGGACCACCTGTGATTGGGACACCTGCATCTAATAAGTGATCTAAAATGTCAGTGGTGTCCGCATATTGATGAGCATTCCACCAAAATTTATAAGGCTGATCATCAGGGAGTGTTCCCATAAATCGCATACTCAGCAAAATTTGTAAATTTCCTCCATGAAAACGTGCACGGCAAACTTCCATCGTGCTATGAGGAGCATGTGCAAGACGTCAAAATTGTAACTTCATTTGGTGGTCATTTAAAGGCACTATAGCAGCTAAATTATGATTGGGCTTAGCGTGGTGCAGGCACAGGGAGACATCAATGGGATCTGCATGATAAATGGCAAAAATATCTTTGCTTGTGACGGAAGGCAAAACATTGCCTGTTTCATCTTGGAATCGAATATGATGAGAATCGTCATTTACACTCATATGCACATTTTCATTGCATGCTGCTTTAAGTTTGTCAACACTTGTAATGTGTTTACTTTGATTTGATGCTCGTACAAAACATGGTTTGAGCCTGTTAAAGTTAAATAAGTCTTGCAAGACATCACCTTGTAATGTCTGCAGAAGGTAGTGAGTGCGATTAAAAATTTCGTGTATGACAAGCGGTCCAACCCATTCTGCAACAATCTTACGAGAACTGGCAGTAAGTGACGAGCTCGTTGGCTTGTACAAGTAGACGAGCTGTCCCACTGAAGAGATGGGGCTCTTTTCAAGCTTATTCGTGTTCTTAGAATTTTGCTTATCCTGATTATGCTTTTGAAGTGTTAGCATCGTTTGCGCCAAGTGATCAAACCTTTTCTTCAAAAGATCAACATACTCACTGTACGAGTGAGAAAGACCTTCCATGGGGTTAAAGGTCAAATTAGTGAGATCACGTGGTTTGCGACCATAGACTAACTCAAAAGGGCTGTGGTCACCCAAATGGGGGGAGGAAAATGCGTTGTACGCATAGGTCGTAGTAGGAATATATCGCACCCAATCAGTGCCAAATTGGTTAAGGTTGACCTTTAAAAAATTGGAAAGTGTCTGTATATGCCTTTCAACTTGGAGGCTACCATGATTACAGACACTGATGACTTTTCTGTCTATATTTAGTGCAGAACACAATAATTCTACTAATTTCCCAGTGAGAGACCTGGCCGCATCTGTTATAAGCGTAGAAGGAGGACCGAAAAGAGTAACCATTTTTTGTAAGATCGCCTCACAAATGGTTGGAGCATCAAGTGTTTTTAAAGGAACACAAATAACAAATCTGGTAATTTCGTCACATGCAACCATTAAATGTTTATACCCTGCATTGGATGTAGGCATGGTTTTGAAATCCAAACTAATCTTATCAAAAGGACAATATGAATCTGGTACTCTTGCATGAAATTGTCTGATTTTATCCTGCTTAGGTTTAAATTGTTGACATTTAAGACACGCTTTAACATAATTGCTGACAACTTGAAACATGTTTCTCATGAAGAAGTGTTGTCTTATGGTGAGATACGTTCTCATAACACCTTGATGACAACTGAGAAGATCATCATGATATTTCGAAAGAATTTTTTCTATCATTGTGTCAGGAATAGCTAATTGCAGTACCACTCTAGACTTGTGCTTAGCATGCAAAGTCAGCCTAAACAAAAGACCATCACACAAAATATATTGTTCAGCTCGGGTACGAATAGTACGAGCAGACTTAACACCTTGTGGCAAAATATCATACGCCAAAAAATCGTAGATTGGCTTAAAGAAGGGACACGTTGCCTGTTGCATTTGCAATTGCTTTGCATCAAATGGTAAATCGTAATTTCGAATGATTTTACTTTGAATTTTGTGCATGAGACGTTGTATATCTCTTTGATGCGGTATGTGTGAAGTCCGAAAATTCTTCACATCGGCAAGGAGGGGTTTACTCGGCGTAAGCAAGTCATCAGGGGGTGCCCTGTGGCGTTCTTGTGGCAAATCTACCAGACGTGGCTTTGGCTGGGCTTTTGGTGTGCTCACCTTTGGACCTTGTGATGGTACGGGTATAGGATGATGATGTAAGAGAGGCGGCGCCGGGAGAAGCGGTTGCTGCACAGAGAGGGGGGTCACCTGTTGGGGGCTGAATTACCACGAAAAGCAGGTGGGGGCGGTGGGGTTGGAATGTTTAGCTGCTGTGACGTATCACTGCTCTGTGCAGGAGTATGCACATTCCCACTCGTGGCTGCAGGGGGTGGAGAAGTTTTCCTCCCAGGGAACAAATCTGGTACCCGAACCCCTAAAGCTTTAGCTCTAGCTCTAGTCAAAACTGGAAGAGCGTTATCTTCAAAATCATTTTCCAGGAATTCTGAGATCGCAGAAAATGCAAGAGGAAGTATCCTATCGATTTCGGAGTCGCCATTCTGAGGCACTCTAGAGAGGTAATCTGCTGAAGCAAGTTCAGAACCCTTCTTATAGCCAATCTTGAATGAAAATTGTGACAACTTAAACAACAAATTTCTGAGTCGTGAGGTAGGGGGCTCACGTTTTGATGTGAGAATTTCAACAAGTGCAGCATGATCCACATATGCGTCAAATTCGACATTTTTGAGAAGGTGAACAAACCCATTAATATTAATGAGCAAACCAAATAATTCTAACTCTGTTACACTATATCGAGTACAAGCTTCTGGTAAAACCTTAGAGTAGTAACCTAAAAGATATTCTTTCCCATCAACAGTCTGAGTTTGGTACGAACCAGTGGCAATCCTTGATGTGTCACTGTAAAGAGTTAAACGACCTTCTCTTTTAGGCATATGAAGAACTGGTGGATTACACATTAAATTACGAATTGTGTCAAAGGTTTTCTGATGTTCCTCTGTCCACTGAAAGTGACGTTTCTGCGTACTTAATTTGTGAATAGGTCTTAAATGTTCCTGTATTCGAGGAAAAAGGCTTGATACATAGTTTACTGCACCTACAAATCTGCGTGCTGCCTCGAATTTGCATTGTGTGGCACTGGCTTGTTGCGAATCGCATTACATCTATTAGTTAGTGGCTGAATTGTAGCCTTTCTATTATCATGAACAGTTATGATATGTCCCATATAGGTAACGGATGAACGAAATAAACTACACTTGCGTGGTGAAATCTTCAAACCATTAGCCATCAAAGCTTTAAAAATTGCTAACAAGTGTTTGAAATGAGACGACTTGTCTTTGCTGTAAACAATAATGTCGTCACGCATAGAAACACAAAACTGATCGGAATTTGGTACCTGTAAAAGCACTTCAGTCATCTTAGCGCTAAAGATACTCGGGCTAAGATTCAGTCCCTGTGGCAGACGCCTATAGAAATAATGTCGGCCTCCACTATAAGATGCAATGCCTGTGTACTTCTGAGCATTTTTGCTCAAAGGAATACAGAAGAAGGCAGATTTTAAATCTAAAACACTCAAAATTGTGGCATCAGAGTTACCAATTGTGCGTAACGTCTCGTTCAAGAGTGGGAAGGGGTGGTTAATTCTCTGAATCCTGCTATTCAAAAAACGGAAGTCAGTTACCAAACGTTTCTCATTGGTGCCCTTTTTTGGAATTAAGAAAATTGGAGACGTATAAGACTGTTTCCCAACTGCCAAGATTCCAAGATCTACCAATTTATCTGGTTCTCTTGAGACAATAAGTTTATCAGCGGTAGATAATTTATATGGCCTAATGAAAAAAGGCTCGGTATTGGTTAACGTTATATCTCCCTCAAAGTTCGGGCAACTGGAGAGTTCACCACATAAGGAGAAGACTTCCTCATTTTTATCTAACATTTGGTAAAATTCGTCCCGTTCATTTGGATCTAAAACACTCTCCTGTAAAGAGACCTGTTGCCTAATGATTTCAGACTCTGTAAGTGAAGCTAAGGGGTCATTTGAACTCAAATGTGGGTAACGTTGCAAGTTATAACGCCGTATATGGTCACGTTGTGAATATTCACTGGAATTATCACCTGAAAATTGCGATGGTGTAGCATTAACATGCTCTAAAGACTGCCTAAAGAACTGCCGTTCTTCTAACCATTTACGATAACAATCCTCATGAAGTTCATGAGTTACTGACACAATATCAGACAAGTCAAAAGAAGCTACAGTTTGCCTAGGTGACACAACAAATGGACGTGTACCGTTATTTCTAAACATGAATCTAGTCCTACCTTTATGCAGTTTTACCATCATTGAAGTAGGGCACATGTGTGCAATATAAATGCAGCAGGCTGAAGAACTACGTCAGTGTTACGTAAGCAAGATGGCACACGACTTTGCAAATTAATATATTTACACTGATCTGGGTAAATAACAACTTTACTCGTCGTAGGACGAAAACGTTGCACACCTGGCTTAATCTTAAAGGAATTGTTTGAAAAATCTAGAACTCCATTGAGTTGTTTTAAGGTATCTGTTCCTAAAATTAGGTCTATACCTGTGAGGTTATCAGTGATGAAAGCATTTAACTGAATGCTATGACCCTGAATATTTACAACGAATGTCAAAGTCTCATGAGCAACCAAAAATTGACCATTTCCCAAGCGAAAAGACAATGACGTAGTTTTACATGGCTTGAGAGACGATAAGTTACGTGAATTCTTAACAGTAGAGGCAGATAAAATAGACCTTGTGGCACCAGAGTCAAACAACAGTAAAATATTCTTTCCGTCTGTTAATTGTGCCTTTACAAAATTTTTGCGATCTAATTGAATAGTTGCTTCGGGCTCATTCCCTATAGTATGAAGCGGTGTTACTAACATTAGTTGCATTGAAATTTTGCACGTCTTTTCCGGAATGCCTGTGAGGAGTACACTCACCGACATCCCCCATTGAAAATTTTGGGTATTGGGTGCAGACGGAACTGGATTGGTCATGTGCCTGTCAGTAGGCTGATAAGAGTGAAAATGAGGGCCGTACTGCGCCCTTAAATGTTCCTGACGCAGGAAACAATTTGCGGCCTTGTGACATGGGACATTACAATAGAAACACAGCCCCTGAAATCCAAGTCTAGGCCTACTTTGGTGAAAATGCGCCCGTGGTTGTGGCGTACGAAGAAGACCCTGTCTTCTGCTATCTCTAGAATTGTACCGCTGACGGGGGATTGATTATTTGCCTGCCTATCGGAAGTACGACACCGATTATTTAGCAGACCGTCTATTTTTTACACAATTCTGCAATGCTTGCATTAGTCAACACATTGTCTGTCTGTGTAGACAAGGCCGTGTCATATTCATAAGTACTAGCCACTGTATTCGAACAGGCAGGGCTAGAAGAAGAGGACTTCTTCAAATCTAAATAGATCTGAGCTTTTTGCACAAGTCCCACATAGCAAGCTGCTGGCGGGCCGCCGTCGGCTAAGCAGCGGCACGGCGGCAGCGGCAAGCCGCTGGTTTACCGCCAGTGGCCCGACGACGGCGAAAAGGTGGCATGCCGCCGGCGGGCTAATGGTGGCATGCCGCCGACGGTCCAACAGCGGTGAAAAGTCGGCATGCCGCCGGCGGATATTTGGCGGCATGCCGCCGGCGGTCAGACGACGGTGAAAGTTCGGTATACCGCCGGTGGGATTGTGGCGGCAAGCCGCCGGCGGTCCAACGCCGGTGAAGAGTCGGCAAGTAGTCACCGGCGGGTGCATGGCCGCATACCACCAGCGGTCCAACGGCGGCTGTTAGTTGGCAAGTATTGAGACAATGTGTGCTTCCTGTAGATGGACCTCCTAACATCTTTTAGTGTCTTTACTTGGGGGGTTGTAACTCCGATGTAACTTAGCTAGATTGGGTGGGGGGGGGGGCCACATTAAACTGGTGCTCCTCTCTAAAAAACATTCTCTCCCCTGATTGCTTTTAAACAAAGGACAAAGGCAGCCACCTCGAACTTAGTTCAATCATTAGCTATCCAACAACCCTAGTAGTATATCCTTCACGCTATTAATTAATAATTAAAAATTGCATATATCAAGAAGCTAAATTTCAAATACAAAAAATAATGTCAAATGATTCACAAGAGCCATTAATGAGACAGGATAGTCTACTACAAAAATTCAAGTAGGGGGTGACTGCAATTTTTCCGAAAAATATTTACTTCTTCCCACTTCGATCCGTTCCTCTTCTTATAGCTGTGTGCAGGAAGGAGGGTGGGCCATTGGGCCATGTTCATTCCCCTCACAAACGCCAATTTTTTTAGATCTTAATTATACGTAATTTAGTACAAATTTTACTTCAAAAGGTAGGTAGCATATGTGGCACCAGCTGGCATATGTTAGAACATCTTATTTATGGAGTGGAGATGGCTTGGTGGTTTGAGCGTACTGCCTTGCATACTGAAGGTCCCCGGATCAAATCCCGGTGGAACCACTTGGAAATTTTCCGGGGTCTAAAAATTAACTTGTTCAGCATAGCTGTTCACAGTGATGCTGAGGGGGTTTAAAATTGGTGAATTACAAAATTGGGAATTTGGTTGTCCGTTTCAGGAAGTTGTCCGTTTCAGGAAGTTGTCCGACTCAGGAAGTTGTCAGCTTGCTCAGTTCAGCTGTTGAGCAGTGGTGCAGAGCAAGCATAACCTCCACCCCCTCCAGCCTTTGGGAAAGTGGCTAAAGACTGGGGATACGCTCACGTCCGTCGGATGGGGACGTTAAATGGCGGTCCCGGGAGCAGGATTGGGAGCTATTAGTACACGCCTGCCTCGTTACCTCTGAGCACTAGTCGAAAAGAGCAGGCGAAGTTCGCCGGTGTTCATCCACACTCACCCTGGCATTGGGATCTTCGAAAAAGTTAATTGATTAGGGCCTGGACTTCAGGGCATCTTATGGGGCTTTGGCCCTCCTTTGCCCTTCAACCTGTTATGTTATTTCTCAAAAAACATTCAAAGAGGATGGAGTGTCTCGCTATACCCCCCCCCCCAACTGATGTCAATTGTATTTTCAGTCCCTAAAATATGCAAATTTTGTTACACTCCCAATTTTACTTCAAAAAGGTATCAGGCTAATGTGGCACTCGATTGCATCTAAGGACAACTAATTTTAAAAAAAAATTTTGTAAAAAACTTAGCACCAGATGGCATGTAAAGACACCCCAAAAATTTCCAAAGAAGAGGGAACTCCTCCCCTTAAATCCTTCCCCCCACGCCGGCGATCACTCAGCATACCGCATGTTAACCCCCCCCCCCCCTATTCATAGAATTACAGCTCTATTGTCACTAAAGTATGGCTATGTATTTTTAGGAAAAATTGTTGGCACTGGTGAAGGGGGTGGCCCAATGCCCCCCCCCCCTTGTACGCCACTGGCTGAAAAGGAGGCATTGTGAAGAAAAAGTCGCCCGCACTTCTCCATTAAAGATATTAGAGCGAAAAACCTGGAAGAATTGTCTGAAATGAGCGGTATAACAGGTAAAAAATACATGAATATGTATCCTACTTTATGTTCCAATTTATTTCTGAGTCGTTTGTAGGATGTGAACATGTAGGCAACGTCAACCACCACCTGACATTCTGGATTTTTCCAGAATTTTGTTAACGTATTTTGTTTTTGTTTTTGTTTTTTTGTTAATCTTTCCTGTCTCCGTTAAGTCCACTCGACGGCATAGTGAAAGCGGGAGGAGGAGGGGGCCATGTGGTTCATTACTTCTTGAGATAGTGCCAGGGTGTATTCGTTTGTATTCGCTCGCGGTGTGAATGCACCGGCGAGCGTTCAAACGCCCGAGCATTGAACACTCGAGTCGCCATCCCTCGAAATGCTTTTTGTGTGGAAGCGCCTTTATAATTCTCTAACTTATTTTAATTTTATTCCCGATTTTTGAGAAACCAGGCAAAACTAATTGTCTCTTCAGCACTACGGCCTCGTATCAAGTTTTAAAAAAGACATATTTTTTACATTAAACACTACATCATACATGACAGTTGACGCACTAACAGACTTTACTGATAAAACTACCCTGGATATGCAAGGCTGCTAGATTTGGCTAAATGCCAACACCGTGCAGCAGGTCTGGGCGCGCAGGCTGGGCTACCCAGTCACATCGCAACTGCTCGAAAAGAGCTTCCTTCTCTTACATTTTATGCATGACGTTTCGTGACGTCATAAGGATTTTAATACTAATTAGCTAAAAGTCATGACTTTTAAAGTCAATTATCTCAGAAACTAGGAACCCAAAAATCTTTAAAACCGTGAAAATCAATGAATAAGATGTAAAAAATACTTTCGGTGCCTGGTTCTGAGTGAACGTACGGGCAAAAGGGAGGATTTTAGTCCATTTTATGAAACGTCTAAAATGGGTTTCAAATGCTCTGCAAAATCGTTCAGCATTTATTCGTTGTTGTTTTAAACTACTCAGTTTTTACTTCAATAGAGAGAAAATTTTGTTTTCTATCTAGTGGTACCATTTTTGCACTATAAAATATCCTCAATGAGTCAGGTACTCGGTAAATTCAACCACGAATCGATTGTGGCGCCCAGAGTATATACACAGTATAGTGAGCCTACTTTCGCGAAATGAACGTTAATGCAGGTCGCCCTATGTAAAACGTTACAACAGCAGCCTAATTCATCCTCACCAATATTGTTCCCATTTCGGAGAAAATGGTGCGATACTTGCTCCTTCGACATTTTTGCAACATATTGTTAGTTGTAATGCCATTTACAAATTAAACTAATCAGTAGTGTTGCACTAGAAGGCTATTTATACTTGTTTGAATGTGATATGCCTGTATACACATACAATGTCATAGTCATGATGGCAAGCTCTGTTGACACAGAGCAAAACTGCATCTTGTTTGCACCAAAACAGTGAAAATTACCTCACTTTAAAAAAAAAAAGTTGGGCTAACTAAAAAGCTGGTTTAAAAATCTTTATACTAGGAAACTCTATCAACTTCAATCAAATGTTCATTCTTTGAAAAAAAAATAAAAAAAATTCTATGCATCATGTAGTACACTCAGTCAGCATATTACATTGAGCAAGAAAATGAATGTGACTGAGAGACCTTCTAAATAGGCCTGCTTAGATAGGGAGGGCCTTGCAGGAAAGATCATCAGTACAATGTTTAACAAGTGCTATTGATTTTCCTCATTTACTCTGGGTAAAAATGAAAAGTACTGAAGGCAAAGGCAAATACCAATAAGGTTGCAAGGGAAGGAGTATATCAGCTGAGGTTTGGCAAATGGGATATCTTACTTTGAATTCCTTGTGAATTTCTTTTCACATGAAATACTGGTCCTAAAAATAACATGATGATAGCTGGACTGCTAGGATAATAATTCATCACTATCCTGTCCTCTTGTGAGGTGACGGAATGTTCCAGGCTCATTTCTACCGTTGGCAGTAGGACAGGATGATATGCCTATAGTTTCTCAAACAGTCAACGTAACAATACAGTTTTTTTGCAGGAAACTACCTAAATGTTGCCCAACATAGTTCTCCTTTATGTGACCTCCTTAAAGATCAGAAATATATATATTTAATGTAAAAAATCTAGGAATGAATTTACAGTTTTCATTTCATTGAATGCCACACTGATGAGAATTTATTTTAAGACAAAGTTGGGTTTAGATGGTAGTAAGTAATTGCCCATGGGGTAAGGTTTTGAAATGATATAAGCTTATAAAGGGCTATAAATTGTATAAATTGCAAAGCTGCAGCTTTGCAATTTATAGGCTACCTATATGGGACTTTATAGAAATAGACAACTTGAACTTAATTACAGAACAGTATACCACTATATTGTAGGTCGATCTATTATGAAAAATGATGGGAAGGACTGAGTTTTTCTGTTTGTGGCACAGTAACTATCAGGTAAGAAAGAATAATAACCCGTGAATATGTCCGGACTGAAGTTGAACCCTCTAATTTGTACAGTTTGTTTACTTTATAATCCAGGCTGACTTGATCATGATTCATAGGAGTCCCAGGTTTACCGACTTACAACAAAGTTACATCTTATTGTAAGCCCCCCACTAGCCAACATTGCAATGTTACTGAATACGCCATGAAAACTGAAGCTTCAGATTTCATAGACTACAAGTCTACAAACAACACTAGAAGTTTTTAAGAATGTAAATGCAATGGGTACCTGTCCTGCATATCCCACAGTATAATAATAGTCGTTCATTATTTTGTTATGACCGACGTTATCCGAGCCATACTGGAATAGTACTAACTAGTAACAGTAACGTTGTAGGATATACAACGTTAACTGTGTACATTTACCAACACCATATGTACTATAGTACATAATACATACATGCTGTACGCTAAATGCCCCTTCGGGTTTAGCAGTTGTTTACAAAATAATTTATAAATTAAACTACGTAATTTTGGTATCAACAGGAAGCCTATACTATAATCTTCAAACGTCAATACAAAACAATCGTTTTACATCCCTCAATGAGTCAGGTACTCGCAAAGTTTGAGGTCCTAATTTGAGACATAAGAATCGACTGCCTCTTTTTGGGAGCGTATTTTTGCAGTATATGTTTGGAAAAACCTAAAAAATCTTTGATTTCTAAGAGAAGGAAAGATCAAAATGTCCTCTTACCGTCTCGTTGTATCCATTTATACGCCTACTTATACATTATTCAACATATAGGGGGAGACCCCTTTTCAGTCACAGTTCCGCGAAATCTCATTTGCGCAGATCTAAAAAAGGCGGGAATGCTAGAGAAGTGGTCACTTGGCTTCATTAACTGTACAGCTGCGTGTTGACTGTACCTCAATTTAACGTATACGTACTGTCTATGCGTGAGCAGACGACCGTTTTTCACTATAAAGATTGTATTGGGATAGACGCTACACCTTTGCGCACATAACTAGCGCAGTGTGCCAGTGTACCTACGTACGATGCAAGCGCACCTACGTACGTACCTACAACGTGCGTGCGTATCTGCGCTGCACTATAAACGTAAACATACAACATATCCTGTATATAGTATAGTACGTGTATCTAGCTGCTAGTACGCTGAATAACGTGACATCGACTCGAGACAGGCCTGTTGACATTTTGGTGTCGTAAATTATTTGGATAATACTTGTCTCGATTCATCTTAGTCTGAGTACACGGCAGCCGAAAGCTTTCTGCAAGGTAATCTACGTTTTGTTTTCAAAAGGGTGTTAAAAAATTATACTTATTGTGCCTAACTTTTTACAGTTTATTCCAGTGAAGTGATGACTTTGTTTACTCAGTATACAAGCCGTCAGCCCGAACCATCACTGAGCAGAGCCTAACATAATAAGGCAAGGCTAACGTGAAGGCCTACGTTACGTAGAGCCTAACGTTATTGGCTCAGTCAGTGCTGTTGTTCGTGCTCATGAATCATGTACAGCCTAGCCTAGGCCTAGGCCTAGCATGGAACCTAACTTAGGCCCTAATTATTTAACGTTACTAAGTACGGCTTGCTTAGGATGACTTGAGCTAGGCTGTGAAGAAATGATTAAAGTTAGGCTTAACGTTATTTCAACAGCAATCTGCGCAGTTTGTAAAACTGCAGCATGCATAACGTTAGGCCTAACGTTAGGCCCTTTGATGTAGCCCACTATAAATATTGACACAAATGAAGTCCTACTCCTTGACTGTAGGCTATGTAGCTTAGAGTTAGACCTAGCCTTGTCCCAGGCCTATGTTCATATGAGTAGGCTAGCCTAGGCCGAGGCCAAGCTGCAGAACAATTTAGTTATATGCTTTGCTTTGGATAATGAGGATTTTAGGACATTTTATTGGACTACCTTAGCCTTTGCTGTTCAAGTTAGCAGCAAAGTTAGGACTTGCAACTGCCTACAGCATAACTTGAAAAGTGTATAAGAAGTCAGGCAAAGGGTAGTTTTTGAAGTGTTATGCTTCCTTGGAGTTTTAAGACAAGGGTGCTGCATTATTCGGGCCTAACGTAGCCTATTCCTAAGGAGTTTGACCAAACTTTTCTTCAAGTTTGTAATGTAATGGTTGTGACATTCCTTTTGTATTAACAGAGAAACTGTAATTTAATTTCAGGGATGTAAATGCATGGAATCAGCTTACCTGCCTGAACACAATGGAATATTAAAACCCGTTCAGCCTTATCAAAATGTCATACTACAGAGCAAACTGAATTAAAGGCCATCTGGGCTTCAGGACTAATGTGACTGACAGCTGCAGCTTTGCAACTCTTCGAAGTGCAATTCAAAGTTTACAGAGTTCTGCGACTGTAAGTACCATAGTTTAATAGCGTATTGAATAAAATACTTTGACTTAATGATGACTTTTCTTGCCTGTTGTTTGACATTGGACATAACTTATTGCCCTCAAATTTAATTACTGTAAAATTAATAAATTATGTACGCAGCTGGTATGGTCATAATGATTGCTTATGGATGGACCTTTGTGCAAACATCCAGCAGATTTTTTCAAGTGCAATTGAAAACACCATTATTCATGAATACTTTACTGTTGCTTTTGAAGTGGTTAGCATCATGGTTTATCCACAATCTCTCCCAATTACTTTTTGAAAATATGCACAGATCATAGGCATCACAGTCTTTAGGGTGTTTCAATTTACAGTCACTGTCAATGTGATTGTGGAATGGGTTCATATTGTTTGAGAGAACTTTGCAGCATCTGACTGTATTGTAAGTAGCTGATCTCACTATGTCAATGAATTTTCTCTCGACCTCAAAATCATGCAAAGCGCACAATGTATTGCTAACACCATTATAGTTCAGCCTCAATCATCGTTTTTTCAACAACCCACGCCCCATTTTTGCCCTTCCTTCCCCATTGCACTTGCCTATACGGTAGTGCGGTATTTTTGTGTACAGTATGTCAAATTTACAAGCAAAAACTCCAGCTGAATTTTATTTGACTTGATTTGCTCCCAGCCTAATCTGGCAGTTCACTTGGAATGGCAACCATTGCAGCTGGTGCATCCCTACCTTTATATATTGTTAAATTAAAAGGGGCCTAGTAAAACAGAATGTGAATTGTTTTATTTACAAGAGTTTCCTTTATGACGTATCATATGATACATAATATATGCAAACTGAAATTTGGCTGCAGCTCCACAAAACAAAGTATTTTAAACTTTACTTTTTATGTTACAACAGGAAACATGATTGCATCACATATGGTGTTTTAGTTGTTCACCTTAACTTTCACCTGTGGCACTGTATAATTAACCCTTTTTTCATCTTTGTCACCATTTTCGTTTCAGCGTCAGCCTCACTCAACCGGTAAAATCAGAAAGGAAAACTCTAGGACAACTTAGTAAAGTTGATGAATAATTTCAAAGGTTAAATGCACGGTGCAAGGTTTAATGCACTGGTTACTTGTCTGCAATAATAAAACACAGATTCCAGAAGGATATAACAGCATCAGGTATCTCAACTTAACTGGATTTCATGGAGATTTCTTTTATTTTATCACGCTAGGCAAAGAAAATTTGTTGTACCGCAATCTGAAGTTAAAGGACAAGTTTTGAAATTTGAAAACAATAACTGAGCAGTGTCCATTCTTGCTTCTCTTGGTGAAATTTTAGTCAGATCAGAATTGATTTATGGAAGTTGTAAGAAATGGTGACTATTGGGATACTGCACTGAAATCGCCACCTTATCATGGATAATTGTGCCAGGGTATAGTTCTATGTCCACCATGTTTTGTTTTACATATTGTGTTGAAGAAAATGACAAATGGAAGGTGCTTTGCTTTGTACCCCTTTTTCCTCAATCATATGAGACATGGTAAGGAGGAGCTTTTGTGTGTGTGTTTGTTGTTTCAATATTTTGTTTTATTTTGCTATGTGCTGCTATTTTTTTTTTTAATTTCATTAAGATTATAAATGTGACTCATATTGCAAGGCTTTGTAGAGATATGCATGTTTGCTGGCTAAAATGAAAACTTTCATATAATGACTAATTCCATATGCCAGGGCTATAAATAAGACAAAGTTACAAGGAAAAATTACTGCTAGTTAATCTTTAAGGGCACATTTCTTCTTATTTAAAGGGGCCCATGACAAAGAGAAGATTTTTTGTTATGAGGTCTAAAATGCTGGTATTTTTTGGAATGACACAACGACCACTGGACTTATAAATTATATCATTTTGAAGGGTATGAAGCTTAAGTTGTTGCTAAAAATAAAACGTTCATAGCCTTTTGGCCACCAGTTCACTTCAGCCTTATGATAGCATGTAAAATCCAACCTTGAACATGTGACTTCCTTTTCCTTAAAGGGCCAAACCTCTCACCCCAAACTACAATTTTGGTACCGGGGTACCTAAATTCTCAATTGGCACAGCTCTTTGATTGACAGCTAATTCAAACAATGCAGAGTGCCAAAGCTTATATTACACAGCATGAACGGTACTGAGAGTGTTTTGATTATATAAATTGAGTTTTTCTATACTCACCCTGAAGCAATAAACTGAGATTGTGTCTGGATGAGGATGAATTTCAGACAATTGTGGGAGGGGCTTCAGTAAGAAGGTTAGGAGAATTGGTACTGTTTGGGGTGAGAGAACTGGGCCTATAATTGCAGAGGTTTGTGCGAAGATTAAAATGAGTTTGTTACAGTTGTCGCTCATTATTTAAATATTGATATTCTTGTAAAGTAAACAATTTGTATTGACTTGCAATGGGGCACTAAGCACTTTTCTGATTTGTTTGTTAATTTTTTGAAATAAATTATTATTCTCTACAACAACATAGGTTTCCACTGTCTTCGGCCCGGGCTTTCGTGCCACACTAAGTGGGGAATGAAAGAAGTGGGCATTTCTCAAAACAGGGAGAGATACATGTAGTGTATCCATAAAATTCCTTTCCCCCCCCATTCAATGTCCTTCTCATATTTTATGCAAACGGAGAGTGGTAAGTTTGAATGGAAGTTAGGTGTTGATTGATCGTGTGACAGAAAATGGTGGGCCTCAATCAAAGTTTGAAAATGGATGTCACATATTTTGCAAAGTATGATTTCTGTATCGAACTTGTTGTATGAAATTTGAATATTAATGGCTAACAAAGTAGTTTTGATGCGTGAAATCAACAATTTGTAACAAAAGATATTCAAGTTCAACAAATTCTAAAGGGTTATTTCCAAATCAGAATGTTAAAAACAAAATCGTGTTTTTGACAGTTGCTAGCATTTCCGCTTTAAAACTGCTGGAGGACACTTTTACCGAGCTATCAAAAGAAGAATATTATACCCAACATAATCAGCCTAGAGTTTTTATAAGCCTTTGTTGATATTTGATACAGGCTTTAAATGTGCTAAGTCAAGTTAACTTACGGAAAACATTAACATAGCTTCATTTCTTCATGTTTATATCTGTCATGGGAGGCAAGGGGTAGAAACACTGGCAAGGAGAATCAGACAAAATTTACGAAATAATTGTTGCTGATTTCCTAATTTAATCTTATCTGTCTGTAAGGCGTTTGGAAATGGGGTAAACTCAAATAAAGTTTCCTCTGTATGTTTGAAATATGAAGTCATATTTCGTTCTTGTTTTTTAATGCTTCAAGTTTTGTTGTTGGCTAGAAATTTTTAACATATAGTTTGCATTGTAAGTCTTTAAAGATTCTACCTTTTTAAACAAAGCAAAGAACAAAGTATCTCAAAGGAAGTCAGGTCGCTTTATATTTAGGAATCCTTTCCCATCCTCACGTCTTTCAATTCATAGAAGAGGTAATGAAAACATTTCTAAAAGACCCGCCAGAAATGTAATTTTAATTACCAAAACCGATACCCGAGGTACGCGTATAATACCTCATATAGCCGCCGTTTGCCGCGGGTGGGCCGCCGTTTAACCGGCTGTAACGCCGTGGTTGGCCCACCGTCGGTCCGACTGCGGTAGATAGATGGCAACCGACGTCGGGCCGCTGTTTTACCGACCCTGTTTCCCGCGGTTGGCCCTCTGCCGGGCCGCCGGTGGCCAACAGGCGGTAACCGCCGGCGGGCCGCCGTCGGACCGATGGACAAATCTACGTCGGCCCACCGGCGGTTGCCGCCGTTGGCCCGCCGACGGTGCCACCGTCGGCCCGCCATCGGTCCGCCATCGGCTTGCTATCAGGGGTGCGTTTATGTCTGCATTTTGGTCTGTCGACATTAACACGGCAGATTGGCAATCGCTAGGAAGAGCGGCTAAAAATTTATCACGCACCTGAAGTTCAGTATAGCCCAGAAGTAAAGCTAATTTTCTTATTGAGGCTAAAAATTGTTCTGCAGTATTGCCCTCAATATATTTGAGTTCTGAAAATTGTCTGCTTAAGGCATGATGTGAGGAAGATTCACTAAATCGGGCAAGAAAAGAGGCTCTTAAATTTGGAAGATCTGGAAAAACCTTGCCCTCGATCCAAATACGTGCAGTACCTTGAAGAGTACGTTTGAAAAGCGAAAGTACCGTCTGAAATTGGGCGTTATCAGCAGGATTATGCAAATTGTGTGCCTCTAGGTAAACTGAAAAGGCTAGAAAATGTGCTCTTGCCAAATCTGCATTAATTTTATCACCCTCAAAACGGCTTGGGAGGAAGTCTGTACTACGCAGATTCGCCATGACAACAGGTATTCTAAATAGGCTAAATACCAGCGGTTAGGTCCCAACTGGCAATAGATGCATGGCTATAAAAACAATAATGACTGAGTAGACAAGCCTAAGTATTAGTAGGGTTGTCGCACGAAAAATATGAAACTTCAATAATAGTCAAAAATCATATTTTGATTGCACCAGTTTGTTGATTATACATTTCTTAACATACATACCAAGTTTGACGAAAATCCGACCAGTACTTTTCGAAATATAACAAATTTTCTGATTCTTAATTCACATCGTTTTCTCCAAAACGCCATATGCTTAACTGTTGTGAAATGCACACAAAAGTTGGTCATGAACGTTCAACAAAACGCTCACGATAGCAAATATGTTTATTCATTAGCATGTTACGTATCCACAAGTGCCGTGCGTGAATATGCAACGTAACCATGCAAGCCGTATCTTTGGTCCACGCGTACGTCACGAGCGTTGTGGACAATTTTTAGCCTGCACAGTCACGGCTGTAATATGGGTAGCGTGACAATGCAGATATCCAACACTGGTTACTGAAGTTGAGTATAGGAAAATCCCTTGCGGGAAAGCTGGGCAAGCCGAGTATGCAATGTTGACATGTACCGCTTACGGCAATTGTATTTTGTCTCGTAAACCTATACTATACATACGAACATGCTAGAATTACGTTTGCATGCTGTGCAATTGAAAATATTACAACGATTACTCTTTATTTCCAACGATTACTTTTACGTACATTGAATAATAGTTCCGAAATTTTGTTTTGCGTACAATTGAAACTAAACCAAACTTGCCAAGCTACGTCATACATGCACGCAAAAAATCAAATGGGTTAATGTTACATTTACAAGTGTAATGATAATTTGGCTCTTACTCAGTTATTGTGTGAAAAGAACAGATGGCATTTAAAATCAGATTTTTTTTTTCTTTCTTTGAGTTTGAATAAGCAAAAAGTTAAAGAGCAAGAGCAGTCCCCCCAAAATGAAGTAGTGTAGTAGACCGTATTGTTTCACGATTGGCTCTTGAGAGTCATGTGACAATATTCTTTTCTCTTCAAATGTGAAATTTACCAGGCCTTACAACTTGCTTTACCTAGAATATGCAATACTGAAGTCCTAAATTATTAGGCTGTGGCCACATCAATCATGAATCAGAAGGCCATGTAACTAAAAATCGATAAAGGTTTTAGTTACTGCCACAATAAAGCGATCACATTCAAATCTCAATCATAAACTTTTCTGATGTCCAAAATTCAGCAAATTTTGCATCTTGCATGGACTGAAAATGACAAAACCTCTTTCAAAGCAGCTATTCCAAACATGGGGCAGTATGTCCATCCCCCCAAATAATATGGGAGTGGAGATCAATTCAAAGGAATTGCTCCCGTGTAAATTTCCCTGCCTACATACAGAGATAGGGAGGCGGGAATGACCCTCTGCCCCATAATGTGCATGCCACTAATTCCAACATTTTTCACATGCCCTGAGTTGTACGCATCCCAGTCTTCAAGTAAGTTGACCAAGTTACAAAAACAAGTTGGGGGAGGGGGGCTGTCAATCACTTCAGTGTCTCCCTCATTGAGTTTGAAAACGTGAAAGGGTTTGAGAGACTGAAATGGTGAAGAGGGTCACAATACTCAAACTGCCAAGAAAAGGCTTATGATGAGACTTAAAACGAATATAGGTCTGCGGTCTTAATTTCAGTCTCACAGACCCATGTCCTCATTTCGGTCTTGCAAACCCTGTCCTGTCTACCCTATAATAATTTGGTCCCACACAGGCCTTACTTATAAACTTAACCAAAGGGAAGGGGGGGGGGGAGTATCCTGCAGAAATTTGCTTTGCAACCAAAGAATGTGCAGCGCCCTGACAGATTTGGATGGATCCCTTATGGAAAATTCATTCAACTATATAGGCTCCTTGCTGATTTATTTATGGTTATGATTCAATATGATAAAGTGGACAATAAATTCAGAGATTACATCCCATCTCCTAAGTTCCATATTCTTTAGATGAGTTTGTTCACGCCTGCCCCCTCCCACTGAAATATTTGTTTTCCTCCAAATATCTTTTTCTTTTTAATAATGAACTTACCTGTTTTTATCCTTGGTTTGCCAGGGAGGATGATATTTGATGGATGTGCTTGGTCCTGCACACACTTTCATCTAGCTGTGATGTCCACATGCCATGACATTCCAGAAAGTCACACAGAACTAATGTGTTACATTTGATATTAGGCATTTTTGTTTCGACTTGTTAGATTCGGATTGTGGTGTATTTTTAGATGGAGACAACTATGTACAAGAAACGCCCTTTAGAGGAATTGGCTTTTCATGGGACTGAACATACTGTAACTTATGACTGATGATCAGAGCAGGCTGACAAAGGTTAAAACAAGACTGCGGGATAAGTGGTTTGATGAGCACTGTTTAACAAGGTGTTTCTCTTAATTGGCTGTTGCCGTTGTTTTGTATCTATTGTATTCTTTGTTCGGGTTATGGATTAGGTTAGGATTAGGGCTATCGTTAGCCAGTATGGAAATTTTTTGTCAAACAGTGTGCATCCCCCTGGATAAGGGGGCCTGAGATTATATAATTCAGTTTATGGTCTGGCTGGGTATATACCATCCTCCCACACCCTTTTCAATTTGTTTGAAGGGCAAGAGCATTAACTCACCAATATCTCACAATTTTTCTCTATCCTCTCAATATGAATACATTTTGCATAAGGTAAAGAAATAACTTCTACTAATTTTACTAACTTTAGAAATACAAAAGATCACAAATTTATTATAAAAACCCAGCTCTGCAGTCTTCTCTCATAGTTCCCTAATAGTTTTAGCACCGGCAATCACTATGACTGTATCATTTGTCCTCCAAACAAAAACGAATAGGAGTTGGAATTGGGTCTACCAATTGGGTTTCCAATTTTCCGTGTTTTTGCATTGTCTCTATGATTGGTCCATCAATACAAGGAACAAGAACAAAGCACCATGTGAACAGTGAACCAGCCCTGGGAACACTGACATAGCCCTGTTGAAATCAGGGTGGAGTTAGGGGAAAGAGTCAGGCTTTTTATTACAAGACAATGCATTCTCAAGAAAAACAGGATTTATTTCAGGCTTACTGAGATGGTGGGGGTGGATAGGGGGAGCAAAGAAAAATGGACTAGAAACACGACTTCAAAAAACACATGCCGATCCACCCTATCTGAACAACCATATGCAGGCCCTACATCAGTTAAATCTTTCAAAAAATCGGTGATACTGCCACACCCCCATCTTCCAACAATCTCTCTGAAAGCTTATGTTGAAACATGATGATAATGGATTTGTGAGAATATTGGGCTGGAACCGAATCAGACCACAGGACATGCCAATTAAATTCCAGCCTTGAGTTAAAGATTTTCCATATGTGCTACAAAATCCTCAGGTAAGTATACTGTGTAATGGGTTAATCTAAACACACTCCTCAAGGTGATTTGCAGATCCTGGTGATATAGTGTGCAATTGCACTGAGCTGTCATGCCTCTAAATTCACAGCCTGAAACTGGGTAACTTCAAACCATTGTCCTTCTAGCTTCAATAAGAAAGAGTAAAGCACTCAAACATTTCAAAAAATAGAAAACAGTTTCATTTAAATTTTCTCATGTTATATTATGCAGCCATTTTTATCAGTTAGGCTTACATGGATAAATAAATCAGCTGACCATCAGCTTGAGGTCAGGTTATTCCTAAGTATTCAAAATGGAACCTATATCCTGGTATTACTTTGTATGGCAAAGTATTAATCAAATGGGAACAGGGGAAAAAGGTGAGTGCTCCAAAACTGAAGAGAGAGGCTCTGGCTGACCAGATCAACTCAATCCAAGTGGTCAGAAACTGTGATGAAAAATCTAATCCAAGTTATTAATTTCACATAATATTTCTTGGCATAGGTCTAAATCATTCTAAAAAATTGTTTTGGTTGAACTAGATGTGATCATCAGCAGAGCTGACAATCACTTTTCACTATTCAGCACTCCAAATTATGAAAGGGGCCCATGACTTGTGCACCCAACATTAATGGAATTCTATTCCCTTCACAGCCTCCTCCTATCCTTAAATCCATGGCAACCCACCCTAATAGCTCTGAAATATGAACATTAACAGTAATCATTACTAAATACTGGCATTTGTCATGAAAAAATGATAGCAAAAGTAATTCCATTCCCTCCAAGTCATCACCACTAAAAGACAGCCATGCCACTTGGAGTACAGTATAATCCACCAAGCCATTTTGCTTAAGTGATATTTGGCCTCCCTCACCCAACATTAATGGGAATTCTATTCCCTTCATGGCCTCCTCCTCCCCTTACAGCCATGCCACTCCACCCTAATGTAATTTTTTTTGAAAAGTATATGTATGAATATAAACAGTAATAATCAGTATACAAAGCACTTATGAAAATAATGACAATATAATTTCACACTAGGTACTCCAGCTACCCCTTCCCTTCAAGGAATCATTGCTTTCATTTTAAAACAGCTGTGCCAACTGAAGCAATCCACATAAAAATTTGGCAAGGTTAAATTCCCTACCTCACCCTCATAACATCCTCCTTCAATTTCCCCTCACAGTTATATGCCATTAAACCCTTGAGTGCAACTTGGAAAGTGAAATTCTGCGCAGCATTGCCCCTCATGGCCTCCTCCTTTTCCCCTCACAGCCATGCCAATCCACCCTTTCACTTTTGTAATTTAAGTGACATTTTCACGATTGCACTCAAATTGCATCCTCCATTGTCCCTTTTAATATTTACTGTGCATAGCAGCAGCACAATACATGAAAAACCTTGAAAGGCAGGGAGAAATTAGAGTCATGACAACTTAAAGGCCCAGTTCTCTCACCCAAAGGGTACCGATTCTCCTAACCTTCCTACTGAAACCCCTCCCACAATTGTATGAAATCCATCCTAATCCAGATACAATCTCAGTTTATTGTTTCAAGGTGAGTATAGAAAACCTCAATTTATATAATCAAAACACTCTCAGTAACATTCATGCTGTGTAATATAACCTTTGGTATTCTGCATTGTTTTAATTAGCAGTCAATCAAAGAGCTGAGCCAATTGAGAATTTCTGTACACCATAACTAAGATTGTAGTTTGGGGTAAGAGGTTTGGCCCTTTAAACAACTGTACTCCTGTCAATTTTATTACAAAAGGCAATTAAAGCATGGAATTTTAACAACTTGGCTCACAGTGAGAAAAGGCAAGACTTCAGTAAATGGCAAACAAGATACAATGCATACTGCATGACAATGGTGATAATGAACCAGCATATATCAGTCAATTTCATTAAAAGAGCCAATTAAAGTAGTCATTTTTAACAAAGCAATGTCCTGTGTGGCTGAAGAAAAAAAACTTGGCTCATAGTAACAAAGGAAGAGACTTCACAAATTGGAATATGAGGTAATATTAGGGTACATGTTATGTAATCATTCTTATAACTTCTTTTAAAATGGTAATAAGATCTTTAACTTTTTAAGCAAAAACAACACAAGTAGCACAAAAAATAGCCTGTCTCACAGCTGTGATAAGAAGAAAACTTTCCCAGATTGCAAACAATTAAACTGCATGTGCGTGGGGCTGCCCAGCTGGTCGGATGCACATCTAATTGCGTTCCACCCTGGAAAGCAAATTCACCTCACTTCAAAGATGTTACCAATCGCAACCAATGCAGCACTCACTTGGGCGACAGTTAAGGAGGAATTTACGCAAGAGAACTTCACGGCAGGTTAAAGAATTATACTTCTGTCAAAGAGTCATTAACAGAAGAGGCAGCTAAAGCATGGAATTTCAACAAAGCCTGATCGATAGAGTGGCTTAAGATATAACTTGGCTCATAGCAGAAGTAGAAGGGACTTCAAAAATTGACAAACAAGGTAGGAATAGAGTACAAGTCACCATGGTGATTAATGAACCAGCATATATCAGTCAATTTTATTAAAAGAGCCAATTAAAGTAGTCATTTTTAACAAAGCAATGTCCTGAGTGGCTGAAGAAAAAAAAACTTGGCTCATAGTAACAAAGGAAGAGACTTCACAAATTGGAATATGAGGTAATATTAGGGTACATGTTATGTAATCATTCTTATAACTTCTTTTAAAATGGTAATAAGATCTTTAACTTTTTAAGCAAAAACAACACAAGTAGCACAAAAAATAGCCTGTCTCACAGCTGTGATAAAGAGAAAACTTTCCCAGATTGCAAACAATTAAACTGCATGTGCGTGGGGCTGCCCAGCTGGTCGGATGCACATCTAATTGCGTTCCACCCTGGAAAGCAAATTCACCTCACTTCAAAGATGTTACCAATCGCAACCAATGCAGCACTCACTTGGGCGACAGTTAAGGAGGAATTTACGCAAGAGAACTTCACGGCAGGTTAAAGAATTATACTTCTGTCAAAGAGTCATTAACAGAAGAGGCAGCTAAAGCATGGAATTTCAACAAAGCCTGATCGATAGAGTGGCTTAAGATATAACTTGGCTCATAGCAGAAGTAGAAGGGACTTCAAAAACTGACAAACAAGGTAGGAATAGAGTACCAGCATATATCTGTCAATTTCATTAAAAGAGCCAATTAAATAATGTGCGCCAATTTTAACAAATAAATGACCTGAGTGGCTGAAGAAATAACTTGGCTCACAGTAGCAAAAGACAGGAGATCTCGAAGTGGCAAACAAGGTACGAGTATATGGTACCTCTCAGCCGGCTCGACTGGACGGTATATGCTGTGCTTGGGATGTATTAAAGATGAAACTATCCTTACTCTGTATTACTTAGATAGTTTCTCTGCATGCCTCATTAATTAAATTTTATCCCCTCATATGCACTTGAATACAGTATTCAGCTAGATTGCAATTATTGTTAACTGATTGACAGTAGCAAAGAAATTAGAACACTGAAAAAGTTGCATGACATTTTACTTCCACTAACAGACGAGTCAAGCATATGCTATTAGAATATCAACAACTATAAACTGAAGCTCACACTTGCTGAATTATTCACTGCACGCATTAAACATTATTCATTGTAAGGAGGTGAAGTTATCAATCCAAACTGGTGCATTAGAGGCCTGTTTTTGGCATGATCATACTGACTGGGCAAGCATGGAAGACACTGAGATATAAAACAGAAGACAGCAGCATGTAATTTTTGAGACATTACTCAAATTTCAAGATTCTCAAAGTCGGCAAAGAAATTGTTAAAATTGTGTTATGATGTAGGTCATACGGTTTACAGACCTCAAGTGAACCGTGGATGGCCAGACCTACAAGAGGAATTTCTTACCCTACTTCACCAGAGTCCCCAGCAAAAAGGGAGGTTTGGTGGGGTAATCAAATTTTACTGGACTTCCTGCCTAACTCATTCAAGCAAGCTCCAAGAAACCACAAGCTTGATAAGAGGCAGCTAGAGAAACATGTGAACAGACCTGGCAAAGGTCACGGGTCATGAAGGTGTCATAAAATCATACGAATCATTACGTACCTTTCATATTTATTTCTTAATTTTAAGAAAACACTATCACTTATTATCACCTGAATGTTTGGAATTAATTTTGTCTGGTAAATATAGTCTAGTATAAATGTAACTGATAGACTCACAGCATACAAACTTAGAAATCTTTTACTTAACTTGCGCGTCACTGGAATTTTCTACACAAATATTTCAGAGGCATATACATATATTTCACTTATTCAGCACTCAGGTGGACAACCATAGAGAGAAATAGGCCTATTAATAAGATGGCAATCTCATTTCGCTTTGTAGTTTTACTACACTTTTTTATACAAGAACGTCTACATAAACTGAAGCCCCTGAATGTTGTCTGAAATGCATCCTAATCCAGACACAATCTCAGTTTATTGCTTCAAGGCGAGTATAGAGATAAACTAGATTTAAATAATGAAAACACTCTCAGTACCAATCTCACTGTGTAACGTATAAGCTTTGGTACTCTGTAATGTTTGAATGATCTGAGCCAAATTGAGAGTTTTGGTACATGCACCCTGACCAAAAAAAAAAAAAGCTGAGAATTCCCTTTGCAACCATTTGGGGTATTACCCTTTGAAGCCAAAGGGCTTCAAATTTGCATAAACCGAACCGTTCTGAAAACCATTTGGTACTGTTGCAGGCCTCCATTTTCCGAAAAGTTTATGGCTGTCCTTCGGGCAACCAGTTCAATATTTTTACTTGTCCTAAAGAAAATTTGGTTGTCCAAAACATTTTACCCGCAATTACAGTACAAAGCAGTAATTGTGTTTATGTTTAATCGGTCTTGAAGAATAAACAGATTTGATTTTTGCAAGACAAAAACACGTGAAGTCTGAAACTGTATGATGGAAAAAGTTGGAAAGAGTTTATCAGTCAGCATAGATAGCCTACTCAGTCAATCAGATAAAAGCAAGTTGCTTTAATCTAATTCATTGTGAGAGAAAACTTCCAACATTTGGTTGTCCGTATAGAATTTTTGTTGTTCCAGATTGACAACCACGAAAATCGAGCCCTAATTTGTAACCCTTTTGTTAACGGAATTTGGTTTATACAAACTGGGTCTCAAAGGGAATTTTCTGCTGGGAAACTTTTTAGTCTTATTCCTGATGACGTTCAATGTAATGTGAGGAATTAAAGCTAACTGGATCAGGCAACATAACCCAATAAGTAAAATTAAACCCTTATTGGTTTTTTAAATTCTTTGCAACCCATTGTGTTTTTTATGGGATATTGAAAACAATGCCTCCTTGCATTGAATACATAAGTCAAGGTTATCAAATGTATAGATCCAGTTGAATATCCCGATTATGCATACACATTTACAGTACAGCAATATTCTTTCAAGCTGACCTTTTTTGACAAAGATATCCATGAAGCTTTGAGTGGTGGGCTTTACTTGCTTCATCTTTCTTGGGCTGTGATGTCATAAGAAAATCACTGGGTTGCTGCAGTACGTCACCTCAGTCACCAAGTAGAGTGTGCATTAATTAAACAATTTCAGGTTTATACCAGATATACCCATCATGTAGTATCTGGTCAACGGGGTCAATGGAATCTCATTAGACTAACATCCCACTGATTTTTTTGGCCTTTTTCAGTGTGTTTCTGCTTTAAATTACACATTTAATAAATAAAGATCAACTCCATTAGCATAAGCTACCTCTTTGCAGTCAGGCAATGTTTGTTTACACTATTCATCATGCTTCAGTGGCTACACAACCAGCTTACATGTGTCCAAAAAGATAAGCCCATTGTCCTGGTCTGTTGATGCAGCTCTGGTTGCAAACTTGGCTTGTACTGACTAAACAGTCTCTGCCTTTATGAATGAGGTTTTCAATGGGACTCTTTGTTTACATAGTGCTGGACATGGAAGCTACTATTGACAGAAAGCTGATAACAGGAAGTCGGGTTGACCTTGCTGTAACATCAGTTTTTGAACAAAAAGTGGGGTGTCGGGTATAAATTGTATAGAGGCAACCTTATGCCTATATCTATCACCAGTTTGGATCATGAAATTATGAAATTGCGTACAAGGTGCCACCAGACTCTTCTCTAGGTAGATACAGTTTAGTGTGACTATACGAATATCTCACATCTTACACATCACTTAATCAGCCATGAAGGGGTTATATGAAGAGCATCAGGCTAGATTTTGTCATGCATGAGGCCCATAAAGGTGGATTAATAAATCCAGTTTCAACCCAACATGTCCGGTATACTTGTTTTAAGGGATTCTTTTATATATATATATATGGGCAGATTTACTGACATCATCACAGGTTGCAAACCTTGGGAATCCCATACTTTTTTGCCTATCAGTTTCATCTATATTCACATCGCTAGTACAACTTGTATTGGCCATGTGCACAAGAATCATCCAGCTTCTGATCGGGCAAACAATTTGTAATATTAAATGTGTCGGTGCATATCTATTAGATCCTGATATTGGAGCTGATAATTGACTTCTGAAGGTCCGGGTTTTTCCATCTGCATTACAGTTTCGTGATGCTTGGAATATCAGAAGTCTGACCGGGCAATTGCCTGTTCCATCCTCATAAAATTTGACTGCAGGCATTCAAGACGACCTTGTTATTACCCCACAGCACTGCACTGAAATGTAGTAGTATTTTTTGTAAATGTGGTAAATAAAAAACCACAGGAATGCCCACCTGACTCAAAGGGCTTTACTGGAAGATGGTCATTTAAGGCGTCCAATCCACCAAGCTAGAATTATTGTTATGATCAAGTATCTGGTCACTGTATTATCAACTACCTTCTTACCTTCTGTATGGGTTTTGCCTTCGTAATATTCCCTTTCCTTGACAACGTTACTGACTTTGAGTCACTCATAGTTTTCTTTCAATGAGCTCTCTCTTAAAAAACTCAGGCATTGTACTGTAGGCTATCCTTAGGCTTGGCTCTAGCTGTTCAGATCATGTCTAGTTTGACGTCAGCACTCTGTACTTTGTAACTAACTATCAGTACCACTTGTACTGAGGCCTTTTTAGCAGTACAGGTTTATCCACACTTTCCAAGTTTTTGTAGTTGATGTGACCATGTAGATGGGCAGAATCACATCACTGTCACCGAATACTAGCTGCAGTATTTGACTCAGTATTGTTCACACCAAAAGACAGTCTTTAGGCGATTTTACTGGTGAATTCTATGTCGAGCATAACATGTCTATGGAAATCTGTGAGACTGAACTTACTATTACAGACTCACTGTGCATGCACAAACGGGATCTCATATTACATGGAACGTCATTAGGAAATACAACGTAACCCTTACTGTTTTGACTTTGATAAAAATGGAAGAAGTGTTGTACGTTTTGGGTGTCTTGGAGTGACAAAAAGTTTGTTTAACTACTATACTAGAATTTAAGAACTCTTTTCAGTATTGTTTCTTTTTTATGGAACTTTTCAGTTAATATTACAGTTTGAGGAAAGTTCCAATACAATTTTTCAAAATACCTATAGGGGAACCATGAATGAGGGGTTTAACTCTCTATGGCTCTAAATGAAATTTCACCTTCATCTTCCAAAATGATGCAGTGTACATCAACACTCACCATTCAATATTCATGGTAAACACAAAACATTATAAAAACAAAATTAACTGTGTTGTGTTACTGGAACATTTTTTGTGTCTCCAGTAAGCATGCACAGCAAAATGTTGTGGTTATCTGTGAAGTCAAATGCACTAAAAATGTGATATCACCCACAAATACCCTCCTTGAGATATCTTCTTTTGAAATTGTTCTTCACACACACCCACACATGCATACGCACAAACAAACATACCAAAAACAAAGACAAACAAGGCATCAACATCACATAGATTCCTGTGGCCTTGCAATGAGTCAACTATCTTTACAAAGGTGATATTGCTATGCTTGTGATACAGTAGTAATGATAAATGAAACATTGTTGACAATTTTTGAAGTGAACATCTCCCCCCCCCCTTTTTTTAATTTTTTTTTTATTTATTTATTTTTTTTTTATTTTTTTCAACGGTTCCACAGACACCAACTAAGCAGAACGAATTGTTCAAAATTGCTATTACAAGGAAGTTACTACGGCATCATATTTTCAGTGGAAATAACTATTGCACATATTTTCACAAATGGCAAGGTAGGGCGCTGCCTTGGAAAACGTTATTTATACAAACAAATATATTTTTCATATCTAATTTTGTTCCCATTATGGAATGGTTCAGTAAATTGGTAGTTTCTACATATATTGTATAGACATTTTCATAAATATATCACCATCAAAGGGTTTCAAAACTGAAATTTCAAGGCTTTGGGATTTCATTGGAATTGATATTGGTTATACAACACTTTCCCTGGGAATGGATATTGCATAAATTTTCACAAATGACAAGATATGGCAGTTCCTTGGAAGAGATACATACAAATATAAGTTCAGCAATTGGATACATTTCTAGGCTTGTTTATAACACCATATTTAAGTAAAAAGTTGGCAATTTTTCAAGCAGAGTAGTGGCCATTGTTGCAATTCAATATTACTGTAAATAAAAGAATGTAGCTGCTACTAGCATACTGTAAGTAAATGTAACCCAATGATACTACTCATCAAGACAGCAACTCTGGCCCATGCTCAATGAAGCTGACATGAAAAGTATTTACCTAATTCTATCCTACTTTAAGGTTAAACTGAGTTTATGAAGAGATGTAACTTAGCCTATAACACCTTGTAAATAACAACAAAACCGCAACTCAGGCCCATGCTCGGAGAAGCTGAAATGAAGTATTTACCTAATTCTATCCTAATTTAAACTAAGTTTAAGGAGAAATGCAACTTGGCCTATATGATGCTATGTAAAATTCGTAAATAACAACAAAACAGCAACTCTGGCCCATGCTCGGAGAAGCTGGAATGAAGTATTTACCCAATTCTATCCTAATTTAAACTAAGTTTAAGGAGAAATGCAACTTGGCCTATATGATGCTATGTAAAATTCCTAAATAACAACAAAACAGCAACTCTGGCCCATGCTCAAAGAAGCTGAAATGAAGTATTTACCTACTTAATTCTATTCTAATTCAAACTGAGTTCAACGAGAGATGTAACTTAGCCTACAACGCCCTGTATTTGTAAATAACAACAAAACAGCAACTCTTGCCCATGCTAGAAGAAGCTAAAATGAAGTATTTATCCAATTCTTTTCTAACTTAAACTAAGTTTATTAACGGTAAAGAAAATAGATGAAAATACCTACTTGGCAAAGACAGCAAGGGTGAGGAGGATTTCTGAAATTTAGCCTAATGTTTCAAACTTAAGACTGCACCCCGCAAATTCCTATAATATCTTTTCATTCCTAATCCACTAAGGTGGATGCCATCATAACACAAAACAGGGGGACCATCAAAAATTTTCTTAAGACCAGTCTGTTGCCACTGTTTAATTTTCTCATCGCCATCACATAACCTCTTGAACGAGGAGTTCAATTTATCAACCCTTTCATTATAATCTGGGCACCCTCGGGGAATTCTTTGCCTATGTAACGTTTGTGTTACAAAAACTTTTTGGACATGATGGCGCTGAACTAAGAACCTGCAAAATGAATAAATTTGAACAGCTAGGCAACTTGGATTAACGGCCTTATCACCCAGGTCATTGGAACCAATATCAATAATAATGGCATCCGGGTGCAGTCTCCCAACCAAATGAATACCCTCCCACAGGCCTGGCAGCTTCAGACCTCCCCTGCCATAAATGTCAATTTTAAATTCATTTTGTGAAAGCCCTAAGTTTCTCTTTGTTCCCCATTTTTCAGATGAAGCTGCCTCCCCAAACCTCCTTACAAAGGAATGCCCCCACACAAGGACATGAGTAGGAGCCATGCTCGGACCAGAAGAATGTTACCCTGAAAAAGACAACATTGGAAAAGTTTATGTAAACCGTAGCTCATTCTTCTCGTAGTCTTGTAGAAGAGGGAGAGAAAATACTTCATCATCTTCGTCATCATCATCAGTGTCTTCATTTACATAAACTATTTCAAACATAGTATCAATCCCAAAGATGGTCTCACAGCTCAATACTAGGCCTTTACACCACATTTCTTTACCATCATCTAACACCCAAAGATGCCTGACTTCCTTGCCTAAAAGATAGTCTGGCTCTACTTGAATGAGCTGTAGATCACCACATTCAAGATCTTCTTTAATTTCACTAGTGCTAAATGAATATGACTGGGTGAACCCGTCATACCTTATAAAATATTTGTTACTCTTAAGTCCTAATACAGTTCCTAAAAACCAGCCTACTTTCCCATTTTCCTCTGTATTATGCCTAATCCTTTTACCTACCAAATGTTCAATGTTCTCTTGCTGTTTGTGAGGGCTAATTTCCTTATGTGAGTCCCCTTGCTTTGTCCTTTTGATTGCTGGCTCTTTCAGTTTACTTTTGAAAGCACACACTGCATCTTCTGGAGCAAGACCAACAGTTGTTGTAACAGGGGTTGCTCCAGCTAATTCTTTGTTTCCAGCATCAATTGCTTTCAATAATGATTGAAGCAACTCTTCCGTGGTTTTCTTTTTACCAGCAGAGGAGACATTGAACATTCCACCCTCATTCTTAGCACCTAACACATACCTCCTAAATTTTAATTGAGTTTCTAGGTACTTAGACTTGGCTGTATTGGTTTGCAGCGAACGAAGATGTTCCTCTACGCTTGTATGTGATTCAGCTAGTCCACCACATGCTATTAATTCCCTCATTAAGACAGTTTTGCGAACTCTGTCTTGTTCTTCTCTCTTCTGGATTGCTTCTTTTTTGGCCATTTCTTTTCTTTCTCTGCCTTCCTGTATGGTGGTTAACCGCTCAACAAAACGTTTCTTCTGTAGGGCGACAGATTTACGTGCTAACTGAAAATATTTGGTGCGTTCTTCTTCAGCCAAAGACTCAGTCCATTGTGCAGTCTTATTGGACTTATACATAATCATGGCTTCAAGAGCAAGAGTAGAGGCATTTGGCTTTTCTCTCATTAATTGGTCTAGCATTCCAAAGTCTCTTTCCACTGTTGTGTTGGTAGTGGGTACACTTTTTGTTTCATGGACAAGTCCGACATTCTCATCATTATATTTTCCACCTTCCAGATGATCAGCAAGCATGCGCTTGCTGAGCATCTCAAAAGAAGTGCATAACATTTCAAGAAGCTGCTTAACCATTTCATCATACTCTGTGTTCTTCACCAATGTATTATACACATCATCTTTTTTCACAGGAACATCAGGGTACAAGATGTCTTTACCCGTCATCAGATCTGAGGCATCCTGCCCCCATTTTTCAAAACAGTTAAGTAGCCTGGAATAACGCTTATTCATGTTGAGCACGTGGGTCTCTTTCTCCAACGCCCTCCAGAGTGGCCCAGTTATGACTTTGTCAATAATACCAAGGGCTTTCGTTCCTGCTACAAACTGTGCAATGCCAAGGTCTGCATTAACAGCACCAATTAACTTATTCTCTGACTTATGCTTATCAAAAAATATCCTTAGTGACTCATGCAAGTGAAATACACCAGCACCATTATGAAATAATATATTAAACCTGTTACCCTTAAATGGGGCCAAGGGCACAGTCATAATATTCCTTTCTGATGAAAGAAAAGCCCTAAACTGAACAGGCTTACCACTTTTTTCACATGCCCTATCTTGAACACTCTTACAAACTGTCCTAACTAACCTTTCGGTACCACTTTCATCCTTGCCATCAAACCCAGTTATCAAGGATGCACCTACCTTTGAATCCCCAAAAATCATTCCTTCCCATGCTTTTAAAGTACTACTAGCCTGTTCAGCTAATCCTACAATGAAATGGAGACCACAAAAAAACTCATTCAACCCTGCCACTTTATTCCTCTGGGTTTCCCCAAACTTATCCCATTCCTTCAGCACAACTGGTAGAAACTTGCCCCTATAGTCTGACAGGAGCTGATTGAATTTCTTCTGGACAGTGTGGCGGTCACTCATTACATTTTTTATCTTTACAAAAAAGTCTCCTAAGCCATACTCCTTGCCTAAGCCTAGTTCAACTAAGTCTTGAACAACCTCTTCTAATACCTGGAGGGTTGTCTGTGATGTCCCATCAATAGTTTCTCTTAATCCTAAAGTGTAAATTTGTCCGTCTGAAGTTCCTACATCATAAGCCCCATAATGATGGCCCTTCTTGGAGGTCCCATCACTGCAGAGGGTAATGTTGTCATCATTCAGCACGGTCTCATACAGCTGAATTTGTGCCAGAGCTTTGGCTTCAAACAACATCTTGTTCGCAAATGTCTCCTTTGGTAACCTCTCTGCTTCTACTCCTGCAATATTTTTTAATACACTACGAACTATACCCTCACAATTATTCCTACCAACATTTACGCTCATTAAGTATTGGTATACCATTCTAACCCCATCTACATATTTACCTTTTTTCATAGTAGTAAGTTTTCCACATTCTCTGTCTACAAGACTTTCAATTTTACGCTCCATTTCTGTCATTGTTGCATCCATTTCTTTCAGTTTTTCTGTGCTTAATTTTTCTTTGGCATCAATCTCTTCATACTTCTGCTTGTAGTATTTTTCTCGTTTCTTTATCCGTTGTAGTCTAGCATTCAGTTGTTTCTTCTTTTTCATCAATAAATTACTCTTCTTCTCCAACACACTATCCACTCGAATTCTGACCTCACTTTTAACATCTTCTAATTGTTGAGATAATTTGTTGACCTGTTTGGTTTTAGCTTCCATTTGTTCCTTACGTCGTTTTGCCCTCCTCTCAGCATTACGCACACATACATTCAAAAGTGAAAGTTTCCTTTCATAACTCCGTGTCTTTCTTTGTTCTGTTTGAAGGTCACGTTTTAACTGTTCAACTTGTTCTGAAAGTAGAGCCCTCTCAGTCAAAATGTCATTATAATCTGCAACACCCGTCTTGCATTTCTTTAACTCTGAGTTGATCCTCTCAAACCTCTCCGATAGCTGCTGATATTGACGCTGGATGTTCTGCAATTTTTGGTGATCTAATAGGGGTGCTTCTTGAGCTTCGTTGGTAGGAATAGGCCTATCTTCCTTAGATGTACTAACATTAGGCCTACAATGAAAACCACTACCCTGTTTGTCTAGGCCTGGATCTGCAACTTTACTTCTAGTTTGCCTAGGCCTACTTTGAGTTTCTGGAACTTGAAATGGAAACTTAAAGCCCTGCTGCATAAACTGATTTACCTTACCTTTAACACCAAACTTTTTTATTTTCTTCAACATTTGAAGGGCATTAGAAACTGACTTACTTACTCCTGTATGTGAAATTGAATGACCTGGATCTTTGGAGAGAGCAAACAGTTCTGTTAGTACATTTAATAACGATTTAATTTTAGAAGTCACTCCTAATTTTTCAATAAAAATATACAGTTCTAGTACTACCCCATTGGTCAAAAGGTCAATTGAGATTTTTCCATCAGCAGTAACTACATTTGGTTTAGAATTTGAGATGGACCTATCACTGCCATGATGCCCACCAACATCAACTACACTATGATCCCCCAAAGCAATTGACTTGACCACTGATGACTTAATTCCCAGAGTTTCACACCACTCCCCAACTTGTTCAGGTTTTTTTGCATCATGTGTGTCTGATCCATACATTTGCCTAACTACAGTTTCCCCATTACCTTTTTTCACCATATTTTTGGCCTTAAGCTTCCAAAACCTACATCCCTTTTTACTCAGACTAGCCCAGAATTCCCCGCATGGCATACACATGTCACTACGCAATTCTGACATTAACCTACGTACCCCTTCACACAGGCTAAGCTTAGGCCTAGGCCTAACGTCGATGTCATTGACATTAGTACTAACGTTACTACTACTACTAGTAGTACTACTTGTAGTAGGCAAATCGTTGTCTTTCTGACCAGTTGCGGAATCGGGGTCCTCATCTGACTCGAACCTCCCCAAAATTTGCTCTAATTCTGCCCAAGTACACTTTCCCTTTACAGCATTACTACACTCAAAAGAAATTTCGGCATTTTCTGCCATCTTACCGGTTATTCTTCTTCAACGATCGGGTCGATGTGGCTAATTCTTCAAGTTGTAAAATTTGCGAAAGTTTTTTCAGCAGGTTTTTCTTCGAAAGCTTCGAGAGAAAGTGACGCCTTCGTACGTAGACGCATTCCAACAAGGTCCCGTACACGAGCTATGCGTAAATGCACGTAAATACACTGAACTGAACGCACGGTGTATATTGTTACGTCACTCGGGAGAACCTTCTAGACGCCAAAAACCGCGGGAAAAGTTCTGTTGCTATGTCGTATAATTAGGTCATGAATAAACATCGGCAGTGTCGGCTCTGTTGAAAGGGGATGGGCGGGATTTATGGACGATTTCATTAAAATTGAGGGTGCACTGGGGCTGTAGAGGATTTTTTTTATTTTTCTTCAGAAATGGAAAGTACATCAAAAATGCTAAAAAATGATACTAGGAAGCAACTGAGGCGATATTCTGTACATTGTTTATTCATAGCACCAAAGTTTGAATCATAAAAATGGTAAACAAAAATAAGTTTTGGTAATTGCTTCCCTACATCAAATGGAAGGGCTTCTTTTTCTCTTTCGAATGACGTATAGATTGTAGGGGTCAAAGGTTCAGCCCCAATGCACGGTCCAATCAAAGAACGCCGGCAGGGCTATTTTTAGGTGACCAAAACATGATTTCATTGTGCGAAGACGAAGTGAAGGTTACGTAGAGGTCGACAAAAAATGTAACGTAGTTTTCTTTATTTTTATTTTTGAGTCTAATTAATGGAAAATTGTAGTGGGAAAATCTGTTGGTTTAAGTGAAATAGCGATGTGATGAAAATATCGACATGTTTTAGTAGTGTAAAATCAGTTTTTCAACATGCAGTTTTAACGAGTGCGTCGTTTGCGTGTGAGCAGTTCCGCGACGTTTTTGGAGAAACTCTGTGTGCGCGTGCGACAACCCTAGTATTAGGCACAACGGTAAAGCTCATGAATCAACAATGGCATAAAATGCAGACTTCGATAAAATCATACAAAAATGCATACACATTATTAGGGAATAACACATGACAACATGAAATTTGAAATACGGACATATTACTAAGTGATCGAGGCCTAGCCTAGCCTATGCCGTGCAGATAGAAGTAAACATACTTGGAGGGGGGGGGGGGTTGTCTCTCACTCACCTGTTAATTATAAACAATAACAATCCTCTGGGTAGCGTCCGTCTTTGGCCGTGAACTGAAGTAAGCGTTGTCGCTCCCAAAAGTAAACCCGTCTACCGAAGACTGCTGATCGATGACTGCATCAGGCTGTGTGGGCTAACGTGAGGTTCCAAAAAATGTAATGACTGTTAGAGAAACCAACTATCCGAACGCGAAAACGGCTACGAAGATGACGATATCGCCAAGATCGAAAACAACACCTGTCCAAAAGATAGTCAAATTCCAATCCAGGGAAACTGCATTAAGTCTGGAGTGATCCACAAACGTACAGGAGAATTGTAGCACTGCTGTCCAGCGGAAGGAATATGCGACCAGTGTGAAAAACAGAGATGAACAGGGGGACGTCTCGTCTAGAATTCTACAAAATAGGTGGAAATGTCCGCTCCTCAATCGGTTTGAAAGTCAGCCGCTCCTTAATTAGGGTAGATAAATATGAAAGTCCGCTCCTTAATTAGATTAGGGGCCTAATATTGAAGGCCCGCTCCTTCGCCATGTTAGGTAGCCTAAGTTGTCCTGGGCATGACATTAAACTGCATCCAGGTTGTGGCTTCTGTTCTATTCAGCCAGTCTAGAGCAGGACCACTCAGTGTTTGCCCTTTGGAGGGCGTACTTGTCCATTTGGGACGTTAAGCTCCTTAAGGGAGCAGAACTCCTCCGGGAGTAATCGTTTGGTTTTCGCCCCTTGGCTCTTCGCCAGAGAGTCGTGGGGACTTTTAGAAAAAAGCCTAAGTTGTCGGCGAGTCCGCTCCTCCACCATGTTGGATATTGAGTGGTACGGATCGAGTTCCAGGCGGAAAAAAGATAGGAGAGTTCAGTTGATTTTTAAATATTTATTTGATGATTTTAGTTCCACAGAAAGATGATTAAGTTGAATTAATTATTTTGCCAGCCTAATACGATTCCTGAGATATGTGTATCCCTCTGCGTCTACGGCACGAGTGTCCAGCTCGCAGGCTCGGTCTTGTGAATCGTGCGAGCTCTGAACACATGCAGTCCCCCTGATTGGTCAAAAGTTATGACGCACCCCATATGAATAATTATTATGATATAAATGACCAATGAGGAGGCTGCAAAGGGGGAAATTGGCCACACCTCGAAAATATGGGTTACAGCGTGCACGTGGAGCTACGGTAATGTGATATGTCACGTCCACTGGTAACACGTGATGGGAAACAGGAAGGGCCCTGGGAATCTAGAACAATGGGAAGGGAGCGATGCTCGTAAACAACAAGATGGCGTCTGGTAAAGGTCATGGAGAGTGCGCCATACTACATGACAAGTAAACTGTACATTTTTACTGCCTTTTTGGTATTTTTATTTTAATCTTCAGTTAAAGTGTACCTCTTGGCAAAAAATTCACAGATACATATTGAACGCAGGAAAATGAATTCTAACAGTCCAACTTCCATCTTCATAGGATATTTCTGAGCTGAGATATAAAATGATGAAGTTCATTCACTCAACTTCAAATGATATATTGTGCAATAATTTGTGATGTCATTGTTGTACTACTCAAACAGTCAAATAGCAATCTTTGTATTTCTTTGTTTTCGGAAAGTTACTACACCTTGTATGAAGGTGTGATAATAATCCTACTCATAAAGAGTGATGTAATTAATTAGCCTTCTCTGTGCAACATGCTACCCAGGCAAACAGGAAGTGTTCAAGGTCATATTATCATTTTTACTTTTAAAGGAAAACAAAGCAGATTATGTGAGTTGTACAACAAGAAAGGCACAAATTGTTGTTGAATTAACTTCAACATTTTATATCTCGGCTCTGGAATGTCCTACGAAGATGGGAGTTGGACTGTTTCAATTAATTTTTCATGCTCCTTAATATACCTTTGGGATTTTTTGACTCAAGGTACACTTCAATTAAGTGCCGTAATGCTGTAGTAGAGTCCGGAGAGTCCGATTCAAGAGTATGGGAATTTTCAACTTCAAGGACTCGAGTTCCTGTACTTTCTCAATGGGCAAAAATCAATCTCTGTGGATGAGACCGTCATATTCTGATATCGCGAGTTCGAGTCCTGACTTCACGTTAAGTAGTTGTTAGAGTTCAATTTGTACGGCCCAGTTTCCACCCATTGGTTTAAGTCGAGCCGGCCACAGCCTTTTCTCCAGTTGTGGCTCAATGGCTTGTTTTCTCTACTCCATTGATTATGTGGATCATGATCAAACACAACGGCAGTAGCTGGTTACATATCACGTTCAGTAGGGCTGAGAAATATTTTCGTTCGTTTGGGCGAGGTACTCAGATTTATCCTGAGTAACGTATGCACGCACTATAAGCAAACAATGAAATCATACATTTTGTACTGAGTTTGGTTTGTTTATCCACTCGGAAGGTGTTCGATACGAAGGCGTGGTTATACCAAAGACTTTAAAGTGTGCCTCAAGACAAAAAAAATATGTATATATATGAAAAACGAATCCTAACAGTCCAGCTCCCATCTCCTTAGGACATTCCTGAGTCGAGATATAAAATGATTAATCCAAATCTATTCACTAAAAACAAATTAGTCCTTTTGGCAATAATTGGTGACTTTCTTGTTGTACAACTCAGATTGTCTGTTTTGTTTCCCTTTACAATTGAAAATGTTTAATGACCTATAACACCTCCTGTTGCTTGCATAGCATGTTGCACAGAGAGGGCTTAATTAATTACATCACTCTGTAAGAGTAAGAGTGTTATCACACCTTGATACAAGGTGCAGTATATAACGTTCAGAAACACAAAGAAATACAAAGAGTATGATTTGCGTAGTACAGCAATGACATCACCCATTATTGTACAAAGTACCATTTCAATTTGTGTGAATAAACTCTAACATTTACACTTTGTCATTAGAATGTCCTCTTAAGATGGGAGTTGGACAGTTAACATTTATTTTTGATGCTGTTAAATATATATATTTTAAAAATGGAACCCACTAACAGCTGGATGAGACGTAAGATATGGAGTAGGGATAACAACCTAGTGTTCCGCAACCGGAAAGGGACAGGGGCACTGCTAGAATAAACCAAAAGTTTATAAGGGCAAGCGTTAAATCCTATCTACCTAACCTTACCTAAAAAATCCACACAATTCCCCCAAATGCCATTAGTATGGGCTAACATTATCGAACTCATTACTCCCAAGTTGGGTATTGTGAAATGCTGCCATCTATTCTGCGATGTTGAAAATTTTCGTCAATTGTCGTCTGGTAGTTAAATAGCAAGGCGTAGCGTAACTCTTACACAACTAACAACCTCCAGAGGTTGTTAGTTCTGTCAGACAATGATCACATGACTGACTGCCATGCTGATCACGTCATTTAGGTGACATCACACTGCTCACCATAGTGTCAGGCTACACAACTTCCTCGTATTTCAGTTGTTTGCTAAATTTTCAACTTGTCCTTAAAGGCATATTTTCATCATCCCAAACAGTTCCAATTCTCCCAACCTAGTTACTTCTAGCCCCTCCCACATTTATCTAAAACTCATCTTTATCCAGACACAATCCTTGTTTATTGCTCCATGGCTTATCCCAGTGGCCATGCAAGTCCATAATGTGTAATCAAGACACTCTCAGAGCCCATGCTGTGTAATTTAGCAATGATGCATTGTTTGAATGTGATGCCAATCAAAGAGCTGAACCAATTGAGAGTTTTGATATATGTATACTGAAACTGTAGTTTAGGGTGACGAATGACTGCCTTTAATTCAGATTACATATTAGTTTATCACACCTTATTTCTGTATGGTAAGAGTTCATGTAATACTAGTGATTGACACACTGAATAAAGTGCGGTAAATAATATCCATTATGGTCCAGTATAGGCCTATGGTTCAGTAATTTTGAAAACTACGGTACATTATTTACTTAATGTTTTAACCGTTGCTCTTAGCCTAACGTACATTGTTATTGTTTATGCAACCGTTCAAGACGCTTATCACATAGTTACATTGCCCATTAACGGCGAAAGAGCCAGACATTACAGAAACTGTCTTTTCCTATTGGTCACTAAGAACTGTTATAGCAAGGCAACGAGAAACGGTGCGCATTTATTTCAAGAAGTTAAAATCATATCGTACATCCATTGATTTGATCTCTTGTCAGTATCGTGAATGGCACCGAGCTTCGTGGCATGTTGTTTTTCTTTCTTTAACCATTTATTTCCATTTCAAGCGACGTATAAATCCAAGAAAAAATTTTCGTACTTTTGAAATTGAGTGGTGAAACTGGGACATTTTATCAATTCAGTTTCATTTATTCTTATTGACGTAAATACGACTGCATTTGAAAATGGTCCAATTTCCTCAAATTATGGTAGTTCTTCCATCAGTCCATGCTCAAATGATCTCATTGAGGAATGGTAATTTCCTTCCGGAATATAGTCTGCAAATAATTTGATCTAGTGGGCGAACACTGTAGAAAAATTGAATTGGGACAAAGGTAACTATCTGATAATAAAATCATTTCAATATCATTTATAACTAATTTTTAAGCGGTGAAAATCTCAAGTTTTCATGGTGGGAAGAAGGATCTGGGCCCACATCCAGGAATTGAAATAAAGGGGGCAACGGGACAGTAAAATGTTTCACTGGTGCCACCAGATAATACAGTTAGCGGGAACCACAACTTCAAGCCCATCCTTAGGTATATATATTTATTATCTATAGGGGCTCCTTCCTGGTTTGCCGGGGACAACTGTGTTATGTCAACTATGGGCCATACCAAATTTATGACATATAGAGCTAATATGAGTGAACCCATATGGCACCGCACTAGGATTGGCCCATATCTGCCAAATGGTCAAAAATGCACCGATTGGTCAACATGGGGGAATCTATACGTGGGTACCGGGTACCGGGATGGCCGTATAGATACCATATGAAAAAACCCTCGGCCATGAGGACATTTACTGCGCTGGTAAAGTTGTGTATGATAAGGAAAACCAGTTGGCCAATGTGGGCATTTGTTGTCTTGTTGTTTAATTGGTGCTATATGATAAATGAATCGCTGCATTTCTCATCCACATAGAAGTCACCCCGACGGGCCCTCAGAATTATCTCAGCATGGATCATATGGGGTTGCCCATATGTGACCTTATAGTACTATTTTCAATGTCATAAGGGCTATATATGCATGCCATGAAAGGATTTTATGTGGGACTGTTGCTTGGTATACTAAAGCTAACTTGGAACATGGTTGTATGCAGTGCACACGGGAATGCTAATCCCTTTTTTGCAATATGAGGAACTTGGACGGTCTCTTCAAGTAAAGGGTACAAGACTATGATCATGATGTGCTCCCTTGCCTGGCAATTAATCACAAAAGGATCGACTCGGAAGGCTTTGCAAAATATGGCAGCATGGCAGGCCATAAGAGAACGTGTTGTGATCACATATAAAAGAAATGGTGGGATTCAGAAAGGGGGATACCCGAAAAGTCTCATGGTCCCACCCCAACATCGGATTCGGCAAAGGAGAGGAGGCAGGAGCAACGTGCCTCCCGGTTGCAAAAGCTTGCCCCACGCGTGGCCCCAACAGAGATTTGGGATTTTCAAAAGAAAAGGTTTGTCTTCTGTAGTCAGATTGTAACTGCCAGATTTAGTAAGATTTAATTTCCTCTTTGGACAAAAAGGCAGCAATTTTCACTTTTTTTTCACATGAAAAACTCTCCAAAACACATGGGAAATGCCATTTCCCGCTATCTGAAGGGTTGCGGCTTTTTTTTTAATTTTCTGCACGCTCAAGTCTGCGCCAGTTTAAAGTGACGCTCACTTCAGCTAAACTTTAGGGCAGGATTACATCCTTCCTTCAGAGGACCACGTTCATTAACTTCTTTTCTTATATTTCACCCCACCTATTTTTTCAACTTGAAAATGCAAGTCGAGTCAGTTCTTTGTAATAATTTCACTAGTTTTGTTACCAATAAAATCTTCCTTGAAGTTACCCTTGGAGTTAGATGAGATTTTGCGACACACCAAAACGAATGTGATATATAGGCCTAGTGTCAGTCAACTCGATAGAAATGTTCAAAGTTAGAATTATTTCCAAGTATGGTTCAATTTCAAATTAGGTTTCTCCTGAGTAGCCCCTTACACACGCGGGGCATACCGTGGCCATATAATTTTTGGACCAGTGTTAAGTCAACAGAATTAGCCCTAAATGACGACTTCAGTACCTCACAAATACCCTGAAATCCAGGACCTTCCGGGGCTTCCTCCCACTGAACTCCTACCAGGACTTTGCCCATGGTATAGTGCCCGACCGAGTGCGGAGTGCGAGCCCTATCGAATGGGAATTCGATGCTAGACACCACTAACGTCGCCAGAGACGCCTGCAAAATCATTGTGTCCCCGTTCCCCCTAGAATGAAAAGTCTGATGAAGCCACTAAGGATGTTAACTTTGGACTCTGCATTGAGAGTAAGATAATAAGTTTCTTGCGATGCCAAATGGCAACTGTGAATTAAAGGGCCAATACTCTCACCCCAAACTACACTTCTTGTATGGGTAACAGAAACTCTCAATTGGCTCAGCTCTTTGATTGACTGCTAATTCAAACAATGAAAAGTACCAAAGCTTGAACTGTGGTGAGAGTGTTTCTATAGTACTCTGGATGAGGATGAATTTCATGCAGTTGTGGGAGGGGCATAAAAAAGAATTGGTTGGGAGATTGGTACTGTTTGGGGTGAGGGAATTGGGCCTTTAAGAATCTTCCAACCTGAAGGGATTTGACATTAACGCTTGCTCAATTCATTGTTCCTCGGAATCATGTCAATGGTATTGATTAAACCTTTACAACACAAAAATGCTAATCGTTTCTTGAAACAGGCCTGGTGCTGTACCGAGCAAAATAGAACTGAAAATGGATACCCTTGTAATATGAGTTAAAGACAAACTGCTACGGAAAAGGAAATAATGTTTCCACATTTGGCATCATTTTGAATTGGTTAAAAATGGCGTGGGGTGGGAAGATAAGGATTTGCAACTCCCTAAAGGTATGCCGAAATCACTGTTTATAAGAAGTAAACTTTATTTTGAAATGATTTCCCAAAATGGGGGTGGCATTTGTCGATACGGGAGACACACCCGATGTCGGCCCTGGTCATGGACCGTGTGATAAAGTCAACTCTAATGTCTAAAAGGTTTGGAATTTCCTCACAGATTTTGTGGGGTGTTATTGGGACTTTGAAGCTTAAGCGACAAGCTTTTAGAGGTCAGTTTACTTTTTAATGTAGTTTGTAAAACTAGGGAGGAATTCATATGGATGTGCTACCATGCATGTGTGTATATCGCATTTAGCTGTAGGGTAGGCCCTAGCCCTTGAAGCGGACGAAGTCTTTTTATTCAGCTTATTGTTCCGAAAAAAACCATCTGGGGGCTACAGCCACAGAGGCGCTACGTAGACTAGGTAGGTCCTGGAAACAAGATGTACTAGAACTCAGCAATGGTAATCCTCCTGGGACGAAAACACTTCCCGATATAGGCTTATATTTTTACAAAAGTGTGAAACGGAATGGATTCTTTAAGAACTGGAATTCAATTTTGTTTACTGTTTTTTAAGCAGGTTAGTGGGGAAAAGTTACGTTGTAGGAATAAATAAAGTGAACTTGAATCGTTACTGAGGATTATTTTGTTGTCCACTTTGTATTATAAACACGAAAAACACTATTGTATTAGCCCATACTAAAAGATAAGACTCTTTTACTTGTAAGGTGGTCGAGCGATTTCGAAGGGAGATGGAATGAGGGATCTAGCC
Source organism: Holothuria scabra (assembly GCA_037179385.1). Taxonomy (NCBI): domain Eukaryota; kingdom Metazoa; phylum Echinodermata; class Holothuroidea; order Aspidochirotida; family Holothuriidae; genus Holothuria; species Holothuria scabra. The sequence continues at coordinate 10,190,195 of CM074199.1, forward strand.
AGACATGGGACTCATGCTAGCCTGTGTAGCGCCTCTGTGACTGCAGCGCTCTAAGGCTGCCGCCCCTCTCGTAGAGATGAGCTGAACGACAAGACCTCGTCCGCTCTGCGGGCTATACTTTAGCATGAGCTTCCGCAGAATGAAAATAAAATCCAAGGTTGAAAACATGAATTCACCAAATCTGTTGCAGCTCCCCGATCAAAGAGAAGAATTTCTTTGCTTAATGGTGGAGCTTTTAATGGGGCAAATTATCCACAGATAGTATTGAGCCGAGACTCCCCATGAAGGTCGAAACTGAGGGGCGGGAGTGATGACCACTGTTTAATACACTGACCTCTCTTCACAATGGAATTTTCGGTTAGGCTTCCTGAATTATGTGCGCAGACTGGATGAATGAATAGAACGGTGCACATGTCAAATGAAGACTTTCCCTCCTCAATTTGGGCCTCCATGAGGGGAATCTGAGCATCACAGTGTGTAGGTATAGGAGTTTGGAATCTGTTTACTCTATCTTTGAAATTATTGAAAGACATTATAAGCACAGATCCCAAACTTAAAATGGAGCGGTGACTCCTACAGAGGCCGAAACTGAGGGACGGAAGTGCTAATCATTTTTCAGTTGTTTTGGAAGCCAACAGGTAGGCTGGATGAATGTCTTCCGGTGGTAAAACTACAGCATTGATTTCAAAACATAGCAAAACTTACAAACACCATCCTTCAATACGTTTCCGTTTCACTTACATGGAATAGCTTTGCGCTTCTTCGAGATTTTCCACTCAAGAATAGTTGAACATAAGCTGTACCCATGCTTGTGCGTCAACGGATGGGGACGGGGACATTTCTCCTGCTTATAAACGTAAGGGAAATTGACTCCTACACCTTTTCTTGAATTGTGTGCTTTCATCAGTGGCGGCTCTACGGAGGGGGTGGGGGGGGGGGCATGAGAGGGACTTTCTTCCTAAGGTTTTTCCTTGCCCTTTAGTCCCCCCAAGTTAGGTCAGTTAGGAGTTAGGTCAACCAGAGAGATTAATATACCCCCTCTAAGACTTAACTTTCTCCCATGCAGAGTTATGCTAGAACCTCAGAGCTTCCCGGGGCTTTGCCCGACTCCACCTGCAGGAGAGTGCTTCGCGTTCTGTTTAACTCTGCGCGCCAAAGTGGTGGCCCTCAGCATTTACCTTTGCCCCTAGTTTGCCCCTAAGATTGACATTCTGGTGCCGCCACCATTCATAATCCGTAATTATTACTCTGTTCAGTACTCGTAAATATTTAACACTATTAGCCCTATATCCCTTTTCGTTCTCTTGGCTTTTCCTTTCATTCAGAATTCAGGAATGAAATTAAACAGATGTACATGTAATTTTTCATGCAATCCTGCGATTCTGCGTCCCCTCATGTTTGAGAAATTTTGCCTTTGCCATTAGACACTGATTGCACGTTATAGAAAATAATCCTGATTATTTAGGGAATTTTAGTCTGTAGCTGTTCCATGCTGACTACCCGAGCCAAGACAGACACTCGATGAGGGCATTAGAGAGCTTCTTGTTGTACTTCCATTGGTAAGAACCGTAGGTCCATTTTTATGTCAAAAATGTTTTTCCGTATCTTTGACGAAAACAACACTTAGGGCTGTCCTTCACAATTGGTTTTACACGTTTCTGTGCCGTCTTGTATCATCAACTAAACTTGTAATAACATATTCTATTCCATCTCTAGAAGAAAAGTTAATTCTGATGAAGTCCACCAGCAAAATTGTAAAATCACTGTGTAGGAGAGAACAGGGGGGAAGATATTTAAAAATCCGGCGAAGCTTCATCATTATGTGAGTGCGCAGGCAAGAGAAGCCGTGGTCGTTCCCGGAAAAATCCGGAAAACAGTAATATTCTAAAGCTAAGCCTTTGGGATTTCCGAGTTCTGAAGGACCTAAGAATATAATACGGACCATTAAATTTATAACGACATCAGGTCATTTTATACTGTAGATCAATTTTTATTTAGGGTAGGCTAAATTGAAAATTTCGGAGTTGGGATCAACTGTGTCCAAGTTCCTCACGTAGGATATGGTTCCGTCTATATGTATCACTTGATGCATTTAATTTAATTGAACAAGAGCGTGTCATTGAAACTGACTTTACACGAAGAAGGTTAGTTAGCTAGTTAGTTAGATAGAGTTTTACGGCCCAGTTTCCAACTTATTGGTTCAAGTCGAGTCGGCCACCTCCTTTTTTCCAGCTGTGACTCACTGCCTTGTTTTCCCTACTTCATTGCTTATGCGGAGCATCATGCACAACGGCAGTAGGTTCCTTTTTTAGAGTCTTTGGTATGACTCGACCTGGCAAGCGAACCCGCGCCTTCCGCGTGAGAGGCGGATGCTCTTACCGTTAGGCCAAACACGCGGTCTAACACGAAGAAGGAAACATTGTACAGACGGTATGTTATGTTATGAGAATAAATGTAAAAGATAAATTTTAGCAATATTACAATCACCGTCATTCAATTTGAATTAAAAAAGAAATACATTAAAAAAAAACAAAACAAAAAACAAGGACTATCCCTGCATGAATATGAGGGAACAATCAGGCCAAACTCCCTTTAGCACTAGACATATGTTTACTTTGATCAGAGAGAAAAAGGCGCATTTGTCAAAGGAAGCTACCTGTCCTGATAAGGTAATTGCCGCCTCCGATTCATTCAGTATCCGACGTCATCATTATTTTGAAACATTTTGAAAGGTACACTGTCTCCAACTTTTCAGATTTGGGTGACGAAATATTGAGCTGATCACTGAAAAAATTGAAACTGTAAAATAGAGAACAGACATAAAACCTGTTATAGGTAAACAATTAAGTAATAAGGGGCAGCTTCCTAGGAAGAAACCAATCAGAAACCAGCGTGGGGATGACGCCATCGTTGCTAGGCAACGGTCAAGGTCATAGTCATTGTCCTGGCGACTTGATGATGCCGCTAGGTCAAGGTCAAAGTGATACGAAATCGGTCAAGGTGAAAGGCATATGACATGAAACAATTTATTCGTTCCATTGAATGGTGATCTTTGTTTTTATAGTTTTTTTTTTTATTTTTTGAGCTTTCCTTGACTTTACTTTTTATACCCTTTTTCTTTGTTCTTTCATTGTTCTATATATTTCTCAGTTGTTTTTATTACGGAGGACGGACGATTGCTTTAGGTGGATGATGATGCCTCGGTTTTTAGTCAACCAGTTGGGTTGTGCCGTATAATATGGGTGCTGCTGACTCTTTTGTCGTTGCTATTATCGTTTTTATTGTATGCATTTTCATGGAGTGGCCCGTACCGCACCATTTACTTCCCGTAGAACCTAAATATCATTCAGGAAATATTCCAAAGAAAATCTGTTGTGGGTAATGTGGGGACTCGAACTCTCCCAAAGGTGATCAAAGAAACCACTTCAACAGCGGTAAGCCTAGGTGAGTCTTACTTATAACAGCGGCTAAATTATTTATCTAAAAGGAGCAGGGCCCAACCGTTCGATGGGGACACAAAAGAGAAAAAATGACCACGCAATAGAACTGTCTTCTGGCCAAGACCAAACTTCTATTTGTTCCTCAACAAATATTCAATATTGTTGAAAGCTTGGGTACACAGAATGACTGACTGTTGTACAGTTGTTGAACAGTTGACACCATAGAGGAGTGGGTATCATGTACAGGTGTTAAAACTTAAGTGTGGATAATAATGGACAGTCTGTGTCTTACGACAAGAGTCCCTCCTAGCAGAGGCTGAAACATTGCAGTTGACTGACCAAAAGGGAAAGCTGAAAGTATATGCCTTCTTGCTGATTGTCATAAAAACCGCAGGACCTGTCTGTCACACCAAGAAAAAGTGGAAAAGAGGACTTCCCCGTCATAGATTTTGAATTCCTCTTTGTGTGAAGTATCTTCTGTAGTACCATGAGTTTGAATAGAAAGTCTTTAAAAGTTCTTTCCTAAAGGTGTATACATTACTGGAAGTTGACTGACCAAAGGGGAAAGCTGAAAGTATGCCAGCTTCTTGCTGATTGTCATAAAAACCGCAGGACCTGTCTGTTACACCAAGAAAAAGTGGAAAAGAGGACTTCCCCGTCATAGACTTTGAATTCCTCTTTTTGTGAAGTATCTTCTGTAGTATCATGAGTTTGAATAAAAAGGCTTTAAAAGTTCTTTTTTTAAAGGTGTATACATTAATGGAAGGTGACAGTTCTTTCATCATACATTGAAAATATCCGAGTCGGATCACGCGCTTATGCTTTGCTTCGCATATACCGGCTAAACAGTTGATATGTTGTAAACCTATCGTCAGTTATACAAGTACACATGCATAGTAAAGTATGTTTATCATTGTCTCCGCCCTGATTCAAAGCAACTGATTAATTCCCGACGATTAAGTCCTTCTTTCCGTTCGTATGAGAAGAAGCGCCAAGGTGGCTGTCTGCTGTGGTTTCTTGAGAAAGTTTGGACTTGCTCAAGTAAATCAACAGATTTTGGAGGACAGTTGAAATATTTTCGAGATAATTCAATGTGCGGTCAAAATTACTACACGTATTGCAGGAATATGACATTGTTAGCCATTCAAGTTTAGCTTTTGTTTAAAATATTACAAATTCGTCGTTAAATCATACAAATTATAGCTTCACGGCGGCCATCTTGGTGCGCCCTTTACGTCCCAGTCGGTGGCGACAATCTGCGGATAGGGTCTCACACCCCCAATAATTTTCCCGATGTCTTACACACTAAATTAGCTCCCTTTTGAGGCCCCTGCAGCCTTGTCAAAGTTCACAGCTATTTCAAGACACCCATCACTTGATAGCTGACAAGTTTGCCCATCATTGCATTGCGAAACTTCCATATCATGACCGTTTAGGTTTTGAGCTAGAAGGACTTAAATGTTTTGTAGGGTACACCCACCCCTAGTCTCTTCCCCAAAACGGAAAATCTCCGCCATTTGACAGCAATTTTTTAAACAGTCTAAATCACCATCAATCTTACCCAAATTTTCAACATCCACACTCTGCTAAGTTCTCTTTCATATTCATGGACTTTCATCACCCAGCTGGCAAGTAATTCTGACAAAATTTGGTCCAAACCAGAGTAAAAAGAACTACTACCCTAATGGAGTAGTGAGACCATAGGACGTACGCGTTACATGCTCTGTCCATGTATATAGGAAGTCCGTGTTCTTAGCCTATGGCAGTGTTGTAGTCGAGACCGGTTTATCCGAGACTGTGACCGAAACCGAGACCGAGACCAGGGGTAAAATTCGAGACCGACAAGGTCCGAGACCGAGACGAAGACCGAATATACATTTTGCATGGGAAAAAATATCCTCATTATTGATTTTGTACATGTTGTATCATATGCATGACTGTACGCAATGGGAGGCCGATCCCCTCCCCCCAATTAGCCAAGACCTTGCTTGCTGAATCGGGCAGACTTCAGTGCCTCAGTGGGGCAGAATTTATGCCCTAGTTCTGGATCTGGAAAAGTGCAAAGGGTCACCGCCCTTGAGAAAAAGAGTCCCTTATAGTCATGGTCATATGCCAAAACAGGGAGCTTTCAGTTGCCTGACCAAACATAGAATAAATAACTTTTAAACACTAATCCAAGTTTTTTTTTAATGTGGCCATCATTGCCGTACAGAACTCTTTCTTACAGGGGACGGTGACTTTTTCCCGACTCCAGGTGCCCAACCAGAGCATAATCTCTGCCCCAATGAGGGACCAAAGTCCGCCCGATTCAGGAGATATTGGCCATTTGTGTACGGCCCAGGTCGCCCTGCTCATCAAATCAGAGTCAGTGAGTGCTACAGGTGTTAACTCACAGAATAAAGATAAAGGACCTGTCCTCTCACCCCAAACTACAATCATCGTAGTAGTCTACAGAAATGAACTCGTATTTGGTTTAACGGTATAGTATCCACCTCTCACGCTGGAGGCCCGGATTCGATTCCCAGGTTGAGTCATACCAAAGCCTCTAACAATGGAACCCACTGCCGTTGTGAGTGATGCTCCCCATAAGCAATGGAGTAGGAAAAACAAGCCAGTGAGCCACAAGTGGAAAAAAGGCCGTGGTCGGCTCGACTTGGAAACTGGGCCGTAAAACTCCTTCTAACTTTCTAACTAACCAACTAACTACAGAAATTACCTATGGCTCAGTTCTTTGATTGTTAGCTAGTTCAAACAATGCAGAGTGTCAAAGCTCATATTAAACAGCATGGCTGTACTTTTAGTGTTTTGATTTATACACATGACTCTTTTAAGGTCACCCTGAACCAGTGACCCGAGATTGCGAATGGAAGAGGATGAAGTTTAGACAATTGTGGGAGGGCCTTAAATAAGAAGTTTAGGAGAATTGGTGAGAGATTTGGGCCTTTTAGCCCCTATAGATAAAGTGTGTGGACTCAATACATGAAAACTTTTTTCCTCAATGATTAGCCTATTTTTCAAAGCAGTTGGCGTTTTTGAAAAGTAATCTGAGTCTACGAGTTTATAAAGATAAGGAAAGGTACAGTGAAGTAAGCAATTTTTCTCTGAAGGGGGGGGGGGGGGGCATGCAGTATGTTGAGCGATTGCTGGTAGGGGAGAGGTTAAAGGGAGAGGGTTTCCCTTTCCCCCTTTGAAAATTCTTGCCCTTTTCAAGGAGCTTAAATGCAAAATGGTGCAAGTTTTTTAATTTTACAGGAATAGTCCTGAAAGTTTAATTGTGGTAGTTAATCGGGTAAAACTGAACATTTTGTGTCTTTACATGCAATCAGATGCCAAAAGCTACCGGTACCTATTCGAAGTAAAATTTGTTTTTAAATTTGCATACTTTTAGGGGTCGAAATAAAAAGCATCAGTGATAGGCACGGGAGCGTGTCAGTTTTTTTTAATTTTTATGCACGAAAAAAGTTATTCTACCATAAATACCATACTATCTGCAGTAAGTTGAGCGCCACCATCAGTTGGTGTGGAGAGAAAAGTTTCTGTTCCTCAGATGGCCGAAAATTGTGTTATCATGCTTTTAAAAGTGTATCTACATAGTCTTTATTTTTAGCTTTCTTTTGCAATAATAAAAAACCAGCAACTTTTTAAGAGATCAGAAATTTACCACAAAATGTACCATAACATTAGAGGAAATGGTATTTAATCTTAAGGTGTGTGTGTGTGTGGGGGGGGGGGATTACAACGGAATTGAAAATATGCTAATGTTTCTCTATTGCAACTCTTGGCTAAATTCAAGATCCGCTGAATTGATGCAATTTTGTCTGTTACTGTCAGAAATCCCGACTATAAATGGTTTTACTCCTAACACCTGTTGCATGATAAATGTAAAACTATTGGTCACTTCACCTGAACATCCTCCACTCCCCTGCCCCTTTCTCGTGCGTCTTTACCGGCTGAGGATCGAGCCTACGGGATGGCCTCTTCCCCTTTGAGATTGCTTGTAAAAGTTGCTGTCCTTACATGTAATCTGGTGCATTATATGCTACATTCTGTGAGGAAAGGGGGTTGGGTGGCATGGCCCAATGTCCCTCCATGGGTACTTCACTGGTGGGATACTATAAAATTTATTGATATCCATCATAAAATAACAGTGGACCAAAAGCACTCACTTAAAAAATGAATAAATACATAAAAGTTATCTATGCATCTTAAAATGTACTTTACACGTCAATTTTTTATTTCTAAACATTATTTATCTAATTTAAACAAAAAATAAAACAAAATATTTTTGGCAGGACTCGAAGCGAGATCAGGACAATTTCCGAGACCGCAAGGGTCCGAGACGGAGACCGAGACAACAGGGTGTCGAGTGCGAGACCAGGAAAAACCGGTCTCGAGCACTACAACACTGGTCTCTGGCAGAGAGTACGTCTTGAATGTCATTGCAGGAACGGCACATTTGTTGCCACTCATCAGGATGTAAGTAGAAATATTTTCATTGTAAAGGAAGCGTTGTTAATTTGGTCTGCTGCATATCTTGGCACTACCAAACCTCTCACGGCTACACATGTGGTCTAACGGTGCGGTTTCAAAGTTTTCTCACTTTGAAAAAACCTGTGGAGGAGGCTGAGGTTTAACTTGTATACAGGTTTGCCACGTTTAGGCTTTTGCCAGCTGGCTTCTAGTATTACATTGCAGAAATACCTTTTTCTTGTCGGGCGTTGTAGGATAAGTGTTGGTTTGGGGACTGTGAAATGAGGGTTACGACCTTCAGTGGCCTTTGAAATCTTGTCCAAAACTGAACTTGTCGTCGCTTTTGGTTCTATGAATTAAGGCGTGTACTAGGAATGAATATTTGTTTTTGGATTCGAGGATTCAGTTTCCCATGGTGAAGCTGCATGCAGGTCCACCCACGGCTTACAGTCTATGCAATGCCACCAGGCAACTAGAGCTGCATTTGCCTGCAAATACGCAGAAATGTAGTGCCCTTTTTTACTTGTTCTGTGAACGAGGTTTTTGGGCTGGGCATGGGCGTCCGCAGAAATTTTTACAAGGGGGGGGGGGGGCAAGGTCATTCATGAATGATTGAATTGTGTACACTACCTAAGCGGAGCGCCACCATCAGTTGGCGCGGAGCGTACAAGAAAATTTTGGGTCTCACAAACCCTCCAGATGGCTGGAAACGACACTTGGCGAGTGTTATAAGCTGCATGTACCCAGCCCTGAAACAGGAATTTCATGTCTGTAATTTTTAGATTTTTATAATTTTCAATGTAAAAAAATGTTAAAGGGAAATCTGCCTCTCGGTCACGGTCTCTCACGCCTATGCACGATAAAACTTACAACTGTCCAACAGCCTATGTAGGCCTATGTCCGTTACCCAATTATGAATCATACCTCCCCCCATATTCACCTTGTATATCCCAGTTACATCCGCGCGTCGCCACTTGAGATAAGCACGGGACCAAACGAAGCCCAACGCATTCATCAATAGTCGGATGCCATATGCACACTACGTACCTGACAACTAGTACAATTTTGGCATAGTTTTTACAATTACAAATTTCCACGAATGATGGTCCCCAAATTATGATTTCACTATTCAGCATACCATCTTCTCTTTTGCTATTCCTGGTCAAATGTCCGCATATTTCAGTAGAAACTGACGGTGTGAGTGAAGATAGTTTGACGATTTATTCTTAATTTTTTTTATTTTACTTTTTAATTAATTTTTTCACAAGTTTGATTTTCCGGGGGGGGGGGGGGAAACAAGTGCCCCCTTTGCCCCCCTTGCCCCCCTTGTGGACGCCCATGGGGCTAGGTCTTATAAAATATTTGGAGATGGATGTTAGAATGGTGGCGGTTCTAAATGAAAGCTTCACCAACTCGAAAAATTCAAAAAATTAATACAAATGGCGAGGTAGTTCAATACTAACGTAAGCTCATCTAACATAAGGCTGCATAGGGTAGATCACAGTGAAAGCCTTAACTTGAGTTAGAAACGTTTGCTTGATAGGTCTGTCTAACCTCTAGCCACAGTAAAGGATTAGGCACTTTGTGTATACACTGTCTTAGAGTTGCTCCCTATAAATGTCAAGCAGGGGTGGCCCCAGCAAGGGGGGGGGGGGTAGGGTGGCCATGGACCACCCGACGGGGAACACTGCCCCCCTCCGTCAGGAAGGTCGGCGGTTTTGTCGGGGAGACAAAAAAATTAATAAAAAATCCTACAAGGACATAAGTTACTGGATGTGTGATCTTAAACACATTTTTGCTTTAAAATGCTGTTTTAATAAATATCGGAATCGATTTTCAATCACTTCTTCTTAGCTCTGCTATACCTCATTGCATGTACCTTGTCCTATCTCTTTCCGGCGGGGAAGGAAGGCACATTTTTTCGGGGAGGCCTAAAAATGAAAAGCCTAAAAGTTACTGGATTCGAAGGATGATCATGAACTATTTTTTTCTTAATGAATTATTTTTTCTTTTGTAACGCTATTTTAATGCATATCTGAATCGGTTTTTAATAACTTTTTACTAGCTCTTCTATTCCTCATCCCATCGTCAATCCGTGCGTACAAGGTCATGCCCCCGTCGGGAAAGGCTGCCCTTCCCTTGTTGTTAAGAAAATCCAATTTCGTCGCGAAACCTCCATCTACAGACCATCGATATAAGATGTGTAAACTTCAGTCAACCAGACGATTTTTTTTTATTTTGCTTATTAGAAGATCATATTCTTCAAGGAAACTCACAATTCCAAGTTTTCCTTACAAAAACGGACGAGAGGTTGTTTATGTGCATGCAGTGCCCTATGGTCTGGCATCTGGCCTGCCCCGACTGCCGAATTCTAACAACGGTAATGAAAATTGGCCAGGCCGTTTTCAGCTACATGTAATAATAAATTTTAGTGTGAGAATGTCTCCCGTAAGTCTGACTGAAAAGTCATTTGACGCCACCTTGTAACGTGGAATATTTTTAAATACATTGGTTTTTGAATCATTTAAAGTCTGGAGTTCGGCAGTCACGTAGAAAATTTCATCTGTTTAGTGGACCATGCAATTGAATACAACGGAGATTCTTATAGAGTCAAAAACATCAGTATGTTTTCAATTCCGTTGTAAAGTTTTCACCCGAAAAGAGACAAGACCATTACATCTGAATGAAGCAGTACCTTTTATCTGGAAATTTTCTGATCACTTAGCAAGTTGGTTTCTTCTATTGAAGTGAAACTTCCATTTCAAAGGAAAGCTCAAAACAACGTCTGCTTCATTACTTACTACAAGTCTGATAAATGCCATTTCCGGCTGTCTGAGGGTGGAGTTTTTAATAATTTTCTGTACGCTCTGCCCCAATTGATGGTAGTGCTTCGCTTAGACAAAGTTTTGATCGAACAAATTACTAAACAGAACAATGCATGTTTGCAAATTATTCTTCGTTTTGGGGCAATATTATGGAGTGAATATCTTATTGCGAAAGAAAGCTCAAAATAATAACGGCTTTGTTTCTAGTTATAAAAGCCCTGAAAATGCCGTTTCCTGCTGTCTGGTGGTTCTCAATTTTTCAAAAAATTCTGTGCTCTTCACTTAGTATTTCGGGCAGGATAACATTTTTCGGACAAAAAAAAAAAAAAAAAAAAACAATCCTGCCCCCTCCAAAACTGAAACGCTCTCGTGCGCGATCACCCCTACTTGATTTTTCTTATAAGAAGGTCAGATTCTTCCATAAAAACCCCAAATCTGTCATGAAATTACAACTTTCCTCCAATATAAGCTTAAGATTGTTAAAAGTGGCAAAATTTTCCAATTTTGATGGATACTCCATACAATAAATAGCTAAAGCCAACTCTGTTAATTACACCGACGAATTCTACCTAATATTGCTTTTGAAAAGCATACCTCTAATGAAAACCTGAATTTTTCATTATACCCTTACCAAATCTCCTTTAATAAGCTCTCAATTTTCAAATCTTCGTTCAAAAAAGGGAAATCTTCTTGGGCAAACTTCCAGTCTCGTCTAAAAGCCTTAACACGTAGGCCTAGTACGATTAAATGCATAAAGTTAACCCAGAATTTCAGCTGTCGCCTTAATAACGGTTTTTTTTTTACTATTTGAATGACAGATTCTTCAAAAAACACCCCCATTTTAAATGGACCTTAGAAAAGCCAAAATCCTTTCAAATATTTTAAATTTTTTTCAAAATAAATTTTATAAGTATCTATTAAAAAGAATGCCCAAAATTTCGGCACGCTACGCCCGCCTCAAATTCTGCCAAATCACGTCCGACGGGGACTAACTCATCGCCTTTGTCGGGGGCTTGAAATGCTGCCCCCCCCCCCCCGTCGGGCAAATCCTGGCGCCACTCCTGACGTCAGGTAGTTCCATCCATAACTACAGTGTACAATAATACAAAAAGCAGCGCAGTTTTTTGTAAAGTCCTAATTTTTCAAATAATGACTCTGAAAAAGGAAAGGGATTTCTATTGTCCTATTTTTTCACACCTACGTAAATTGTCATAACTGTCAGCCAGAAAGAAAGGAGTGTAGGTGTCACTTCGACACCTGTTTAGTCCGTCAAGTTTTCAGTCTGACACGTCTTCACTCCGAAAATGAGAAACACGTCTTCACCCCAAAAATGAAAAAAAAAACGTCTTCACTCCGAAAATGAAATGCCGCATAAACTGTCATGTGTACAATTCATTTTTTTTAATGGAAAACACTTTTGTAATCCACGAGCTAAAATTGTGAAAAGGGATACCCAAATAATCCTGCTGGTTCCTCCACTCCACTCTTTAACTCGACTTTCGCCCTTGACAAGAGGATGGATAGGCACCACTGCTGGTTTTCTCAGTTACGGCAAACCTGCATATCGGCCATATATGGGAGTTCATATCTGGCCCATCTCTGGTTCTTTCATCAAGTTATATCTGGCTGGATATCACCATATAGAATTTTATTTGCATATCTGGAAAGGCGTTTCCCCAAGTCATATCTGTCTTGATATGGCCATATAAAATGTATCAAGATACCCATATAGGGTTTTATATCTGGTCAAAAGTTCAAATGAGATCAATTGAATTCAAGGTGGGTCATCACGTGCACTACCCGTAGACGAACACATATTCCCATTACACCCCTTCTAAAACGTTCCAGTGACGAAATATTAATAAAACATTACTTTCTGACCTTTTGACACATTTTCAATATTTTGGTTAATGTAACACAATTTCACCTCCTACCAATCTAACTTTACCTAAAATTATGCCCTTGTTTGAAAAATCATACAGAGTTACTGACCGAGTTACTAACAGAAATTCACTTTTTGGCCTCTGGTGATTCCCAGTGAGCTTTGACCTCCACCAAAACGATAGGGCACATCTACTCAACAGCATCTACATACATACCAAGTTTGAAAAAATTTGATCACTTGGTTATTGAGTTATCGCACCACATACCTCGTAATCCAATCCATCACATCCACACACACACACATACACGCACACACATACATACACCAATGTGGCTCCATATAGGTTCCTTTGTTACACGTGGAACAAAAACAGAGGATTGCAGAGAGAGTGCATGTTCCCAAAAGCAATTAATACAAGTCGTACAAAACATTAAAGATCAGTAATTGTAGAACAAACAAAATAGTGATGACCAAAGCAGCACATTAAAATAGGCTAAGACTAAACGATACTGAAATCAAGCTGTAAACCAAGAAGCCATCGCGTCATCGACTTAATTTTTAAAATGAAGGAACTTTAAGATATCATTTTGTAATTTACATTTGTAAATATAAATTTTTAACCAGATCAGTAAAGTATTTATTGCTTCGTTCTCATGTTGGTGAAACGTTATACCAAAAATTAAAGTTACAGGATTAACAAACAAAATATCGTTGTTGCAATTAGAAACAAAATTCCTAAACTGTTCCCGTATTGGTTGTACTTTTTCAAAAAAAAAAAAAAAACACACACACACACACAAAAAAACATAATATGACTGATCGTTTCTTTTGAACAGAAAGTACACAAATCATGGTCGAAAATATTATTTTTTAAGTTGCGGTTGGTACCAAATTCCTTGTGTTTAACCTGTACTTAAACCAAGAAAAGTTGCTTTCCAAATTTAAACTAAAAGGTAATTACTAATTTGTATATTAAATTCCACTTTGAATTGTTAAAACCGAGTTCATCGTACCATTTTCCAGAGACTTTATGCAAATGTCAAAGTACAGGCAATTATTCTATAAAAGTCAGCACCCCCCTGACTGATTTAAGTAAGATAGTATATTGTTACGAGACGACATCAGCTCACCAGTCACCAGATTGAATCCATCGACGAGCGAGTGAAAAGTTCTAGAAACACTGATCTATATTACTGGATTGTGTAACCCATTGTATCAGCGTCTACGTTTTTGAAGCTCACAGTTGTCCGTCGGCGCCATATTGCTAGGACCCATATAGCGCCACCAAAAATAAAACCTTGTACTGTGAGCAATGGTTGACAGACGATTAACGCAGTGTTGTGAAAAAAGAGTGAAAAATGAGACCAAAGGGAAAGAGAGGGGAGAGCGATGTTGAGACAGCATAAAGCAGAACAAAATAACATTCACAGAACCTTCCATTTGTGAGTGGATTTTGGCCGAAGATTCCGCTATTCTACTGTCCACGTCCTGTAGGGCTAGAGGCCATTCACTTAGTGTAATATAGAACTAGTACAGGCATAAGCCCATTATAATGATAAACTAGGAGTTTAGAAGTCAAAATTATAAGGATAAAAAACAAAATTATAAGAATAAAAAAAAAAAAAAACAAATGGATCATGCCACAATCAAGAGAAGATGCCACTGAGGGTATTCAAACAAAATTTACTCAAAATATTGTGACCAGACTTTATACTTTTGGTTGTAGGCATAACCATGGCCGTAGGTAGCCTGAGGGCCGGGTGGACAGGGGGCAACCGCCAACCTCCCACTGAGACTTCCAAACCGTACGTACACCATATGCTAAATGATGGTGGAGCTCTACATAGGCAGTATGTGAACTCCCCCCTCCCCCACCCCGAGGTTTTGCCCAGGCTGCAGCCAGCCCTGGTAACCCCAACCTCCTTATTGATGACTGATGCTCCTATATTTTCCACCTTTCTGAGTACAATTGGCTGTCATCTCTTATATTGTTGGATTTGTTGCTGAAATAGCAGAGAAGCATGCAGCTTATGTGTATGCAATGTTGCAAGGCACTAGGCTCTAAAAATCATCCTGCTACATCAAAATAATTCCTTGCTTTCACAGAGAGACTCTTCAAACCAACTCAGCCTAGTGTAATCAGAGTATGAGAAGAAGCATCTACTGGAGGAAACCTCCCACACTCATGGGCGTATGGGGCAGGGGTGCACTCGCCCTCCCAATTCGGGCAAAAGGAGTTGGTCTATTCCAGCAAAACATGATTAACGGGTGACATTATTCAAGTAAAAATTGCTCTTGCCCTCTCACAGAAAATTACCCCCGTACACCTATGCCCACACTCTTCAGGTTAACCCAGAACTGCCATTTTATGCACTATAAGTAATAAAATAAAAGACACATTTAAAGGCCCAGTTCTCTCACCCCAAAGAGTACCAATTCTCCTAACCTTCTTACTTAAGCCCCTCCCAAAATTGTCTGAAATTCATCCTCATCCAGATACAATCTCAGTTTATTGCTTCAAGGTAAGTAAAGAAAAATTCAATTTATATAATCAAAACACTCTCAGTACCATTCATGCTGTGTAATATAAGCTTTGGTATTCTGCATGGTTTGAACTAGCTGCCTTTCAAAGAGCTGAGCCAATTGAGAATTTCGGTACCCGGGTACCAAAATTGCAGTTTGGGGTGAGCGGTTTGGCCCTTTAAGCCCATAATGTAAACTTTTGAGCTGGTTGTATGCTCCTTTATTTGTTTTGGATTGATTTGTAAAGCTTTCCTTGCAATTACGATGAAATATTGGTTACAGTTATGATGTCATCACTATAATACAGAAAATAATTTAACCAGAAGGCATAACCAGAAAGGCAGTGGGGTATATTACATATGACTTCCATAGTTGTGGTGTTATGTCACAAAGAGATGGAGAGTGCAAGTCTTGACACAAGACTGATTGTTACAGAATATTTGTGGATTACTGGGCAACATAATAAGAAAATCATTCTTGTACTTGTGAGATAAAAACTGTGACAGGACTCCCCAAATGGCCAAAGTGTATTCACAACTACTGGTGATTAATTAATAACAACTACAAAGTAAAGTTCATAAGAAAGAATGCTATATTCAGCTTCAAGAAAAAAAAAAACAGGTCTCGTTCAGCTGTTTGTTGGCTATGATAATGTTAGTTGATGTAATTAAATAGGAGTTTTACGGCCCAGTTTCCAATCATTTGGTTATGTTGAGCGTGCTACGTCCTTTGATGATGCCTAGATGATGATGTTACAAATTCACTAGTCATGTGGAAAGATGTTGTCCAAGAAGATTGAACTGAAACGGCTGTCACTAAATGACAGGAAGTCTTTAAGTGATGTATGTTGACTAGGGCTAACAATGTCCCTGCTACACACAGAACAGATCCAAACAACACTCTCTGTATAACAGTATAGCCTAAAAGCAAACACTGGTAGCCTAGTCTGTCTCCTTATCGAGCCAACTGCATTTCTTGAAGTGGAGCAGCTGGTTGAAGCAGGCTCCTGATGTTACCAAGGCTTGTCCCTTGTACATGGTACTGACTGGGTTTTAGTAGCTCTTTCTCCTTGACACAAGTTTATCCAGATTTCCACACTGAGGTGTCCCTTCTGCCATAGCAACATCAGTCTGGGAAAACTTTAATCTATCTTCAGTGTTTCAAGAGCTTGGTACCCACATATGGTGGACCCGCTGTAGATAAGATTCATGTTACCAAATGTTCAGTGCAAGATCCAGGTGTATCATGTGAGAAGGTAGATAAACTGTAAAAATAGTTAGTTTTAACCACCGAAAATGAACGCCATTGTTATTGTACTAATTTGTTGATGCCTGAGAGTAGTTGTTGGTTTTTTTCAGTGTATATGGTTTAGCCTACCTTCCGGGGAAAACAGTGAAAAGTGAGGTTCATTTTTCAGTGAATGGCTTTTGTAGAGCTCTTTAAATTTTCCTTTGGAGTGCACAATAGTCATCATTTTTAAGCTTGCCTAATGCCTTTAAAGGTTGATACATGACTGTCCCTCAAAACATGTAACACTGGGCCTTACAGTAACTGCTCCACTGGTACAGTACAGTAAAATCTAATTAAGCCTAACGTACAGCAGTAGGCCTAGGCTACAGTAGGCCAATGTATAAATAATATCGTGTGACAGTGTTACGTCTTCCTTTTACAGAACAAAATTAAACTCACAACCAGGCTGATTCGACTAAAGCCTCAAAATTGACTTTTGGAAAAGAAAATACGGCTCTTAAATCGTTATCAAGCCGTCGTCTTGAATGAACTCGCCGGTGCTGCAAAATTAATCCAACGAATCTTTCGCTCCAAACACTCTTTGCACGCTACTCGGAACATAACGTAAACAAGAAGGTAAGTTTTGGGTCCTAGTAATATGGCCGACAGTGCACTTCCGGTGGCTTCACTTTCGAAACAACACTTACCCAATCCAGTAATATAGATCAGTGTCTAGAAAGTGCTAGCTTCGGTGCTGTCTTTCTAGCATATTCAACGGGTGACCCCAGGAAACATTCGTACAATTACGAGAATGTACGATCACCTACTGGAAAGTACTGTATGACGTAATGGCCTAATAATAGCCAACTATGGCAACTGTCGGCTACTGTAGATTTCTCAGAAACCGAAAACATTCATACTATCAGTCAAGCCTTGCTGTAAGCGTTAATGAGGCTTGTGACGTCATCCTCTAAAATGGAAACTCCGCCCACAAGAGAAAATGATGAATTTCGCAGAATAGGTACCTAACATGCTGGGGGAACTTCAAGCTTCTGAATAATGCATAAAAAGGCGCCCCTTGTTGTTGTATCCTTGGTCATTTGAAATCTTAAGCCTTTTCTTTACTAAAAATATCGTGAGGTATTGTTTCTTTCGCAATTTCATAGAGAAAATTTCCATCAAAAACAGGTCAACTTTTGGAGGGTTTTTTTTTGACTGGCCTCAAATTTTGCGAATACCTGACCGTATTCAGGATCACTGGTGTATAAAACTGCAAAAATCGAGTGTTTGAGACATAAAGCTAACTACTGATACCTATTACACTACGAGCAAAACAACAAAATAGTCGCAATGAACAGTCGAGTCGCAACTGCTCGAAAAGAGCTTCCTTCTCTTACATTTTATGCATGACGTTTCATGACGTCATCAGGATTTGAATACTAATTAGCTAAAAGTCATGACTTTTAAAGTCAATTATCTCAGAAACTAGGAACCAAAAAATCGTAAAAACCATGAAAATGAATGAATAAAATTTAAAAGATACTTTTGGTGCCTGGTTCCGAGTGAACTTACGGTGAAAAGTGAGCATTTTAGTCCATTTTATGAAACGTCTCAAATGGGTTTCAAATGCTCTGGAAAATCGTTCAGCATTTTTACGATATTGTTTAAAACTACTCATTTTTTACTTCAATAGAGAGAAAATTTTGTTTTCTATCTATCGGTACCAGTTTTGCACTATAAGATATTCTCAATGAGTCAGGTACTCGGTAAATTCGAACACGAATCGATTATGGCGCCCAGTGTATATATACAGTATAGCAGGCCTATTTTCGCGAAATGAACGTTAATGGTCGTCCTATATGTATAACGTTACAACAACAGCCTAATTCATCCTCAACAGTACTGTTCTTATTTTCGGAGAAAATGGTGTGATACTTGCTTCTTCGACATTTTTGCAACAAATTGTTTGTTTTAATGCCACTTACAAATTAAACTAATCAGTAGTGTTGCACTGGTACACTTGTTTGAATGTGAAATGCCTGTTTACATGCACATCATGGCAAATAGCTCTGTATACTTAACAAAGCTGTATCTTAATTGTTTGCACTAAAACAGTGAAAATCCCCTCACTTTAAAAAAATTGGGCTGTCTAAAAAGCTGGTTTAAAAATCTTTATAGCAGGAAACTGTATCAACTTCAATCCAATGTTCATTCTTTGGAAAAAAAAATAAATAAATAAACTTATGCATAGTCATGTACACTCAGTCAGCACAATATATTGAGCAAGAGAATAAATGAGGCACCTTTCTAATTGGGTACATGCTTAGACATGAAGGGCCATGCAGGAAAGATCATCAGCACAATGTTTAAAAAGTGCCCTTGGGTTTTTATCATTCACTCTGGGTAAAAATGAAAAATACTGAAGGCAATTAAAGGCAAATACCAAGGTTGCAAGGGAAGGAATGTAGTATGTCAGCTGAACTTGAAAGGCTTATTTGCAAATGGATCTTCCTTTGAATTCCTTGTGAATTTCCCTTCTCATGAATGATGGTCCTAAAAATTACCTGATGATGGCTTGACTGCTAGGATAATAATTCATCGCTATACTGTCTTATTGTGAGAAGACTGAATGTTCCAAACTCATTTCTACTATAAGCCAGTTTGATGTGCATTGTAGCTGAAACAGGGCAATATAACAATGCAGTCTGCTATATACTTTACTAGTGCCCAATGATTCAGAAATGTATGTAATTAAAGTAACAAATCTAGGAGTGAATTAACAGTTTTCACTTCATTGAGTTCTACACTTATAAGAATTCATTTTAAAACTAAGTTGCTATAGCTGGAGGGTGACAAAACTGACCATTGCCAGTGAATATCATGCATGGCAGCATCAAAATCACTGTGTTAATCAGTAGTCTAGGCTTACTGTATTTTAATTAATGCAGTTTAGCACCACATCAAGGTGAGCTTTAGGGACAATTCAACTCAGCCAGTATAAGAATTAAGTTTGAGGGATGGTAGTAACTTGTGGAATAAAAATTATATGACCAGTTTGCCATACAGCCAGTCACAGCACTTATCCCTGAATTTCATGTCTCCACTGAAACCACTCCTTCATTCAAAGTTAAAGTTAACCAGTAGTTTTAAAATGCAAGTCACAGTAAAAATGGCTGTACATAATTGGCCAATGGGTAAGGTTTTTCAATGATATAGGCTTATGAAGGGCTAGAAATTGTATAGAACACAAAGGTGGCTCTGTAGAGCTTTTGGGCCCAGAATATACAACTTGAACTTAACTTAGAGTACAGCTATATAGGTCTAAAATGGAAAATGTTGGGAAGGACTGAATTATTTTTCTGTTTGCGGCACAGTAACTATTAGGTAAGAATGAATAACAACCCGTGAATATGTCTGACTGAAGTTGAACCCTCTAAATTTGGGGTTTTTTAATCCAGGTTGACTTGGTCAAGAATTCATACACCCACACAGTCCCACTCAGCCCCCTATTCTCAGGGCTATTTTCCTTCTTTCACTGACTACAATTGCAATGCTATTGAATATGCCATGAAAACTGCATGAAGCTTCAAATTTCATTGACTGCAAGTCTACAAACAACAATGGAAGTTTGTTAAGATTGTAATGGGTACCTGTCCTGCTGTCCCCACACTCCACAGTATAACAGTCGTACATTATAGTGTTATGGCCGATGTTGTGAGCCGTATTGGAATAGTACTAATACCAGGCTGTAGGCTATAACGTTAACGTGTGTACATTTACCGTATGCATAGTGCATACTACATACATATTGTACGGTAAATGCCCCTTCGAGTTTAGCAGTTGTTTACAACACAATTTGTAAATTAAACTACGTAATTTTGGTATCAACAGAAAGCCTATACTGTAATCTTCAAACTGTGATACAAAAACATCGTTTTACATCCCTCAATGAGTCAGGTACTCGCAAAGTTTGACGTCCTAATTTGAGACATAAGAATCGACTGCCACTTTTCGGGAACGTATTTTTGTGTTTTTTGTTTGAAAAATCCTTAAAAATCTTTGATTTCTAAGAGGAGGAAAGATCAAAATGTCCACTTACCATGTCGTTGTAGCCATTTACAAGCCTACTTATAAATTATTCAACATGTACGGGAGACCCCCTGTCAGTCACAGTTCCGCGAAATCTCATTTGCGCAGACTTACAAGTGGGCGGGAATGCTAGAGAACTGGTCACGTGACTTCATTAACTGTACAGCTGCGTGTATACTGTGAACGTTTTTGCAAGTTGGAATTTTGCCTTTTTTGGCCACGTAGAGCATCGCACAAGGCGGTAACGTTATGGTTAACATATGGTAAACTATTGTCATTGTCTTTTGATTTTAGGCTGCTAACTAGGACACTATTTTAATCATTATGCCAAGTAATAAAGTGCATTTTAATACGACTAACACATTGTAGGCCTTTTTAAGGTATTAAACCACTGACAAATAACATTAAAATTTTACAGACAGGCCTAGCCTATAGGCCTTGGCCTATGCATGCTAAAACTGCACACTATGGTACATAGTGACTGTATGAATGTGTACTGATGATCTGTGATCATGATACAGATACTACTTTACTAGTGCTTGCTTGCTGTATGGGTAAGTTTCCATTCCAGAATAAGCTTGTAAAAATTTTTAAGAGGCCTGTAGCACACAATTATTGTATCATATGCACCTTATGAGTTGAATCGGAGCAATGTAAAGTACCAACAATGAAGATGAAGAACCAAAATAAGCAAATTAGTGGTACTCTTACAGGGATTGCAGGCTATATGAAACAATTCATATATAGCCATTTATTTACACATACACTTTACCAGCCTGTCGGTTCATATGGTTTTACAAGACAAAGTCAAGAATTTTCAAAAGGGAAATGACTTGAGGAATTATATACTTAGAGTATCAGTATATGGAATGCGAACCTAAGAGCTCCGTCAGTTCAGGATTTTTTTATTTATTATTTTGCCTGGGCCATTGTTCTCAGTTTTCTTACTTACCATATTTTTGTACTGTTGTGCTGAATCATATTTCTACACAAATGAATTAATTGTGCCTTAGTTCTCAGTCTGTTCCTGTTGAAATGTAATTGCCTAGTTTAGCCTATACCTACTAGTGCTCTAGACCCATTTGGGGGTTAAGGTCAAGATTAGAGCTTGCATTGCTATATACCCTTTTCTTGTATAATAGCACAAATGGGATTCTAAGTCAGTGTACTAGCCTACAGGACAATTTTTCTCTACTACACAAGCAAAATGCTAATTTACTGACTTCAGAATTTTGGTTGTGCACTTGTGCCCTGTATCTACTGTTAATTCTGATGGATGAAATCTGATATATTTTCTTCTGAGACTGCCTTCGCATTTGAAGTGTAAACTGTTGTTATTTTACACCACTAACTGAGCAGAGAGGAGATGAATAATGTAGCAATTGCCCCATAGTAATGGCATATTACAGTCAAAGATTTTGTCACTAACTTGAATTAACCTAATGGCCTATTGTTACCTAGGACTCTCAGTTGCATGCTTCCAGTCCAGAGGTTGTTGGGGGTGGGGGTTGTGTACTGAGTACCCAGTTCCCTAGAAAAAACTTAAAACCCACCCAGTTCCACATGCTGTTCTTAACTAATAATACTAAACAAAGTGATCTGATCTTCATTTCTTCGACCTCACCACCTACTGTAAGGATAAGGACTGACTGTATAGCGTTACCCCCAGAGTTCACTTATATCCAATATCCCTCCATTTTACCTCTGTTTTGTCTAGTTTAATGCCACAATTTTTCTGTCATGTTATTGTTTGCAATAATTTATGAGTCTAGTACAATAGCTGTGATTTACTGATTGTATAATATGGTACGTGCAAAGTGTATGGCCATATATGTCAAAGGATTACCATGAGTGGGTCAATTAATAAGTGTTGTACATCGTGCCGTACGTTGTATTACACTGTGGTGATCGACTCAAGGTACTGACGTACTCAAGATACAATCACTATAACCCTTGCATCGGTAGCCAAATCGTTACAAGGTTTTCAAAAATTGACACTCAATGTAATTTTCCTTCTATATATATGTAAATTAAACGTAAAGGAAGACTCGACGAGGTTAGCGTGATTAATACTTATGTGGAGGATATTTTCTCGCTCGGTGTAGTTCCATTTTCGCGCAACGAATGCAAACACCTCAGTACGGGAAAGTGGGCTTTTTACGTACGATGCAAGGCAGTGCAAAGACCTGCTCTAAACTTTGCGAATACCTGACCGTATTCAGAAATATTTCATGGTGATGTTAGATTTTTTTGGTGGGTAAGGAAATTTCTGGTGTACCCTCTTTCTGGCATACCCTGCCAAAAAACTCGTTTTCGAGAAAAAAAAACCAGATTTTCCGAACAAAATGAAAACTGTTTTTACGAGTTCAAAAAATCGTCCTAAATTCATCGCTTTGTGTATTAAATACTTCAAAAATGTTGCGAAACTATCCGAAAATGTGTTCTCTATAAATTTTAATGATGGTTTTGTTAGATTATGTATTTTTCATGTCGAAATTTGGATTTAAAAACAGCTAGTTTTTGCTAATTATATATGCAAAAGCTGTGACGTCATGCATACTCAAATTAGAAAAGAAGCGACTTTTGGTGGCTGTGAGGACTGGCTGCTATAGGCGATTGCTCGGTCATACTAAAAGTAGCCCGGCTCGCCCGTACTACCTAAATGTAGCCCGGCTATGCAATGTGTGTAGTTTCCAACAGAGGGCGTACTCACAATTGTATCTTTATTGCACTAGTAGCAACATCAATGATGGTTGTATACCAAGCGAACTTTTGTGTAACTTTCATATGAAAACTTGGCATATGTCTTACCGGAAAAACCACATAACCTTCGAAAAAGGTGTTTGATAGTTAATTAGAGAGTCTTTACATAAAAATAGTCAATTCCCAGCAGATGGTTTGCTACAGTCTTCGTTTTGTAAATTAAAACCAACAAAATATGCCCCTTTCATTTTCCTTCGGTATTCGTAGAATCTCAGATTGACATTAATTTTGATACCTTCGATCCTTAGCATAGCTTAAAAAGGGATATTAATCGCAGAAAACATTGTAGGCCTACTGTGTTTCGTATCTGTGAAAGGGCTGAAAATCTAAGCCGAGCTTCGTTTTGTATATCAGGAGTTGCGTTTCCCTATTGAAAGATCTCACGAAACCACACCGTAATGCATTTTTTGTACGGTAAGTAAGGCTAACACTCAATGTCATGAAAGGTGTTTTGAATTAATAGAAACATCTATGAAATGAATGTTTGATATTTCAATATGCGTTTTCGCAACTACAAAAAATGGTGCTTACGCTGTGTTTTTGCACCGGGGTATTGGTATGGAATGGTGGGGTGGGGGACCGTCTCCTATATAGCAAGACAATGATGAAATATGATGAAATATCAAAATACCCTGGGCACCGGGCCCCTGTTGTTGCATTCGTTTTGAGAATCAAGACCCGGCCCAAATATGCCCCTTTCCTCTTTCGTTCTCTTGTGTTTCTTAATCAGTGCCGTCGGAAGGTATTTTCGATTGAGGGGCTGACTCGGGTTGACTATCTAAGCGGAGCGCCACCATCGGTTGGCGCGGAGCGTACAGAAAATTTTGAAAAATCGCAACCCCTCAGACAGCCGGAAATGACATTTCCCGGGCTTGTTAATAGTATCTAAGCAGTCGTTATTTTGACCTTTCGTTGTTATAAAATGTTCACTTCAAAAAAAAAAAAAAAAAAATGAGCAAATGGCAAAATGATCAAAAAAGTACCAAATAAAATGTACTACTGTAACAGTTTATGAAATGGTAAGGTAATGTATTAAAGCTTATCATTGGAAAATGAGCCTGTATACGTATTCTCAAAATTATTTTACTATATAACTTTCAACATGAGATCATGATGAATATAAATTATTAAAACCTGGAGCAACTTCAGTTACAGGCAAAAATCCCGAGACTTCTCAACTTTGATGGAGCAGTGCCGTCGGAAGGAATTTTGGATTGGGGGCTGACTTGTGCATGTTGAAAAGATGGGTATAGTACAGATACGCTACACGCCACCATGAGTTGGCACGTAGCGTATGGAGGAAATTTTTGAACACATTGCCTCCGAGATTCCTGGAAATGGCCCTAAAATGCGATTTTTACAGCTTAGAATATTTACTAAATTTAGGAAACAAAATATCTCCCACATTTTTAAGACTGAGAACGTTTGATAAAATTGATAAAGAGATCCGCAAGAGACATGTTGCATGCGTTGTTCGCCTACGAATTGTTCGATCTGAGGCAGCGTAGGTGAAGTGATGAAGTAATGTTTGGATCATTTCTACTGCCAGGTTCTATGGCTGTCTGATCCATCGAATTGATTTTTTCTGTTTTGTTTATCGCTGGTTCACGGATGACTGATAGGAGATGTAATTTTAGAGTGATATTCATTACTTTTAATTTTTGTCTTTCACTTTTTTGACGTTTTCATTGTATTAAAAAAAACTATATATGGCAAAATTATTGGGGGGGGGGGGCTGCAGCCCCCAGCCCCCCCTCCCCCGCTTCCGACGGCCCTGTTAATTAGAAAAGGGCTGAAAATCCAAGTCTTCGTTTTGTATATCATGAATTGCATTTTCACTTTTGAAATATTTTATAGACGTAATTGTTTAAAGGCCGACAACCTCAATGTTTGTACAGGAGTTTCAATGGAAGTGTCTCTGCATTGATTTTTTGCTAGTTTTTAGGTTTTGCATGCGGTATTGTTGCGCAGGGACGATGGCAGGGGTGACTGTCCGATAAATTCGCAAGGAAATGTGAGAAGAGAAGAAAATTGCACGCGACTCTAATGATGATCTCAGCTTAGACGGCGCTGCCCTGGTCACAAGGGCGGCAATATCAATTTCATATGATGGGGAGCCAATTAAGCCGGGAAATGATCCAAGTTATCAAAAGGAGCATCAAATCATGCATCTGAATGATATCAAACTTCAAGTTCCTCTCTGAACGTGCCACTGCATCATTGCGCATGTTAATAACATCAGTAGGCTATAACAACACCCAACGGCGGGGGATCAACAATCGCTTGAACTTAAATCAAACACCATGTTCCCTTTGGTTCAGAGATGTGTAGGTGTCTAAGACGATTCCTGTTGTAACTAGACAAGTGTACTTGCATGGCAAGTACTAATCGAAGCCTTGAAAATGTGCACACTTGGGACTTTCTTATAAACAAAAGGAAGCATATTGTTGGAACTGGTTCCCCAACAAAAGTGGAATATTTCCCACATATGCCTGGGAGGGGGGGGGGGAGGGGAAGGGGGGCATTGTTCCTTGCAACTTGTTTGGGGAGATCTATGTGAGATAAAGCAGTAACATTATATATTCTACTAAACACTGATGTTTAAATGAAAGTATTCACCTGGATGTAACAATATCGATAAGCTATTATTTTTAATCAGTTGCCCATCCTGGATGTAAAGTTGCCCCAAAATCTTTGTACCTAGTTACACTTTGCCTGAGACTGTGTGATACACTATTGGTGGTGACACAGGCTTAGCGCTATGCAAAAGTATTGACCCTAGACTTACTTGACTTTCCTAACAAGCAGTAGACTACAATCTTGGACAAAACTGTTGGGACACTTTACATTTTATTTGTCAATTTTAGTTGAAGTAGGCCAACATAAAACTCCCTTTACCCCTCCCAATGTTGCGTCAAGAAGAACATGACTCTTTGCCCAGAACAGCATAACAGTGGTCAACATTGGAAGGGAGAGCAGGGTGTCCCAACAAGTTATTGTCCAAGATTGTCTGGGTCCCAAGAGATACATTTTTGAGACCGAATTCACTAAAAACGTTTAATTTTTTGAGTGTTCTAAGGTTGTTTAAGACCTTTTCCAGAAGCCAACTATACTCTTGAGGATTTTTAACAAATTAAGGGCGACCGTAGAATAAATTTCATTACAAACCAAAAGTATGCATTGTTTAGACGCACAAATCAACAATCGCAACGGGTGGAATAATTCTCTTCCTGGATAGAAGAGTCATTTTTTTCAAACTGATAGTTGGAGACGAGAAATTTATTGAAAAGGGGCCACGATCTACCATAAGATGGTTAAAGTAACTCTGCAAGCCAGACTTTCTTTCATAACTTTGGTAGATTGTTAGGTACGGTTGGTTTGGAACACATTTTGCAGCCAATTTTGCATCTCAGGCTGTATTTTTCATGTTGTATTACAACTGGTAACAAATTTGTTATGCCTTCTTTCAACCGAAGCAGTTTCTTAACATTTTTAGTTGAAAGTTGCTTTCCAAACCAATGGTAGATTTGGTTTTAACTAAGCCTTCATCCCCAACCTCGTCAAGGTGGCAGGTAGTCCGGGCACAACCATATCTCTGAATTAAAATAGGCAAAGCAAGTGGGACAATATCATTAATGTCCCTTTGCTCAAAAGAAAGGATGTGGCAGAAGAATTGAAGTATTCAGGCCATTTTTGAGGGTATTTGCTTGGGCTTAGTCCCAGGGTCCTCTCATGTAGGTCCCTCCCAACATTTGTGAAAAGGGTCCAAAATAATCTGGGTCCACAAGCTAAATCCGGTCCAGGAAATACTTCCATGTAATGACCAGCATATCATTTACCTGTCATAAAATAACCAAATAACCATAAGCAAAGCGTAACTTCTTACTGGTGGCAGCGCACCTATCTGACTTCTCGAAATTCTCGGACAATCTTGGACAGAACCGTTGCTGGTTGGATCACTTCACATGTTATCCGTAAATTTTAGCTGAAGTAGGCTAACATGAAACTGCCTGAAGTAGCCTAACATGCAACCCCCTTTTCCCCTCCCAATGTTGTGTCAAGAAGAATGTTTCTTTGCCGTGAACTGCATGACAGTGGTCAACCAACACTGGAATAGAAGGGGGAGCAGGGTGTCCCAACAAATTATTTTGTCCAAGATTGTATCTGCAGTGTCTAGGCCTATATACGCTGAGCGCACCTTTTGCACTAGGACACGACTAGGCCTAAGTGTTAATGTTAGAGTTGTTTTGTTCTGAAACGTTTGGCTTTAGGCCTTCGTAACTGTGTTTGGGTAAGACTACGACAACTTTTGTCCTCAGTGAAGCCTAACGGACTAGAGTAAGTATGGAGAGTCGCGTAATTGCTTCCTATACAAATGTATTGGGAGCAACTACGCGACCGTCGATGCATAACGTTAGTCCTTTACTGAGAACTACGACAACCGTGGGTAGACAGTCTTTTCCTTTGTTTCAAACATTGAAAATACAATAGAGAAGCCATTAACAACCCATACTGGGTGATGAAATGAACGACAAATTGAATACCTTAAAATTGGTGGATCGTTCCCTGGCCTTGGTTAGTGTTGCCATCACGTTAACGACACAGTACGTGCACTATATAGCTACAATCTTGGACAAAACTCCTTGGGACACCCCGCTCCCCTTCGCAATGTTGACCACAGTTAGCCTATTCACGGCATACAGTCACTCTTTCAGCGCAACATTGAAAGGGGTGGGGGAGCGGGGGAGGGGGATTCATGCAAGCCTTTGAACTGGAATTCAAGAATATTATGGCAAAGTGTCCCAACAGTTTTGTCCAAGATTGTCTGAGAATTTCGAGACGTTAGAACTACTCGCGTCACACAGTAAAAAGTGTCACTTTGTCTTGATGGGTTGTTTTGCAAAAGGGAATAAGTTTAAGTGCCCGATCGTTCAGGTAGTTGTTCTCAACAGTGACCTGTTTTTGGTTTACACTGTCTTAGCAGGTAAAAATAAAAAAAAATATTGAAAAGATGTTCGTGTTTATGTATTTAAATTTGTTCAAAACAGTGACGTGTTACCTGATAAGTGCATTTTAGAGAACAGAGGCACTGTTGTGTCCTGACTATTACTTTATTTTTAAAGCAATTTACCGAATTCGCTCAAGAAAAAAATATGCCGTATATGCAAACTTGACGAGACCGGCAGTGAAAGATAAGTTTAATCAAACGGTCTACCATTTATTTTGAAAGCAAATTTGGAAGCAAAACGCAATGGAATTGCTTCGGTTTAAAGAGGGAAAAAAACATGCGTAACCAGTTTCATGCAACGTGAAAAATGGAGTCACAGGGGTGCAATTTGCTTCAAAATATGCCAAAAACCAGCCTTAACTAACGATCTACCATCGTTATAATTAAAGGCTTGGCTCTCAGATGTGCTTTTAACATTTCATGGTAGATCGTGGCGCTCTTTTAGTTAATAACTCGTCTCCTTACCACCAGTTTGCAATAGGAGTCAGACTTTTCTATCCATGGAAGATATTGTTTTGGTTATATGTGTATATATAGTATCTATCGGAATAGAACGTCAGTATTCTGGCGATTACCCGGGTCTGAAAAATATTCAAAAGTCTCCAACCGTATTTCAAATGTGAAATCATTGGCTCTAAAATTGCCTCCTCCAAGTTTAAATTTGTATTTAATTGAGTTTGCATCTGGATAACGAGGTAGAATTGGTAGGCGTTCTGCCGGTACCTCCGCCCATGGCTTACTAGCTGCAAATTCCCCGCGAATACCTGCAACAGTCTTTTCTTTATTATCGTCCCGACTCTAAATAAATGTTAACAAATGAATCAAACAACACATTAAAACAACTCTTTATGCTACTATCATTACGCTAAAATCCTCAGACCTATAAGCCTCCGAAAAAACTTTTCCGAAAAAGTCGGCCCGAAAAATTAGCCATTATCTATTGAATTTGCTCTTGTAAATAATACGTGTGGAGCTCAGACAATCTTGGACAAAACTCCATGGGACACCCCGCTCCCCTTCGCAATGTTGACCACAGTTAGCCTATTCACGGCATACGGTCACTCTTTCAGTGCAACATTGAAAGGGGGGGGGGAGCGGGGGGGGGGATTCTTGCCAGCAAGCCTTTGAACTGGAATTGAAGAATATTATGGTAAAGCATCCCAATAGTTTTGTCCAAGATTGTCTGAGAATTTCGAGACGTTAGAACTACTCGCGTCACACAGTAAAAAGTGTCACTTTGTCTTGATGGGTTGTTTTGCAAAAGGGAATAAGTTTAAGTGCCCGATCGTTCAGGTAGTTGTTCTCAACAGTGACCTGTTTTTGGTTTACACTGTCTTAGCAGGTAAAAATAAAAAAATATTGAAAAGATGTTCGTGTTTATGTATTTAAATTTTTTCAAAACAGTGACGTGTTACCTGATAAATGCATTTTAGAGAACAGAGGCACTGTTGTATCCTGTCTATTACTTCATTTTAAAGTAACTTACCGTGTTCTCTCAAGAAAAAATATGCCGTACATGCGAACTTGACGAGACCTGCAGTGAAAGAAGTTTAATCAAACGGTGTACCATTTATTTTGAAAGCAAATTTGGAAGCAAAACGCAATGAAATTGCTTCGGTTTAAAGAGGGAAAAAACATGCGTAACCAGTTTCATGCAACGTGAAAAATGGAGTCACAGGGGTGCAATTTGCTTCAAAATATGCCAAAAACCAGCCTTAACTAACGATCTACCATCGTTATAATTAAAGGCTTGGCTCTCAGATGTGCTTTTAACATTTCATGGTAGATCGTGGCGCTCTTTTAGTTAATAACTCGTCTCCTTACCACCAGTTTGCAATAGGAGTCAGACTTTTCTATCCATGGAAGATATTGTTTTGGTTATATGTGTATATATAGTATCTATCGGAATAGAACGTCAGTATTCTGGCGATTACCCGGGTCTGAAAAATATTCAAAAGTCTCCAACCGTATTTCAAATGTGAAATCATTGGCTCTAAAATTGCCTCCTCCAAGTTTAAATTTGTATTTAATTGAGTTTGCATCTGGATAACGAGGTAGAATTGGTAGGCGTTCTGCCGGTACCTCCGCCCATGGCTTACTAGCTGCAAATTCCCCGCGAATACCTGCAACAGTCTTTTCTTTATTATCGTCCCGACTCTAAATAAATGTTAACAAATGAATCAAACAACACATTAAAACAACTCTTTATGCTACTATCATTACGCTAAAATCCTCAGACCTATAAGCCTCCGAAAAAACTTTTCCGAAAAAGTCGTCCCGAAAAATTAACCATTATCTATTGAATTTTTTCTCGTAAATAATACGCGTGGAGCTCAGAAAATCTTGGACAAAACTCCTTGGGACACCCCGCTCCCCTTCGCAATGTTGACCACAGTTAGCCTATTCACGGCATACAGTCACTCTTTCAGCGCAACATTGAAAGGGGGGGGGGGAGCGGGGGAGGGGGATTCATGCAAGCCTTTGAACTGGAATTCAAGAATATTATGGCAAAGTGTCCCAACAGTTTTGTCCAAGATTGTCTGAGAATTTCGAGACGTTAGAACTACTCGCGTCACACAGTAAAAAGTGTCACTTTGTCTTGATGGGTTGTTTTGCAAAAGGGAATAAGTTTAAGTGCCCGATCGTTCAGGTAGTTGTTCTCAACAGTGACCTGTTTTTGGTTTACACTGTCTTAGCAGGTAAAAATAAAAAAAAATATTGAAAAGATGTTCGTGTTTATGTATTTAAATTTGTTCAAAACAGTGACGTGTTACCTGATAAATGCATTTTAGAGAACAGAGGCACTGTTGTGTCCTGACTATTACTTTATTTTTAAAGCAATTTACCGAATTCGCTCAAGAAAAAAATATGCCGTATATGCAAACTTGACGAGACCGGCAGTGAAAGATAAGTTTAATCAAACGGTCTACCATTTATTTTGAAAGCAAATTTGGAAGCAAAACGCAATGGAATTGCTTCGGTTTAAAGAGGAAAAACATGCGTAACCAGTTTCATGCAACGTGAAAAATGGAGTCACAGGGGTGCAATTTGCTTCAAAATATGCCAAAAACCAGCCTTAACTAACGATCTACCATCGTTATAATTAAAGGCTTGGCTCTCAGATGTGCTTTTAACATTTCATGGTAGATCGTGGCGCTCTTTTAGTTAATAACTCGTCTCCTTACCACCAGTTTGCAATAGGAGTCAGACTTTTCTATCCATGGAAGATATTGTTTTGGTTATATGTGTATATATAGTATCTATCGGAATAGAACGTCAGTATTCTGGCGATTACCCGGGTCTGAAAAATATTCAAAAGTCTCCAACCGTATTTCAAATGTGAAATCATTGGCTCTAAAATTGCCTCCTCCAAGTTTAAATTTGTATTTAATTGAGTTTGCATCTGGATAACGAGGTAGAATTGGTAGGCGTTCTGCCGGTACCTCCGCCCATGGCTTACTAGCTGCAAATTCCCCGCGAATACCTGCAACAGTCTTTTCTTTATTATCGTCCCGACTCTAAATAAATGTTAACAAATGAATCAAACAACACATTAAAACAACTCTTTATGCTACTATCATTACGCTAAAATCCTCAGACCTATAAGCCTCCGAAAAAACTTTTCCGAAAAAGTCGTCCCGAAAAATTAACCATTATCTATTGAATTTTTTCTCGTAAATAATACGCGTGGAGCTCAGAAAATCTTGGACAAAACTCCTTGGGACACCCCGCTCCCCTTCGCAATGTTGACCACAGTTAGCCTATTCACGGCATACAGTCACTCTTTCAGCGCAACATTGAAAGGGGGGGGGGGGAGCGGGGGAGGGGGATTCATGCAAGCCTTTGAACTGGAATTCAAGAATATTATGGCAAAGTGTCCCAACAGTTTTGTCCAAGATTGTCTGAGAATTTCGAGACGTTAGAACTACTCGCGTCACACAGTAAAAAGTGTCACTTTGTCTTGATGGGTTGTTTTGCAAAAGGGAATAAGTTTAAGTGCCCGATCGTTCAGGTAGTTGTTCTCAACAGTGACCTGTTTTTGGTTTACACTGTCTTAGCAGGTAAAAATAAAAAAAATATTGAAAAGATGTTCGTGTTTATGTATTTAAATTTGTTCAAAACAGTGACGTGTTACCTGATAAATGCATTTTAGAGAACAGAGGCACTGTTGTGTCCTGACTATTACTTTATTTTTAAAGCAATTTACCGAATTCGCTCAAGAAAAAAATATGCCGTATATGCAAACTTGACGAGACCGGCAGTGAAAGATAAGTTTAATCAAACGGTCTACCATTTATTTTGAAAGCAAATTTGGAAGCAAAACGCAATGGAATTGCTTCGGTTTAAAGAGGGAAAAAACATGCGTAACCAGTTTCATGCAACGTGAAAAATGGAGTCACAGGGGTGCAATTTGCTTCAAAATATGCCAAAAACCAGCCTTAACTAACGATCTACCATCGTTATAATTAAAGGCTTGGCTCTCAGATGTGCTTTTAACATTTCATGGTAGATCGTGGCGCTCTTTTAGTTAATAACTCGTCTCCTTACCACCAGTTTGCAATAGGAGTCAGACTTTTCTATCCATGGAAGATATTGTTTTGGTTATATGTGTATATATAGTATCTATCGGAATAGAACGTCAGTATTCTGGCGATTACCCGGGTCTGAAAAATATTCAAAAGTCTCCAACCGTATTTCAAATGTGAAATCATTGGCTCTAAAATTGCCTCCTCCAAGTTTAAATTTGTATTTAATTGAGTTTGCATCTGGATAACGAGGTAGAATTGGTAGGCGTTCTGCCGGTACCTCCGCCCATGGCTTACTAGCTGCAAATTCCCCGCGAATACCTGCAACAGTCTTTTCTTTATTATCGTCCCGACTCTAAATAAATGTTAACAAATGAATCAAACAACACATTAAAACAACTCTTTATGCTACTATCATTACGCTAAAATCCTCAGACCTATAAGCCTCCGAAAAAACTTTTCCGAAAAAGTCGTCCCGAAAAATTAACCATTATCTATTGAATTTTTTCTCGTAAATAATACGCGTGGAGCTCAGAAAATCTTGGACAAAACTCCTTGGGACACCCCGCTCCCCTTCGCAATGTTGACCACAGTTAGCCTATTCACGGCATACAGTCACTCTTTCAGTGCAGCATTGAAGGGGGGGAGCGGGGGGGGGGGGGTGGGGGATTCATGCAAGCCTTTGAACTGGAATTCAAGAATATTATGGCAAAGTGTCCCAACAGTTTTGTCTAAGATTGTCTGAGAAATTCAAGACGTTAGAATACGTCGAAAGAGAATAAGTTTAAGCGCCCGATCGTTTAGGTAGTTGTTCTCAACAGTGACCTGTTTTTGGTTTACACTGTGTTAGCAGGTAAAAATAAAAAAATATTGAAAAGATGTTCGTGTTTATGTATTTAAATTTGTTCAAAACAGTGACGTGTTACCTGATAAATGCATTTTAGAGAACAGAGGCACTGTTGTGTCCTGACTATTACTTTATTTTTAAAGCAATTTACCGAATTCGCTCAAGAAAAAAATATGCCGTATATGCAAACTTGACGAGACCGGCAGTGAAAGATAAGTTTAATCAAACGGTCTACCATTTATTTTGAAAGCAAATTTGGAAGCAAAACGCAATGGAATTGCTTCGGTTTAAAGAGGGAAAAAAACATGCGTAACCAGTTTCATGCAACGTGAAAAATGGAGTCACAGGGGTGCAATTTGCTTCAAAATATGCCAAAAACCAGCCTTAACTAACGATCTACCATCGTTATAATTAAAGGCTTGGCTCTCAGATGTGCTTTTAACATTTCATGGTAGATCGTGGCGCTCTTTTAGTTAATAACTCGTCTCCTTACCACCAGTTTGCAATAGGAGTCAGACTTTTCTATCCATGGAAGATATTGTTTTGGTTATATGTGTATATATAGTATCTATCGGAATAGAACGTCAGTATTCTGGCGATTACCCGGGTCTGAAAAATATTCAAAAGTCTCCAACCGTATTTCAAATGTGAAATCATTGGCTCTAAAATTGCCTCCTCCAAGTTTAAATTTGTATTTAATTGAGTTTGCATCTGGATAACGAGGTAGAATTGGTAGGCGTTCTGCCGGTACCTCCGCCCATGGCTTACTAGCTGCAAATTCCCCGCGAATACCTGCAACAGTCTTTTCTTTATTATCGTCCCGACTCTAAATAAATGTTAACAAATGAATCAAACAACACATTAAAACAACTCTTTATGCTACTATCATTACGCTAAAATCCTCAGACCTATAAGCCTCCGAAAAAACTTTTCCGAAAAAGTCGTCCCGAAAAATTAACCATTATCTATTGAATTTTTTCTCGTAAATAATACGCGTGGAGCTCAGAAAATCTTGGACAAAACTCCTTGGGACACCCCGCTCCCCTTCGCAATGTTGACCACAGTTAGCCTATTCACGGCATACAGTCACTCTTTCAGCGCAACATTGAAAGGGGGGGGGGAAACGAGGAGGGGATTCATGCAAGCCTTTGAACTGGAATTCAAGAATATTATGGCAAAGTGTCCCAACAGTTTTGTCCAAGATTGTCTGAGAATTTCGAGACGTTAGAACTACTCGCGTCACACAGTAAAAAGTGTCACTTTGTCTTGATGGGTTGTTTTGCAAAAGGGAATAAGTTTAAGTGCCCGATCGTTCAGGTAGTTGTTCTCAACAGTGACCTGTTTTTGGTTTACACTGTCTTAGCAGGTAAAAATAAAAAAAATATTGAAAAGATGTTCGTGTTTATGTATTTAAATTTGTTCAAAACAGTGACGTGTTACCTGATAAGTGCATTTTAGAGAACAGAGGCACTGTTGTGTCCTGACTATTACTTTATTTTTAAAGCAATTTACCGAATTCGCTCAAGAAAAAAATATGCCGTATATGCAAACTTGACGAGACCGGCAGTGAAAGATAAGTTTAATCAAACGGTCTACCATTTATTTTGAAAGCAAATTTGGAAGCAAAACGCAATGGAATTGCTTCGGTTTAAAGAGGGAAAAAACATGCGTAACCAGTTTCATGCAACGTGAAAAATGGAGTCACAGGGGTGCAATTTGCTTCAAAATATGCCAAAAACCAGCCTTAACTAACGATCTACCATCGTTATAATTAAAGGCTTGGCTCTCAGATGTGCTTTTAACATTTCATGGTAGATCGTGGCGCTCTTTTAGTTAATAACTCGTCTCCTTACCACCAGTTTGCAATAGGAGTCAGACTTTTCTATCCATGGAAGATATTGTTTTGGTTATATGTGTATATATAGTATCTATCGGAATAGAACGTCAGTATTCTGGCGATTACCCGGGTCTGAAAAATATTCAAAAGTCTCCAACCGTATTTCAAATGTGAAATCATTGGCTCTAAAATTGCCTCCTCCAAGTTTAAATTTGTATTTAATTGAGCTGGCATCAAGATAACGAGGTAGAATTGGTAGGCGTTCTGCCGGTACCTCCGCCCATGGCTTACTAGCTGCAAATTCCCCGCGAATACCTGCAACAGTCTTTTCTTTATTATCGTCCCGACTCTAAATAAATGTTAACAAATGAATCAAACAACACATTAAAACAACTCTTTATGCTACTATCATTACGCTAAAATCCTCAGACCTATAAGCCTCCGAAAAAACTTTTCCGAAAAAGTCGTCCCGAAAAATTAACCATTATCTATTGAATTTTTTCTCGTAAATAATACGCGTGGAGCTCAGAAAATCTTGGACAAAACTCCTTGGGACACCCCGCTCCCCTTCGCAATGTTGACCACAGTTAGCCTATTCAAGGCATACAGTCACTCTTTCAGCGCAACATTGAAAGGGGGGGGGGGGGAGCGGGGGAGGGGGATTCATGCAAGCCTTTGAACTGGAATTCAAGAATATTATGGCAAAGTGTCCCAACAGTTTTGTCCAAGATTGTCTGAGAATTTCGAGACGTTAGAACTACTCGCGTCACACAGTAAAAAGTGTCACTTTGTCTTGATGGGTTGTTTTGCAAAAGGGAATAAGTTTAAGTGCCCGATCGTTCAGGTAGTTGTTCTCAACAGTGACCTGTTTTTGGTTTACACTGTCTTAGCAGGTAAAAATAAAAAAAATATTGAAAAGATGTTCGTGTTTATGTATTTAAATTTGTTCAAAACAGTGACGTGTTACCTGATAAATGCATTTTAGAGAACAGAGGCACTGTTGTGTCCTGACTATTACTTTATTTTTAAAGCAATTTACCGAATTCGCTCAAGAAAAAAATATGCCGTATATGCAAACTTGACGAGACCGGCAGTGAAAGATAAGTTTAATCAAACGGTCTACCATTTATTTTGAAAGCAAATTTGGAAGCAAAACGCAATGGAATTGCTTCGGTTTAAAGAGGGAAAAAAACATGCGTAACCAGTTTCATGCAACGTGAAAAATGGAGTCACAGGGGTGCAATTTGCTTCAAAATATGCCAAAAACCAGCCTTAACTAACGATCTACCATCGTTATAATTAAAGGCTTGGCTCTCAGATGTGCTTTTAACATTTCATGGTAGATCGTGGCGCTCTTTTAGTTAATAACTCGTCTCCTTACCACCAGTTTGCAATAGGAGTCAGACTTTTCTATCCATGGAAGATATTGTTTTGGTTATATGTGTATATATAGTATCTATCGGAATAGAACGTCAGTATTCTGGCGATTACCCGGGTCTGAAAAATATTCAAAAGTCTCCAACCGTATTTCAAATGTGAAATCATTGGCTCTAAAATTGCCTCCTCCAAGTTTAAATTTGTATTTAATTGAGTTTGCATCTGGATAACGAGGTGGAATTGGTAGGCGTTCTGCCGGTACCTCCGCCCATGGCTTACTAGCTGCAAATTCCCCGCGAATACCTGCAACAGTCTTTTCTTTATTATCGTCCCGACTCTAAATAAATGTGAACAAATGAATCAAACAACACATTAAAACAACTCTTTATGCTACTATCATTACGCTAAAATCCTCAGACCTATAAGCCTCCG
This sequence comes from Holothuria scabra, assembly GCA_037179385.1. Lineage (NCBI taxonomy): Eukaryota > Metazoa > Echinodermata > Holothuroidea > Aspidochirotida > Holothuriidae > Holothuria > Holothuria scabra. The sequence continues at coordinate 10,227,447 of CM074199.1, forward strand.
AAAAAAACTTTTCCGAAAAAGTCGTCCCGAAAAATTAACCATTATCTATTGAATTTTTTCTCGTAAATAATACGCGTGGAGCTCAGACAATCTTGGACAAAACTCCTTGGGACACCCCGCTCCCCTTCGCAATGTTGACCACAGTTAGCCTATTCACGGGATACAGTCACTCTTTCAGCGCAACATTGAAGGGGGGGGGCGGGGGAGGGGGATTCATGCAAGCCTTTGAACTGGAATTCAAGAATATTATGGCAAAGTGTCCCAACAGTTTTGTCCAAGATTGTCTGAGAATTTCGAGACGTTAGAACTACTCGCGTCACACAGTAAAAAGTGTCACTTTGTCTTGATGGGTTGTTTTGCAAGAGGGAATAAGTTTAAGTGCCCGATCGTTCAGGTAGTTGTTCTCAACAGTGACCTGTTTTTGGTTTACACTGTCTTAGCAGGTAAAAATAAAAAAAAATATTGAAAAGATGTTCGTGTTTATGTATTTAAATTTGTTCAAAACAGTGACGTGTTACCTGATAAGTGCATTTTAGAGAACAGAGGCACTGTTGTGTCCTGACTATTACTTTATTTTTAAAGCAATTTACCGAATTCGCTCAAGAAAAAAATATGCCGTATATGCAAACTTGACGAGACCGGCAGTGAAAGATAAGTTTAATCAAACGGTCTACCATTTATTTTGAAAGCAAATTTGGAAGCAAAACGCAATGGAATTGCTTCGGTTTAAAGAGGAAAAACATGCGTAACCAGTTTCATGCAACGTGAAAAATGGAGTCACAGGGGTGCAATTTGCTTCAAAATATGCCAAAAACCAGCCTTAACTAACGATCTACCATCGTTATAATTAAAGGCTTGGCTCTCAGATGTGCTTTTAACATTTCATGGTAGATCGTGGCGCTCTTTTAGTTAATAACTCGTCTCCTTACCACCAGTTTGCAATAGGAGTCAGACTTTTCTATCCATGGAAGATATTGTTTTGGTTATATGTGTATATATAGTATCTATCGGAATAGAACGTCAGTATTCTGGCGATTACCCGGGTCTGAAAAATATTCAAAAGTCTCCAACCGTATTTCAAATGTGAAATCATTGGCTCTAAAATTGCCTCCTCCAAGTTTAAATTTGTATTTAATTGAGTTTGCATCTGGATAACGAGGTGGAATTGGTAGGCGTTCTGCCGGTACATCCGCCCATAGCTTACTAGGTGCAAATTCCCCGCGAATACCTGCAACAGTCTTTTCTTTATTATCGTCCCGACTCTAAATAAATGTTAACAAATGAATCAAACAACACATTAAAACAACTCTTTATGCTACTATCATTACGCTAAAATCCTCAGACCTATAAGCCTCCGAAAAAACTTTTCCGAAAAAGTCGTCCCGAAAAATTAACCATTATCTATTGAATTTTTTCTCGTAAATAATACGCGTGGAGCTCAGAAAATCTTGGACAAAACTCCTTGGGACACCCCGCTCCCCTTCGCAATGTTGACCACAGTTAGCCTATTCACGGCATACAGTCACTCTTTCAGCGCAACATTGAGTTGGGGGAGCGGGGGAGGGGGATTCATGCAAGCCTTTGAACTGGAATTCAAGAATTTTATGGCAAAGTGTCCCAACAGTTTTGTCCAAGATTGTCTGAGAATTTCGAGGCGTTAGAACTACTCGCGTCACACAGTAAAAAGTGTCACTTTGTCTTGATGGGTTGTTTTGCAAAAGGGAATAAGTTTAAGTGCCCGATCGTTCAGGTAGTTGTTCTCAACAGTGACCTGTTTTTGGTTTACACTGTCTTAGCAGGTAAAAATAAAAAAAAAATTGAAAAGGAGTTCGTGTTTATGTATTTAAATTTGTTCAAAACAGTGACGTGTTACCTGATAAATGCATTTTAGAGAACAGAGGCACTGTTGTGTCCTGACTATTACTTTATTTTTAAAGCAATTTACCGAATTCGCTCAAGAAAAAAATATGCCGTATATGCAAACTTGACGAGACCGGCAGTGAAAGATAAGTTTAATCAAACGGTCTACCATTTATTTTGAAAGCAAATTTGGAAGCAAAACGCAATGGAATTGCTTCGGTTTAAAGAGGGAAAAAACATGCGTAACCAGTTTCATGCAACGTGAAAAATGGAGTCACAGGGGTGCAATTTGCTTCAAAATATGCCAAAAACCAGCCTTAACTAACGATCTACCATCGTTATAATTAAAGGCTTGGCTCTCAGATGTGCTTTTAACATTTCATGGTAGATCGTGGCGCTCTTTTAGTTAATAACTCGTCTCCTTACCACCAGTTTGCAATAGGAGTCAGACTTTTCTATCCATGGAAGATATTGTTTTGGTTATATGTGTATATATAGTATCTATCGGAATAGAACGTCAGTATTCTGGCGATTACCCGGGTCTGAAAAATATTCAAAAGTCTCCAACCGTATTTCAAATGTGAAATCATTGGCTCTAAAATTGCCTCCTCCAAGTTTAAATTTGTATTTAATTGAGTTTGCATCTGGATAACGAGGTAGAATTGGTAGGCGTTCTGCCGGTACCTCCGCCCATGGCTTACTAGCTGCAAATTCCCCGCGAATACCTGCAACAGTCTTTTCTTTACTATCGTCCCGACTCTAAATAAATGTTAACAAATGAATCAAACAACACATTAAAACAACTCTTTATGCTACTATCATTACGCTAAAATCCTCAGACCTATAAGCCTCCGAAAAAACTTTTCCGAAAAAGTCGTCCCGAAAAATTAACCATTATCTATTGAATTTTTTCTCGTAAATAATACGCGTAGAGCTCAGAAAATCTTGGACAAAACTCCTTGGGACACCCCGCTCCCCTTCGCAATGTTGACCACAGTTAGCCTATTCACGGCATACAGTCACTCTTTCAGCGCAACATTGAAAGGGGGGGAAGGGGGATTCATGCAAGCCTTTGAACTGGAATTCAAGAATATTATGGCAAAGTGTCCCAACAGTTTTGTCCAAGATTGTCTGAGAATTTCGAGACGTTAGAACTACTCGCGTCACACAGTAAAAAGTGTCACTTTGTCTTGATGGGTTGTTTTGCAAAAGGGAATAAGTTTAAGTGCCCGATCGTTCAGGTAGTTGTTCTCAACAGTGACCTGTTTTTGGTTTACACTGTGTTAGCAGGTAAAAATAAAAAAATATTGAAAAGATGTTCGTGTTTATGTATTTAAATTTGTTCAAAACAGTGACGTGTTACCTGATAAGTGCATTTTAGAGAACAGAGGCACTGTTGTGTCCTGACTATTACTTTATTTTTAAAGCAATTTACCGAATTCGCTCAAGAAAAAAATATGCCGTATATGCAAACTTGACGAGACCGGCAGTGAAAGATAAGTTTAATCAAACGGTCTACCATTTATTTTGAAAGCAAATTTGGAAGCAAAACGCAATGGAATTGCTTCGGTTTAAAGAGGGAAAAAAACATGCGTAACCAGTTTCATGCAACGTGAAAAATGGAGTCACAGGGGTGCAATTTGCTTCAAAATATGCCAAAAACCAGCCTTAACTAACGATCTACCATCGTTATAATTAAAGGCTTGGCTCTCAGATGTGCTTTTAACATTTCATGGTAGATCGTGGCGCTCTTTTAGTTAATAACTCGTCTCCTTACCACCAGTTTGCAATAGGAGTCAGACTTTTCTATCCATGGAAGATATTGTTTTGGTTATATGTGTATATATAGTATCTATCGGAATAGAACGTCAGTATTCTGGCGATTACCCGGGTCTGAAAAATATTCAAAAGTCTCCAACCGTATTTCAAATGTGAAATCATTGGCTCTAAAATTGCCTCCTCCAAGTTTAAATTTGTATTTAATTGAGTTTGCATCTGGATAACGAGGTAGAATTGGTAGGCGTTCTGCCGGTACCTCCGCCCATGGCTTACTAGCTGCAAATTCCCCGCGAATACCTGCAACAGTCTTTTCTTTATTATCGTCCCGACTCTAAATAAATGTTAACAAATGAATCAAACAACACATTAAAACATCTCTTTATGCTACTTTCATTAAGCCAAAATTCTTAGACCTATAAGCCTCAAAAAAATTTTCCGAAAAAGTCGGCCCGAAAAATTAACCATTATCTATTGAATTTGTTGTCGTAAATAATACGCGTGGAGCTCAGACAATCTTGGACAAAACTCCTTGGGACACCCCGCTCCCCTTCGCAATGTTGACCACAGTAAGCCTATTCACGGCAAACAGTCACTCTTTCAGCGCAACATTGAAAGGGGGGAGCGGGGGAGGGGGATTCATGCAAGCCTTTGAACTGGAATTCAAGAATATTATGGCAAAGTGTCCCAACAGTTTTGTCCAAGATTGTCTGAGAATTTCGAGACGTTAGAACTACTCGCGTCACACAGTAAAAAGTGTCACTTTGTCTTGATGGGTTGTTTTGCAAAAGGGAATAAGTTTAAGTGCCCGATCGTTCAGGTAGTTGTTCTCAACAGTGACCTGTTTTTGGTTTACACTGTCTTAGCAGGTGAAAATAAAAAAAAAAATATTGAAAAGATGTTCGTGTTTATGTATTTAAATTTGTTCAAAACAGTGACGTGTTACCTGATAAATGCATTTTAGAGAACAGAGGCACTGTTGTGTCCTGACTATTACTTTATTTTTAAAGCAATTTACCGAATTCGCTCAAGAAAAAAATATGCCGTATATGCAAACTTGACGAGACCGGCAGTGAAAGATAAGTTTAATCAAACGGTCTACCATTTATTTTGAAAGCAAATTTGGAAGCAAAACGCAATGGAATTGCTTCGGTTTAAAGAGGGAAAAAAACATGCGTAACCAGTTTCATGCAACGTGAAAAATGGAGTCACAGGGGTGCAATTTGCTTCAAAATATGCCAAAAACAAGCCTTAACTAACGATCTACCATCGTTATAATTAAAGGCTTGGCTCTCAGATGTGCTTTTAACATTTCATGGTAGATCGAGGCGCTCTTTTAGTTAATAACTCGTCTCCTTACCACCAGTTTGCAATAGGAGTCAGACTTTTCTATCCATGGAAGATATTGTTTTGGTTATATGTGTATATATAGTATCTATCGGAATAGAACGTCAGTATTCTGGCGATTACCCGGGTCTGAAAAATATTCAAAAGTCTCCAACCGTATTTCAAATGTGAAATCATTGGCTCTAAAATTGCCTCCTCCAAGTTTAAATTTGTATTTAATTGAGTTTGCATCTGGATAACGAGGTAGAATTGGTAGGCGTTCTGCCGGTACCTCCGCCCATGGCTTACTAGCTGCAAATTCCCCGCGAATACCTGCAACAGTCTTTTCTTTATTATCGTCCCGACTCTAAATAAATGTTAACAAATGAATCAAACAACACATTAAAACAACTCTTTATGCTACTATCATTACGCTAAAATCCTCAGACCTATAAGCCTCCGAAAAAACTTTTCCGAAAAAGTCGTCCCGAAAAATTAACCATTATCTATTGAATTTTTTCTCGTAAATAATACGCGTGGAGCTCAGAAAATCTTGGACAAAACTCCTTGGGACTACCCGCTCCCCTTCGCAATGTTGACCACAGTTAGCCTATTCAAGGCATACAGTCACTCTTTCAGCGCAACATTGAAAGGGGGGAGCGGGGGAGGGGGATTCATGCAAGCCTTTGAACTGGAATTCAAGAATATTATGGCAAAGTGTCCCAACAGTTTTGTCCAAGATTGTCTGAGAATTTCGAGACGTTAGAACTACTCGCGTCACACAGTAAAAAGTGTCACTTTGTCTTGATGGGTTGTTTTGCAAGAGGGAATAAGTTTAAGTGCCCGATCGTTCAGGTAGTTGTTCTCAACAGTGACCTGTTTTTGGTTTACACTGTCTTAGCAGGTAAAAATAAAAAAAAATATTGAAAAGATGTTCGTGTTTATGTATTTAAATTTGTTCAAAACAGTGACGTGTTACCTGATAAGTGCATTTTAGAGAACAGAGGCACTGTTGTGTCCTGACTATTACTTTATTTTTAAAGCAATTTACCGAATTCGCTCAAGAAAAAAATATGCCGTATATGCAAATTTGACGAGACCGGCAGTGAAAGATAAGTTTAATCAAACGGTCTACCATATATTTTGAAAGCAAATTTGGAAGCAAAACGCAATGGAATTGCTTCGGTTTAAAGAGGGGAAAAAACATGCGTAACCAGTTTCATGCAACGTGAAAAATGGAGTCACAGGGGTGCAATTTGCTTCAAAATATGCCAAAAACCAGCCTTAACTAACGATCTACCATCGTTATAATTAAAGGCTTGGCTCTCAGATGTGCTTTTAACATTTCATGGTAGATCGTGGCGCTCTTTTAGTTAATAACTCGTCTCCTTACCACCAGTTTGCAATAGGAGTCAGACTTTTCTATCCATGGAAGATATTGTTTTGGTTATATGTGTATATATAGTATCTATCGGAATAGAACGTCAGTATTCTGGCGATTACCCGGGTCTGAAAAATATTCAAAAGTCTCCAACCGTATTTCAAATGTGAAATCATTGGCTCTAAAATTGCCTCCTCCAAGTTTAAATTTGTATTTAATTGAGTTTGCATCTGGATAACGAGGTAGAATTGGTAGGCGTTCTGCCGGTACCTCCGCCCATGGCTTACTAGCTGCAAATTCCCCGCGAATACCTGCAACAGTCTTTTCTTTATTATCGTCCCGACTCTAAATAAATGTTAACAAATGAATCAAACAACACATTAAAACAACTCTTTATGCTACTATCATTACGCTAAAATCCTCAGACCTATAAGCCTCCGAAAAAACTTTTCCGAAAAAGTCGTCCCGAAAAATTAACCATTATCTATTGAATTTTTTCTCGTAAATAATACGCGTGGAGCTCAGAAAATCTTGGACAAAACTCATTGGGACACCCCGCTCCCCTTCGCAATGTTGACCACAGTTAGCCTATTCACGGCATACAGTCACTCTTTCAGCGCAACATTGAAAGGGGGGGGGGAGCGGGGGAGGGGGATTCATGCAAGCCTTTGAACTGGAATTCAAGAATATTATGGCAAAGTGTCCCAACAGTTTTGTCCAAGATTGTCTGAGAATTTCGAGACGTTAGAACTACTCGCGTCACACAGTAAAAAGTGTCACTTTGTCTTGATGGGTTGTTTTGCAAAAGGGAATAAGTTTAAGTGCCCGATCGTTCAGGTAGTTGTTCTCAACAGTGACCTGTTTTTGGTTTACACTGTCTTAGCAGGTGAAAATAAAAAAAAAATATTGAAAAGATGTTCGTGTTTATGTATTTAAATTTGTTCAAAACAGTGACGTGTTACCTGATAAATGCATTTTAGAGAACAGAGGCACTGTTGTGTCCTGACTATTACTTTATTTTTAAAGCAATTTACCGAATTCGCTCAAGAAAAAAATATGCCGTATATGCAAACTTGACGAGACCGGCAGTGAAAGATAAGTTTAATCAAACGGTCTACCATTTATTTTGAAAGCAAATTTGGAAGCAAAACGCAATGGAATTGCTTCGGTTTAAAGAGGAAAAAACATGCGTAACCAGTTTCATGCAACGTGAAAAATGGAGTCACAGGGGTGCAATTTGCTTCAAAATATGCCAAAAACAAGCCTTAACTAACGATCTACCATCGTTATAATTAAAGGCTTGGCTCTCAGATGTGCTTTTAACATTTCATGGTAGATCGAGGCGCTCTTTTAGTTAATAACTCGTCTCCTTACCACCAGTTTGCAATAGGAGTCAGACTTTTCTATCCATGGAAGATATTGTTTTGGTTATATGTGTATATATAGTATCTATCGGAATAGAACGTCAGTATTCTGGCGATTACCCGGGTCTGAAAAATATTCAAAAGTCTCCAACCGTATTTCAAATGTGAAATCATTGGCTCTAAAATTGCCTCCTCCAAGTTTAAATTTGTATTTAATTGAGTTTGCATCTGGATAACGAGGTAGAATTGGTAGGCGTTCTGCCGGTACCTCCGCCCATGGCTTACTAGCTGCAAATTCCCCGCGAATACCTGCAACAGTCTTTTCTTTATTATCGTCCCGACTCTAAATAAATGTGAACAAATGAATCAAACAACACATTAAAACAACTCTTTATGCTACTATCATTACGCTAAAATCCTCAGACCTATAAGCCTCCGAAAAAAACTTTTCCGAAAAAGTCGTCCCGAAAAATTAACCATTATCTATTGAATTTTTTCTCGTAAATAATACGCGTGGAGCTCAGACAATCTTGGACAAAACTCCTTGGGACACCCCGCTCCCCTTCGCAATGTTGACCACAGTTAGCCTATTCACGGCATACAGGCACTCTTTCAGCGCAACATTGAAAGGGGGGGGAGCGGGGGAGGGGGATTCATGCAAGCCTTTGAACTGGAATTCAAGAATATTATGGCAAAGTGTCCCAACAGTTTTGTCCAAGATTGTCTGAGAATTTCGAGACGTTAGAACTACTCGCGTCACACAGTAAAAAGTGTCACTTTGTCTTGATGGGTTGTTTTGCAAAAGAGAATAAGTTTAAGCGCCCGATCGTTTAGGTAGTTGTTCTCAACAGTGACCTGTTTTTGGTTTACACTGTGTTAGCAGGTAAAAATAAAAAAATATTGAAAAGATGTTCGTGTTTATGTATTTAAATTTTTTCAAAACAGTGACGTGTTACCTGATAAGTGCATTTTGGAGAACAGAAGCACTGTTGTATCCTGCCTATTACTTCATTTTAAAGTAACTTACCGTGTTCTCTCAAGAAAAAATATGCCGTACATGCGAACTTGACGAGACCTGCAGTGAAAGAAGTTTAATCAAACGGTGTACCATTTATTTTGAAAGCAAATTTGGAAGCAAAACGCAATGAAATTGCTTCGGTTTAAAGAGGGAAAAAAGCATGCATAACCAGTCTTATGTAATGTGAAAAATGGAGTCACAGGGGTGCAATTTGCTTCAAATTATGCCAAAAGCCAGCCTTAACTAACGATCTACCATCGTTATAATTAAAAGCTTGGCTCTCAGATGTGCTTTTAACATTTCATGGTAGATCGTGGCGCTCTTTTAGTTAATAACTCGTCTCCTTACCACCAGTTTGCAATAGGAGTCAGACTTTTCTATCCATGGAAGATATTGTTTTGGTTATATGTGTATATATAGTATCTATCGGAATAGAACGTCAGTATTCTGGCGATTACCCGGGTCTGAAAAATATTCAAAAGTCTCCAACCGTATTTCAAATGTGAAATCATTGGCTCTAAAATTGCCTCCTCCAAGTTTAAATTTGTATTTAATTGAGTTTGCATCTGGATAACGAGGTGGAATTGGTAGGCGTTCTGCCGGTACATCCGCCCATAGCTTACTAGGTGCAAATTCCCCGCGAATACCTGCAACAGTCTTTTCTTTATTATCGTCCCGACTCTAAATAAATGTTAACAAATGAATCAAACAACACATTAAAACAACTCTTTATGCTACTATCATTACGCTAAAATCCTCAGACCTATAAGCCTCCGAAAAAACTTTTCCGCGCAACATTGAAAGGGGGGGGGGGCGGGGGAGGGGGATTCATGGAAGCCTTTGAACTGGAATTCAAGAATATTAATGCAAAGTGTCCCAACAGTTTTGTCCAAGATTGTAGCTGCATGCGTTTATGCATGAACGCAAGTTAGTGGACTTGCTTACATTGAAATGAGTACGGTCGACGAAGTTGCTTGATGAAGCAGTTCCGACAAAACAAAGTGGCATTTGTTGGAAAATGCAACCTTTGAAATTTATTTTGAAATCCCTGAACGGTATAAATTGTTTTCAAACTATATTTACACCTTTTTTCAACCAGAGAGGAAGCCTTCAATGCAGAACAATACATTTGAATGTGGAACTACTTCTTTATTTGTACATTACCACCTTACTATACAGGAGTTGTTCGAGCAAATCCCCTTATATAGAAATAGTTAAACTTTGTTGAAAATCCCCCTACGGAACAACTTAACATGACTGCGCAGCTGTTCGATTGTACGAACGAACAGCTCGGGATTGCAATATGAATCCAAACGGAACATGATTTAATATTCATCCGCACCGACCGCTTACGAAGGCACAAAAACACGTGACTGAACGAGCAATTCCTACAATCGAAGCTGTGGCTTCGATTAATAACCTACATACGAGGCACATACGAAGTGTGTGTGTGTGTGGGGGGGGGGGGGTAGTGGGGGTTTAAGTAAAAATCACTTAATATGCCAACAGGATGGGTCACACCTCCGCGATTTTCAAGATTTTCGATTTGGTCGGAACTTTTCTTAACCGGACCAGTTGGTTTTTATTCAGACTTTGTTGTAAGATGTCCATGCTATATCGATGTTAATGTCTCACGATAAACTGTTCTATACTACCTCTGCTACCATTAAATATAACTTTTATCGTTGAACAGAGCATACAGTACTTCAACAAACAATTCGATTTTTGAAAGGGTGTGTGCCCGCCGGAAAACGCTTTCTGTAGATCTGATGACACGAAAAAGTTATTCTACTTTTCACTTTCGTAGTCCTCTCATAAAAATCATCCATTTATACAGATTGGCAAAAGTTGGCTCTTTCTGACTTTGGATGACAATTTCAACCAAACCTCATAAAAAATCAGACCGTATACTAATCCTATTCGAAATTACTCCAGTGCTACCCACGGTTAACGACGCATCAACACGAGTGTCAATCAACTCGATAAAAAGTTCAAAGTTTAAATTTATTTTCGAGTAAGGTTTAAGTTCAAATTTGGTTTTCCTTTGGTCCCATCTTACGACAGGCGGGACATTTCGTGGACATATTCTACACCAACCAGCCAGGGGTGGCCCCAGAGGGGGGGATGGCCCCCCGTCGGGGAAGGTCGGCGATTTCGTCGGGGAGGTCTAAAAATAATAAAAATTGTAACCCTATTTTTAATGCATCGGTTTTAATCGCTTCTTACTAGCTCTGCCATCCCTCCTCCCATCTTCAATCCGTTCGCGCAAGGTCATTCCCCCTTTGGGGAATACTTCCCTCCCCCTGTTGTTGAGAAAATCCAATTTCATCGGGGATCTTTCATCTACAGGCCCACGATAAAAAATGTGGGCCTGCTAACTTCAGTCACCCCGACGGTCTTCTTGATTTTGCTTACTAGAAGACCATATTCTTAAAGGAAACTGACAATTCCAAGTTTTGCTTACAAAAACGAACGAGAGGTTGTTCATTTGCATGCAGTGTCCAATGGTACCTTTTCCAAAGTCCTCCCGACCCTCTGGCGAAGGGCCGTTCGGCGAAACCAAACTTGAACTGCTTCCCGAAGAAGCTATACGTCCACTGAAGGACAACCCTTAACGACCAACCTCACGGCCTTCAGACCATTTACATTATTGTTCTGTCATGCATGAATCCATTCTAGACCGGATGAAAAGAACAGATGCTACACATGATCTTAGCCAAAAGGCCGAGAAGCATTGCCCAATGGTCTGGTCTCTGACCCGCCCCGACAGCCGAAGTCTAGCAACGGTAACGAAAATGGGCCAGGCCGTTTTGAGCTCCACATAATGATAAACAGTGGCGTGAATAAGTTTCCCCTTAAGTCTGACTGAAAATCTATTTGAAGCCACCTTGTAGCATGACAGTTTTTCAAAGACGTTGGAAGTAAGATCAATTATAGTCTGGAGATCGGGCAGTCACTTAAACAAAAATCATCTATTTAGTGGATTTTGCAACTGAATAAAACGAAGATTCCTGGTAGAGTAAAAAAAAAACAGTATGTTTTCAATACCGCTGCATAGTTTTCCCCCGAAAAGAGAAAAGTCCATTACATCTAATTGTAGCAGTACCATTTATTTGGTAATTTTCTGATCACTTGGCAAGTTGGGTTTCTTTTATTGAAGTGAAATTTCCATATTAAAGGAAAGCTCAAAATAACGACTGCTCCATTTCTAGTTACAAGTCTGGGAAATGCCATTTTCGGGTGTCCGTGGGGTTAGCTTTTTTTTAAACAATTTTCTATACATTCCGCGCTAACTGATGGGTGGCGCTCCGCTTAGATAGTACTTTGGTCGAAAAATTACTCAACAGAACAATGCATGTTTGCATATTATTCTTCTTTTTGGGCCAGTATTACAAAGTGAAAATTTTATTGCGAAAAGAAGTTCAAAATAATGACTATCGCTACTTTGTTTCTAGTTACCAGCCCGCCGGGGAAATGCCTTTTCCTGCTATCTGGGGGTTCTTCATTTTTCAAAAATATCTGTGCGCTCCACTTATAGTCTTTCGGGCAATATTACATTTTTCGGATGGAAGAAAAACAAAACAATTCTGTCCTCTCTCAAACTGAAACACTCCCGTCCGCCTGTTTCAGAACTTCAAATATATGGGAAGCCAAACTTTTTCCTCGGGAAAATTTTCCAAAATGGTCCGAGGGCATTAATCTGCCTGATGATATTCAGTAACCACAACAAAACTGTACAAAACGACACATCACCCCTACTTGATTTTTCTTATAAGAAGGTCAAATTCTTCCATAAAACCCCCAAAATCTGTCATAATATAAGCTTCAGATTGTTAAAAGTGGCAAAATTTTCTAATTTTGATGGATAATCAGTGCAACAAATAACCAGACAACTCTGTTAATCACCCCGACATTCTACCTTATTTTGCTCTTGAAAGGCATATCACTCTCTATATAGGACTCAATTCTTTTTATTATAACCTTACCAAAAACTAAATTTTCTTATATTAAATTCCAAAATATTTGCAATATAATAAGCTCCTAATTTTCAAATCTTAATTGTTCAAAAAAGGATTAAAACTTTTCGGGCAAACTTTTGTCTCGTCTTGAGACCTTACAGTACGTAAGCCTAGAACGATTAAATGCATAACCCCAACAGAATTTTAGCTCTCGTTTTTTTAATTTGCCCATATGAAAGATGGATTCCTCAATAAACACCCCCAATTTTTGATCGTCCTTACAAGAGCCAAATTTCTTTCAAAAAATAAACTTCAGATTTTTAAGTATTTGTTTAAAAATTAGCCAAAATTTCAGCACGCTGCGCGGGCCTCCAATTCTGTGAAGTTACGTCCCACCGGGACGCATTCATCGCCTTTGTCGGGGTCTTGAACTGCTGGCCTCCCTGTCGGGGAACTTGCCTGCCCTGTCGGGAAAATCCTGCCTCCAGCCCACATGTGAAAAACCAGGAAGAGGATGAGTATTAACGGTCTTTTGTGCATTTTATATAGGCGAGAGTCGAGAACAAACTACTCGCCACACACCACCTCCTCACCTTACCTGGAGTTTAACGTCATACCCATGACCCTAAATATTCCAGAATTTTCCAACGGGTTGGTCTGAAATGGGTGTATGGGACACGGGCCTTCTACCGAGAGCCCTTTCTTCACCAGGACGGTGCGGTGGACGATCCATGCTTCCATCCCATTTCAAAAATAGTACAATATCATGAAAGTTTTGCATTAGGCTAACAGTCAGTTAAATCGGTTATCAAATTGATAATTTCTGAATGTTGAGATATGAAGCCAATCATTAGCCTTGTAAACGTAAGACGACTTCAACAACGCTATCGGGCGGGCTTCGATCACCAACATGATCATTCTTCTTCGTCCATTATAAATTAGATTGAGCTCGATTATTTTCCAATGCCCACGGCGACTCCAAATAACCTATCCAAATCGAAACACCACGGGTAATGCCGTGAGCGCTAGTGACGGGTTTGACAGGGATGGGTGGATCTAACAGTACCGATGTTACATTATGGGGCCTCTTGAATTAGACGTGAGTGGTACGACAGTTGCTCCTAATGACCTTAAGGAACATGATATATAATTTTGCGGGTCCCTTTGTGTGGGGACCCTTAAGCAGGTTTCCTGGTGACTGCAATTAGACATGCATGTGTCCATGGATGGAGAAAACGAGTAGAAAAAGGGCATCTCAATGAAACTTAGAAACTAAGAAAAAGCAGGAAAACGTAAATAATTTGTGGTGTCTTCAAATTGCTATTTTGTCGGACGCGTTGCGCGCAAATACCTCAAAAAATTGCAAATTAGTTGAAGGTAGGATAGTTTTGTTGCCTACTTAGCAGGCATGCAATTTCATTTTTAAAAACCTTTAACTTTTCATTGTGATGACTTCATTTTGTGAATAGTATCCAGTGTCCTCCGAAGTTCTCATCTCCCTTGCCTACTTCCAGTGTATTGCCTCTCGTCTACCCCACTATGATACTAATACAGGAAATGGTCGAACTTAGTATTATATTACATTGATTGTCTGGTATTTAGTTAGTATCCAACAGTGGCAATGTCTTCAAAAATCCTATGTCCCGGGGTTTCACAATAAATATTCTCCAAAGCTTAGAACAATCAATCAAACTCTCGTAAGATCTGATTTTGATGGCATTTAAACGTTAAATATTCTTTCACTGCAGGTTAAAGTCACTTTATCAGACTATATATGTAATACATGGATATTTAGGCCTACTTTCTATTTCAAGCAGAGAAATAAACTTACGGATGAACAATTTCGAAGGTGAAGGGCGATTAAAGGATAGTGGTGTATAAGTGTTCAATGTTCATGTTTTAGTTAATTCTTGGCAGGGTGTACAGAACTGTCAAGCCACATTCATACGTTCCCTTCTATTTTTAGAGAAACGGTTTTATCAAGTGTTGCATTTTAAAGCGGATTTTTGTAATTTTTTAGCTTTTTGTTCTATTGAAGAAATTTTCATAATGGCATACTTATTTTTTTACATAGTTTCTGAATCTTTGGTTTTTTCCCAACCCCCTCCCCAACTCCAGGATCGCCCCTCCCCGATTCTCTTCCTTGGCCACTTCCAGCAGGGAGAGGTCAGCTCTGACAACTCTCCGCTTCCAGTGAGTTGCCTTTCGACGACCCCACTCACACACACAGGAAAATGGTCGCCGTTGTTATTACTATTATGTTTTTGTTGTTTTCCTGGTATTTGGTTCGAATCCAACAGTACACTTGTCTTTAGACATCCAATGCCTCCGAGTCTCACATTAAATTTTCTCCAAAGCTAAGAATTATCAATCATATACTGTTGGATAGCGACTTTGAACATTCATTGTGAAATAGCGCCCCCACTTTTTTGAAACGGTCGCGTACAACTTTAACATCGCGTCGAATATATTGTTTATGTTTGGCTGGCTGGAATGCTCTCGATATCAACTATTCAGTCACATCGCAACTGCTCGAAAAGAGCTTCCTTCTCTTACATTTTATGCATGGCTTTTCGTGACGTCATAAGGATTTGAATACTAATTAGCTAAAAGTCATGACTTTTAAAGTCAATTATCTCAGAAACTAGGAATCAAAAAATCTTTAAAACCGTGAAAATCAATAAATAAGATGTAAAAAATACTTTCGGTGCCTGGTTCTGAGTGAACTTATGGGTAAAAGGGAGGATTTTAGACCATTTTATGAAACGTCCAAAATGGGTTTCAAATGCTCTGCAAAATCGTTCAGCATTTATTCGGTGTTGTTTTAAACTACTCAGTTTTTACTTCAATAGAGAGAAAATTTTGTTTTCTATCTAGTGGTACCACTTTTGCACTATAAAACATTCTCAATGAGTCAGGTACTCGGTAAATTCCACCACGAATCGATTGTGGCGCCCAGAGTATATACACAGTATAGTGGGCCTACTTTCGCGAAATGAACGTTAATGTAGGTCGTCCTATGTAAAACGTTACAACAGCAGCCTAATTCATCATCCTCACCAATATTGTTCCCATTTCAGAGAAAATGGTGTGATACTTGCTCCTTCGACATTTTTGCAACATTTTGTTTGTTGTTATGTCATTTACAAATTAAACTAATCAGTAGTGTTGTACTAGAAGGCTATATATTGTTTGAATGTGATATGCCTTTATACACATACAACTTCAAAGTCATGATGGCAAGCTCTGTTGACACAGAGCAAAACTGCATCTTGTTTGCACCAAAACAGTGAAAATCACCTCACTTTAAAAAGAGTTGGGCTAACTAAAAAGCTGGTTTAAAAATCATTATACTAGGAAACTCTATCAACTTCAATCCAATGTTCATTCTTTGAAAAAAAAAAAAATAAATTCTATGCATCATGTAGTACACTCAGTCAGCATAATACATTGAGCAAGAAAATGAATGAGAGACCTTCTAAATGGGCCTGCTTAGACAGGAAGGGCCTTGCAGGAAAGATCATCCTACAATGTTTAACAAGTGCTATTGATTTTCCTCATTTACTCTGGGTAAAAATGAAAAGTACTGAAGGCAAAGGCAAATACCAATGTTGCAAGGGAAGGAGTATATCAGCTGAGGTTTGGCAAATGGGATATCTTACTCTGAATTCCTTGTACTGAATTTCTTTTCACATGAAATACTGGTCCTAAAAATAACATGATGATAGCTGGACTGCTAGGATTATAATTCATCACTATCCTGTCCTCTTGTGAGGTGACGGAATGTTCCGGGCTCATTTCTACTGGCAGTAGGCCAGTTTGATATGCCTGTAGTACTGTATCTCAAACAGTCAATGTAACAATACAGTTTTTTTTGCAGGAAACTACCTAAATGTTGCCCAATATGATTCTCCTTTATGTGACCTCCTTAAAGATCAGAAATTAAGCACCACATTGAGGTGAGCTTTTGGGACAATTCAAGTTAGCAAGGATAAGATTGAGTTTGAGGGATGGTAATTCTTGTAAGTGAATAAAAATTATATAAGCTAGGTATATGCCATACAGCCAGTACTCACAGCACTAATTTCTGTTTCCACTGAAACCGCACTCCTTCATTAAAGTTAACCAGAACGTTTTAAAATGCAAGTCACAGTTCAGATGGCAGTACGTAATTGCCCATGAGGTAAGGTTTTTAAATGATATAAGCTTATAAAGGGCTAGAAATTGTATAAATTGCAAAGCTGCAGCTTTGCAATTTATAGGCTACCTATGGGACTTTATAGAAATAGACAACTTGAACTTAATTACACAGTATACCACTATATACTGTAGGTCGATCTATTATGGAAAATGATGGAAAGGACTGAGTTTTTCTGTTTGTGGCACAGTAACTGTCAGGTAAGAAAGAATATTAACCCGTGAATATGTGCAGACTGAAGTAGTTGAACCCTCTAAATTTGGAGTTTGTTTACTTAATCCAGGTTGACTTTATCATGATTCATACGAGTCCCAGGTTTACCGACTTCACAACAAAGTTACATGTAACTTATTGTAAGCCCCCCACTTGCCAACATTGCAATGTTACTGAATATGCCATGAAAACTGAAGCTTCAAATTTCATAGACTACAAGTCTACAAACAACACTGGAAATTTTTAAGAATGTAAATGCAATGGGTACCTGTCCTGCAAATCCCACAGTATAATAGTCGTTCATTATTTTTTTATGACCGACGTTATCCGAGCCATACTGGAAATTGGAATAGTACTAACAGTAACGTTGTAGGATATACAACGTTAACTGATGTGTACATTTACCAATACCATATGTACTATAGTACATACTACATACATATTGTACGCTAAATACCCCTTCGGGTTTAGCAGTTGTTTACAAAACAATTTATAAATTAAACTACGTAATTTTGGTATCAACAGAAAGCCTATACTATAATCTTCAAACGTCGATACAAAAGAATCGTTTTACATCCCTCAATGAGTCAGGTACTCGCAAAGTTTGAGGTCCTAATTTGAGACATAAGAATCGACTGCCTCTTTTTGGGAGCGTATTTTTGCAGTATATGTTTGAAAAAACCTAAAAAATCTTTGATTTCTCAGAGAAGGAAAGATCAAAATGTCCACTTACCGTGTCGGTGTATCCATTTATACGCCTACTTATACATTATTCAACATATAGGGGGAGACCCTTGTTAGTCACAGTTCCGCGAAATCTCATTTGCGCAGATCTAAAAAAGGCGGGAATGCTAGAGAAGTGGTCACTTGGCTTCATTAACTGTACAGCTGCGTGTTGACTGTATTTGTCTCATATGCGATTCAGGCGATCAACCAGCAACAACATAACAGCATTGTCCTCATCTTTTCCTTTGATATTTCCTGGCAATTCATGTATGTCATTGAGCTATTTATACCAGAGTATGAATATTAACTATGAAATGAGACTCGGACAAGATAAAGGGAGATGAATCTATTAATTTTAGTGCTTGAACGGTGAAATTATCAACTTAGTGACTGGGGTTTGTCACGGTACTTGCGGGCATATAAACTCAGTAGCGACACGGGTATGTTTTCTGCGATATATTGCGCAATTACTTATAACAGTATGTTTATGCTGGAGACCACAGTGTTTGATCGTTAGATATTGGCGTTACTGAGATAACTGGAATCTACAGATTTCAAGTAGCATTTTTATGGTTTATTTATGGTACTGAGTATTCACTGTATTCTGCATTTATACTTTTGATGATGTGAAGGAACTTAAGCGATGTGAGATGGTAGATAAGACAGACAGACATTATATTTGTTCATTTATGGGCTAATGGTAAGTGCAGGCTAGGAGATTAGAGAGTTGATGGTTGATTATTCCAGCCTGACATACATATTAACCTATAGTTTTTCCTTTATTTTCTATGACTTTGAAGCATTTCTTTCCAGGTTGTGATATATATATGCTGTTAGTTATTTAATTTATTGTTTACATATTGTTGTTACTGTGACTTGACTACGGTAAGTCAGTGATTGAGTATAAATAGATATGCGATTCAGGCGATCAACCAGCCACAACATAACAGCATTGTCCTCATCTTTTCCTTTGATATTTCCTGGCAATTCAGATGAGGGAATGCTCGCACCTAGGCCTACGCCTGAAGATACAGATTGTAAGTACAAGAACGTGAGAAGGAGGTAAGTCACGTTGAATGATAATGCTATAAAACCTTACGTCATTGAACCACCTAACCGGGGTAACAATACTAATGCAATCATCAAAACTCTCATAAGATCCGATTTGCATCACTAGTAAAGAGCAATTATCTTACACCGAAACGCTTTCGTGTTTTGACATGTGTAAGTTACAATTGACAGTAGTTCCTTAATCTCATCAGGGTAACCGCAACCATCGCGGATTACCACAAGGGTGATCATGCCTCTATTCAATTTGGTAAGTACTCATTGCCAATGCCAAAGCCCCAAAAGAGCACAAAGCGACCTTTTCAACAATGCGGTGTTGTATCTCATCAGGTGTACGTACAAATTGCATAGCCGGGCTACATTTAGGTAGTACGGGCGAGCCGGGCGAGCCGGGCGAGCCGGTGTAACAGAGTAGTCTCGCCGGTTGAGTTAAACAGGGCGGCGGCCTTACTCTGCGACCCTTGCCCAGTGAGTTAGCCGGGCAAATGCATTCCATGACATTATATCTCTATGGTAGTTTTACAAAATTATGCGATGGCGCGTCCGTCCATAACGTTACTGGCTAGCTAGCTAGGTAGCTGTTGTATACTGTATGCATGTGTCACTAGCACTCGCGTAGTACTCGCTCCAACATTGAAAGGCAATGGCTGCCGAAAACTGATGGTGAAGTTTGCAGAAGAGCTGACGGGGAACTACCCGCCAACATTTCAAAGTGACAGCCGTAAGAGACGCCTCCGGTTTTTGAGGGAGAGATAATAATTAATGTCATTCTGTATACAACTGAAATTACTGAATGGAAGTTGCCGAAATTGTTCAGAAATAGCCTAAGTTAGGCCTAGGCATATGCACATGTGCAATTATTACCATACGTTAGGGGCCTAGGCCTAGCCCATTTGGTAATGTACGTGGTACTTTGGTAGGCTAGGCTTGAGAAACTTTACAGACATTTATTACTTTTGGTGCTCACGTAAGAAATTCTCGATGAAAATATAAGGTAGGCCTAGTGGGCCTATAACTAGGGGCCTAGGCTAGGCCTAGTCCTTGAACAGAACCGTGTGCTACGCTTAAGTTAACGGCAGGACCTAGCATCCCTGATAGCAAAATTTGGTCGGTCCTCTGACGGCCCACTGTCGGCCACTTTGGCGGACCTTCGGAGAAATGTCCAATGGCTCGTTGACGGTCCTGTAATGGGCATGATTCTGATTGGTTCAAAACTGCCTTCCCATCATGCACTTACGTGTGTCAATCCAGCGGGTCTTTGACGACTGACCGTCGGCCATGATGGCCACCAGACCGCCAGATTTTGCTTGCGGGTATAGTCCTGTTCAAGGAATAGGCCTAGATGGCCTAGGGCCTAGAGATTTTTAGGCCTAGGCTATGTAGCCTCAAACGTAAGGCATGTCACACTAACAAACATAACATAACAGGTTGAAGGGCAAAGGAGGGCCAAGGCCTCATAAGATGCCCTGAAGTCCAAACCGTATCCAAAACTCAAACCATCAAACGTAAACAAACAGCCCCAAACAATCGATCAGATTATATACCACAGTCATGGAAGAACTTGTCAATGTTAACCTTAAAGCAGTGTACTGATGGGGAGTTTACTACCCAGTCTGGCAGACAATTCCACTAGTCGTTGAAAACTCTACGGGAGAAACTGAACTTCATAATTTCAAGCCTTGCAAAAGGCTTTTCGAGCTTTTTACAATGCTGTCAAACACGAGAATTACTTTTGACCATTAAATGACTTCAAGACAAATGGGGGTTTCTTTTGGAAAGAAACTTGCTGTACATGTACAAGGGCCCATATTCAATTGATGATTGTAATTATTGTTTGCAGGTGCAAAGGTCATTTGAAGTGGTCAGATGTCAAAGAGTTTTAAATACCTTTGAAAATGCTTGCTCATATCGCATACTGTGCGGTACATTGTCCCTTCAGTAGAGTGAGAAAAAAAGCGCACCAAGGTGGCCGTCTGCTATGGTTTTGAGTGAAAAATTGGACTTGCTCAAGTATTTCACCATATTTTGCAAGAGAGTTGAAATATTTTTTGGTCAAAAATCACCTCACGTATTGCAGGAATATGATATTGTTTCCCATTCAAGTATAACCTTTGCCTAAAATATTACAGTCGTTGTCAAATGAGACGATTTACAGGTATAAGTTCACGGCCCCCATCTTGGTGCGCCTTTTTTGCCCCAGCCGGTGGGGACCATTTACGGATAGGAGGTACTTGTTACATGCTCTGTCCATGTATATAAGTCCGTGGCTTTACAAAGGGCAAGTGTAGCCAACACAACTTGAACTAGTAGTGTAGTATACTGTCAAACTCTCAATGAATGCAAAATGACACTACAAAGAGCAGCAAAAGGGTAAGTACTACACATAGTTTTACTTCCACCATGGGCCGTCAGATTTGCTCATTGTGTAATTGTTGCAGTGTGTATAAAAGCTGCTTTTAAACCATTGGTTTCTCTTATTGATCAGAATAACGAGTCCTAAACACTATTCTAAGGAAGATTCAAGAAAAGTTAATCATGTCATTGGTCATTGTCAAAAACAAACTAGTATTGTAGTTAAATATTTGGGGAATTTTGGTTTGTGTGTCTTTCACCAAATAAGAGTACATAATACTTTTTTCTCTCATAGATTGTCATCACCAATCTGTCCAGTCCAGCCTTGCTACAAGAGATTTCCATGGACCACCAGATGGCACTTGCTTATGCTTTTGCTTAAGAATGTGCAATAAGAAATCATTCTTGGCAGGCATAAGGATGCATATTTGTTGGTTCATGGACTAAACAACAGCGGTGAACATCTAAGTTCAGCTGCAGTATGAATGCAGATTGAACAACTTAATCTGACATATTACCAGTCTGTCAAGTGCAGTGGAAGAATAGATATCTGTGTACTACCAGCTGACATTGGCTTAAATGCTTTTGCCTGAGATTGTGCAATAAGTGAGGATGCAAATATCAGACCACTAACTTCATTGTTTCACAGGGGAAGCGAACCCTCCCCCTCTTCAGTCCCACAATATCGTCATGTGAGGGTATTTCTGTACCCTGCCCCTTCAAGTTCTCTTCTACCCTGTCCCTTTTCACCTTCTCCTGCTGGGTGTAGCCAAAATTCACCAAAAAGGGGACAGACCCTACCATTGAGTGCACTGCTAACACTTGTATGGACTCTTATGCAGCCATTTAGGTGTGAAGTGACAAGCTAACATCTCAGTATATGAAAAGAAAGCATACAGTTAAAACCTATATGTGGCCTTAGGGAGTTGGCTGATGGTGCACAGCCCTTTGCACGTACAGTGTTTCATACAGCTATAATTCCCCAGGCTGCCCCTCTTTCACTGAAGCTAGGAGTCTGCATACATGTATTTGTTGGTTCCTCGACTAAACAACAGCAGTGAAACTGAAACATCTGATTTCAGCTATGATCTAGTGTGCATCAGAAACTTTAAAGGGCAGGAGCAGTCATCCCAAATTGAAGAAGTGTAGTAGACTGTCCAGTTTCATGATTGTCTGTTGGGAGTCATGTTGCAATGTTTCTTCTCTTCAAGTGTGAAATTTACCAGAAATAACTGCTTGGTTTACCTACTTTGAAGATACTTTGAAGAGAAATAAGATGAAAATTGAGTTATTTATCTTTTTCTTCAAAATAACTTTGGGGGTGGGGGTTTGCTCTTTACCTTTAAATATCCTCATTGGACCAACAACAACAGCATATCCTAGTGTCACCCCTTGTGTGTATTGCTAGTGTTTTTTAATTAAATTTATTTCCTTTAGCTTTAGCCTTGTGTGCATTTTGTTATGAGTTCAAACTGAGTGTTGGCCAGCAGTATTCTATTACTTTTCAATGGCTTTAAAGGTAGTTGTCAGCAAGTTCAGAATTTCTAGATAAAACAAAGTGATTAGACCTTACCATTCCTTCATCAAACTCCTTTTGTGTTTGATTCCTTGCCGAAGGCAGGCAAGGAATCTATGCGATGGTGATGTCGTGTGTATGTGTGTGTGTATGTGTATGTGTGTGTATTTGTATTTGTGACGCTCCTTGTAATCCCGATATCTTGATGTAGGAATGCCTGACACTTTTCATATTTGGTATATAGGTTTGCCATGGTGAGAGAAAGAACCCTATTGTTTTTGGTGGAGGTAAGATCAGAGGTCATTTGAGGTCACCAGAGATCAAAGACCAAAAACCTTTAGTTAGTAATGACCGACACTTCACCCACCAACCAAAGCAATGCTTTTTTTCATCTACAAAACTTGATTCCATTTAAAATGCCCGTTTTCAGTGGTTTATGAGGAAAACCAAGCACCCCTTTTCGGCAAAGAATCACTAAGCCTTTTTTCTAAAAGACCCCTTGACTCTCTGGCAAAGAACCAAGGGCCGAAAACCAAACTTTTACTCCCGGAGGAGTTCTGCTTCCTTAAGGTACGTTCACACTTGTCCGGCAACGGCAACGGCAACGGTAACGGCAAAAATATCCCACACAATAGAAAATGAAAGACTGTTCACATTAGCACGGCAACAGCAATGCGGCAATCCGGTAAAAATGCGTCCGGCAAAAAAGTAATCGCACATGGAGCGATTCAACACCATTTGCCGTACGGCAGAAAACCTACCAACTTCAAAGTGTGCAAGCATCTGCCTGTCTGACCAGCGGGAGCCAACGGTACGGGGGCAGGGACGTTCTGTGATATTCCGCCCAAAACAGTGCACAAAATTATTTGGGTCCGTGCAACTACAAGATGCCTCAAAGATCTGACTTATCTGACCAGATTATAGAAAAACTGGCCATTCTTGTCCAAAAAGAATCATTCATATACGATGTGACAAATCAGGGTTACCATGATAAAGTATAACATGTGTGAAAAATAGCAAAGGAATGGGGAATCTCCAATTCAATGGTAAATTTTTATATCATTTACGTTGATAGCAAGTATTGTTAGTAGTATTATAACAATAAGCCATCAATCATAACTTTTGTTTTGTCCGTGATGTAACGTATGCCAGACTTGAAAAAATACATGATTAGGCTATAAATTATTTCCTCTTAAGTAAAGATCTATAGGCTACTGCATTGCAATGTTTATTAAGGAACATGGGTCGCTCACTTTTTTTCCTTGAAACGTATGTCTATTTTGCCTGGCCCGACCTGAATTCTAACCCAGACAAGCAAAATGCAGTCACGGTGGCAAAGGAAGAATATGAAAGTGGTGTGTGTGGGGGGGGGGGGGCAATTTTGGACTATGCACCTCACTCTACGCCATTGACCTAAGGGTACACATTTGATGCTGATTTTTCCCTTTTTCTACGAACAAGAAAGATTTATTCTTAAAAAAAAACTAGATGCCACACCTCATTTTTTCCAAATGAAACTGCGCACTGAAAAAGGTGGGAATATTCGTTTTTTGCCAGCCATGCTGTAATAGATAAGTAAGTATATCTATGCCATCTTCAGCAATGCGACAGTGGCTTAGCTAGACTTTTTCCGGGGGCATTTTCTGATAACACTGTCACGAAAGTATTTGGCTCAAGTTCTGTTCAGCTTTAATTATTCTGCTGTAACCATTTTTTCCTCTTCCGCCCTTTCTTCTGATCTATTTTATACGCAATTGCCATTAAAAATATCAGCTCCTCATCAATTTCTGCCATGTTCGAAAATCAAATAATGGAACCAGGGAGGTGTGATTAGTTACACCTCCCTGATGGAACAAATTTGTCAGGTTTAAATTTCAGTCAGTATCATCCGGTGAAATTTTTACCGTATGAGGTAATGATTTTTGCCGTCATATGTGAACAGCTGTGCCGGATTGCCGTTGCCGTTGCCGTTACCGTTGCCGTTGCCGTTATATGTGAACGCACCTTTAAGGAGCTAAACATCCCAATGGACAAGAACGCCCTATAAAGGGCAAACATGTGTGGTCCTGCTCTTGACTGGCTGAATAGAACAGAAGCCACACCCTGGATGCAGTTTAACGTCATGCCCAGGAACCACTAAGCCTTTTGGCTTTCTGGTACTATTTTACTGTGTTATACCATGCTATCCTCAATTTAGGTTCGACAGGTAGAAGATTAACAGCCCACTTAGCGTGACTACGGGTAGCTGGGTGTGCGATATCCTTAATAACCTATCAGATAAATCTTTACCATTTGCCTGTCCTTTTTGACCAACCAGCGATCTTTTACCATTTCGGCTGCAGAAGTTTCAACTGTTTGCATTACTTGTCAACCTTAGAAACAGAACCCATAAATCTGGACAAAGCACAGGACGCAATCGAAAGTTAAGAGAATATGTAACCACATTCCTAGAGTTGGTATAGGAATACTTCTAAGGCCTGACAGGTCACAAACTGTACTAAATTTGACTACGTGTTAAGTAATATAAGAAATAGTAAAGAATTCTTATGTTTTTCTTAGCAAATTAATAGGGCCCAAAATTCTATAAAAGGGAGAAATTTTTGTGTATTGGCATGACCTCAGCCAGAGGATTGGAGGAGTCCAGAAGTATCCTTAAGCATGAAGTTAGTTAGCCAAACTTTCGTAACTATTTCAGAAATCGTATACTGCATCATTTTATCATCTCTTCGTGATTCTATTCAACCCGTTTGAGTCCGTAGTTACTTGTAAATAAACTTATAACTTTAAACCGTTCGTCGTGCGTCTTGATTTGCTTCTATCGTCTTTCAAAGAGTTGAAACGCGACAATATGTATATATATATATATATATATATATATATATATATATATCTATATATCTATATATATATATAAATATATGTATATATATATATATATATATTATATATATTATATATATATATGTATATATATATATATAAATATATATACCACTAGATTGAACATTAGGGGGAAATTTGTATATCTTGATACGTTTAGGCGAAATGAAAAACAATAAAATACATAACTGTATATTTTGCCATTAAGGTAAAACATATACATGTACGTAAATTCCATAGTCCATTAGTTGTACGTGTTAACAGATAGGCGTCCGTAATTTGGTCAACATTGAAGTAATTAGGTATATTACGTACCCCCATATGGAATTTACTATACACTAACGTATTCCCATTAAAACAGTGTATGAAAACGTAAAGGGGAACGTACATTTTCCCCCTAACGGTAATTTCCCCCTAACGTTGAATTTTTTGCCCAAAAATATATAGGTCGAAAAGAGGTAGTAAAAAGTGACCTCGTCAACATTTCAGGCCCCAACGGCAATAGCTTTATTGCCAAACAAAGATTCTCCTGCATTTCCTCTAATGTAGTTTATATTTTAGCATGTGGGAGATGTAACTCGTTGTATGTGGGAGAGACCTAGCGCCGCCTCGCGGATCGAGTCACCGAGCACCTTAGGTCCATCAAACAGAATCTCCATGGATACCCGGTGGCTGCACATTTTAATCCCCCTTCACCTTGTTCTATACAGCATTTAACCATTACGGCAGCTGTAATGTGCCGAGGCTCCGATCGTGACCGCCTTAGTGCTGAAAACCGACTGATCATGAGGCTAGGTACTCTCGCTCCACACGGCCTTAACGTTAGAATTGACCTTTTGTAATATTCACCCCTTTTAAGCCATTTTATACTCCTTTTACACTTACCCGTTCGTGCTCATTTTTTAATGTGTAGCCCTAATTATTATTTTTTCCGGACCTAGTTTTTGTCTACTTTTTTCCCCCTTTTTCAGACCATGTTCGATTTGTACGTGCACTTTTTCATCCAGGACGCTCTTTTTCTTTTTGATTTGTGTTTCATTTTTCGCACTCATGTTTTCTGACAGTCACTTTCGTTCGGTTCTGTTTTTACAGCGATCGCTTCGGATTTGATGTTTGTCGTGTCCAGTTGTTACTGTTGGTTGTTCAGTTTGGTTTTTGCCACCTGATGAAGGGTTTATACCCGAAACGTCGTGGAGTTTTCCGCAAACTTTTAAGCACTTTTTACCACCTCTTTTCGACCTACACATTTCAACAGTGCTCCGCAGCATTTCAAACCTTATATATATATATATAATTGAAAAATGGTCCACGTGTATTCCAATAAATAAGATGAAAACATGTAAAAAACAACTCATAATTGACGAAATAGGAATACTGGTTAAAACATTTATTGTTGAAATTTTCGATCCACCTAGGATCGTCCTCGGCAACTTATAGACTGGCAAAATTTACAAAGTGACTGTCAAAAGGGCAGTAGCAGCATTGAAAGATTTAAAACCCTAAAAGAATTCAAAATGGACCCCAACCAGTACAGCATTAAAAGAATAAAAACATTTATAAAGGAACTGCTAAGATAGAAGAAAGCAGAAATGTACAGTAAAAAGTGCAGTGACAAAACTTCCCAGGCCGCAGTAAAAACTATACGTATAAAGGCGTATTGAAAAAAGTTATGTTATATATATGTATATATATATATATATATATATATATATATATATATATATATATATATATATATATAGGTAAACAGATTGGAATGATAAAAAGTGTTAAAATTCGGAAGAAAGCTCCGCAACGTTTCGGGTATGTACCCTTCATCAGGCGGCAAAATAATAACTGATCAAAAACGATATTCAAAAGAAACAACAAACGCGTACCGATACAACTCGATCGGCGCGCGTACAAAGGCCAAGCACCTACGTCAACGCGCTGTGTGTCTTGTTATGTCCCCATCAACTCCTTACAATCGTTTCTAAGTCCCTGTAGTGCGGACGCTCTGGTAACACACGCACTACCCATGACAACATCCACCCAGCAAGCCAAACCAAAACGAGCCGACGTCAAGCGTACAACCTCTTTACAAAGGGATTGCCAATAATGAAATGTTTGCCTACTTCACGCCGCAATTTTAAACACAGCTAAACGACGCAACCGTGCAAAACAAGTTAATAGTGATGACGCGATAAAAATTAAAAGTAATAATAAATACACGCTAGGCGATTATGATGTCATTATGAACGGACTTTGCAAGGAAAATTGAACACGATCAATTTAAGTTCAAGTTCGGCAAACAATCCGTTGTAAAAAAATAAACACAGTCTATAACAGTTCAAGTTTGACGTTCAGCCCGTTAGGAGCTAGAGTTCCTAGCCTTACTATCAGTCGATTTTCGGCAGTAAGACGATCACGGTCGGAACCTCTGCATGAGATGGCCGCCGTGACCATCAGATCCTGTATAGAACAGGCCGATGGGGGGTTAAAATGGCTGGCAACCGGGTAACCTGGAAGGTTTTGCCTAATGGATCTCAAGTGTTCAGTAACCCGATCAGCTAATCGACGTTTAGTTTCACCCACATACATCATGGCACAGCGCTTACAAACTAGGATATACACTATATTAGTAGTCGTACATGTAAAATGATGTTTGACGTCGAAGGAGTTGTTGTTGGGACCGTAGTAGATGTAATACTTGTAAACTTGTTAGCAAAGACAGGCTTCTGTCTGTTGTAGGTCCCAACAACAACTCCTTCGACGTCAAACATCATTTTACATGTACGATATATATACTTCAATATATTTAGTTTCCAGATGTATTCACTGAGTGCAGTTGCGTTTCTTTTGTCTTTGTGTTCAAAGCTAGACTTGTGGGCGGTGTATCTTGTTTTGCATGTGTTCTCTGTTAAACCAATGTATGTTTCTTCGTTGTGGTTGTCGTGGCGTGTTACAGTTGCTTGGTACACAATGTTGTTCGTGAGGCAGTTGCCTTCCAATGGGCACTCACTTTGCTTTCTGCAATTGCAGTTGCTTCGCGTTGCTGGTTGTACTCCCTGTTTCGCCAGTATGTATTTGTTGTGCGCTGATATAATTTGGTCTATGTTTGCCATGCAGCTGTAACTCAGTTTCACCGTGTTCCTGTTGATTAAAGTATGTAGTTTGTGCCCAGGTGGGAAGCAGCTGTCCAAGAGGTTAAAGAATTTCTTGCCAATGTTGGTTGTGACACTGTCACTAAACGGGGGGTTGAACCAGGTTATGTTCCCATTTCGTCTTCGTTTCGGGGCTCCCTTGGAATGACTGGTGCTAGGGGGTTGGGTCTCGTACTTTAGGTTGTACCCATAGCCACTTCTTAGTAATGCTTCTTGGTACAAGGGTGATGATGTGTTGAATGTGTTTTCGTCGGAAGAAATGTTGGATAGTCTCCTGTTGATGCTTTTTTGGATGTTCTTTATGATAAGTGGGGGGTGGTTGCTCTGTTTGTGCACATAGAGAGGGGTGTTGTTTGGTTTCATGTATGGCTTCTATGTGCTTGTGCTAAGATCAAGGGTAAGGTCTAAGAAGTTCACTATTTTTCTGTTTGCTTCAATTTCTATTTTAAGATTGTTATTTGAGAATATCTTGCATATTTCTTTCTTTATTTTTTCTGTTTGCCTTGGTGTTGCTTTGCAAACAGCCAAACCGTCGTCTCTGTATAGGCCGACAATCATGTTAATGTGCTGAAGTTGTGATAGGAGGTACAATCCTATTAGTTCACAAGTTTCAGCACCGTCGAAACTACCCATGGTGACATCGAATAAAGATTCGGTACGTTTGCACCGTGGTGTTTCAACGTTGAACAGCATAGTTCTCTTTGTGTGGAAGATAATATGCCTATATATATATATATATATATATATATATATATATATATATATATATATATATATATATATATATATATATATATATATATATATATATATATATATATATATACATATATATACATATATATATATATATATATATATATATATATATATATAATACATAAAATTGTAATGCACGAGTTACGTCTGAGTCCCACGTCTCACGTCTGAGTCCCACAATCTCACGTCTGAGTCCCACAAACCGTACCGTAAGCCGAACGACCAACCCGTCTACATTAATCGCCTCTCTAACCATCCTCCGTCCATCATCAACAATATCACCCCGGCTATAGCAAGGAGGCTATCTACGCTTTCGTCCAACAGAACGATCTTCACCGAAGCCACCCAGCCATACAAAAGGGCACTTGAATCTGCTGGACACAAAAGCAACATCGAGTACAATAGGAACACGCGCCTGAGCTGACGCAGAGCAGCAGGAACAGACCTAGAAAGATTATATGGTTCAACCCACCCTCCAGTAAAAGTGTTAAGACAAATATTGGATGCAAATTCTTAAAACTAGTGACCAAGCACTTTCCCCCAGGACACAAGCTAAATAAAATATTCAACAGAAATACCCTCAAAATCTCCTACAGTTGCATGAGTAACATAAACCAAATTATCAAATCCCACAACAACCGGATTTTGTCACAAACTACCCCGGAATCCCCCCTAGAACCTGCAACTGCAGGGTAAAAGCCAATTGTCCCCTGTGCGGAGAGTGCTTGGTTAGTTCAGCTATTTATAAGGCTACAGTGAAGAGCGGGGCTACTTCTAAGCAGTATGTAGGGCTCGTAGGCGGTGATTTTAAAACACGCTATAACAATCACACCAAATCGTTCAGGCACAGACGTTACGCCAATGCCACTGAGTTATCCAAGTACATTTGGGAACTCAAGGACAAAGACCAAAGCTTTTCTATCAACTGGGAGATACTCACGCAGTCAAACACACACATGCGGTCATCCGGCCTTTGCAACTTGTGTATGGAAGAGAAGACCATAATCTTGCTCTCCACCGACAAACTCAACAAAAGATCTGAACTTATCTCCACTTGCCATCACGGTCCGAAGCCCCCGGATCGGTCCAAAAGGAAATTTTAAGTAGCAGAATAGTTTGCCTGAGGATCGCCGTGCAAGCCGCATGTGCGTGAAACACTGTGTAGCAAATAAGCATGTAACTCGTGCATTACAATTTTATGTATTATAAAGCTCTGTTTTTTGCATTGAGCACTTTACTCGGACAGTATACCATATTTCAATATATATATATATATTGAAGTATTTGAGTAAATGATCGATCTGTTATAATGAACTGACATACTTGACATCTTGGCTTATCACATTTCTTATTACCGGTGCTTAAAGACTGAACTAACTTAGATGATGTAAGAAGAGTCTTTAAGTTAGGAGGCTGTCTCCTGGCTTTTAGAGGAGGGTCCCGAAACAAATGCGATATAGAACTTTGGTTTCGCAGCACATCAAAATCGTGACGAATTATATTGTGTAAGTTCTCGGTTTTAATGGAATAATCGAGAACAAGGGGGATACGAGAACTGCTGGCTCTTGATTTATACAAGAGTAGTTGGGATCTGGAATACCTCGATGCTCTTACAATACTCTCCTTAATTAGTTTGAGCGGATAGTCATTTTGAAGGAAGTAGCCCGCTAGATAACCAACATGCCTGTCGTACTAAAACTGAGAGGAACAGATACGTTTAATACGGATACATTGTGAAAATACTATGGATTTTTTCAGACTAACATGATGAGAACTATTAAAGTTGAGATAAGTATGTGTATCCGTCGGTTTGCAATATAGGGTTGTAGCAATAACATTATGTCTAAGTTGAACCAGAACATCGAGAAAGGGAATTTCAACATCAGAATAACTATGGGTGAATTTGATAGACGTATGAAAGTCATTACAAGATCTCAAAAACACTTTAAGATTATCGAGTCCATGCGGCCAAATGAAAAATATATCATCAATATACCGAGAGTAATGTAAAGGTTTTAACTGGGAATGTGACAACCAATGTAAACCATTGGTTTCTCTTATTGATCAGAATAACGAGTCCTAAACACTATTCTAAGGAAGATTCAAGAAAAGTTAATCATGTCATTGGTCATTGTCAAAAACAAACTAGTATTGTAGTTAAATATTTGGGGAATTTTGGTTTGTGTGTCTTTCACCAAATAAGAGTACATAATACTTTTTTCTCTCATAGATTGTCATCACCAATCTGTCCAGTCCAGCCTTGCTACAAGAGATTTCCATGGACCACCAGATGGCACTTGCTTATGCTTTTGCTTAAGAATGTGCAATAAGAAATCATTCTTGGCAGGCATAAGGATGCATATTTGTTGGTTCATGGACTAAACAACAGCGGTGAACATCTAAGTTCAGCTGCAGTATGAATGCAGATTGAACAACTTAATCTGACATATTACCAGTCTGTCAAGTGCAGTGGAAGAATAGATATCTGTGTACTACCAGCTGACATTGGCTTAAATGCTTTTGCCTGAGATTGTGCAATAAGTGAGGATGCAAATATCAGACCACTAACTTCATTGTTTCACAGGGGAAGCGAACCCTCCCCCTCTTCAGTCCCACAATATCGTCATGTGAGGGTATTTCTGTACCCTGCCCCTTCAAGTTCTCTTCTACCCTGTCCCTTTTCACCTTCTCCTGCTGGGTGTAGCCAAAATTCACCAAAAAGGGGACAGACCCTACCATTGAGTGCACTGCTAACACTTGTATGGACTCTTATGCAGCCATTTAGGTGTGAAGTGACAAGCTAACATCTCAGTATATGAAAAGAAAGCATACAGTTAAAACCTATATGTGGCCTTAGGGAGTTGGCTGATGGTGCACAGCCCTTTGCACGTACAGTGTTTCATACAGCTATAATTCCCCAGGCTGCCCCTCTTTCACTGAAGCTAGGAGTCTGCATACATGTATTTGTTGGTTCCTCGACTAAACAACAGCAGTGAAACTGAAACATCTGATTTCAGCTATGATCTAGTGTGCATCAGAAACTTTAAAGGGCAGGAGCAGTCATCCCAAATTGAAGAAGTGTAGTAGACTGTCCAGTTTCATGATTGTCTGTTGGGAGTCATGTTGCAATGTTTCTTCTCTTCAAGTGTGAAATTTACCAGAAATAACTGCTTGGTTTACCTACTTTGAAGATACTTTGAAGAGAAATAAGATGAAAATTGAGTTATTTATCTTTTTCTTCAAAATAACTTTGGGGGTGGGGGTTTGCTCTTTACCTTTAAATATCCTCATTGGACCAACAACAACAGCATATCCTAGTGTCACCCCTTGTGTGTATTGCTAGTGTTTTTTAATTAAATTTATTTCCTTTAGCTTTAGCCTTGTGTGCATTTTGTTATGAGTTCAAACTGAGTGTTGGCCAGCAATATTCTATTACTTTTCAATGGCTTTAAAGGTAGTTGTCAGCAAGTTCAGAATTTCTAGATAAAACAAAGTGATTAGACCTTACCATTCCTTCATCAAACTCCTTTTGTGTTTGATTCCTTGCCGAAGGCAGGCAAGGAATCTATGCGATGGTGATGTCGTGTGTATGTGTGTGTGTATGTGTATGTGTGTGTATTTGTATTTGTGACGCTCCTTGTAATCCCGATATCTTGATGTAGGAATGCCTGACACTTTTCATATTTGGTATATAGGTTTGCCATGGTGAGAGAAAGAACCCTATTGTTTTTGGTGGAGGTAAGATCAGAGGTCATTTGAGGTCACCAGAGATCAAAGACCAAAAACCTTTAGTTAGTAATGACCGACACTTCACCCACCAACCAAAGCAATGCTTTTTTTCATCTACAAAACTTGATTCCATTTAAAATGCCCGTTTTCAGTGGTTTATGAGGAAAACCAAGCACCCCTTTTCGGCAAAGAATCACTAAGCCTTTTTTCTAAAAGACCCCTTGACTCTCTGGCAAAGAACCAAGGGCCGAAAACCAAACTTTTACTCCCGGAGGAGTTCTGCTTCCTTAAGGTACGTTCACACTTGTCCGGCAACGGCAACGGCAACGGTAACGGCAAAAATATCCCACACAATAGAAAATGAAAGACTGTTCACATTAGCACGGCAACAGCAATGCGGCAATCCGGTAAAAATGCGTCCGGCAAAAAAGTAATCGCACATGGAGCGATTCAACACCATTTGCCGTACGGCAGAAAACCTACCAACTTCAAAGTGTGCAAGCATCTGCCTGTCTGACCAGCGGGAGCCAACGGTACGGGGGCAGGGACGTTCTGTGATATTCCGCCCAAAACAGTGCACAAAATTATTTGGGTCCGTGCAACTACAAGATGCCTCAAAGATCTGACTTATCTGACCAGATTATAGAAAAACTGGCCATTCTTGTCCAAAAAGAATCATTCATATACGATGTGACAAATCAGGGTTACCATGATAAAGTATAACATGTGTGAAAAATAGCAAAGGAATGGGGAATCTCCAATTCAATGGTAAATTTTTATATCATTTACGTTGATAGCAAGTATTGTTAGTAGTATTATAACAATAAGCCATCAATCATAACTTTTGTTTTGTCCGTGATGTAACGTATGCCAGACTTGAAAAAATACATGATTAGGCTATAAATTATTTCCTCTTAAGTAAAGATCTATAGGCTACTGCATTGCAATGTTTATTAAGGAACATGGGTCGCTCACTTTTTTTCCTTGAAACGTATGTCTATTTTGCCTGGCCCGACCTGAATTCTAACCCAGACAAGCAAAATGCAGTCACGGTGGCAAAGGAAGAATATGAAAGTGGTGTGTGTGGGGGGGGGGGGCAATTTTGGACTATGCACCTCACTCTACGCCATTGACCTAAGGGTACACATTTGATGCTGATTTTTCCCTTTTTCTACGAACAAGAAAGATTTATTCTTAAAAAAAAACTAGATGCCACACCTCATTTTTTCCAAATGAAACTGCGCACTGAAAAAGGTGGGAATATTCGTTTTTTGCCAGCCATGCTGTAATAGATAAGTAAGTATATCTATGCCATCTTCAACAATGCGACAGTGGCTTAGCTAGACTTTTTCCGGGGGCATTTTCTGATAACACTGTCACGAAAGTATTTGGCTCAAGTTCTGTTCAGCTTTAATTATTCTGCTGTAACCATTTTTTCCTCTTCCGCCCTTTCTTCTGATCTATTTTATACGCAATTGCCATTAAAAATATCAGCTCCTCATCAATTTCTGCCATGTTCGAAAATCAAATAATGGAACCAGGGAGGTGTGATTAGTTACACCTCCCTGATGGAACAAATTTGTCAGGTTTAAATTTCAGTCAGTATCATCCGGTGAAATTTTTACCGTATGAGGTAATGATTTTTGCCGTCATATGTGAACAGCTGTGCCGGATTGCCGTTGCCGTTGCCGTTACCGTTGCCGTTGCCGTTATATGTGAACGCACCTTTAAGGAGCTAAACATCCCAATGGACAAGAACGCCCTATAAAGGGCAAACATGTGTGGTCCTGCTCTTGACTGGCTGAATAGAACAGAAGCCACACCCTGGATGCAGTTTAACGTCATGCCCAGGAACCACTAAGCCTTTTGGCTTTCTGGTACTATTTTACTGTGTTATACCATGCTATCCTCAATTTAGGTTCGACAGGTAGAAGATTAACAGCCCACTTAGCGTGACTACGGGTAGCTGGGTGTGCGATATCCTTAATAACCTATCAGATAAATCTTTACCATTTGCCTGTCCTTTTTGACCAACCAGCGATCTTTTACCATTTCGGCTGCAGAAGTTTCAACTGTTTGCATTACTTGTCAACCTTAGAAACAGAACCCATAAATCTGGACAAAGCACAGGACGCAATCGAAAGTTAAGAGAATATGTAACCACATTCCTAGAGTTGGTATAGGAATACTTCTAAGGCCTGACAGGTCACAAACTGTACTAAATTTGACTACGTGTTAAGTAATATAAGAAATATGAAAGAATTCTTATGTTTTTCTTAGCAAATTAGCAGGACCCAAAATTCTATAAAAGGGAGAAATTTTTGTGTACTGGCATGACCTCAGCCAGAGGATTGGAGGAGTCCAGAAGTATCCTTAAGCATGTAGTTAGTAAGCCAAACTTTCGTAACTCTTTCAGAAATCGTATACGGCATCACTTTATCATCTCTTCATGATTCTATTCAACCCGTTTGAGTCCGTAGTTACTTGTAAATAAACTTATAACTTTAAACCGTTCGTCGTGCGTCTTCATTTGCTTCTATCGTCTTTCAAAGAGTTGAAACGCGACAATATGTATATATATATATATATATATATATATATATATATATATATATATATATATATATATATATCTATATATATATATATAAATATATGTATATATATATATATTATATATATATGTATATATATTATATATATATATGTATATATATATATATATAAATATATATACCACTAGACTGAACATTAGGGGGAAATTTGTATATCTTGATACGTTTAGGCGAAATGAAAAACAATAAAATACATAACTGTATATTTTGCCATTAAGGTAAAACATATACATGTACGTAAATTCCATAGTCCATTAGTTGTACGTGTTAACAGATAGGCGTCCGTAATTTGGTCAACATTGAAGTAATTAGGTATATTACGTACCCCCATATGGAATTTACTATACACTAACGTATTCCCATTAAAACAGTGTATGAAAACGTAAAGGGGAACGTACATTTTCCCCCTAACGGTAATTTCCCCCTAACGTTGAATTTTTTGCCCAAAAATATATAGGTCGAAAAGAGGTAGTAAAAAGTGACCTCGTCAACATTTCAGGCCCCAACGGCAATAGCTTTATTGCCAAACAAAGATTCTCCTGCATTTCCTCTAATGTAGTTTATATTTTAGCATGTGGGAGATGTAACTCGTTGTATGTGGGAGAGACCTAGCGCCGCCTCGCGGATCGAGTCACCGAGCACCTTAGGTCCATCAAACAGAATCTCCATGGATACCCGGTGGCTGCACATTTTAATCCCCCTTCACCTTGTTCTATACAGCATTTAACCATTACGGCAGCTGTAATGTGCCGAGGCTCCGATCGTGACCGCCTTAGTGCTGAAAACCTACTGATCATGAGGCTAGGTACTCTCGCTCCACACGGCCTTAATGTTAGAATTGACCTTTTGTAATATTCACCCCCTTTTGAGCCAGTTTTTACTCCTTTTACACTTACCCGTTCGTGCTCATTTTTTACTGTGTAGCCCTAATTATTATTTTTTACCGGACCTAGTTTTTGTCTACTTTTTCCCCCCTTTTTCAGACCATGTTCGATTTGTACGTGCACTTTTTCATCCAGGACGCTCTTTTTCTTTTTTTGATTTGTGTTTCATCCTTCGCACTCATGTTTTCTGACAGTCACTTTCGTTCGGTTCTGTTTTTACAGCGATCGCTTCGGATTTGATGTTTGTCGTGTCCAGTTGTTACTGTTGGTTGTTCAGTTTGGTTTTTGCCACCTGATGAAGGGTTTATACCCGAAACGTCGTGGAGTTTTCCGCAAACTTTTAAGCACTTTTTACCACCTCTTTTCGACCTACACATTTCAACAGTGCTCCGCAGCATTTCAAACCTTATATATATATATATAATTGAAAAATGGTCCACGTGTATTCCAATAAATAAGATGAAAACATGTAAAAAACAACTCATAATTGACGAAATAGGAATACTGGTTAAAACATTTATTGTTGAAATTTTCGATCCACCTAGGATCGTCCTCGGCAACTTATAGACTGGCAAAATTTACAAAGTGACTGTCAAAAGGGCAGTAGCAGCATTGAAAGATTTAAAACCCTAAAAGAATTCAAAATGGACCCCAACCAGTACAGCATTAAAAGAATAAAAAACATTTATAAAGGAACTGCTAAGATAGAAGAAAGCAGAAATGTACAGTAAAAAGTGCAGTGACAAAACTTCCCAGGCCGCAGTAAAAACTATACGTATAAAGGCGTATTGAAAAAAGTTATGTTATATATATGTATATATATATATATATATATATATATATATATATATATATATATATATATATATATATATATATATATATATATATATATATATATATATATATATATATATATATATATATATATATATATATATATATATATATATATATATATATATATATATATATATATATATAGGTAAACAGATTGGAATGATAAAAAGTGTTAAAATTCGGAAGAAAGCTCCGCAACGTTTCGGGTATGTACCCTTCATCAGGCGGCAAAATAATAACTGATCAAAAAAAACGATATTCAAAAGAAACAACAAACGCGTACCGATACAACTCGATCGGCGCGCGTACAAAGGCCAAGCACCTACGTCAACGCGCTGTGTGTCTTGTTATGTCCCCATCAACTCCTTACAATCGTTTCTAAGTCCCTGTAGTGCGGACGCTCTGGTAACACACGCACTACCCATGACAACATCCACCCAGCAAGCCAAACCAAAACGAGCCGACGTCAAGCGTACAACCTCTTTACAAAGGGATTGCCAATAATGAAATGTTTGCCTACTTCACGCCGCAATTTTAAACACAGCTAAACGACGCAACCGTGCAAAACAAGTTAATAGTGATGACGCGATAAAAATTAAAAGTAATAATAAATACACGCTAGGCGATTATGATGTCATTATGAACGGACTTTGCAAGGAAAATTGAACACGATCAATTTAAGTTCAAGTTCGGCAAACAATCCGTTGTAAAAAAATAAACACAGTCTATAACAGTTCAAGTTTGACGTTCAGCCCGTTAGGAGCTAGAGTTCCTAGCCTTACTATCAGTCGATTTTCGGCAGTAAGACGATCACGGTCGGAACCTCTGCATGAGATGGCCGCCGTGACCATCAGATCCTGTATAGAACAGGCCGATGGGGGTTAAAATGGCTGGCAACCGGGTAACCTGGAAGGTTTTGCCTAATGGATCTCAAGTGTTCAGTAACCCGATCAGCTAATCGACGTTTAGTTTCACCCACATACATCATGGCACAGCGCTTACAAACTAGGATATACACTATATTAGTAGTCGTACATGTAAAATGATGTTTGACGTCGAAGGAGTTGTTGTTGGGACCGTAGTAGATGTAATACTTGTAAACTTGTTAGCAAAGACAGGCTTCTGTCTGTTGTAGGTCCCAACAACAACTCCTTCGACGTCAAACATCATTTTACATGTACGATATATATACTTCAATATATTTAGTTTCCAGATGTATTCACTGAGTGCAGTTGCGTTTCTTTTGTCTTTGTGTTCAAAGCTAGACTTGTGGGCGGTGTATCTTGTTTTGCATGTGTTCTCTGTTAAACCAATGTATGTTTCTTCGTTGTGGTTGTCGTGGCGTGTTACAGTTGCTTGGTACACAATGTTGTTCGTGAGGCAGTTGCCTTCCAATGGGCACTCACTTTGCTTTCTGCAATTGCAGTTGCTTCGCGTTGCTGGTTGTGCTCCCTGTTTCGCCAGTATGTATTTGTTGTGCGCTGATATAATTTGGTCTATGTTTGCCATGCAGCTGTAACTCAGTTTCACCGTGTTCCTGTTGATTAAAGTATGTAGTTTGTGCCCAGGTGGGAAGCAGCTGTCCAAGAGGTTAAAGAATTTCTTGCCAATGTTGGTTGTGACACTGTCACTAAACGGGGGGTTGAACCAGGTTATGTTCCCATTTCGTCTTCGTTTCGGGGCTCCCTTGGAATGACTGGTGCTAGGGGGTTGGGTCTCGTACTTTAGGTTGTACCCATAGCCACTTCTTAGTAATGCTTCTTGGTACAAGGGTGATGATGTGTTGAATGTGTTTTCGTCGGAAGAAATGTTGGATAGTCTCCTGTTGATGCTTTTTTGGATGTTCTTTATGATAAGTGGGGGGTGGTTGCTCTGTTTGTGCACATAGAGAGGGGTGTTGTTTGGTTTCATGTATGGCTTCTATGTGCTTGTGCTAAGATCAAGGGTAAGGTCTAAGAAGTTCACTATTTTTCTGTTTGCTTCAATTTCTATTTTAAGATTGTTATTTGAGAATATCTTGCATATTTCTTTCTTTATTTTTTCTGTTTGCCTTGGTGTTGCTTTGCAAACAGCCAAACCGTCGTCTCTGTACAGGCCGACAATCATGTTAATGTGCTGAAGTTGTGATAGGAGGTACAATCCTATTAGTTCACAAGTTTCAGCACCGTCGAAACTACCCATGGTGACATCGAATAAAGATTCGGTACGTTTGCACCGTGGTGTTTCAACGTTGAACAGCATAGTTCTCTTTGTGTGAAAGATAATATGCCTATATATATATATATATATATATATATATATATATATATATATATATATATATATATATATTATATATATATATATATATATATATATATATATATATATATATATATATATATATATATATACATATATATATATATATATATATATATATATATATATATATATATATATATAATAATACATAAAATTGTAATGCACGAGTTACGTCTGAGTCCCACGTCTCACGTCTGAGTCCCACAATCTCACGTCTGAGTCCCACAAACCGTACCGTAAGCCGAACGACCAACCCGTCTACATTAATCGCCTCTCTAACCATCCTCCGTCCATCATCAACAATATCACCCCGGCTATAGCAAGGAGGCTATCTACGCTTTCGTCCAACAGAACGATCTTCACCGAAGCCACCCAGCCATACAAAAGGGCACTTGAATCTGCTGGACACAAAAGCAACATCGAGTACAATAGGAACACGCGCCTGAGCTGACGCAGAGCAGCAGGAACAGACCTAGAAAGATTATATGGTTCAACCCACCCTTCAGTAAAAGTGTTAAGACAAATATTGGATGCAAATTCTTAAAACTAGTGACCAAGCACTTTCCCCCAGGACACAAGCTAAATAAAATATTCAACAGAAATACCCTCAAAATCTCCTACAGTTGCATGAGTAACATAAACCAAATTATCAAATCCCACAACAACCGGATTTTGTCACAAACTACCCCGGAATCCCCCCTAGAACCTGCAACTGCAGGGTAAAAGCCAATTGTCCCCTGTGCGGAGAGTGCTTGGTTAGTTCAGCTATTTATAAGGCTACAGTGAAGAGCGGGGCTACTTCTAAGCAGTATGTAGGGCTCGTAGGCGGTGATTTTAAAACACGCTATAACAATCACACCAAATCGTTCAGGCACAGACGTTACGCCAATGCCACTGAGTTATCCAAGTACATTTGGGAACTCAAGGACAAAGACCAAAGCTTTTCTATCAACTGGGAGATACTCACGCAGTCAAACACACACATGCGGTCATCCGGCCTTTGCAACTTGTGTATGGAAGAGAAGACCATAATCTTGCTCTCCACCGACAAACTCAACAAAAGATCTGAACTTATCTCCACTTGCCATCACGGTCCGAAGCCCCCGGATCGGTCCAAAAGGAAATTTTAAGTAGCAGAATAGTTTGCCTGAGGATCGCCGTGCAAGCCGCATGTGCGTGAAACACTGTGTAGCAAATAAGCATGTAACTCGTGCATTACAATTTTATGTATTATAAAGCTCTGTTTTTTGCATTGAGCACTTTACTCGGACAGTATACCATATTTCAATATATATATATATTGAAGTATTTGAGTAAATGATCGATCTGTTATAATGAACTGACATACTTGACATCTTGGCTTATCACATTTCTTATTACCGGTGCTTAAAGACTGAACTAACTTAGATGATGTAAGAAGAGTCTTTAAGTTAGGAGGCTGTCTCCTGGCTTTTAGAGGAGGGTCCCGAAACAAATGCGATATAGAACTTTGGTTTCGCAGCACATCAAAATCGTGACGAATTATATTGTGTAAGTTCTCGGTTTTAATGGAATAATCGAGAACAAGGGGGATACGAGAACTGCTGGCTCTTGATTTATACAAGAGTAGTTGGGATCTGGAATACCTCGATGCTCTTACAATACTCTCCTTAATTAGTTTGAGCGGATAGTCATTTTGAAGGAAGTAGCCCGCTAGATAACCAACATGCCTGTCGTACTAAAACTGAGAGGAACAGATACGTTTAATACGGATACATTGTGAAAATACTATGGATTTTTTCAGACTAACATGATGAGAACTATTAAAGTTGAGATAAGTATGTGTATCCGTCGGTTTGCAATATAGGGTTGTAGCAATAACATTATGTCTAAGTTGAACCAGAACATCGAGAAAGGGAATTTCAACATCAGAATAACTATGGGTGAATTTGATAGACGTATGAAAGTCATTACAAGATCTCAAAAACACTTTAAGATTATCGAGTCCATGCGGCCAAATGAAAAATATATCATCAATATACCGAGAGTAATGTAAAGGTTTTAACTGGGAATGTGACAATAACTTACCTTCTAAGTCAGCCATAAATATTATAGCATAACTAGGGGCCATTCTACTGCCCATTGCAGTACCACAGACTTGAAGGTAGTGACTTCCATTAAATTCAAAATTGTTGTGTTTTAGAATAAAGTCAATTAAACACAAAAATTCTTTGATAAAAGAATTCGAGAAACCATTAGCGGAGAGCAAAGATTTACATGCGGAAATACCTTCATCATGAGGGATATTAGTATACAGGGCACTGACATCCATAGTGACCAACAAAGAACCAGGGGGATGTTGTCGATATCTTCCAAAATTCTAAGGAAGTGCGTAGTGTCCTGCACGTAACTACTTATAGTAGGTAATAATGGATTAAGAACACTATCGATAAATGACGTTATTGTGAATGTACGAGTAAATAAAGTAAACAGTTTTCTCTATAATGTCGGTCTTTTTGCTTCTTGTTTCCTTCACGAGGCTTTCTTTCCCTAATTGAGACCTGCTGTAAACTTTTAAATCATGTCAATATGGAAGTTATCATGTATAACTAACATGATAAGTTCGGTCAACGTTAGCCCCCCCCCCCCCACCCCTCCCCATCCCAACAAAGTGTTTTTGCTAACTGCTATAAATTATTTCTAAAAACTTTCCATTTTAAGATACATACTATTCCATTTTTACTGTAACTAGTATTTCATTCAATAGGCCTCAATATGATCAGAAGCCCTGCTTACGAGGGTTGACGGGCTTCCCATCATATTGAGACCAAATTTGTATGTCTCTCGAGAGCGACTATTGCTTTTAGTAAAAAGCGCTCTGGAATGAATATTCATAACTCGTCGATGCGAAAAAAGCTTTTTGCTATGGTAGCAATTCATTAAGACTGTGTTAGGGTTAGGGTTAGGTACCTAACTAGGTGCCTATTGGTCTCCTGGCATGGATTGCTGATTTGTAACAAA
Source organism: Holothuria scabra (assembly GCA_037179385.1). NCBI lineage: Eukaryota > Metazoa > Echinodermata > Holothuroidea > Aspidochirotida > Holothuriidae > Holothuria > Holothuria scabra. The sequence goes on from CM074199.1 coordinate 10,270,358, forward strand.
GACACAGGTGCTTTTATACTTGACAAAGTCTTCGTTTTTTCTACTTATTGCCGTCTCATTGTAATATACGCCATCATCCCACCAAAATATTATCAAGAGGAAACATTAGGACAACTTTTGCAATATATTACTTAAAAGGATGGGGGCTATCGTCAATTTAATATCAAAGTTGACTAAATGAAGTGCATTTTATGCTAAAATGTAGGCATTTGAAGCAATTTTGAGGAAATTGTGAATTGAAAATTGGCGAGCATATATCAGCCTAGTGTTTGATAAGTGAGTAAAATAGGCCTGGATAAGAGTACGGAAGCACAGTTGAGGTCTACTAGCAAAACTTCTTTGGGACATGGTTGTAATAAATCGAATTGGTATCGAAGGATAACCTGTCAGCTTTTGGCGCAATGGTGACGTAGACCTTGTCAAACTTCGACGAGTGTTTGAGAGGTTATTTTACTCGTTCAAATTAGAGTGTAAGTCATTGCAGATTTTATTGCAAGTTCGCTACCCTAAATACTCGGAAAAATCTTTCGAAAGAAGTCGTATAGCAATTTTAAATTTAAGGTAGACGATAAAGTAGCCATCAGCCCCTCATTAATGGACGTTCTTGGGTTTGGTCCTTCTAAAAGATTTTTGAAATTTGTGGCAGTTATTAATTCAGAAATTAAGTATTTATAAAGCAAGAGTTATCGCAATGTATCTCTTGGACTTACCCACTAAATCAGGCCCTTCCCCGGTCTATAGTTTCTTGTAGAAGTTTTCACACCTGGAAATACCAAACCTCTGGTTAAAACTCAAACGGTGGGCTCCGCTTTTTATTTCATGACCATTGAAATTTTAAGCTCAATAGAGAACCTGGAATGATCGGTAAGCTACGTGTTTTACCATCCTTGTCGATGCTCAAAGGTACATCATTACACAGAGCAGTTATACAATCTATAAATGACACTGAATTTCGTCAATTTTTCCTGAATTTTGCTGCACTTCAGCTCATTATCTACGATGTACTTAAAAAATGATCCTGTTTCAGGAGTTACACAGTTAGGAACAACTTCCAAAATTATTTTGAAGCACTTCTTTTCACCCAATATTTTTCAGTGTAACAATATTTTAATTACTCGCTGGGTTGTCGAAATTTTATCCAAAGCGACATTTTATAAGGGGAAACTTCATATTTAGTCGAAATATGGCAAATTAAGCAGACCATGAGGAATCCGCAAACGGTCGTCATCTCTACTGCGTGTCACGATGGTCAGGTTTTCTCCACGTTTTGCCTTTTTATTGGTTTCAAACTAGAGAACAAGTAGTCAAATACGGACACAATACAAATATAAACGCTCTTGTTGCTCGGTTGCATACTGCATTCGTACTTTGAGGAGCTTGACACCTTGTCGCGCAAATCTTTGCATTTTAAGTTCCCGGTTTCGAGGTTGCGTACTTTAGGTAGCAGACCACGAACTTCAATACTTTTGCCTGGGAAAATGTTAACTAACAGACAAAGCGCCATAAAAATTTTATGGGATGTTGTTTCTCACTGTGTTATTTACACAATATGATCATTTTTGCATTTGAATTTTGTAGAAAATGAGTTGAAATACAAACTGTGCAGTATTGAAGGCAATCTGACCAATTTCAGTGCTATTCTTATGGTGTTAATACGCTCTGTGAAATGCCGTTTCTGAGTAACTATTATGGCGGGAAACACGCCCCTATCATTCAAGTCTCTCTAGTTCAAAATTTTAATGGCCATGGTATAGAAATCTGAAAGTTCCACGAAAGCCGAGATTGTGAGCTTCGATCAGAGGGGTGGCATGTCCTGGTTGAAAACTTCTACTGGGAGCTAGGGGGGCACGGAAGTAGTCAAATTTAGTGTGTAAGTTAATGAGACTTATAATTAGTGGCCCGCTACCTTAAGTCAGGACAGACAAAATCTCGTATCTTACTGGATCCATTTGCTGACCAAACCAATCAAGTAAGAAACTATCCCTCAAGTTTAAATCTCATTTATATTGACTTTTTCTTGATAACAACTTCACTTAAAATTTAAAAAAAAAAAATCATCACTCAGTTTTTCGATATAAACAACATACTTCGAACATTTCGATACAAAGCTGTTTTAATGTGTGAGCACTCTTTAAACATACATTACTACTACTTCGTACGAAACATAATCTTAAAGTTTTTCGCCTTTAGGCGGGGTCGACATAGTACATTGATCTTTACACTAAATCTTTAACATGTCTGTGACATTTTAACAATGTAGAAGTGTCACCATGGCCAAGGGGAAGAGGCCATGACCAACGTTGATAGATATGTCATATAGGACACATGGACGGGTACTCTCGGGGTTTACGGTCTCCACTCACGATTTGCGGTAATGACCCAAACGTTGACTAGCGGCTGACACCACATAAAATAACAATAATTTTGTGGTCCATTTCAACTCCCCTCCATGTGGGGCCTCCATGCGGAAAGTTGATTAATAAATAATAGTGGACACGTGCGAGAGTACACACCATGGATTTTGCTGGTATGGCACACTCAAACAAGTTTCGGTAAGGGCTCGACATTTGAATATACGGCGAAATACTTATTTTGTAGTTTCTTTTTTTCTGCAAAAACACTTCGCCGTCTTTGCTCAATCTTTACAAATAGATAGTCGTGGCACAGTTCTTAGTATTTTGGTAAATCAGTGCAGCAATGTTTTAGCAATCGGAAGACTATAACCCTCACACAGCCAGAGTTATGAAAATGATTTTATTCCATCCTACACTCTAAATTCACCATGGTCAATTTGACTATTGGTTTGGTCAACTATGCATCCTTTTAAATATGGTAAAATTGTTGACCTAAAATATGGTCAAAAGTTACCACTTTCATGGTCAAATTTGACCATATATTTGTAACTTCCGACCATAGTCTTTTCAACAATTTGACCATATTTAACTGGACTGGACTGTTGGTGTTCTTTATTGCAAAATAAATATCGTGAAAAAAGAACGAGATTAATTATTCGTTTTAAGGGTAAAAGCACACGCCAAATTCAAAAATTGCACTGCCGTCTTCCTGGTCCTGGAGTACAAATTGAGGAAATGGGTAACGTGCATTGTATCAACGAAGCGGGTGACGGATCATTTTTGAAAAGCTCGAAAATCAAAAGGAAACTTACCATGAGGGATAGGGGATGATTGCAATCGTCGCTTCCGCCATTAAACTTCATTGACCCTTTTACCCGGATTCCAGGTCAATATAATACGCCGAATCGAAAAAGTCAATTCTCGCCCGTCTTGTATGTCTTGTATTTCAACTGAGGGAGGGGGCTCTTGCGTGGTCTACGTGCTTCGTATGAGCTCGGTGTGCTCAAATTTGAACTGGGCGTATCCATAACTCAGCATATGAATCGTTTTGTAACGTTTCACATATGGGAAGACCAAAGCACACTCTCAAGCCCCCGGTAGCAGGGAGGATAAGGCGGGTGCGGTACCGACTGTCTCCAACTTCGACCGAAATAACCAAGAAGATGTATCCAGCCATATGATTCCAAATTTGAAGTCCGTTACCCCGTGTACGTCCCTATTAGAAGATGTGGCCCTTCAAAAAGGCCCACGGGGTCCAAAGCTGATGTTTTTGCGGCATAACTCCTTAACAGCAGATTATATAAAATCAGACTTCATATTTAGATTCCGCACCGTGGAATGCGTATATAGGATTATTTTGGCCAAATTTGGGGAAATTCGATTTCACATCCAAATTCAACCCCACGGCGTTGGTGTAAAATGGCAACTCCCTCAGATTTGACCAAAAGTCATTGAATTGTGATATTCGAGCACGCTGTTTCTAAATATTTCTAAAATAATGTCTTAAGCGCCCCTTATTCTTACAGCTTGGTCTTTCTTTGGTTTTCTAAATCAAACATTGGCCCATTGCAATTTCATTTCTGGAATAAAACACCCGCCATTTTGGCCCAGTTTTATAAAAACAGATAACAGCTGCGCCATCTTCGGTACTTTTCCTATAATAGAGCAACGTTTTATCCTTTTAAGTAACACCATTTCAATCAAGTAGGAGGCGGGGAATTGTTCCCCTGCCACGAGTTACAGTAAGGGCCAAAATGTTGAAAGGCTGGTTTTTCCCATATTCCGTACCACTAACTTTGAGGTCCGCTTGCCTTCCACCGTGGTCTAGATAGACCAGGCGGAGAAGGGGGGGGGGGGGGGGGGGTATCGTCACCCGAAAGCGAAATTTATGAGACCAAGTGGATTTGGTCAATTTTGGGTCGCTGATTCCAAACATCGAGGGTATACGGGCCATATCCGGGCTTTTCTACGCCAGTTTGACGTTTAAAATTCAAAGGGCGCCCTCTATTAATAAAAAACTCGTTTTCTCCATATATTTACGGTCCAGCCATTAACTGATGTGAGGTTTGGTTATAAAATTTCAACTGATAAACACGGGGAAATATTAGTATTCATATTAATATGCTAATTGGATAAGGTTAAAGGTCAAGTTATAATGTTAAGCACAGAAAAAAGCCCTAGGGTTTGAGTCATGGAAAATTACATCAAAATAGACCTGCCGTACACCCTACAAACACAGTAGATACTCATTTTAGAGCATGCGGCAGGGCTGGCGTTATCTGACGACCCCTCCTGCCTAATCTGGGAACAATGGACCCCTTTTGAAGACTTAAATTGTATAAGTGTAAAGCCGACAACTAGAACTGGGTTGGTCATCGCACGATCGTGGTTTGTAAGTTGACTTCTTTCTCCAGTTATTAATTATATATAATATATATCCCATTGTAGTTTTGGGGACAAATATAGCACCAGTACTCTCCAATCAAGGCTTGACATAAATTGCATTAGATCATTCGGAGAGAACATTTAAAGTAATTTCATTTGCCGAGTCTTAATCGGCACGTTTCGAAGAATCGGTCCCCGCTCTATGGCATATGGAGTAAGATGTGCATTCACATGGATGTGTACAAAGGCAAGATTGAGGGAAGTGCTCAACTGCCTGTGGGCTCAGCATAGGATCATCAGGAGCGATTATTTTAGTGCGCGACTATTCATTTAACTGGGTCCTTTGCAGGGGTGGTGTTACCTGGAGCCGGAAGTTCGGATTTACTTGGGAAATCTCGATCCCTTGTGGGACAATGATTACTCCTTCGGATAGCATTGTAGCGGGATATATACGAAAAAATCAATATAAAAATTCGCAAGATATATGCGTTCAAATTATAACATGTGCAATTTATGTCATAGCCTTCAATTTGCTATGCACCTCTCACTAAAGTCCCCCATGGAAAAAATCCCACTGCTATCTGTTCCCCCTTTTCAGTGAAATTAGAGCAACCCAAATGACATTTTGAAGCAGTCTTAAATGCTCTTGGCAGAAAAGTGTGCATACGTGTATGGAGGGGAGAGGGCTATAGACACATCTCGAACATTTTCCCACCTGCGTTGCCTGCTCAATCGGCAGATTTGAAGAAGACTTTAACGAAAGGGAGGAAAGTGGCGTGGAGATCACCTATGAATTTTAATGCAATTTTACCCCAATAGCCTACGTAAATAATACGTCAATAAAATTGGTTTTAAAGATGCGATTGTGACAGAATATCTCATTGATTTATTACAAATTTCAGTCTAATGTGTATTTCATATGAGGGCATAGGAGTTTGAGACGAGTTCCAGAAAAAAAAATGAAAATTTAGGGAAAAAAATTCCAAAGTTTGGGTAGCGAAAAGTAAATGTGGTCAGAAGTCCATCTGAGTAACTTGAAGCAGAAGAGCTTTCAGAAATGTGGTTTATACAAGGCAATCAGTTGTGTGGTTTAGAAGTTAGGGCAAAGCAGACCCCTAGCTTGAATGAAAAAGGGGCAGGGGTAACACAGCTTTGGGGGACAATGTGCATGTGCGAAGTCTGCCATATGGCCCCTGATGGGGAGTCCATGCAGGGGGCCAAGCCCCTGAAAACTCCTGGGCTTTAGCTACTGTACCTCTGAACTCAGAATTGGCACTCTTTTATTCTTACAACATCAAAGACTGGAATGAGTGAGAGGGTCAATTAAAAAAGGGGCAGGTTGGAAAAAGGAAGTCAAAGGGGGGGGGGGAGGGTGGGAGAAAAGAAGGCGGAGTGGGCCACCCCTGTAAAACAATGAAGCTAGGGGTCTGCAAAGATAAGTTGGGGTTGTACAATAAAAGTCCTAATCATGGTTGTGTGAGTAGGAGGTTGCTTTCAAGTGCACACAGTTAGGAGCGCTAGGGAATTGATATGCACGTGTGCGTATAGGCCTGTAGCAACAATTACTGCAGCGACGCCATGCAGCAAACAGTGTTACTGTCAGGAGGTGTCTCATGTGAAAGAGGGTTGACGGACAAAGTTTGGTGACAAAATATTGTCAGTTGAGGGCATGTGAGATCCCCGATGGCCAGGGGAATGTGAAAAATTTGTGCACAATGCATACTTTTAGGGTTGCGCAGTAGGAATGCAATGAATATACACTGCACTGTTGAAGGGCTAAAATTAGCCCAACAGGCAATGCTGCAATATATTGTTAGTGATGTAGGCTAGCCTGACTGATTTAGTCACAACCACAGATCTGAATACCTGCCAGGCTATAGGCTATATGCCCTCCTACTAAACAGTGAAAACTGGCATGAAAAATTACTGCTTGTGTAGGGTTACCATTTGTCCTTGAACAGGACCGTGTACTACTGTAGTACGTTAACAGTTGAACCTCCGTACCATGTGTTTACTGATATCTTAACAAACTTTGTGAGGTTATTTTAATGCTATATGAAAGATTTGGTCTTTATACTGATATATGGAAGAGTACCATGCAGGCTACAATTTAGTAAGTCCTCAGTGCAATAAAAATGTTTCATGCTTTTGGTATGTACACATACTTCCACTTTTCAGTTCAGATCTTATATAAAGCCTGTTAAAACTTCAAACCGAGTAGGCAGCAAACAGCACAAGCCCAGCATACTGTAGCTTGTGAGTTCCGCAAAATATTAAACAGCAAAAGAAAAACTCAAAAAGGACTGAAACTATGTAACAACACTAAACAAAGCATCCAGTTTTCCAGTTACCAACAATTATCCAGCTCAAAACTTTAGGTCACGGGCAGGCACAGATCAGTGACAAACAGCAGAAAATCCAGAGAGCAAGTCGTGATGCAGCCACACACGATGCAAACACTCACTGCAATTAGCTGAGGGCAGGACCACAGACCCTAATTGGGTTGAGAACCCTGAAATTAAAGACTGTTATCAACCATGTGAGGAATCAAGTTTGAAAGTATTAAGTGTACAGGCCTTGATATGGCAAGGAATCACAAAGCAGCCTTCTGGCTTGCAGGCCTGACTGTTTTGTGTTATACCTGTATGAATTAGCCATATGTCTTAATGATCCATGCGGATCTGTGCATCTTTTATTTTTTCAGATAATGAAATAGAAGAGGTTAGTTTCTTGTTGCTGGATGATGAGTCCATCAAAAAACTTATAAAGCCCATCGGACCACGCTTAATGTTCAAAAAGGAGTTGCAGCTTCTCAAGGTATTGAATAATTGAACCATAGTTTTGAATATTCTGCAGTTGGCACGGAATAGAATTAGTGATGCAAATTTGTGGAGGCATTCATAATTACTGTACTGTATAGAATTAGTGTTCAAAATGGGATATGTGTGCCCAAAGTGTGGACAGCATGTACATGGCAATGAGACACTCCTTATATGGCATTTAAAGAGCATTCATAGCATAATTGAAGGCAGAGTTTTTACTGAAAAAGTAACACGTGAACAATCAGGTTGCAAGCGAACATTTTCTGGTCGAAGTTTTAGTTTTGTCACACACTTAATAAAGACACACCAATATGACAGAGAAGTGGATCCGCATGAAGCAGTGGAAAATATTGCAGATTATGACAGTCCAGACGATGAAATTCATCGTGAGGATATTAATGAAAATAGGGAAATACCCGTAGCTAACGAGGAAGAAATGTGGGATCATTTTAATGCTCAGGAACTTGAAAGTCGTGCTGTAATGTTAGTATCTGGTCTGTTGGCTTCAAGTAGTGTAGTTCATTCAACAGTTATGAATGTTGTGGAGCAATCACCAAGCTTTATCAGGGACATAACATCTTTTCTGAAGAACCGAACTTGTAGGTTTAGTGCTGCTGTTGGAGTACCTGTAGAGAATGAGGACTTCCAGTCATTAATGGAAGACTTCGAGACTGTTTCAGAACCTTTTAAAAACATGCTGACAGAGTTTAGGCAGAAGGTTTTCTTTCAGACTTGTGGAAGTTTCCTCCAATCAGAAGAAATGCCTCTTGGAATTGGGTACTTTCCACAAAACAATCCACACACTGGGAATGTACAGCAAGTTTTGAAAACTGTTACCTTTCAGTATGTACCAGTCAAACCACTTATGAAAATGTTGGTAGAAAAAACAGATTTGCTAAAGATCTCATCACAACATTTGCCAAGTAATGATGGCTTGTTAAGAGATTTTCAGGATGGCTTGTATGCTCAACATCATGAAGTTTTGTCATCCCGTAATTGTATTAGCCTTGTGATATATATTGATGATTTTGAAGTTACCAACCCGCTCAGTCCCAAAGCAGGGACTCACAAGTTAGGAGCAGTGTACTTCACATTCAGTAATATAACACCAAAGTACAGATCTACGTTGAAAAACATGTTTCTACTGATGTTATTTAACTCTGGGGGTGCCAACATGTATGGATACCAACCAATATTTGAGCAATTTGTAAAGGATATGAATGAACTGTGTACAGATGGTTTAGATGTCCACACAGACACTTTTCAAGGGAATGTCAAGTTTTCTGTTGCTCAAGCTGTAGGAGACAACTTAGGAATTAATTCTTTATTTGGTTTTGCCGAGGGGTTCACAGCAAACTTCCCATGTCGGGTGTGCAGGAGGCATCGCGAAGAAATAAGGCAGGATTCTGTGGAGCATCCTGATTCCCTTAGAACCCATGCTAACTATGAAGCTGATCTCCAGCGTCAGAATCTTCAGGAAACAGGGGTAAAATCTCCATGTCCTCTCAATGGTATCTTGAATTTCCACGTCACTGACAACCGTTCCCCAGATGTAATGCATGACATGCTAGAGGGGGTATGTCCACTAGAATTGAAACTAGTTTTTGGTGAGCTTATCCTAAAAGGGGACTTCACTCTTAAAATATTCAATTCTAGAATAACAAGTTTTAACTATGGCCTACCAGACAAAAGTAATAAACCATGCGTTATCAGAGAGGCAACACTCCGATCTCCAGATGGTTCTCCCGGGCAAAATGCTGGGCAGATGTGGTGTCTCATGAGGCATATCACAGTACTGTTGGGTGATCTAGTGCCAGAGGAAGATGAACACTGGGATCTTATTTTGGTACTACGTGAATGCATGGACATCATATTTTCTCCTGTCATCAGTGAAGGTGATATAGCCTACTTGGAGCAGCTGATTCAGGCCCACCACATGCTTTATTTGGAGTTGTTTCCAAGAAGGCATTTAAAGCCTAAGCATCATTTTATGGTGCACTACCCATCAGCTATTCGTATGCTTGGTCCTCTCATACACCTATGGGTGATGAGATTCGAAGCTTTTCATAATTTTTCAAGGAGACTACCACACATTGTGTGTAATTTTCAAAATATTGCCAAGACACTAAGTTACAGAAACCAGATGCTTCTCTGTTACAATCTATATCGAGACAGACACTGACCACAACAAAATCTCTGGAGGTTGGCCCTGGTGAATCACTCATTTTGGCATCTCTTGACTTTGCTAATTTGATTGTTGAGAGTCTCCGCATCCCTTTGTATGATGAGGTGTTTCTTGCAAAATGGTGTAAAGTATTCGGAACAGAATACAGACCTCACAGTATAGTTGTTGTCGGGAAATATGAATCTGGCGATCCAATGTTTGGTAAAATTTCTCATGTACTTTTGGTCAACTCCCATGTTTTTTTAGTGTATGAAGTGTGGCACACCGTTGGCTTCCGCAGGCATTACCATTCGTATGTTGCGTATCCTCTTCAGCCACCTGAAGTTGCAGTTTTGTCAGTTGACTGTTTGATTGACTTCACACCTTTGCATGCCAGCAAGTCATACAGAGGTGGCAGGGAATACTTCATTACCTTAAGGCACATTGTTGGATGATTTGTTTACGAGATGTGGCCATCTTTAACACCTTGTGACTTCAGTGTTTGCATAGGTACAGTATATGATTATAGTGTTTAATTCTTACTGTACATTTGTAAAAGTACTGTTGTTTCGGTTTGAAAATGCATGTTGTCTTCTAAGATGCTTAATTCTCAGAAAAAAAATATGACAGTCATCAGTCTTTTTCAATAGGTGCCCACGTATAGAAACTCTAGAATTGTTTTCCTGCTGGAGATGTGGGCATATATTAGTATTTTACTCTTGCACCAGACTGCACAGTTGATTCATTTAGCACTCTACAGTACTCATGTACTGTATTTCAAAGCAAGCTAATTGAAATTTCAATCACCCAGTAATTGGACGAACATACTGTAAGTTGGGTCCACTGTTAAGTACTCTCACTAATTAAAACTTACATTTTTCCTTTACAAACACTTCTACTCTATTATATAGTATGTTCCAAACTACAGAATTGCAAATCCCTCGACAATTTGAAGCAGGCATTCATGTATACCGATGTACAGTAACATGGCTACATGTTTATTCTATTTTTGATTCCTTGCCGAAGGCAGGCAAGGAATCTATGCGATGGTGATGTCGTGTGTATGTGTGTGTGTGTGTGTATGTGTGTGTGTGTATGTGTGTGTATGTGACGCTTTGGCTTGTAAACACGATATCTCCAGAACGGTACATGTGACTATGCTCGTATTTGGTGTGTGAATTGATCATATTGAGTAGATGATCCCTATCGATTTTCGTGGAGGTCAAAGGTCATTTGGGGTCACGAGAGGTCAATAGGTAAATTCCTTAGAAATTGCTTGTAAACACGGTATCTCAAGAAGGGAAAGTGTGACTAATCTCATATTTTGTGTGTAGGTTGGTCATATTGAGTAGATGATCCCTATTGTTTTTGGTGGAGATCAAAGGTCATTTAGGGTCACGAGAGGTCAAAAGGTCAAAACTTCGTAAACACGATTACTTAAGAACGGTACATGTGATTATGCTCATATTTGGTGTGTGGATTGGTCATATTGAGTAGATGATCCCTGTCGATTTTCGTGGAGGTCAAAGGTCATTTGGGGTCACGAGAGGTCAATAGGTAAATTCCTTAGAAATTGCTTGTAAACACGGTATCTCAAGAAGGGAAAGTGTGACTAATCTCATATTTAGTGTGTGCATTGGCCATATTGAGTAGATGATCCCTATTGTTTTTGGTGGATATCAAAGGTCATTTGGGATCATGAGAGGTCAAAAGGTCAAAACTTCGTAAACACGATAACTCGAGAAAGGTACATGTGACTATGTTCATATTTGGTGTGTGGATTGGTCATATTGAGTAGATGATCCCTATCGATTTTCGTGGAGGTCAAAGGTCATTTGGGGTCACGAGAGGTCAATAGGTAAATTCCTTAGAAATTGCTTGTAAACACGGTATCTCAAGAAGGGAAAGTGTGACTAATCTCATATTTTGTGTGTAGGTTGGTCATATTGAGTAGATGATCCCTATTGTTTTTGGTGGAGATCAAAGGTCATTTAGGGTCACGAGAGGTCAAAAGGTCAAAACTTCGTAAACACGATTACTTAAGAACGGTACATGTGATTATGCTCATATTTGGTGTGTGGATTGGTCATATTGAGTAGATGATCCCTGTCGATTTTCGTGGAGGTCAAAGGTCATTTGGGGTCACGAGAGGTCAATAGGTAAATTCCTTAGAAATTGCTTGTAAACACGGTATCTCAAGAAGGGAAAGTGTGACTAATCTCATATTTAGTGTGTGCATTGGCCATATTGAGTAGATGATCCCTATTGTTTTTGGTGGATATCAAAGGTCATTTGGGATCATGAGAGGTCAAAAGGTCAAAACTTCGTAAACACGATAACTCGAGAAAGGTACATGTGACTATGTTCACATTTAGTGTGTAGGTTGGTCATATTGAGTAGATGATCCTTATCGATTTTAGTGGAGGTCAAAGGTCATTTAGGGTCACGAGAGGTCAATAGGTAAATTCCCTAGAAATTGCTTGTAAACACGGTATCTCAAGAACGGTAAGTGTGACTAATCTCCTATTTGGTGTGTGCATTGGCCATATTGAGTAGATGATCCCTATTGATTTTCGTGGAGATCAAAGGTCATTTAGGGTCACCAGAAGTCAAAAGGTCAAAACTTCGTAAACACGATATCTCAAGAACGGTACATGTGACAATGCTCATATTTGGTGTGTGGGTTGGTCATATTAAGTAGATGATTCCTATTGTTTTTGGTGGAGATCAAAGGTCATTTGGGGTCACGAGAGGTCAATAGGTAAATTCCTTAGAAATTGCTTGTAAACACGGATTCTCAAGAAGAGTAAGTGTGACTAATCGCATATTTGGTGTGTGCATTGGCCATATTGAGTAGATGATCCCTATTGTTAGTAGATGATCCCTATTGATTTTCCCAAAGGTCAAAGTTCATTTGGAGTCAGCATGTTCAAAGCCTGACAAGCTTTCCTGCACAGTCTTTCAAGAAAGGTCACTTGTAGGGTCCTGTAACTTGTCATGTAGATGGCACATAGTGAATACATGGTCCCAGAAGTTTTCGGTGGAGGTCAAATGTCATTTGGGTTCACGACGGGCAAGGGGGATCTCAAGATTGGATGCCTTGCATGTGTACTTTGTGGGCATATTATGGAGCCCTGCTAGTTGAAAAACATTGCAAAGCAATGTCAATGTGAAAAAAGGCCTTACATTTCAGCAGCAAGGAATCACTAAGCCTTTTGGCTTTCTGGTTATTTACTTTTTTTGTGTTTGTTGTTGTAGAACTTTGTCACAAGTTACTGTACTATTTCCTTTTTAGCTATCAAGATGTCCCAACAATGGAGGAGAGTCTTCGAGCATGACAAATTCTGTGGATGGGGATGTTACTGATAGTGATGATGGTCCAGGTTGCAGTACTGGTCTGCAAACAAGTTCCAGCTCTACTTCTACAGACATACCCCCTGCTACAAAGAAGCTAAGAAAGGAACAGGTACCTGTTAATGCACCCAGGTTGTCATAAATAACAGTTTAGTATGGTCTGTTACAGCCAAAGTTTTGCAATCTTGCAAATATTCCTGTCAGGTGTCGTACATGATGACCATATTTACCCTGTGATTTAAAATAATTTAAAGGTAGTGTGACACGTGAGCAAAATGACCTGACTTCACTAGGCAGTTATGGAGTGACCTTTTCTAAGGAAAAATCCGTTGGAATCATTTCAATATCTTATACGGTTCTCCAGATATATCTTTTCAAAGTTTGAAAGTTTCTGAAGCAGCTCGTTGTTTATGCAAAAATAATGTGAAGTGTTGCACAGTATTGACATTTCTTTTGTTAACCCTATATTAATTATCTCTTAATTACTGATCCGAAGGTGTATTGTTTGGTAATTAATGCTGATGATTTTCAAGGACAAAATTGTAACTCCCCAAATAAAGCCCTCAGGAGAGTCTTACAATACAACTGTCCTTGAAATGAAGATTGTAAAAACAAAGGATGACATGAGCCATATATTGTATGTCCCTCTCATGATATCACCACATTTGCATAATGACCTCATATTTATGAGGAGTAAGTGCAAATGAGAAATTGTCTTGTAAAATGGTCAATTTTTGACGGATTTTGATGGGAATTGTGACAATGTTCTCAGTTTTTTAATGCCTTTTACATTGATTATCCAATTTTGCTTTTTTCTTGTCACACGACCTTTAAGAATGATTATAGTCGCAGGTTCTATGTATACCTTTTGAACAGTTTAACTGTTCTACCCCAGTATAAGTAGCAAGCCAGGCCCCTGCATCGTTTAAGTGACAGGTATCCAAAATTATGTAGTTGACTTTCATTTCACAAAATATGTAAGAGGCATGGATTAGAAACTTTAACTACTAACCCCTGAACATTTTCAAAATGCATGTGTTCTTGTGTTCATTTTGATGTACTGTACGATACTGTTTTCTTTAGGTGCTCATATGTACCAGAACACATGCCATCCTAACATAATGTATGTATACAGAAACATGCACAGCCTAGTCATAAGTTACCTTGAAAGGAGCAACATGCAAACTGTACAGAGAATTCATGTTGTAACAAAACAAATCCCACACCAGTTGCCAACCCTGTTGTCAGCTATACATCAGTACCCATCATGTGTTTTTAAGTTGAAATTTTGTTTAAGTATTTTTTTTTTGTATTTCACAGACTGTTCGGAATATACTTGAAAGCACATTGGATGGTCAAGCACTTGTTGAAGAAATGGAGTCAGGTTTGATCTCTCATAAGGCCAGGAAGAAGATTGTGGCAACTCTGGTCTCCCACCTGATAGAGCACCATGGTAAACAGTAAGTATATGCAAGGGTAATTTGCTTGCACTGGTCATGTATGTGTGTTGGAAACATTCTGTTTTGAGCCTTTTTTCGTAAAAAGGTTTCAGCATTGAAGTCAAAATACCTCACTGCTAAGATACTATTTACTAAAGATGCCTTCATTACCTTGGTGTTTCTGACCCAGTGTGCCTGCAGGTGCCTCTTGTGTGTTGTTTATACTTTCTGACTTAAAAAGGCATATTATAATATTTAGATGTTTTTCTTGGTGGTACTGATTTCTCAACACCTGGATTGCATGAAAAAATTTAAAACAGCAGTGTCACCACTGTGTATCCTGAACAAATGTGACTTTACTAGGCCATTTATGAGATAAAAAGGAAAGGTAACTGAAGATTGATTCTAGATAGGATGGGGCCGATTGCAACAACAGTGATGCTTCTTAAAATAGGAAAATTCTTTTGTTTTTTATTTGAAGCCACATGATCTCTGAAAAGAAAAGTGGATGTTTTTGTCACTTGATTACTGAGTCAATCTGGTTTTTCACATGAAGGTAAGTAAATTGAGGGATGGTACCAGAGGAAGCAGGGGTCAGCCCCCCCCCCCCCCAACCCACCATCGAGGACAATTCCTCTTATAACTACTCAAAATCTTTGGCACATGCTGTGGAGTCACTACAGTTTCTTCAATAGTCCCATTCCACATGATTAAATGGTATACATCTTGTCAACCTTAGCAAGTAACATTTAAAGCATATGGTATACAGTACACAGGTTTTTTTTTTTTTTCAAATTCCCCCTCACCAGCCCCCTGTTGGCATTGGAGCCGTCAGGACTTCAGGCCATCCTCCTGTCAGGCAAGTCCTGACACCACCCTGGGTAAATGCTGCTCTCTGGCTGTAATTATAAACCTGTTGTAGGCATAATTCATTCTGGTGATTGCAATTTAATTATTATCATGGGAATGCTGCTGTATCAGTCAACCACTGTTACAAGCAAAATATCTGAGTTTCTGGAGAAGCTCTTTGCAAGTTTTTCTTGTAGTATCTCTTATATCAAGTATTTCTTTTTGGTGTGTACTGATAATAATCAGTATTCACGTTTTCCGGTGAGTCGGTCATCTCCATATTTCCAAACTGGATCATGAGTCAAAACCAAGCTGGACCAAACCAGTTTGTACAATCTAATCCAGAAACCATACAGCCTTAATTATGCATGCCTCCCCTTTTGCAAGGCTATCCTTTATTTTACTTTTTCATTCAAAAGGGAATTATTGATTCTTGTACACCTGTACCTGTATCCATGAAGGGCTCACTCTTGTAACTAAACCACATGTTTGGTTCAGTGGTAGCTAGAGCATCTGCCTCTCACAAAGAAGGCTGAGGTTCAATGCCCAGGTCAAGTAATACCAGAAACTCTTAAATGGAACCTACTGCCATATGCATTGTGCGTGATGCTCCGCTTAAGCAATTGGGTAGGGAAAATAGCCCAGTGAGCCACAACTGGGTAAAAGGCCATGGTCATCTCGAATTGAACCAATAGGGTGAAAACTCCATCTAGGTAACTAACTCACTTCTGTAACATATTTTGTCTGCCCAGCCCCAGGACTGATGTCAAGGTGACAATGGCCAAGTCTATCATTGATGAGTTTCCAAACTTGGACAACAACAACGGAAATGGATATGTAAGTACGTAGTAGTACTCATCCCAAATGGGTCTTAAGAGTTCTTTTTAATTCTGACCAGAAACCAAACTGTTGAAAACTATGTTGGCATGCATAACTTTGGTATCTGGATACCCTTTCTACATGTGATCTGATAAAGGAATAAATCGTATTTGGCAAACTGTTATTGGTGAATAAACAATCAAGACTCCAAATTTTGCAAACGAACAGACTAGGTGAAAGCCAAGTCTGTTATATTTTGGCAACCATGGAGTCTCACATGTGGTTTATTCCTGTTCTACCACCAAAAATGTATGGAAACTTTCTTTTTATCAATTTTAACATCTTTTGACCATGTGTTGTGGAATAATAGGTCATTGTTTAACCAATCAGAATGCAGGATTCTCAATATCTTATTAATAAAGGTGGTAGAATTCTAATATTCTATCAGGTTTTTAAAATGCTTATAGGCATAAGTGTAAAAACATAGGGATGAAAAATTTCATAGTTTTTTGCCTATACATAATCCGACGTATCATAACATTAATCCACATTTTAAGTGTCCATTTATCTAGAAAAACCGGAAAAAGTTCCAATTTCACCTGCTTGAACAATATATAAATCCTACAAGTAGTTCCATCTTTATTGGGAGAATCTGGTTTTCTCATAGAGAAGTATTTGTAGTTTCATATTCTCAAGCTTTTAGTTTTTATTGTGAAGTCATGAAATTAAGTGTTTAAGCCATGTTTTTAAATCTGCAGAAAAAAGGAAAAACAAATATGGTAAAAGTAAGAAGGGAATACATAAAGCACCTTCTCTCCATAGATATGACAGATCATGTCAGTGCATACATGGTCTAAGCTAAAGGCTGACACTTTTGCTTTAGATTAACTGATACCTGCTGTGGGCTGACTGTAGGTTGGCTTATGAGTTCATTGCACTCTTCCATGATGGTTTTGATCGTATCAACTCTTGAAAATGTTTACTTTTGTATTTAGTGTGCATGGTATACCCCTGGTTCTGGAACCAATGATGCGTCAGGCTTCATCGAAAACAGGCTACGGAATGTTCGGAGTCGAGACCCTTCAAAGACGCGGAGCAGTGTGGCCAAGTCTCAGGACACTAGTTCCTCCACAAGGCTAATCAGCACAGTGAACATAGATCTTGCTACAGGTAACAGTGATTCCTACTCATGATACTCTCTCGTAATTTTTGGACCTTTCTCCTACTTCTCTTAATTTAGTATTGAAGATCCTCCTGTGCATATATCATATTTACTGAATCAAGCAGTCTGTATTTTCTCTGCTCTCATTTTGTAACTTTAACTCTATATATCACTTATACAAGACATACACATTTGTGAGAGTTAAGTGCTCAAGTTATGATGCAAAAAGGAAAATTGTCCCCTCCCCCCCCCCCCAAATTTAATAATTAAACATAAAACCTTTATCAACTGTAGTATTATGTTTTGTATCTTTTACTTCTTTGCATAAACTTTTACAAGAAATATCAACCAAGTTTGCAAGGTTTCCATGAATAGTAGGTAGTAAATGGTTTTTGGAACTTCTTGTGTTGGAACAATCAAATATTATAGAATCAAGATTGGTTGTAATAATTCAGTACAAAGACTATGCAGTAAGTTAATAGTAAATATTTGTCATTATCAGTACCAGCAGCAAGTACTTGCTGCTGGTATACACATTGTAAATGCTACCACATTCTGTAATAAATTTTTGGCATAAAAGTAAAGTGTTAATTGTTGTAACTATATCAGTCAAATCCATATGTTAAATAAGTTAAACATGCTCCTTAATAATTTTTTAGATGAACTGAGTGAAGGTGACATGGCTGCAATGATAACCTGGTTGAGATATCATAACTCACCAAGCAGCCAGGTACAGGAAATGATGGAGAAGACATGTAAATTCAGAGCATCAAAAATTCGGGAGGAGAAGGACAAAACTGTACTCCAACTCTTGGATGAATACCCAAGACTTATTGACACTGATGGAATGGTATGTTAATTATTGTTTGAAACAGTCATATTTTCGTGTGTTACTGCCTTTTCAAGGGATGAGCCACATGTTCCATTACACAGGATTCCTAGGTTCAACGGTCACAGTCCAGTTTGCTTGCACTCTCAGGGCTGCGTTCTTGTCAAATGGCTATTGTATTGGTGCTGCTTACAAAGAAAATGGTGTGCAGTGAAGCTTCAAATCCCTGGCTAAAATGCTGGTGGGCCAGAGGACAATACTTAACAAAATATGTTTATCATCCTTTCATGAGATGTTAGGATGGAGCCTAGAAATATACACGGAGCAGAATTGTCAGACATTATTTAGATGGAAATCATTGAATTCTTTTCTGGCACAACTATTTGATTGACACTTCTTTGTTCTTATTGTCAAGTCTCTGAATTCACTTGTGCCCCCTTTATTTTAGTATGTCATCTGCTGGAAATGTAGTTCAAGACTATACATTTTACTCAGCTTTTAGCAAATTTCCGTATCACTAAGAACCACATTTGAAAAGTTAGTTGGGAAAAATTTTTTAAGTGAAGCAATCTTAAGTGTGATGAATAATGAGAAAAGGATACAATTTCATATTTTTGCATGGCCGCTAGCAACAAAAAGGTAACAAGAACAACCTGAAGGATGAGTCTTCTCAATGCCATTGTGACAATGCATCACGCACTGATTAAGCTGCTTGGCTCTGTATGGCATCTAGGGAATTTACTTGGGTACTAGAAAGCATAATCCAGACATGTGGACATAGTTTTACTGCCCAGGAGCACGAGAACAAGTTCTTTTGCAAAACACCTAAAATGCCACTGGAGGTAACCATATGCACATGATCATTTAAGTCTAGCTGCCTGTTTAAGACAACTCCTAAGTGATAACTGTGTATGCTTGTGTGTCGTGTATGTATAACTGACTAATATCTTAAGTCTGATCTGCAGAAGTTCACATTTAGAGGTACTAAATGGCATTTCCATGTGTTAGTGAATAGGAAATAGTTTGAGAGAAAAGATGTACATGTATTCAATGAAACAAGTATTTTTTATACATACAGGTAGAGCAAGACTTCCGGCAGCTCTTTCCTAAAGTGTGTGATAACCTCTTCTTGAAGTGGCCAAAGATATTTAAAAAGATAATTGCATATGCCAACAAACAAGTCAACTGGAAGCAGCTACTCCACTTTGATGGAATCTTAGAGACAGGTAAGGTTCATATTATAGAGAGAATGTTTTCCTTCTGAATGGAAAGGTAATGGGTGCTTCAAATAATAATTATCTTAGGACTACAGTTGATGAGGAAAATGGTGAAGAGAAAAAGGAAACTGTTATTTGGTTCTTTAGGTATATTAGGGAAAGAGGGGGATGAAATTCACAAAAAACTTTTTCCTTTGCTATAATTTCAAGTTGACAGATGGTATGCAAGATCAAAACCACCCTCAAATGAAATATGACAGGAACTTACTTTTCATCACATTTGTTGGGGCATAAGTGATTGTAGAAATATGGGTCAATTTCTGTAAAAAAAGTGTTGTAACAAGCTGTGCTGGGGCTAGATTATCACAATGCATGAGGTTTTTTGAAGCACACAAAAAGTCATCAAAAATTAACAGTTGCCATGCTCACGGGGCAGGTTGTCACAATTACATACCAAATGTGACAACCATCCTCGACACATTTTTGAAGCTCATGCATAATATGTGAAATCACATGTTACAACTTCGACAAGCAGGTTTTTTTTTTTAGTTCGATTGGGGGACCATGCCCCCCCTCCCCTTTAATCTGGCTACGCCTGTGTATAGGAGCTTCTATTGAGGATAGATTAGTGAATGATTGGATCTGTGGAATAAAAGAGACTTGCAGGTAGACTGGAGGAGAAAATAAATGTTCATAAGGATTAATCACGTTTTCTCAGCAATGCAGATAAGAATATCAACAGTGATCGCTCGATTGATGTTTGTGTAAGGTTGAACAGTAAACATAGCACTGCATACAGTGCATACATTTCATTTATTTTTTTAATTGCTGCTACCCTTGTGGGGGTCATGGAGATAAAGCTCTGGTATCTGGGTTTTTTACACCACTTTAAAGGACTGAAACTTTGAGATCAGTTTCAGTGTTTGGCAAGCTGGAACCCTTCTCAAAGTACAGATTTGGTGAACAGGTGTGATATCTGACAGAAATTCCAGTGTTCTGGAAATGATGCACCACTGGGAATTTCTAGCAATTAAGGCTTTTAAGAGGGCTGACATGGAATTTAAGTGGCATAATAAATTTCTTCTATTTTTACCATGTTTTCCTTGTATATTTTTTGAAGTTGGAAAGGTACACCTTGAAAATCTGGGGGAGGGGGGCTTTTCCCCTGTCTCACCCCACCTGCTGTGTACGGCCTTGGTACATTTGTAACTAACAGGGAGGCCTTTAAAACATGATTAGCAGCCAGCTGAGAACTAGCTGAAACTCCTCTAACATTCTTCTTGCAAGATATTGCTAGTCCTTTAATTTGGTAATAAATATTTTGATTTTGGATTTGCTAATTATGGATGACATGCACTGCAGATTTGTGCACACTGTGCACGACTGCAATTTTTCTGTTAAGGTGTGGTTTGTGACTAGGGCAATTTAGGCAATTGAGCTGAAAATGACTGAAATGATATTCAGCTGAATTGGCAATATGCCAATGGGGGTAATAACATTGCCTCATGGTTTTGTCTGTTAGTCCAATGTTACTTACTTGTCAAAGTTTGCTTCGAGAAATGTTGGCAAAGCTTCATATGCCACACAATCCATTTGGTGATTCCATAAATATTTATGAAATTATAGGTGGTCTAGTGTTTTATTTGGACAATGTTGGGCAAAGGCCAAATTCTTGAGAATGATCATCTGCTTTTTAGAAAAATCATGGCAATAGCCAGTAGTTGCAGGACATATTGGAACTTGAGGTACAAGGATAGCCAATTAAAGGTCATTTGAAGCCCAGTTCATAATTATTGACTCACGTTAGCCACTTTAACTATAGATGAAGAGAGCTATGAATTAGTCTTTGGGAAAAAATATCATGGCAGATAGGGGTCAAACAGGTTATTTCAACCAGGAGTGTCTTTCTTGAGTATTTGCAAGTTGAAATTAATAGTTGGTTAATATAGAATGAGTTGTGTTGTAAATAAATTAGAGGTTGAAGGTTCTGAGGTTACCAAAATCAAACTTTGTGATGGTCATAAACCTTTATGTAGACTTTTGTATTTTTTGCCTTGCAGATGACCATGAGAGCAACGTCGCCTTTCAGATTTTACCATTGCTTTTTCCTCCTGGGATGAAAAAGACAAATTCGAAAGATGGAAAGAAGGGGCCAAATAAACATGCATCAGTAGTTGAGGCCTGTGACAGTTTCATTCAATTTGATGTGGTAAGTCATCACTTTGAAGGTAGTGGCCTGGTGTTTAAAGCGTTGAAAATCTCTCAAGATTGTGTCTTTGAGCCTGTATACATACAAAGTATTGTAATGTCTCCTAGGTCAAGACTTCATCTTTGCTTCCTCTTTCCACCAAGGTGTATAGTGAGTGGGCTTACCTCTGAGTGCATTCTTTAGTGCTGGGAGTAGTTAGTGAGTACTTGCTAACCTTACGCAGTTTAGGGAAACCGAGTATGAAAATTGACCATGCAAACACCCACAATTAAGAAGCCTTTCTATCCATTCCCTCAGATATCTTACAAATATGACATCGTAAGATCACCTGGCTTAATCAATTAACTTTTTTTGTAGTTGTACACAAGAAATGAGCTTTTTAAAAGTTACCGATCATAGACTTTGCAATTTCTCAAATGAATAAACAGCTTCAAGCTCCAATCACAAGATGGGATGAGGAAATAGTAATACTTATACAGCTTTACATTGAACCGGTGATCACGATGTGCATGAGCGTTATTTTATGCAACACAGGGAAGCAGACATAACTGAACTATCCGTCTTGCAGAACAAAATGTGGTCCACACAGATCCTTCTACAAAAAGTTTTCCGAAACTTGCGGCATTTACCATTATTAGAAGTACTTGCTAACCGTTCTCATATATTTTGAGAGTATCTGTTTTCAAAATTTGCCAGCCTACCCCAGCACTAACAATCTTGTAGTTCCACTGCTGTGTTGTTCCAAGGGGAATGCATTCAACATTGGGAATACACCAATACAAATGGGGCCATTTCTGTGTGGAAACAGTCACTTCTGATCAGTGTGATGTAAGTTATGTGACATGTCTGGGACTAGATATAAGATAACAAACCTTGTATTATATATTCTACCATCTCTAGCCATCCGTTATTGAGAATCATGCATTCTGATTGGTTGAACACTGACTTGTTATTCCACAACATACGGTCAGTAAACGTAGACACAGATTAAAATGAAGTTTTTCACACAGTTTTTGGTGGTAGAATAGGAATAAACCACATTTGTCGGACTATTATTGTCTCATAAACCATCTCGACTTCAAATTTGCAAAATAACAGACTCGGCTTCGCCTTGCGTGTTATTTTACCAATTTGGAGTCTCGACAGTTTAGTTACCAATGATAGTCTGCCAATTGCGATTTATTCCTTAAGAACATGATTTAAAAGCATGGTAACTTTGCCATACTAGGATCATGTGAAAACACTGCCTTGCATACTTCTGAAAGATTCTCCACACTGCTCTCACCCCTCTGTGTACCCATGTGAATAAACAGGTACCTGTGCAATGCCGGATGTGTGGTATACGTAGCTGATATCAGCCCTGAGATTCATGTCTGTGTAAGGCATAATGATCAAGCAATCATTGTAAGTCAAAACTGGGCAGGACTAAAAGCTGGCATTAACTGAAATATTCTCTTCTTTGTTACTGTGTACCTGCAGTTTCTGCAGTGGAACATGCAAGGTACATAAACCACATAGCCGCAATCATGGATTATTTTATTCAGAGGTAAATACTGAGCTTGGTAGGAACTGCCATAGTTCAGCTGGCAGGGTGAATATTAATTGCCAAGTTCTGTAAAGGCATCAGTGAAATATAATTTAAAAATTGACCTTATGTGACAGAACCATTAGAAAATGGTCAAAATAATGATGACGAAGGGGTTAAGATAATGTAATATAATAATGATATGATAATGTGCAATATGAGTTCAATCCAAATAGATCTGACAATACACTGGTCTTATTTATGATGACTTGTATTCTGAAGGAATAGGGGTTTCATTAACAATTATTAGCTATAAAAAATTACAGTTATTAACTATAAAAAATGTTTTCTCCATTCGCAGATTGGAACCAACCTACCAAGCTTTCTTGAGAATACCACAAAGAAGCAACCATTCCTATTGGGTCTTGGAGAAAGAGAAAACCCTGAACAGACATTTGTAATAGTAGAACGAAAAGCTCTGTCCTGTGGAAGAAATGTTTTAAAAAGGCAGTTGATGTCTGCTTTAAACTTTTTTATCTTCTTGACACTGATTATCCCTGGGAGTCCCAGAACACATGGGATTTCATTCAGAAATTCCTTTTTCTGCTTGGAGAGGGGAAAGGTAAACAGAAGTCTGTGCCAAGTGTCACCCTCCTACAGAATTTTTTGAACAAAAAGTAATCATTCAGATGCATCTACACAAGGGAAATCACCATATTCTGTTTTCCTTTATACTTCACATTAAAGGCCAGTGTGTAGCCTGTAGATTAAAGGCCAGCGTGTAGCCTGTAGATGAAAGGCCAGTGTGTAGCCGATAGACTACCTTTTACATTGGCAACGGAAATAAGACCTGGTTAAAGATTAATTGTTGTTTCTTACCACTACCTCAAGTGCACAATCCTGTAAAAGCATATCATAAACTAAAATACAAAAAAGGAATTCTACCACCTTTATGACCTAATCGTATTGTGTACAGTTTTTCGAAAATATGATGGTACGATTTCATTCACAAAAAGAATGTTTGCCATCTCCAAAGGACTTTTAAATGGAGCTATTTGTAGTTTTGTGTGCAAAACAGTGGAAGGTTTGTTGATGTTTTTTGTGGCACTAGTACATTACACTACTTTTCTGAACTCAATTGTCTTTATATTGACTCCTTTTGTTTACTTCTAAATACCTTCATAAAGGCATATTGGTATGGTGCAAAATGGTGTCCTTATTATGCTTTGTGCCCAACATAGGACTAACCTCAGTTTTGTTTTCAACATTACAGGCACGAGCGACTTACGTTTAGTTTTATCAGAGGAAGGGTCAGTAAAGGAACGTTTTATATATTATAAGCCTATAATGATAATACAGGATCCCCAGTTTTTTCTCTATGTATAAAAGTTTTATCGCCAGGTTTAACTAAGCGCAACTTGCGTTGAATGCATTGACACTAAGTGACCTTATGTTATACTGTAGTGTGTTCAAAACAGTGCTTTGATGTTTAGCCTAGGGTATACCATGTTATAAGCATGGGAAGCTTCTCATGAGTGATTTTATTCGTAGCTATACATGAATCAGAAATTGTTTTCAGGATTTACAAGTCTGGGAGTGGAATAGAAGCAATTTGATTCACTTATGATTAAAAGTTGTTGGCTTTTGGGACATGTTGGCATATTATTTTGATTAAAAAATACAATACTGGGGCTGCTGCTGCTGGTGATCGTGACATACATGATGCAGTAGTAAATTTAAATAAGCCTAGTATTCTTCATAGATGTTTTTCATACACAAAGATTTCTACCTGATATTTTTAATGCAGTTCTTTCAGTGTGTTTATTGTGTTTTTTTCATGGAATCATTGGTCAACTTTTTGAAGAAGATGAGGGAGGTAAGGTGTGGTCACATTATTTTTTATGCCTTGCATGGTACATTTTCTTGCATTCACAAAGCTGTTAAAAGTATTCTTTCTTTGAAAAATACACTTTTGGGGGATTAAAAAATACATTGCTATCATATCTTTAGGTGTAGGCATGTATGAAAAAGTACATATTGTTAGATGGTTGGTGTATGCAAAGTCTTTAAACTGTTTACAGATAGTGTTGTGGGGCAGTATCACAATGTGAAGCACAGTTTAAGGACAGAGGAAGGTTAATTGTGACATGTATTCTAAATATTCATTGTATCCTCTGTATTCAGTGAAAAGTAAGGAATTAAATTTTGTTCCCAGACACATATCTTAGTTGTCCTTTTTTCAGTGTATCAAGATTTGCTATTTGAATATACTGCTTTTTTAGAAAATGATCCTGGAAAATGGCCTTTGAATAGATCCTTATTCAAAGTGATTAGAAGCACCCTTTCAAATATCCGATCCGAAATCCAATTCAAATCCGGATCAGAAATTTGAAGCGGCAATACTTATCATTTTGATTAGATTCTATTGAGTGTCCCTCTGATAAGGTATCCTATTCATATATGATACGATTCTTTTCAGATTTGAATAGACATTTTTTAGAGTGTAGGTGAAAGCAACCTTTGAAACACCAATTTTCATTCGGATTACTTGTTTTTTAACGATTTCAAAATTTTGTGACTTCATAATTTTGGGGAATTTCCCCCAAATAAAGCGTCATTTTATGTCACACAAACGCGGATTACGACAAAATTATAGACCCAAATAACACCAACTCTTTTCCTCATGACCTACCTCTACCTATGACATGCAGAACGCGTTTATCCATTTCGATATATTTGTAGTTACATGTATTAATCCTTTAAATTATGAAAATTTGGGGTGAAATGCACATTTTTGCTTAAAGACATCAAATCCCATAAATTAATGTTTTACGACAAAATTAAAAGGTGTGCCCAAACAAAAAAGTATTCACTGTGTGTAATAGTATGGACATTACAAATCCAAATTTACCAGACCTTAAATCACAACCCGAGCACTACATTTAGCGAAAATCCGAACAATAACGAAGCCCCCATAAACTGTGACACATTTGTGAGTTTAATAATCGAAACTTTTCGATATGACTAGTACTATACATCTGTCCCCCATAACTACAACTGTATGTATTGTATCTAATTAATAACTGGAGAAAGAAATCAACCTACAAACTACGATCGTGCGAAGACCAACACAGCTCTAGTTGTCGGCATTACAGTTATACAATTTAAGTCTTCAAAAGGGGCCCCTTGTTCCCAGATGAGGAAGGAGGGTCGTCAGATAGCGCCAGCCCTGCCGCATGCTCTAAAATGAGGGTTTATAGTGTTTGTGAGGTGTAAGGCAGGTCTATTTTGATGTAATTTTCCATGACTCAAACCCCCGGCCTTTTTTTCTCTGCTAACATTATAACTTGACCTTTAACCTTATCTAATTAGCATATCAATATGAATACTAATATTTCCCCGTATTTATCAGTTGACATTATATTTACAGAATTTTAGAACCAAATCTCACATCAGTTAATGACTGGGTCGTAAATGTATGGAGAAAAAGAGATTTTTGATTAATAGAGGGCGCCCTTTAAATTTTAAAGGTCAAAATGGCGCAGAAAAGCCTGGATATGGCCCGTATACCCTCGATTTTTGGAATTAGCGACCCAAAATTGACCAAATCCACTTGGTCTTATAAATTTCGCCTTCGGGTGACGATACCCCCCTTCTCCGCCTGGTCTAAGAGGAAGACGAAATATCAAACGATTCTTCTTTTTTTAATAGACAACACATGCGCGGAGACCCACGTATGTGTCGAAGATCGGGACCCTTCTAGCAACTTACAAAAGACGGGGAATTAGATTTATCATCCCCGGATTAAACTTTTTATGGACCTGGGTTAAGTTTCTGTTACAGCCCACGTCGAATTTAAAAAATGGCGCTGTCATCCTCTTCAGACCATTGCCTGGAGTTCAAGCTAAGGCTGAGGGGAGGAGACTATCACGTTTGTGGCGCATGTGTAATGCATCTACTCGGACTGATCATGTTTGAACCCAGAGTGGCTGAAAATCCTCGGGAAAATACCTTTTTCGTCTTATTCTAAGCTACGTCATACGACAGACCCATCCCACTGCTGAGGATGAGAATCGCAATGATCACATCCTCTGTGAACACTTCGTGACCCCATTATTGTGATTATGAGCTAATTCCAAGAACCGAATCCAAAAGTTGTACTAGAGACTTTGTCAGATCATTGCGAAGGTTTTACATGGGGGTAATGGGTGTAAAGAAACTGTTACCAGTGGCGTAGCCAGGGAAGACTTAGAGGCTCCAGCCCCTTACTCGCCTTTCCCCTTGCAGTACCCACCCCCATCATCTGGAGATTTGGTCCAAAAATATATTCATGCCGGCCGTTGATAATATTTAATCCGGGCTACACGGCATACCATAACGAAGATACGCTTGCGTTAGATCAACTCTGAAGTGCTGAATGTCGGAATAAATTTAGGTATGCTGTGGCACGCCTCCTATGATCAGGAATCTCATGACTTCTTACTAGTCTGATTTCTGGATGGATAATTTTTTAGTCATAGGTGGCGGAAGCGGGGGCCGGGGGGGGGGGGGAGGGCTGGCTCCCCTCCCAATAATTTTTTATAAGATTTTGGGGGGCATGCCCCCTTAATAATCGAATGTCGCAAAATAAATTTTTCAAAAGTAATTAAATCAAAGTTGCTTTTTTTACATTTCAGCTATTCCTTTGCTCAAATATTACTTTTCAGAGTGCAAGAGTTGCAAAGCTTCCTGGGGGCTTCTCCCCCTGGACCCCCGCATTAACGATAATCTGTAGGGATTTATTTTCGCCCTTCAAAAAGTTGCAGTATATTCAGCAAATGTGTCCCATCCTGAATTTCGGAATAAATTCAGGAAGACTGTGACAAGCTTCAAATCGTCGGAATCTCTTGAATTTTTACTCGTCGAGTTTCTGGATGGATAATTTTCTAACAGATTTAAAGTGGCTGAAACTGGCTACCATGGTGTCAAAATCATACTTGGTGTGGTGGGTAGAATATTTGGGTCTATTAGCTCAAAAAGCTATTATTCATGACCGTTACTTCACTGATAATCACAACACAATTCCCGAA
The DNA here is from genome assembly GCA_037179385.1 of Holothuria scabra. Taxonomy (NCBI): domain Eukaryota; kingdom Metazoa; phylum Echinodermata; class Holothuroidea; order Aspidochirotida; family Holothuriidae; genus Holothuria; species Holothuria scabra. The sequence goes on from CM074199.1 coordinate 10,298,555, forward strand.
ATTGTTGAATATCCAAATTCTTGCAAGCATTTGCCCCAAAATGGAAAAGTGTCATAGTAAGGCTAACATGATAGTTACGAAAACTTTAAAGAGATAAAAAAAAAAAAAAAATCGCGTCACTTTGGGAAGCCTGTGGCTTAAAAGAAACAATTATTCTTGAGACTTTTTAAATCCTGTGTAACACAATACCCGAAAAGGCCATTATTTTAATAGTTTCAAATCTTTGCCGAAAAACAGAAGACGCTATATTTTAATTCCATTTTGCATGTAAAATAAAAAAGATCTGAGACACATTTGAGTAGAATGTGAAAAAAGGGCTTTCATCATACCAACTTCACACTGCAGTCTTGCTAAAAATTTGCCCGAAATGGTCAAATATTCAGACAAAGGTTAAAAAAATGCTGTGACGTTTTCAATTACCAACTTAATTCAACGGATAGACAGGAGGGTGTTCAGGTGCCCAAAAGTTTGTCATCTATCCTGCTCTAGAGCCAAATACGGGCAATGGGTATGAAAATCGGGTACAGTAATTTGTTTTTCGATACTTTAATGATGCAGGGTGAGAATGTCTTCCCGTAAGTCTGCTTGAAAATTCATTTCAACACACCTTGTAACGTGACAAATCTGTCAATAAGTGTTACCAATAGAAGAAAAATCATCTACTTCATTTTATCCAATGGAAGTGGTACATTTTATCTGATTCTTCTGATCAAAGTAGCGACGGCTTAGATCTCCATAGTCCTTCTTCTTTCAAAAGTAAAATCATATATAGTCGGAAGTTCGTGCCAACCAGTGGTGACGCTCCGTGCAGATAGTCTTCCTAGCAGCATTTTAGTTTCAAGTGAACATTTTCCGTGAAAACAGAACCTCGAATTAGCGACTTCTAAGACCCCCTATGAGCATAGGAAATAAAATTTTTGCCTTTTTGAAGGGTCAGATTTTTCAAAATTTCCTGTACGTTTCACCCCAACTTATAGTGGTGCTCCACTTAGAAAGGTTCATAGCAGAATTTACAAAAGGAAACTCAAAATAGCGACTGCTTAGATCCCCACAAAAGTCTGGGAAATGCCATTTTCAACTGTCTGAGGGGTCGAATATTTAAAAATGTTTTGTACACTTCGCGCCAACTAATGGTGGCGCTCGGCTAAGTCTTTCTGGCTGAATTTTAGTTTGGAACGAACATACGTTTATCTGCAATTGAAACTCAAAAAAGTCGACTGCTTTGATCCCCTTTACAATCGTGTGAAATGTCATTTTCGACTGTCTGAGAGGTACGAATTATCAAATTTTCTGGACGCTCCACGCCAACCAGTGGTGGCGCTCCGCTTTGACTGTCTTACGGGCAGAATTACTTTTTTTCGGGCAAAAATCTTCTGCCCCCAAACTGAAATGCTCCCCTACACCTATGGAAATACCTTACTCAGGCGTGCACTGGAACAGTGCTTGCCACATTCAGCAGAATTCCGGATTTGCAATGCTAGGATATATGGTCCAGTGGAGTAATGAACTGAGCTAATCAGTATCTCAAAAGTGTGTTTTAATCTTAGAAAAATCGCACATTTTTTCTCACAGAAAGTTAAAGACAATTAAACTTGGCAAATTCCATTTTCAGCCATCTGGGAGGTTTTAAAATCCAAAATTTTCTTTGTACGCTCCGCGCCAAGTGATGGTGGCGCTACGCTTAGATAGTAAACTTCAGCCACCCCCTACAAAAGTATCCAGCCCCCCCCCCCATTAGGCCCACAAAAAACCTAGCTATGCTACTGCCCTGGAACCCTACCAGAGCTTTGCCCCTGAACCCCACCAGGGGCACTTAAGCGGCCCCTGGACCCCACGTCGATGGAGTTTGTGCTTCGCGCAAAACCGGACGCCTTACGGCGTCACCATTATGTCGGCCTCCGAAAACTTGTGCCCCCCATTAAAATCATCTTCCGCCGCCTATGTTAGTAGATTTGGAGTGGCTGAAATTGGCTTCCTTGGTTTGGATTAAAGTCGTGCAAAATCGTGCTCCTTCCCAGTTCATATACTATCTGGCTTGTTTCTATCTCCTGTAGGAATCTTTCAGTTCCTGGGAATGCATAAATTTGTTCCGAAATCAACTTGGTGTTGTGGGTAAAATATTTGAGTCAGAGAGGTTTGAAGAAATTTGCACTTTCGCGGCTTGTGCTGCCAGCTATTGTGCAACACCCAGCCCCATGTGGGTTCAATGCAGTCCCAACAGTAACAACGTTAGCACTATTTGCTCACATGACCTCACCTTCCTCTTGAGTGGAGTGGACATACACAGTGGAGTACGAGACGGGTGCAGGGGCAGATTGGCCCAAAATTTCTGCAAAATCTAAATTCTGGCAGGAATTTGGGGAAAATTCGGACAAGAATTTGGAGAATATTACGACAGCCCTTTCATTTTGGAAAAGAATGGTTAAAATATTGGAGCAAAGGTTTAATAAATAATGGGACGTTTTCAATTTACAATTTGATTCAACGGACAGCCAGAAGGGTCTTCATGTGCACTGCCCAATAGTTTGCAATCTATGCTGCCATAGGGCCAAATGCGAGCAAAGGTTGTGAAGGTCGGGTTATTTCTTTTTAGATGCTTTAATGATGCTGAGTGAGAATGTCTTTCCATGAGTCTGCTGGAAAATCCATTCAAACATATTCTGTAATGTGATGTTTTTTTCTTTTTCAAAAGTAAAATCATATATATAGTCGGAAGTTCTGGCAGGTACACAATTTCATCAATATTTATTTGACTTACTCAAGAGTCTCATTCGCGTAAAATTTATTAGCATGTTTTCAATTCCGTGTTATAGTTTTTCCACAGAAATATGCAAGACCATTTCATCCATTGGAAGTAATACATTTCATTTGGTAATTTTCCGATCGAATAGCGACTGCTCACATCCCCTTATAAGCCTGGGCAATGTCATTTTCCACTGTCTGAGGGATCCCGATTTTTCAAAATTTCACTCCTGGCAAAATTTTAGTTTGAAGTGAATATTTCTATCTAAAGGGTCCTCAAAACGGCGACTGATTAGATCACCAATAAGCGTAGGAAATGAAATTTTTGACTGCCTAAGGTGTGCGATATTTCAAATTTTCTGGAAGCTCCGAGCAAACCAATGGTGCGCTCTGCTTAGATTGTTTTTCAGACAGAATTACATTTTGGGGGCAAACATATCTTCTGCCCCCAAAATGAAATGTTCCCATACACCTACGGAAATAACTTACTCAGGCTTGCGTTGAAACAGCTACTTGCAACATATAGCATGATTTCGGATCTGCAATCCTAGGATCCATAGTCCAGTGGAATGAACTGAGGTAATCAGTATTTTAAAAATGTGTTTGAATCTGAGGAAATCACAAATATTTCGCACCACATGACACAGTTAAACCTAGCAAATGGCATTTCCAGGCATCTGGGAGGTGTTAAAATCAAAAATTGTCTTTGTACGCTCCGCAGCAACCGATTCTGGCGCTACGCTTTGGTAGTAAACTCAAGCCTCCCACAAAAGTATCCCCCATGCCCCCACGAAAAAAAAACCCACAGTGTTTTGTGACGAACGTATATCGTATCAAATCCGCCTGTCATTAAAGGACTCATCGTGCCTCAAAACATAATGTGAAGCATCATATTGCATATTGGGAAACCGTTTTTCACCCCTTTTAATTCCATTACCTTCCATTACTGGTAGGGGTAACTCTCCAGTTAGTCGGAGATTACACTTTTTTCGAATCAGTGGCCCGAAACCCGTGGACGCATGATTTTCAGTTGCATCGTATAAATGTGTGGGAACACGGCGGATCCCCCCCCCCCCAGGCGAAAATCGAATGTTACTGAAATGCTACAAAATAACTATCTAGGTAGTATTAATTCTAAAAGATGAGACATTCGCGGATACCGTGACCCCTGGAATTGGACTCCCTCACTCCCTCTTTCAACAGTTACAATAAGGACCCGAAAGTTGAAACGTAGGTTGTCCCATCCCCTCACCTTTACACTAATTTGGAAGTTTATTCTATATTTGTCTCATCAAACGGCCACCCTTTGCCAATGAGGAGGGGTCGTTGAAAAAGTTCGTGTCACTTTGGGAAAAACTATCCCTGTTGTACGCCAATACAAAGCTAGTCTAAGAAAAAAAAATTCTTTCGTTTTTGGGGTTCAAATCTGTGATGCTTTTCTTCATTTCCAACAACCGATAAAGAACTAATTAGGCCCTACATTTACTTTAGTTGATAAAAAAACGTATGTAAGTTCGTTAGATCGTTCATTTAACTTGAACGACACACAAACACGAATATGTTTAAAAGTGCCAGGGAGTCAACTTGGATAAAAGTTCAAATTTTAAATTTATTTCCGAGTACTATAGGTTCAAGTTCAATTTTGGTTTCCCTTTAGTCGCCTTTTACGACAGGCGGGGAATACCGTGGGTATATCCTACAACCGCCAGCCCACAAGTTTGAAAACATGTATGATGCAATGTTGTAATTACTAAGTGATTCTTGTACATTTACATGGAAGTTCTACCCTCATGCATGGAGCGAGTCATACTCAACATACCTAACGTGCCAGCCAATCAGAATTAGCCAACGTTACAAAATTTGCGTCGAAGGAAGGGTTTAAGGTCATACAAAGTTTAGATATTGTTTTCTTTAAACTTTACAGACATATTTTCTCCTCAACAATCATTTCTTTTCAAAATGTGATTTCGTAAGTAACATGAGAATTTCATAAAGTTTGATTACCCACAGGGAGGTCATGTTCCTATTATCTTCATCTCTGCCGCCATGCTAAAATCACTTTGGGACACAAATCTAGTAAATTCATTTGGATATATTTTGAGGAATAATATGTCCAATTTGGAATGAAAATTTCATCACAGTGTCTATATTTGGTTCCTCTTTTAATTATGAAAATTGAACTTTTTCTTAAACTTCCCCTTTAACATAGTTCCATGCAAGTGCTGTGTTCCAAACATCTGGTATTTATATCCTAAACATAGTGCTGACCTTGACGGTAATACATACATTTTTGCAACAGTTTGACTGTGTGTCATATTGTCATAGCGACGCCATTCTCACTCTCTCCGATACACTCATTCTCTTCGCTTTACTTCTATCGCTTTTCGCCGCGGCGAGTATTGGTTTCTCCTTTCTCCTATAGCATGTCACACTTTTCTTCGAAATTTATGTCTGCCGTGTAGACTATCAATTACCGGGGTGACCTCGCCGACCGATCGTATCACTACGGTAGTACCCTAACCGGGCGGTTGTTTCACTACGAGGTGATTTCGCCGCTCGGCGAGACTACTCAGGAGGCGATACTGCTCTGTTACACCGGGCTACATTTAGTATGACCCCGATTGCTTGCTGTTTGGAGAACTATCTGTCTCGCTTGTGTTTATGGGTTACTGTGCCCAGAACGTTCGCTGTTTGTTTTGTACGAGATCAAACGAGACGTTTCCATAAGAGTAAGTTCCGGACTTTTCTGGAAGAACTACCAGGCGTATAAAAGGTCATGCAAGAGCTGTGACAGAACAGAGAGGAGAACAGAAGATACACAGATAATACAGAGACCAGATGCCTGCTTCACCGTTTAACGCTGTAATTGTGTCGCCATTTACCGATCATTATAGTCTTCATCCTGCCTTCGCGGAACCGAATCCTACGCTGTGCTGCTGTACAATCGACGCTAACAACACTACCCCTTGGACAAAGAGTGATACCTTAAACCGTAAAAGATTGTAAGTAGATTTAAGATTAGTTATTGTAAATTTAAGGAAGTAAGAGGTGAATAATAATTAAGTTGTTGATTTTAATCTCGCTCTTCTGTGGTCTTTCGCTGTTATTGGTTTGAATTGCGACCAAGCCGTAATATACTTCGGAGAAAAATGGTCTTTGTAGTTTACAACATACATGGCCTTTTAAGAAGCCTGCCACGGCTCGAAGAAGACCATTATACTGCAAAAAGCAGTACAATTATAGAGGGAAAGAAATTTGCATCCTCGTCGATCAAATCATCAATTATGTATACACCCCTTTGAACCAAGTTTTAAGATACAATGGTTTACAATCCACTTGAATTAAAGCGTTATACCACAGACACTGATGTTTATTTGGATTTTCTCGGAGATCCCGGCCAAATCTACGCAAGTTTTTACTTTAATGATGGCCTTCTATATAAGTTGAGCCCCCATTCCAAAGGAAACTGACTTTACTCTCGAGGAAGTAATGGAAAAGTTCATAATTAGATGAGGTAAGAGATGCCTTATTGTACCTTCTTAGCCAAGTGAGTTTCATCGAAATCAATGTAATTTAAATCTTACATACGTAAACCACCTTTTGCATTGGGAAGGCAGAGTTGTTTCCGACATATTCGGTCTGCGCCATTCTAAATGAATGGATAGAACATTTTCTCAATAGTATTTAAAACATCACTCGGTGGACCAGGCATGGAAAGCAACAAATACCGGTAATTGATTTTAGAAATAAGAAGGGACTTGATTATCGTTATTTTACAAATGACGGTAAGTTTTCTCCTAGACCAGCATCCAATAATATCACGGATATTCTCAAGATTAGTTCACAGCAAAAGAATAATTAAGTTGACTTATCTCATTAATATCAAGGGAAAAGCGGATCCCCCAAATCATAAAACACCCCCAGGATCCTAAACAAGTCTTTTGACTTCACCGTAAACTTCTTTAGCATGTCGTTTAGCACTAACAGAAAACACAGGGGTTTTGTCGTAATTTAACACCAGATAAAAAATGAAACGCCTGTAATAATGAGTTCATTATTCCCTCGAAGGAAGTACGGCTGCCATCTGGAACGAATGCAGTGTCGTAAGCATATTGGGTTATCTTAATATCACAATTTGATAATGTAATACCTCTAATAGATTCGTTAGTGAATAGCAAGGAGTTCAACACGTAAAATAAAAATGTAGGGAGAGAGGGGGTCACCTTCACGGCATCCCTCACTAATATCAAAAAATTGAGAGCGATAACCTTTGGCCATGCATAACACAAGAACATTATAAAGCAGTTTACACCATTGAATGGAATTGTATTGAAAACCACAAAATTCAGAACATGCCAAATGAAATCGTGTGAAATTGAAAATTGAAAATCTACTAAAATATGATCAGCTGGGATATTTTCAAGATCAGTAACCTCAAAAGATCGTAAAGTAAACGTACATTTTCACCAATATCTGTCAGACATGAAACTTTTTTGATTCTCAAGAATGAGGTTGGGAAGTACCTCTCTAATAGTCGTTGATACGCAATTTTAGATTATTTTGTAAAATACACTTAAAAGAGAAAGCGGGCGCCAGTTTTTCATAAACTTCCGTGGTTTATCTCTCTTTGGGATCAGTACAATAGCACCTTATCTTAACTTTAATGAAAGGGTACCCTTCCGACAGTAGGAGCATAAAGCATTATAAAATGGCCTGGCAGCGGGGCCAGAAGTACTCCATAAACTCAGAGGAAAGTCCGTCCAGGCCCGGCGACTTGTCATTTTTAAGTTTCAAAACAGCATCTAGAATTTCAGCTTTGGTAACAAAGGTTTCAAGATAGTCAACTTGATTGTTTATTACTCTCGGATAGGTCGCCTTACCCACGAATTAAAGAAAAGTCTTAAAGTCAACATTACCATGGTGACTAAAATATAATACAAATTTTGGTTGCGAAAAGCAAGGATATTGACAGAATATCCATCCATCTGAAATAAGTCATTATTCCAAATTCTTTGGGTAAAGAATGCTGTTAGTGTACTAATTGTCATATTAATATGAGAATAAACCAATTAGCAATCACATCAATCCAGAAGGGGTTTTTTCATTATGTTTATGTATCTTGTAATAAAATAAATACCTCTTTCAAAAAGTTTCTCACATCTCTATGCTTTTTCATAGAATGAAATACACCAGTTATTATTTCCATGAATGAAGCAGTACAGGGGCGGAACCAGGCTGGGGTTTTGGGTTTAACCCCCTTTGATTGTCGAGGATTTTTTCCAGGGCTGGAAAAAATGTTTATTTCCCGGGAAGGGAGTGAAATTACTTTCCTGAAAGGGAGTTAAATTTCCCGCAATTCCCCCCATGTTTTCATGTACAGAAATGGGAAATTTCCCTCCAGATGGCAAAATTTCCCAGGAAGGAGCCTCCCAGCTTCCCAACTTTTTCCACCCATGATTTTTTCATCTCCTATGATGTATCGGTTATTTGTTTATTGTTACGTTTTGAAGCAGACCCCCTCCCCTTCGTCAAAACTTGCACCCACCCTTGCAGTGAATAAATACTCTAAAGAAAACAACGTTGTATATGTCACGGCAGGTTGTAAAACAATTAAAGGTCCGATTCTCCCACCCAAAACAGTACCAATTTTCCTAACCTTCTTACTTAAGCCCCTCCCGTTTGTCGGAAATTCATCCTCATCCCGGAGACACAACTTCAGTTTGTTGCTTCAGGGTGAGTATAAAAAAGCTCAATGTGTTTAATCAAAACACTCTCAGGACAGTTAATGCTGTGTAATATAAATTTTCACCTGCTCACAAATCACCCGACCTTGACATCTGTGGGTGGGGGTAGGGGTTAACATCAACTTTGGAGTTAGTACCAGCCTGGGGAGGGGTGTTAGAGAAGGGGAAACTTAACAATTTTTGCCCATTCAATAAGTTTCAAGGACTCTGGATGGTAAAAGATATAGCAATTTTTTGTTGGCTATTCCAGTGGTGAAACGGAACGGGGAACGGGGGTAACTACTGAGCTGTTAAGTGGGAAGGCCCAGGGTATAAGGAGATGGGGTACGTATCTACTCCACTTTGGAAATTTTTGTGTAATTATGTGTGGTCAGATGCGATCGTGCAGTAATTGACAAATGTTTTGTCATATTTTAGCGCCTGAAAGCGTACAATTTATCGCTTTCATAAATATCCGGAGAGAATACAAACAGTTCTGTATAGTCTACCTTAGTTTCTCTCAAGCATAATGCATATGGGGGTAACTATTACTGTGGCTGGATAATTTTTGCCAGAATTTGGAGTTTTGGACCAAATTCCTGTTGTGGCGCTGCTGGGATCCGATAATGCATTGTAATGACTTATCAGTTACCCCCACGATTCTGCATAAATTGTTCCTTCTTGTATGCGTTTCCACAATTGCACTTCACTAATTTTGGGGGAGGAGAATTTCTTTGTTACTATACGAGGGGGCCTCCCCTTTGAGAAATTTTTGTTTGTTTAAGTGGCTCAGACTCAAAGTGGTGTTATTTTTGGGAAATTTCTTGAACTGATCGTATGCCTGAAAACGTTCCATAATTTATAGAATTATAAATTTTTGGTTTCTTTAAGAGGAGAGTAGGCCTACTGTATGCTGTTCAAAAGAAAGGTGTGTAGTCAAAACATTTACATCATGAAGCCCCTTTGTGACTCCTCGGTGACTGCCGTCTATCCAGGGTTACTTTCACGAAACAGTTCTTGCGTGGAGTCCACGGAAACATGGTTGGACTGTTTACGAAAGAAGTTTTCTTTGATTTCATTGTGAAATATAGATAAGTGAAACATCCCATATTGATGTGAAGCTCTACTCTTCTCGAAATGGGTGGAGATCAGAATACTTCTTTTTTTTTTACCTTAAAAATGGTCAAGAGATAGAGTGCAAATAAAAACGAGTGCCCTCTATACTCGCCAAAATTTTTCATTAATACATAGGCGGCAGAAGCGGGGGGCCAGGGGGGGGGGGGGGCTGGCCCCCAATAATTTTTTTTTATGAGATTTGGGGGGCATGACCCCCAATAACTGAATGTCGCAAAATAAATTTTTCAAAAGTAATTAAAAAAATTCAAGTTGCTTTTATTACATTTCGGCTATTCTTTGGCTCAAATATTACTTTTCACAGTGCAAAAGTTGCAAAGCTTCCGGGGACTTCGCCCCTGGACCCCCACATTAACTATAACCTGTAGGAGAATTTTTTTCGCCCTTCAAACAGTTGCAGGGGATTCTGAAATTGTGCCCCACTCTGAATTTCGGAATAAAGTTAGGTAAACTGTTACAAGCTTCATATCTTCGGAATCTCCTGACTTTTTACTCGTCGGGTTTCAGGATGGATAATTTTCTAACAGATATGGAGTGGCTAAAATTGGCTACCTTGGTGTAGATTAAAGTGTGTTCCTAGCATCTGGCATGTTTTTACCTCTTGTAGGGATTTTTTCAGTTCCTGGGGATGCACAAAATCGTTCCAAAATCATACTTGGTGTGATGGGTAGAATATTTGGGTCTATTAGCTCAAAAAGCTATTATTCATGAACGTTACTTCACAGATAATCACAACACAATTCCCGAAATTGTTGAATATCCAAATTCTTTCAAGCATTTGCCCGAAAATGGAAAGGTATCATAGTAAGGGCAACAAAGTTACGAAAAGTTAAAGAGATAAAAAAAATCGCGACTTATTTGGGAAGCCTGTGGCTTAAAAGAAACAATTATTCTTGAGACTGTTTTTAAATCTTGTGTAACACGATACCCGAAATGGCCGATTATTTTATTAGCTTCAAATCTTTGCCGAAAAACAGAAGACGCTATATTTAAAGTACAATTTTCATAGAAAATAAAAACGATCTGCGATACATTTGGGTAGAATGTGAAAAAAGGTTTTCATCATCCCAACTTCACACTGTAGTCTTGCAAAAATTTGCCCGAAATGGTCAAACATTCGGGCAAAGATTAACAAATGCTGGGACGTTTTCAATTGCCAAATTAATTCAACGGATAGACAGGTCAAAGGGTGTTCAGGTGCCCAAAAGTTTGCCATCTATCCTGCTCTAGAGCCAAATACGGGCAATGGTTATGAAAAAAGGGGTAATTTGTTTTTCGACACTTTAATGATGCAGGGTGAGAATGTCTTCCCGTAAGTCTGCTTGAAAATTCATTTACACCTTGTAACGTGACAGTTCTGTCAACAAGTGTTACTAAAAGAAAAAAAACATCTACTTCATTTCACCCAATGATAGTGGTACATTTTACCTGTTTCTTCTGATCAAAATAGCGACTGCTAAGATCCCCATAGGCCAAAGTTTTACAAAAAAAATCATACATAGTCGGAAGTTCGGGCACCCATTTTTTCAATATATATTGAATTTAGCCAAGAGTCGCAATAGAGTAAAATTCATTAGCGTGTTTTCATTTCCGTTTTGTTGTTTCCCCCGAAAATATGACGGACAATTTCATCGATTGGTAGTGATACATTTTATCTGGTAATTTTCTAATCAAATAGCGACTTCTTAGATCCCCTTACAAGCCTGGGAAATGTCATTTTCGACTGTCTCAGGGGTCCGATTTTACAAAATTTTCTGTTCGCTTCGCGCAAACCAGTGGTGAAGCTCCGCGCAGATAGTCCCCCTAGCGGAATTTTAGTTTCAGGTGAACATTTTTTGTGCCAACAGAACCTCGAATTAGCGACTTCTAAGACCCCCTATAAGCGATAAGCATAGGAAATGACATTTTTGACTGTCTGAAGGGTCAGATTTTTCAAAATTTCCTGTACGTTTCGCCCCAACTTATGGTGGTGCTCCACTTAGACCGCTTTACAGCAGAATTTAAGTTTCGAGTGAACATTTTTTACAAAGGAAACTTAAAATAGCGACTGCTTAGATCCCCATGTAAGCCCGGGAAATGCCATTTTCAACTGTCTGAGGGGCCGGATATTTAAAAATGTTTTGTACGCTTCGCGCCAACCAAATGGGGGCGCTCTGCTTAGTCTTTCTGGCTGAATTTTAGTTTGGAACGAACGTACGTGTATCTGCAATCGAAACTCAAAAAAAAAAAAAACTACTGCTTGGATCCCCTTTACAAGCCTGGGAAATTTCATTTTCGACTGTCTGAGAGGTACTAATTTTTAAATTTTCTGGACGCTCCGCGCCAACCAGTGGTGGCGCTCCGCTTTGACTGTCTTACGGGCACAATTACATTTTTCGGGCAAAAATCTTCTGCCCTCAAACTGAAATGCTCCCCTACGCCTCTGAAAATACCTTACTCAGGCGTGCACTGAAACAACTGCTTGCAACATACAGCAGGATTCCGGATTTGCGATCCTAGGGTACATAGTCCAGTGGAGTAATACAACTGAGCTTATCAGTATCTCAAAAGTGTGTTTTAATCTTAGAAAAATCACAAATTTTTCTCACCAGAACTAAAGACAATTGAACCTGGCAAATGCCATTTCCAGCAATCTGGGAGGTTTTAAAATCCAAAATTTTCTTTGTACGCTCCGCGCCAAGTGATGGTGGCGCTACGCTTAGAAAGTAAACTCCAGCCATCAGCCCCCACCAGCCCCCATAGCCCCACCCAAAAAGAAATCCCAGCTATGCCACCGCCCTGGACCCCTACCAGGGTTTTGCCCCTGAACCCGACCAGGGGCCCTTAAGCGGGCACCTGTACCCCACGACTTTTATAAGAAAACGAGGATCAGGATTTGCGAAATTGTGCAGGACAAACATTTGTGATAGAACATGATTAAACCAGATACATCACTCGGTCTAAAACACACCTCTTTCCTAGTCCTACAAAAAGCTAATAATTAAACGCCTTTCCAGATCCTATGATAAAATCCAGCAAGTAGCGAAATCGAGAGGGTATGATACCCGCCCCCGGTCGTGTCCCCTGTTCGGGCATCACTGAGCATGGCTCTCTGTCAATCAAAAAGCGAGTCTTATTTACCTTTGGCAACGAATAGAGATTCCGTTTGTGTCTTTGCTTATTCAGGAGTTGTTATCGAAATGTATTAATCGTGATGAGCTGACTAATAACAGCAGAAATTTTGATAACGGTTTGAGAAGGATTCAAACAAATTCTGATGGTTTGTGAACCATTTGTGCTGTAAGATTATTAAAAGAGATCATCAATCGGTCAAAATACAGGCTAAACTTTAACTGATCAATGCAGAGGTTGCAAAAAGTGAATAAATTATTCTCGTGGTGGTTACATTTGCCTGAATGGATCCACTACTTTTGCCCGAATTGACATAACCACATCCCTCGTACGGTTCAGTATTCTCTAGTTTCCTTTTCTTTTTCCGTGTGAAAGTAAAATTTAATTTTTTTATATTAACTTTTTTATTACATTCAAAAAGGACCACGTGTTTGATCTAACGGTAGAGCAATCGCCTCTCACGCGGAAGGCCCGGGTTCGATTCCAAGGTCGAGTCATACCAAAGACTCTAAAAATGGAAACTACTGCCGTTGTGAGTGATGCTCCGCATAAGCAATGGAGTAGGGACAACAATGAGCCGTGGCCGGCTCGACTTGTACCAATAGGTTGGAAACTGGGCCGTAAAACTCTATATAACTATATAACTATATTCACAAACTTTTCTTCTAGTAAATGAGTGCCACAATTGTATCCGCCCCTGTATTCCAAAAGGGTCATGCATGGTCTATTCGAGTGTGAAATTGGTAGAGCGCGACCCCCATGGATATACGGTCTTGCTTACATAAGAAAAGGATGCCACATTGTATATGGTTTGTTACTAATGGCGTCGCCAGACAGCTACTTTTCATTCAAGGGAATGGGGGCACAAGTATTTTTCAACCACTGCCCACCCCTCATGGCACCAAAGGCACCATCGAGCGTAAAGAGCGAGGCCCTCGCAGGTGTCGTCCAGGGGCCCGTTTCAGTATTGTTACAAGGGGGCAACCTCCCGAATCACTTCTGGATTTGGGGTTATTTTTGAGGTATTAAAGCCGTCATTTAAAGGTAATTCTATTCACTAAACACTCATCTAAAATTACTCGGGTACCGTCAACTAAGGTTTCATTGGTAACAAAACCACTACAAGGAGTGGATTCGGCAACCGGCAGGCATTTTGTAAAGGAGGAGGGGAAATGAACTATAGAGAAAGCAGTTGAGGGGAACTTAAAAAGGCGTACATGTGATTTCCTTAAAGAAACATGATTCCTGTCAGAAAGGCTACCTGGGCTGCCAGTGCCACCTTCAATTAGCACAGAGCGCACAGAAAATTTTGAAGAAAAAAAAAAAAAAAAAAAAAACATGCAACCCCTTAGATAGCCGGAAATGGCATTTCCCAGGGGCAATTTTTCATTTGAAGAAAACAAAAATTGCTGCTTTATCGTGTCCAAAGAATAATCAAATAATATGATATCTGATGTTTGAGTAGCCTACCCTAAATCCTGTTTCAAATGGATTCTCAGTCGTTGGAATTTAATTTTTACAAATAGCTTAAATACTTACATGTAGGTCTACATGGGCAAGTACAGTATTAAAGGTACGTTTCAGACTCTGTTTGAATCATGATGGTGCAGAATAGTTGGGTAGTTTTGTCTATTTTTGGGTGGTTTGGCTGGTTTTGGGTGGTTTGGGCTGTTTTTGGCTAGGGAGGTTTTAACCCCCCCCCCCCCCCCCCGTGGCTACAACACTGTTGTCAAGTATGCCGTTTCAGGCCTTGATTTTCAGAAAAAAATTATGGTTGTCTTTCGGGCAACCATTAATTTAATAAATTTTTAAATTTGGTTGTCAGAAACATTTTTCACACAATTACAAAACAGTGATTGTGTTTATCAATCGGTCTCGAAGAATAAAAAGATTTTAAGAGAAAAAACCCTTGATGTCTCGAATTTTGTATGATGGAAATCGTTGAAGTTGGTCAGTAAGCAGCATACTTCTTCAATCAGATAAAAGCAAGCTGGTTTATAATTCATTGGGAGAGAAAAATGGTTGTCCATCGGACAACTGACTTTTAAAGTTTGATTGTCAATGTAGAATTTTAGTTGTCCCGGACATTTTCAGAACCACAAAAATTGAGCCCTGCCTTCCAATGAGAAGTTGACTGTACAGAAATCACTGCTTTTGGGATTTGTTTGCTCAAGCCTGGCCACTAGCGTAGCCCGCGGGGGGGGGGGGGGCAGGGGGGCAGAGTGCCCCCTCCACAGAAATTTTGTGGATGCGATGGGCGATGTTGAAAAAATGAAGGAGAGTCAAAAAACAATAAATAAAAAAAAGATTAAGGGCAAAAGGAGGAACTTCGGGGGCATTTGTTTTTTACAGTTTTCCGGGGGGAGGCTCTTAGTCGTTACGATAAAGTATGCAGTCCCCGAAGGCGACTAGTCTCCTCGATGGTTTACCTGTTTTTTGCTCTCAAGGGACAATTTCCCTCATAAGAACCCCAAATTTTCGCCAGTTTTTTCAATAGTTTCATTCCACATATCTAGAGAGTGTAAGTCCTGTCAACTTAAATTTCATCCCATATCACAAAGCCTAGTTGCTGTTCTCTTGTGTGTGTCATGCGATAGGTCAGTTGGTGAGCGACTCACGTAGCATAGTTTGGCTATTTTATTGGGTATTTCAGGTGGTTTCGACACAATGTAGGTTATCCCCGATACGGTCTACAACCCCCACAGTTTCTATTTTTTTCTTTTTGTTCTTAATGATTACATAGGCTATGTTATTTTTGCAATTTCACGATTCAGACTCAAAAGATCACTATCAGTGCGCAACTAGGCTTTTAAAATATTAAGTGATATTGTGCAAAATGTGCCCCGGGCTGCAATGACATGTGATAGTTAGGCTCCTTCATATCCCCTTCTCACCACCCCCTCGACATAGGGGCTGTCGGAACTTGTGGTCGCTGGCATGGCACTCCCCATGTCGGGAATAATCTGTCGCCTTCCCATGGTCGGTTTAGTTATTTTGGCTTTCAAAAGAGTTATTTCTGCGATAAAACCCAACATGTTCGGTACGTTTTGCACACTCTTCCTCAGTTCCGTTACCTAGAGCTAATAAAGTGCAAACCCTTCCCATCTTTTCAAGTAAATTAATAAGAAGAACAAATGGATTAATGTACATGTCGGGAATTTCATCTCATTTCGCTAAACTTAGTTAATAATCTCTTGTGTCAGTCGTGCGGTACGGACTCGAAGAGGAAGTACAATATAAGTTGTGCCCGATAGGACCCAAATGCCAGGACAATTGACTTATATAAGCTTTAAAAAAGTACTGATTCTTTTTGGTGTAGGCTAACCCAAAAAATTTTCACCCACTTTTCCACGGTTAAATCAGTGCGGAAATATCTTCCTCTAGCATATACAAGTTTTATGTCCTATATTACTTGCAATGACAGGTATAGTGCACAGGTTTTCTTCAAATCTCCCTCACCAACTCATCGACGGCATCCTGGCTGTCGGGGCTTGGGGTCGCTACCCACCCTACCCCTCCCCCGTTCGGAAAGTGGCCCTTCGTCGGGCAAATCCTGGCGCCAAGGGGGTACACCCAGGGAGACAGGCCCGTAGCCAGGGGGTTCAGGGGGTTCGCACTTACTCCCGCCTAGACCTAATTTTTTTTTATTTTTTATTTAAATGGAATTTTGCCGTTTTCAGGGCAAAATGTCAATTCCGCTGGTTTAGCCAATGTAAGCCTTATGAGTAGCTGTTTTGTTTCAGTGCCACACAATTCCCTAGGGCCCCATTGACTCGGACGGTAACCCTCTTACAGCCACACACTGACTCTCGAAGGAATAAGGAAAACATTGATACAAGATTGTAAATGTCCAAAAATTCCAGCTTAGGTGTTCACCAGATCGCTCAATTTTGATGTAAAATTGCAAAATCTCCTTGGGGTAGGAGGGGGGAGAACCACACCCTCTCCCCGTTCGGTCGCTCGGCTCCTTGGGCGCTTCGATCCCTCAAGAAAATGCCACACCCCAGTGGCGGCGATGAAAAATGAAAAAGTGGGGGCTAAAGCTATATGTTCAGCCCCTCAATATTTGTCAAGTGCTTCAATTAAGAAGCGGAGAGAATTTCGAAGTTGGGCTGAACATATTCTTGCTTAGAACACTCAGGAAGTGCCGTTTCCGGCCATCTGAGGGGTTTGTAAAGCCAAAAATTTCCTGGTACGCTCCGTGCCGATCGATCGTAGAGCTCCGCTTAGAAACATGTATTAACATTTTTCATAGATTGATTTTTTTCTTTTTGCATAAATTGAGAAATTTCAGAAATGAGATCCATATTTTCATGCTGGGAACATGCAGCATAAAACACTCGGGAAGTGCCGTTTCCGGCCATCTGAGGGGTTTCTAAAACCAAAAATTTTCTTGTACGCTCCGCGCCAACTGATGGTGGCGCTCCGCTAGATAGTCCTGCCGGTCAAGATTGGGGACGATGAGTCGACTTTGCCCCCGCCCACAAGAAAATACTGGCTACGCCCTGAGCCTTGCCTAAGTTACTCAAGGTGTGAAGATACACCGCTATTTTCTCGCTTGATGAGTCTGACCAGGTTGTTCCACATATGTGCTGCCTCCATATGGATATCGGTATCTCTTCCGTAACGGTGTCTCTCAGATGCACGTACTGTACATTCCGATTCATCTCCTGTTTATGTTCTCGCATATAGTTCTCAAGTTACGCGAATCGAGATTCGGGTCACGGGTCCACTTTTGACCTGTAAGCTGGAAGACTTCAGACCTGGGGAGGTTCCCCCTTTCAACTGTTATTTACAATTAAGCGCCTACATGCAAAATGGTATTCCTTTTTGTTTAAAATTAGTCAGCCCAATTCCTTGAAGTTACCTGCACAAATATCAACATTGACAGTATCAAATTCGCAACCTATGAAAGCTGCCAAGTGGAAGTGACCATTTTTTTCCATAATTAAATCAGGTGCCGCGGAGAGTGTCCATTTTCAGGAAACGGCATTCAAACATTTCAGTACATCTCAGTACTTTTGTCGGGGGTGATCCCCGACAAAATAAATGAAACCAGATACAGTGGCAAAACGCACTCACGATCTCTCTAACTCCACTTGAAATCCCCTCTTTCAATGTTGTTCCGTATACAAGAGTTAAAAATTGTAGTCAACATTGAAATCGGAGCGGGGAAGGTGACTTTTACTTTTTTCGGGGAGTGTAGCAGGAATTGTAAGTTTCTCAGCTTGTCTATCGTAGATCGTAGCAAAACTGTAGACATAAAAGGGGCAAAAGACAAATGACACCAAAGAGAAGGAAAGTAGTAAGGGAAGTATTTCAAATTGGCCAATGCTGAACCCCTTGTCAATATTGTTTTTAATTAATAGTGTTAGGATTCATGAGAATATTTCGGGGGAGTTGTCTTATCATAGGAGTTGATCAAAAGGTTATGTTGACTTCAATAGAAGACATGTAAACCTATGCTGCAGTTTATACTCACAAACTTTATTCTGTTATGACAATTAAAGCAAAGCCAATTAAAATTTCACCAAAAGACATATTGATTCAACCTGCAGAATTTTCCGTTAGCTTAGAATAATATACCTTTAAAATGCTTTGGCCCATTATGCCACTAGTACTTGCTATTTTAATTTTCAGTTTTAATATCATCAACGGTATGCTCGAAAACGTGTGAAAAACTAAGCCATGTTTCTTTTCTGAAACTGATGTGCATAAAATCCATAATCAGGCCATTTCTAAAACTATCTCATAGAACGTTGGAATTATAGCTCAGCTAGGCCATTATCTTCCTCGTAAAATCCTTCTTACTCTTTATAACACTGTTAAAAAATTTCTCTGTAAATTTACATAATTTTTTATGGCAAATTTTTTTCCAACCAAATAATGTTTTTTTTACAGCCAGACTGTAATCATGAAAAAACATTAAGGGTTTGTTTTTTCTTTACAGTTTTTGCATGTAAATTAGTTTACAAAAGTCTACTGTAAAATCGAATTACAGAATTGTTCTGTTTTGTTTACCTTAATTTTATGTGAATTTACAGCCTACTGTTTTCATTCCCGACGTTTTAATATTTATTATAGTATCGCTTTTTTACCTTTCATATGTTATTACGTAACATACACTTCACCATTACGTAGATCAGGTATTTGCTTATCATCGTAATGTGTCGTTACGAAGTTGTTTTCAGTCAAAACTTTTTCTAAAAGTCCCCACGACTATCTGGCGAAGAGCCAAGGGGCGAAAACCAAACGATTACTCCCGGAGGAGTTCTGCTCCCTTAAGGAGCTTAACGTCCCAAAAGGACAAGTACGCCCTCCAAAGGGCAAACACTGAGTGGTCCTGCTCTAGACTGGCTGAATAGAACAGAAGCCACAACCTGGATGCAGTTTAACGTCAAAAACACATTGAGGATGATTTGTTGTCATATTGTTGTCAAGTAGACTGCTATCTCTAGGAACTTTGTAATTGGAAAGTCACATTTTTTGTACAATATAATAATTATTTTTAAAATAAATATGACAAAGAATGGAAATACATTGGTTGCAAACATTTCCAGACAAGGTAAACAATAAGTTTATCACTTCCTGATTAAAAAACGCCAAAGAAGATATTATTCAAAGCAACAGCAATCCTTTTGTTAGGAAAATGCCTACAAAATAAGCTCCACCCATTTATGCAAAATGAGATTTACGTCATAAAGTGGTAAATTTACAGACTCTTTCAAGTAAATTTGTGAAACGTTTTTAATTTGCTCCGATTCAAGTGCATGAGCGCCTGTGGCGATGAGTTGACATCCGTATACCAATTGTCAGCGCTCTGAAATTAGGGCCTTACAATTTCTTTTTACTTAAAAATGTGTGACAAAACACCAGTTGTATGATATTTATAACTAAGAACGTAATAACTAAGTATGCTTTTATAATAAATGTAAGTTAATTTTCAAATAGGGCCATAAATTTGCCAAAAATGTTTTTTTTAAACTGAAACTTCGCAGAACGATGCATGTTATATATTGAAAATTTTCTGGCTATTTCTTATTTGTTTGTTTGGGCTTATTTTTGTTTCTTTTTCAGCTTAAAAACAAAATGAATGTTTGTTAAATGACAGTATATTTATGTGAAATCAGAAAAATACAAAATACTGTTAAAATTTCTGTAAATTTACAGAAAAAGTTTTACAAAGCAGTAAAATTTGGTTAAAAAAGCAGACAGAAATGGTTTTTCAAATAAACAGAAAATACATGTTAAACAACCTTTTTTTGTTGTAGCAATACAAAGTGTCTGTAAAGATACAGAAAATCTCTATTAAAAGTAAAATACAAAAAGTTTAAGTTAAAAAAAGTCTGTAAATTTACAGAAATTTTTAGCAGTGAATAGTCTGATTCATTTACATCTATCCTATTGTGCTCTTCTATGGGGTGGCACGTATTGCTCTAGGATTTACCCCCTCTTAGTATGGCACGCCAAAAGGCTCACCAAATATGATGATGTTCTAAAAATACACGTTCATGTACTAAAATTACACGTTCATGTACCAAAAATATACGATGATGTACTAACTTCATACGATCATGATGTAAATTTACACCATCATGTACTAAAACCATAAGTTCATCATGTTACATGTTACGATGTACATGTAAAATCACACGTTGTACTTCTAAAAACACACGTTGTACATGTAAAAACGTAAGATCATCATGTCATTATTGTCTCTTCCGCACGCCATACAGAGTGAGCCTTTCGGCGTACCAGAAGTCCGCCAAAAGGCTCACCGACATGCGATGTAGTAAAAGTACACGTTCATGTACTAACTACTTACGATCATGTACTGATTTCATACGTTCATGTACTGTTTGCTTACGTACATGTACTGATTTCATACGTGCATGTACTGATGAACGTATACGTTTAAGAACAAAATTCTTTATTTTTCCCTCTTAAAACAAAGTTATTAAAATTTTAGACACGTTTCCTTAAAATTGACACATACTCTAAAAATTAATAATTATTTAAAGGCTCAAATAAAAAAAAACAACATGCATGCAACACCGGTTATTTCATAACTTGCAACGTCTGTATGAAGTTTTTCCGCGAACTTTTTGTAATCCTTAAATTAAAATAGCGATACATACTGACACTGATGGAAATAGAAATAACATAAATTTAAGAAAATGTGTAATTGATATTTTAAACACTGCAAAGGAAAATTCTTATTGGGCATTTTTGTAAGAATATATATACATGAACAATCGTGTTCAACGTACAAAACTTTACCCACCAAAATCTTGTCATTTAGTCAGGGGCGTTCGGTTTTGACATCATCAAGAGTATGCAACTACAATTCCTTGGATCTCTTCCACTCTTTTCGAGTATTCTATGGCAACACTGTAGGAATGGCATTTTGTTTGGCAAAACAAGTCCGCACATGATCTAGGACTTCACCCTCAATTCTGAGTTTCAAAGTTTTATTTTTTAAAGTCCAACGTTACTTCAAAATGTAAACCACGTTAGAGTTTGATGATTCAATCCCGATTTCCAATTTGAGTAGGCCAGGTATCAGCCCGTCTTGAAAAAACTATCGTCATTACTTAATCAAAATGATCATTAGGCCTATGTATTACACCTAGAAAAAGGAAAAACATTATTGGCTTTTAGGATCTAGGAGGTATTAACTACACTCTAAAAAAACTGGGCAAAAGTTTTGTCTAACTTTTGACTAACACTGTGTACATATGCATTAAACCAATTGTTGGTCAAACATCAACCAATCTCAGTTGGGTAATTGCTTTACCATCTGATTGGCATTTATTTCACCTAACATATAGTCATCTGAAAATTACCAACTGGCTAATTGGGCAACATATTACCAAATTTTGGTTAATTTATTGATTTCACCTAACTTAGATGATTGGATAAAATACAACCACTGATTTATTTCAGAGAGGTGACCTACAAGTTTTAAAATTTACAGGCGTTGATAATGCTAGCCACTTTCAAAAGCAGGAGGACTTTACTTGGAAGTACATGTCTAGACAACAATTTTGATTTGGCTATTATATATATTGAGTGACACTTGTTTGTTACTTTAACCGATTAAAAGTGCAATTTTCTTCATGATATTTTGTTTCCTTCTTCTTTATGTTGTATTCTACAATTGAGAAACGCTATTTTCTGCGAGAATTGTCCACTTCTAGCTTCAATATGTAATTTCACCTGCATTATATATAATTTCACCTGCATTAAGTGATAAATACATTTTTTGAAGAAATTTGGAATGCTCTATCCGGATGAATGTTGTACAGGTGTATAAACCTGCCGTTCCAACAGAATTTCACAGTATTTTATACATCTTTTCCTCTAATTGTCCTAGCAAAGTAATTCCCACAGTGTAAGCGAGCGTTTTGCATATATTACAGTGAATGTAAAAATACAATCAGCTGTAATTAATTAGCGGTACGTTTAAATATGTTGGGTAAAGAAATTCACATACTAATTTAACCAACTGTTGGTCAATAAGTTCCTCGGTTCTTTTAATCAATATTCGGAAAACTTTAACCAACCAACACATTGCTCAGAAAATTTTACCGAACTTTTTAAAGAGTGTACCGTCAGCTTAAATTTAGTTTCTTTGATTAAGATTTCCTTTCTCATTCTCTCAAGAGTTGGTGATGTGAAGAAGGTCATACTAAAAACTGTCTTTCTCCTGAACTTGCCAATTTTTTTCTTCACATGTGGCATCATAATATTTTTGAAATTTACCACTGTAACAGAAAATCGTAGTTATGAAGGTAGAAATACTAAGAATGTAATACCAGAGTGTTCTTTTTCTGGGTGGTGGATCTTGATGGACATACTAACGACCCCGCATGATGCTAGAATAATCAAGCTGGGGATTTACAAAGCTGGTACACGGCAAGAAAATATTACGTAGTCTCAAGTGCAAGGATTTATGTATTTTAACGAGTCTGATTACGCCTCCGAGATTAAATGTAAGTAACACTTTAACATACGTGATAGTAATGCATTGAAACCATGTAAGTACATGTTTGAGTGTTTACCTACGATTGAAACCGTCCTATATTTCCTCCTCATTCTTTAAGTGATCGTGTATTTTCAAAACGAAAACGAAACATGAGCCAAAAAAACAAATATTAAGCATGCCAAAAACTTCAGTCAGTACTTCAAGCGTTATGAATGTCCCTTAAATTTTCTTCACTTTAAATTGACTTCATTTTTCGAAGCATTATTCCAGTGAAAGTTTTCTCTTGGTTGCCTCCGTTTTGTTATCTCCCAAATATCCCTGCGAAGTATTCTCGTACTTCCTCGAGGACATACCAAGATCGACTGTTTCACTCTGTTAGATAAGGAAAAAAATACATTTCATAATTTGATACAGATAAACAGGTAGGCCTTAAGGCTGTGATCAATTCCTTATTTTAATATGCTTCAAAAACCCCTTCGCTTTGTATGATACGCTGGGAAACCCTTATTTACCATTGCTATATATGTAGGGTGTCTCTACATGCGAACCCATTGCACCTTTGCTTACTGGAGTAGCTCCTTTTAAACCTACGGTGAATTTTATCGTGTTTTGGACACGAAATAGGCTTGAGGTGGAGAATTTTGACATATGTACACGCACTCTTGGGGTAAAGCGAACTCAAATATGACGGCCTCCATACAAAAACCTTAGAAATCTCTAGCTTTAGCTGGAATGGAAACAACGACAATGGAACTGTGAGAGTAAAATCGTACCCAACCGAAGGGTCAAGCGCCTCCGGAATGAAGGAAGCTTCATTAGAGCTGTCATATTTTTATGCACCAGAACCGAACGCAAGCGTGACGAAACGCTGTCTTTCCATACGCGTATTATGACATTGAGTGTGCTGTGAGTGTGCTACCGTTTTCAAGCAGCGGTAGACAAAAATTCACGTGTCAGGGCAGTTCAGTTCTTGGTTTGATATCGTCGCCAGGCATTATTGCAAAAGCTGCTGAACATGATCTAGTTTTTAAGACCTGAACTTTAAAAGGCGGACGTTTTTTCATTACGACGAATGCTCATCATTGTTACGCACGCAAAAAACAAGGGTGTACAAGGCTATTTATTAAACCATACCTTTACATTCCAGCGGCACGTGACCCTTGCTCGCAACCTTTTTTTAAGTCCTCCCGACTATCTGGCAAAGAGCCGTTCGCAAAACAAAGAGTTAAACTGCTTCCCACAGAAGCTACGTCCACTTAAGAACAACACTTGAACAACCCTAGTCTTGTTTCAAGACTGGTTAGTTTGCTTCCACTACACATATGCTTAGAAGCCTACAGAGCCTTATAAGGCCGACTTAGCATTGCGCCCTCTATTATTCTTAGCTTTTGAACAATCCAAAACCAGAGTCTTGTCCATTACGGTAGAGATCACGTGACCTTGTACATTTAAGCTCCACCTCTCTACCAATTTAAGAACGGTTATTAATGATTTTCGTTACTAATTGACAGTCACCAATTCTACATTGGAAAAGGGTTAAACCGTTACTGGCTACGGCTTTCATCTTACGAAACGTTCATGTTTCCTGTTCTCTCTTATGCAAGCCGAAAAACGAAAACTACAAGCACACTTTACCGATCTAGACTAGGTCTGAGTTAGTTAGAGTTTTACCGCCCAGTAGCCTAGGTCTGAGCCAGAGAACCTGCAGGGTAGACTACATCTGGTTGGCCTTATTTAGTTTTAAACACAGTTGGTTACTGTGTGCCCTCTTCTTAGTCTAAGCAGGGAATGACAGCTCCCTTGTCTAAGTACTCTTAGTCTTACGAATGTCTTCGGCTCAGAGTTCATATTATGAGGCTGTGGCCTACGGAGCGCGCCTAGTGTCATAAATACCGAAGATACAAATGAGATGTCGAGTTTCACAATGACATGTCGAACTGCCAAAGGAAATGTTGAATTCCAAAATGACATGTTGAATTTGAAAATGAAATGTCGAAATCAAAAATGAGATGTCGACGCGGTTTTGACACTGTATGCGAGCGAATGGAGTGCCAACAGTGTCACATGTCGAAAATTTCAAAATGAGATGTCGAGACGGTCCTATTAATGAATGCCCGTGAATGCCTGTATAATGATTGCCCGAACTTTGACAATGAATGCCTGCCTCTGAGAATGAATGCCCGTATAGTATGTTATTGGTTGCCCTTCGTTCCCACGCAAGCATTCAACAAATTGTCCCCATGATCTTTTGTATTTTTTCATCAATCGAGATGAGTTCAGCATATTCTTGAATTCTTTTCACAGACAGACATACGGTCAGTCAGACAGACAGACGGATTGACGGACAGACGGACGGATAGATAGAATTCTCATCTAGTCCCAACTCTTTAACAACGTGTTTTTAAGAACTATGGTCGTTTCGATCCTTCAGACTACGATTTAGTCAGGGTCACCCTTCCGTCGAGGGTATGGGTAACTCTGACTTTTCATACGACTCCACGAGTCCACGTCAGGGAGCAGAGAGCGACAAAAGTGGCTTCACGAACCAAAAAATTTTTGGTTTTCCAATCAGGAAGAGAGCGCTCATCATATAAGAATATTCATATTTTTTTGTAAATTCTAAGCCACCGAGGAGCACTGATGGAAAAGAACTTCGTTTCTGATCAAAACAGAACAGTTTTTCGTTGAATTTGATCGTAACCGAGACGTTTAGCTGATATTGATGCCTGCATACTTTTCATAACTGTCTGAATGACTCACGTTAACATCATCGTAGATAACCTTTGAAAATATTCGGGATGCAGCTGTGTCACAGGTCACAAGTATAGCTGATAACTATTCATGAGTCGAGAGTTCCGTACAGTTTTCCTGAGCTACTGCGTGCGATGTCAGTCACGGTTCAGGGATTACCATCCTTTGTATTTATAGTCCTAGGTCCACTGGTGTAAGTTGTAAACACTTGACTGACCTGCACAAGAGTTTATTGTTTGTGTATGATGGCTGTGGCGTCGCGTAATCTAGTCGTACGGCGGGAAATTTAAATTTGCGTATGATTAGTTTAATTTGGTTACGTTAAGGACGACAAAAGGGGAAAGCGTTGACCTCAAGTGTCTGAAATACCGGGAATGGAGAAGACCATGTAACTTAGGGGAGGAGTGATTGGATTGGGAGAAAAAAGAAAAGCTGGAGGGAGTGTGAAGTGCTTCGGGAAAAAGTAAGACGGTGGTAACGGTGAGGATGTTCGGTTACTGTTTTTGGGAGGTAAAATGGCGAAATGGACTGCCTGTAAACCGTGACACGAGTGCAACAGAGCCTCGTTAAAAATGGTCTTTAACGTGAAACCTGCCTGCAACTGCTGAGGCCTTCAAGGACAGATTTTAGTTGGAAAACCTTCAACCAGTATGCCGGTAACCGTTGACTTGTTTCGTGAGTTAAGGCTGTGCAGTTTTCACATGCATTCGTACTAATAGGAACGTTAAGAAAATGTGCCGTTTTCACATTTTCGTATCTAGGCCAACTGGGTATTAAAGGAAATCTCATGTGCCGTTTCACATTTTCCTTTTTCCGTGAACTTTTATGGAGATGTGCCGTTTTTCACATTTTCCGTATTCTGTGAACAGTTTAGGAACTGTGCCGTTCTTCACATTTTCCATATTTCTCAAATTCAGGAGGAATGTGCCGTTTTTCACATTTTCCTAAGTACTGAACTCCACGGAAGAGTGCTGTAATTCAAATTTTCCTGGAACTTAAAGTGTGCCGTATTCACATCATTACTGTTATTTCTCATCCTGTATTTTGGTCCGACTGTTTTAATTTTACTTGAAGTGGGGGAAACAGCAACCTGAATATAGCAGTTACTCTTACTGCAGTCGTTCTACATCCTGTTACGATTTCACCTTTGCTCTCCTACACTACGTTTCCTGACAGGGCGAGGTGTTACTGCATCTCCAGACGGTGCCTTTGTCCTGACGTCCGTGCTTCCGAGATGTTAACATTAAGCGACTACGCGAAGTACGCTCGGTTCAAGGTGGAGTTCGAAGCTAACTACTGAATTTCTCGCGATTGTTTCGGCTAGAGAACTACTGAATTTCGCGAACAGCGTGGAATCTTAGTCGCCACCGAAATACACCTTTAAAGTCGTAGCAAAGGAGGACAGTACTACCCGCGACGAGATAAACTCGCTGGACCCGCCCACGAAAGTCCGCAGGAACAAGCAGCCGCAGTAAGT
Organism: Holothuria scabra; assembly: GCA_037179385.1. Classification (NCBI taxonomy): domain Eukaryota; kingdom Metazoa; phylum Echinodermata; class Holothuroidea; order Aspidochirotida; family Holothuriidae; genus Holothuria; species Holothuria scabra. Next base: position 10,325,481 of record CM074199.1, read on the forward strand.
GATTGTAAACCTAAGTTAAATTAAGGATATGTTTAATATTTTAAGAGTAAGAACAGTGTTTATTCTACCACCCATGCAGTAACTGGAGATTATCGCAATAGTATATCGTATTTGTTATAAGTTAAATAATAATTTTCTTACCTAAAAAAATTTGTTGTGTCTAGTCCTATCTGTTATGCAGTCCAGTACTAGTCTCATATCAAATTATCGCCAAGTTCCCTTCCTTTCATAAGAACCACGTGACAAGCTGTTTAGAATAGCTTCTCGGCCTTTTGGCTAAGATCATGTGTAGTATATGTTCTTTTTAACCAGTCTTAAATAGAGCCATACATGGCAGACCAATGATGTAAATGATCTGAGGTTGGTCAAGTATTGTCATTCAGTGGATGTATAGCAGAAATAGTTTAGTTTCGCCGAACGGTCCTTTGCCAGAGGGTGGGGAGGACTTAAGAAAAAGCTGTTCAGGATAGCAAAGACCACGGGAATTCGTATGTACTATTCTAGACGTTTTAGGACAGGTTTGTACAACTCATTTTCAAAATACCCGGGTTTTAAAAATAGCACTGACCTTTAAATGACCAATGATACCAGAGCTGTGATGATAATATACGTTTCGGCTGGATGCTTCACCCTCATTTGAAGTCAAAATTAGTGTTATCTGCTCCATGACGTCGAGGGGTATGAAACGTCAGTTACCCATAGCCTGGACGGAAGGCTGGCGCTGACTTACTAGGAATTACCCAGTGTTTCTGCTTTCACTGTTTGCTCTTTCTTTTAGCCCTTCGACACCCTAGGGCTAAAATTGTTAATACCTTTCCCCTCTTCCTTTATCTCATGCAAATTTTTCAATTTTGACAGAATAGGAGGAATGGCGATGGTTGTCTCGGTGGAAGGACAGAAAATGGCCGCACGGGGGACTATATGCGGAGAAAATCTCATACTTTTAGGCATCTATGGATAGACTTTCACGCAAGCCATATGCGTAACGTTTACAAAAAGCATACGCATTACGCATAACGTTCCATATATTAAAATGACAGGTGTTTCTCTGAACGAGCTTTTGAACTGTTGCATCATATGCCTTAGGTCTACAACGATTTCCCGTATCTACTACCTGACTTAGATCAATAGCTCCCTGACAACACCAATACCAATCCCTTACTTTTGTGAATTTTAGGGACGTATTCTAACCATTCAAGTTGCTCAGACACGGAATAAGAAGTTATCGCATAGTTTTTTGAGGGGTGTGTGACTCCCCCCCCCCCCCCCCCAAGAAAAACTTAAGTTGGCGATGGAGAATGAAATCAGTGTTTCATTTATTGAGTGACTGAGATCAGATTCTCCTACAATCTTCTCTCCTAGATAAAGCATTGCAACATGGTTTGGAGGAGTTTTGTTCAGAACAAAGTAATCACTTCGTTTACGAGAAGGGACACGAACACAATTGAGAAGGTGGAAAGCCTTGCTTTAGAGTGCACCTCAAGTCAAAAAAATCAAAAATATGTATTGAAGAGCATGAAAAGTGAATTATAAAAGTCCAACTCCAATCTTCATAGGACATCCCTGAGCTGAGATATAAAATGTTGACGTTACTAAATATATAATACATCACTTAAAACAAATTTGCCCATTGCACACTAATTTGTGACTTTCTTGTTGTACAACTCATATAAGCTGCTTTGTTTCCCTTAAAACATTAAAAATGTTTTTATGACCTTGGGCACTTCCTGTTTGCTTGCATAGCATGGTTCACAGAGAGAGCTTAATTAATTACATGACCCCATATGAGGAAGAGTGCTATCACACCTTGGTACAAGGTGCAGTAACTTTAGAAAAACAAAGAAATACAAAGATTGCAATTTGAGTAGTACAACAATGACATCACGAATAATTGAGCAATGAACCAGTTTAAGTTGAGTGAATAAAGTACAACATTTTATATCTCAGCTCAGGGATGTCGGATGAAGATGGAAGTTGGACTGTTAATATTCATTTTCTTATCTTTAATATATATTTTTGAATTTTGTGACTTGAGGTACACTTTAAGTCTTGGTGTTCTAAAATTTTCCCGTTATTACAGAGACCAACCTTATACTTCAGTCCTTTCTCATCACACCACTGTTTAAATGCTTCATTCACAGCATTCATGCCTTCGTGTTTTTCACGCTTGTTGCAAATACGAAGGTGTTTCTCCTCAAATAGTACCGGTAGGTCCATCAAGTTCTGATAAAAAGCAGTTTTGGTGTAAAAGGTTAAAAAAGTAATGAATGGATAAGAACGAAAAAGATGACATCGGTGGTCATATTTAAGACTGTAAGCTTTTTGGACCCGCTGAAAGTAATCGTATAAACCTTAATAATGACGTAGGTCTGCTGACATATTCTCTAATGGATGCTTTGTAAAGAAAGAAAGATGGCGAGTTGAGTGATAAGAACTGAATTTTTGTACAGAAGGGCGGTAGCCTGAGGGGACTTCCTATAAGATTTTTAAAACAAATTTTATAATGACCGACTTGGCATATGCCCCGAATTTTTAAAATTAGATTGTACTTATTATGGTTTTAAAGCTCGCAAGACCTGAGACATCGCATATATTTACGTTAATTTTCCATTTGGGGGTATAAATATTTCTCACGTCTCAACATACATATATGTAGATAATTACATTAAATTACAAGCCTAACTGTGGACGTAAAAACCTGTATGCCACTTTTTCTCCCACAACGTGATTTACTGAACGATAAGACCAAGTTTAACTTCTGATCTTTAGACCAATGTTTCGTTTTGTTAAAATGAAGTCATAAAAAGTTTATATGCTACATTTGGAGGTATAGACAGTGCCGTTTCCCTCAATCCGGAAATAATTATGGACAACCGTCTTCAAGCTATGATGGGAACAAATCAATGGTTCCCCTCAAATGGTTTTCTCAAAGGAGCCGCATTTTCAATAGTACGCAAAATGAAGATGATTCTCTGAAGAAAAGTACCAAAATACTGAAAATGTTAAGATCCTAATGATGATTCCATACCCCTGCCCCACCCGACCAAAATACCCCTGCACGATTGCATGTAAGCATTCTTCCTCCGAAAATTTCTCTGCAAGGTATGCGAATTCCCACAAAGGACTCACTTTATTTGATTTTCTCTTCTCGGGAATGAAATCTCACGTAACACAGTTTAAAAGTTTAAATGCACCCGTGCTATATACGCAAGAGGTTACACCTCTCCGATGTGCGCAGAGTTAAAATAAAGTAGCTTATTATTATCTACATTACGTTATATCATTCGGGTTGAGGTTAAAGTAACTTTTATTTCTTGTTACTTCACCCGTCTCTGTATTTTGTTTCTTGATCCAGTGAGCTGTGTAACGATATACCTAAGCTGCTCTAGTGCCAGCTGTTACTGCCCAACCAATGGCTCCTTCGTTTTTAAAAAAAGGAATGACGTTAGCCCTGGCTATCAGCCATGTGGGGAAGCCATGCAATAGCCGGATGATTCAGCAAAATTTCAGATCAGGAGACATGATTTCAAAGCTTTATCAAAGATGACATCATTTTAGATCTAGGTAACTTAGAACTGTATAACAAGGACCACAGCCACAAGAAATGTGTTTAGCAATAATTTAAACACTACTTTTTGCACTCACTTTGTAAACATGTGTAAATTCTAAACATGTTTAGCAATTAAACGTGTTTTAAAACAATATGCTTAGGAATAAAACACGCGTGTTTAGCATCTAAATATAATAGCAATTAAAAAGGGGGAAACGTTTTCACAATGGCCTTACAAGTTATGTCCTTCATTCGTTATTACAGTTAGAAGACAAACCGGTACGTACAATTAATGCAGCTTATATAAGTGTGAAAACCTAAAAATGTCCTTTTTATGTTACAAGACAATCACATTTCCCATACGTCATTTTAAAATTGTAACCAGTGAAACTAAGTCCGTGTATATATAGATATATTCACTTTAATATTTACGACATAATTTACCTCGTACGACAATTCACTTCTTTCAACGTATTGTGTTGGATCGACCTTATTATAAAATAAGACACTTTTCATCGGATCCTGACCACGCATACCATAGTTGAACGTCGCAATCTGAAAGAAAGCAAAATAGGTCGCAATCATACATACGTTTATTCATGCTAACAGCGTTATCGAATGACCAATCTCACCTTATAGCTAATCCAAGAGCCTGATCTACAAAGACAACTTACGAACAAAAACTTCCTGTCAGTCTGACTAAGTATCTTTCTCATTTCGTATTCATCTGGGCAAAACCATTTGCGTAACTTGACGCAAACTTTGAGAGTTGTCGTAAGCACAAAATGCTGTGGCCAGACAAACCATGGAAGTACTTCCACGGACAAACAAAGTGCTAAGGAGTTGTGCACCAGACTCTTCTGCGCCTGGTACCACGGACACCAGCACACTCCTCCTTTTAACAATGAGAGTGGCAACACAAGCTGCAGTAACTAACATGATTGATTCATATTATTTATTGTAGTTACGGTGCGTAACTACGGAGCCCGTAAAGGGACATGCAAGAAAAAAAATTATTACGTATATTCGAAATAATATTTCGTATATTCGAAATAATATTTTTTTCCTCCATGAGGTACAGGACCAGAAAATTATTCGTCCTTGCGAAGCCATACTTACGCGTATAACAGAGCCCGTAAAGTACCATCGAGGAAGTTGTTTTCAACATGTTCAACAACAGTAACTAACAGTGTTCTGTTCAAAGGCGGATCCATCAGCTAATGTAAGGGGGGGGGGGGGGGCGAATGAAGTGCACCAAAGGTGCACCACGAGCGCGAAGCGCGAGTATAACCGCGTGGGGCCCAGGGGCCCGAACGCGGGCCCCTGGCGGGGTCCAGGTGCGGAGCCCTGGTGGGGGTCCACAGGGCGAAGCCCCCGGAAGCTCTCGGAGAATGAGAAAATTTGAACTTATGAAATTAGTTTGAAGTGAGTTGAGAAAAAATGGTCAGCAATTCCTTCAGTTTTACCTTTTAATGATCTGGGAGGCTCTTTGCACGGCAGCGATATTTTTTCCCAGTTAGTGTACAAAGGTTTACGATTATTTACAACTCAACTGAAGTGTTGGCTTTTACCGAATTTATTCAAAAAGTTATTTGCAGAGTCATACGACTTATTAAATTTGCACATGCAAAGCAAATTAAAGATAAAAGATCAACAACTTTGTTCGTAATTATAATTATGCCGTTCAGTAACCCCCGCTAAAGTATCTTTATCAAAACGTTTTTCCAATCTTGTTCTTTTTTGTACAGTAAAATGAGTCGGATAAGAGCTATTTCAAATAAAATTGTAATTGTTTACTCTTTTCAATAGGACCGATGAAAAAACGTTCCAACAAATACCGGCATGGGCGGCGATCCGTCTCTGAAAGTGAGGGGGATATAGTTGGGGCCACTATCTAAGCGGAGCGCCACTATCACTTGGCGCGGAGCGTACAAAGAAAATGTGCTAAAAAAACGCCCCAAATCACCGGATATGGCCTTTTCCGGGTTATCCAACATGAAAGCATGACAACTGTCAGAAGCGTATTTCAAAGAAAGGTAAAAAGACCTATCGGTAAAGTATGGAAAATTAAAAGTTGTCTGAATGCCTTAAAAGGGGAATTAAGTTTCTGAATTAAGTGAAAACAAAATCATTGAGTAGTGGCGTAGCTAGACTTTTCCGGGGGGGAAGCACCCAAATTTCAGTTCAGGATAACTGAAGAATCTGTACTTCTAATTGGCAAGTCTGAGATTGCACAGCTACCAAAGACCGATGTTGCTTTACATTGTTATGTTAGACCTACAAATTGAGGCTGTACGACGACATTTTAAGGAGTCTAGAGATTATATTATGGAAAATTTGGAATTTATTGAAAGAAAATTAATGAAAACAGCACTCTAGTTGCCGATAACACCTAATGACTTGTTGCTTTTGTCATTTCCAAAGTTCAGAAAAGTTTACCAAACTGATTTATGAGGGAACACGATTGCAAGCAGCGACTGAAAATTTTTGCGCGCGGAAAGCGCGGAAAATCTTGCATATTTGAAACAAATAAACAGCACTGTAAATGATTGATGTCACAAATGGCAAATTTCCGAGTTTTTCCCTTTTTAGAGCCAGGGGCAATCGTCCCCTTCCCCCTGTTGCTACGTTATTGTCATTGAGTATCATTCATTCTTTATATCGTATAATCACGTCTCTTGTGGTATTCTTAATAAAGGCATAAATGTAAAGTAATTGCTTATAATCATCAGTCATTTTCTGAATTAAAGTATTCTAAGGCTTAATGATGGCCTCAATATTTAGTAATTGTTTATGGTCATTAGTCGTTTTCTGAATTAAATAATTTTAATATTTTTTAAATGAGACTGAGAGAAAGTCGATAAAAATGAACCGAACAGAATAAAAATAACAGCAATGATTTTCAAAGTAAATATCACTGTAAGAGCTGTGTGGAGCTTAAACTGCGGTATAATAAAACTCATCTGGATAAGCAGAAACCCAAGTCGTAACAGATTTAAAATTTTCAGGAAAAAATTGTTACGGCCTGTCGGGCAATTGTACAAGTCACCTTATCAGAATACCTATCTAAGAAATGGATGCCGTTTTTGTAGAGAAATAAACCTATGGATGATCACTTTCGAAAGTGATAGGTGATTGAGGATACTGGTGCATATGTGTAATTTGTTTATGTTTTAGTCAGTCCATGGGAGGGTGTACAGAACTGTCAAGTAACATTCATACGTTCTCTTCTGTTTTAAGACAAACGGTTTAATGCCATTTTAAAACGTGGATTTTTGTACTCTTTTAGCTTTCCTTTTTATTAAAGAAGTTTACATAATAGCGTACTTACATTTTTACATAGTTTTCGAATTTGAAGGTTGCTTTTCATGGGGGGATATTGTGTACAGTATCCCCGCCCCCATCCAGTTTCATGGGGGGGGGGATATATCCCCCCAGGATCGCCGCACGTGTTCCTTTCTAACAGTTACCATCACATGTTACGTTACGGCATGTTCGTGTCGAGCGTGTGGTCACACCTGTAGCCTATAAGCTATTTCCATAGACCGATCATAAGTAAGGTGGGCCTGTGGAAGGACATTAGTATGCCTAAGACTTAGGTCCTTAGTTCAGTAAGGGCACTAATTTTAATGAATCACTTATGATCAATTGTATCGTTCTCTTTAATAACTAAAAATTAGAACACTACTAGCGTGGCTATGACTTTAGCCCTTCTGACAGCATAATTCATATTTTTTTTATGACTGACCTGACAAATATTTTCTCAATAACCCGAACGAGGCTCAAAAGCTGAAGACTATCCGTTCCCCACCTCACCCAAGAATGTCACCCACCTGTTCACATCATAGTGTTCACGCTTACTGGGAAATGAACAAGGGGATGGGAGATGCAGTAACAAGAAAGTGGGGGGGGGGGGGTCGCCGGGATAACTCCGCCCTTAAAGTTGGGCAAGAAAGTAGTCGCGACAACCATAATTATTCACCTGCTGTATAAGTATCGGTCCATAACAGCAGAAACAAAAGGAATGCAGGATATGAGACACAGTGGCGCTTCTCTTTAGGCAGTTGAGATAAATTGCGAAGGTTTTGCCATTTGTAGCTCCATGGTTTTACTACGACCAACTTTAAAGTGAATGAATGTGATTGTTTGACACAATGGCAGGCTGGTTCTGCCTCCTCCATCGGTGTAGGCTAGTTTGCTTCAAATAAGTCTGACGGTATGTATTTCGGCGGTTGTTTTAGCCATACATAGCTTCTTGGTCTGGCTTGCTGTTACTTGAGGTATTCAGGCTAGTTTTACAATACTAGTCGTAAATTGAAAAATAAATAGCGGCCCAAGAAGTAACTTTGAAGTTAACATAGGCCTTACCACCGTCATAAGTTACTGAATACTCCGGGCGGTTGGATTGATCAGTGTTACGTTAGAGCAACGTAAGACAGTCTGGCATACGTTTGTACCTAACTTAATATATTTACATTAAAAACCCACTTTCCGCCTCAAGTCAGACAGATAGGCCTATCTGAAGCGCTAGAATCGAAGGTATGTGTTAACACAGAATTTAGACATTTAATATAAGCGTCCAGTTGCTTCAAAGATGATTCTGTTTCTATTGAACGGAGGTCTTTCCATCCCTCACTATACCCCATATACCGGAAATGTCTCACCAAATGTGCGATTTAGGTCCGATTTAATTTATTTTTTTGTTTTTTTTTCTTTGTTACATATTTTTATATTTATTTCTCAATCGATCTGGGGGCGGTGACCCCCTCCCCTTTACCCTCTCGATCTGCGCTTGGTTCTGTTAGGTGCCCTGTATCACAGCAAAGGCCATTTTCCATCGGGCGAAAAAAGTATTGACATAAAGTATGACATCGCAACGACGAATAATTTTCTGCTCCTATACCTCCCTGAAAGAAAAAGATAGTATTTCGAATATATCTAGCCTAGGCCTACGTACTACCAGAGAGGTGTTAGGTCCTAACACCTCCCTGTTACGACGTACCCAAGTAAACGTATGACGGCATTTCGAATATACAAAATATATTTTTTGCATGACTCTTTACGGGTTCTGTATTAGGCGTTATTATGACATCGGAATGACGAATAACATTCTGGTCCTATACTACATGAAAGAAAATAGTATTATTTCGAATATACGAAATAATTTTTTTCTTGCATGTCCCTTTACGGGCTCCGTACGTAACTTTGCGAACTGCGTAAGGTTTTTCGTGAATGCTACCTCCGGAAACTTCTTATGTCCGTAAGTAGGTCTATTTTGAATAAAGCTACGATACTTCCTGCGGAAAAGTTCGTATGCGAAAATGTTACTAAATCCCGCCACAGAGGATAAGCAATGCTTTTGCCTACAGAGCATAATTATCAGTCTGTGGCAATAGCTCATGGCAGTTTTAATCAATATATCTTTTGAAAATAACGTAAAAGCACAGAACAGGCCCCATCTATAAAGACTTTGCAATTACGTCACGAATCCGTTATGCTGGAAGACAATAATTCCAAATACACATGGATTTGCTAAACGTACTGCACAGTGCGCACAGTGATACACACATGTACACATTTTACAAGCAACCCTGTCGAGTGTGGTCTACTACGTAGTAACATGTAATCAAAAATAGCCGCAGGGGAGTTTTATATCACGTTATATTAAAATGACGTTATATTAACCCTTTACCGTTGTGCTCCGATCGGGGCATGTTTGCGCGCCTCGGGAGTGGGCGGAAAAGCGGACGTAGCCCGCCCGCATCGGCTTCCGGAGGCCATTGACCCCGTGACCTTTAACTATTGTCTCTCTCGTTGTTGTGGCCGAATTTTCGGGTAGCTACTCGCAGTTTCGAGCTCCGCGTGAAACAGTAAAGATGGGTGACAGCCGAGCTCTCCGCATGGGTCCAAAAGGACCCAAACAACGGTAAAGGGTTAAAGTAAGCCTGTGGAGTGTGTTTACTGCAAAGCTGAAGCCACTGTCTCTGCGTGTGTGCACGTAACCCTTTAGCCGACTGGTGCAGATATTTTATCTTAACCCTTTACCGTTGTGCTCCGATCGGGGCATGTTTGCGCGCCTCGGGAGTGGGCGGAAAAGCGGACGTAGCCCGCCCCGCATCGGCTTCCGGAGGCCATTGACCCCGTGACCTTAAACTATTGTCTCTCTCGTTGTTGTGGCCGAATTTTCGGGTAGCTACTCGCAGTTTCGAGCTCCGCGTGAAACAGTAAAGATGGGTGACAGCCGAGCTCTCCGCATGGGTCCAAAAGGACCCAAACAACGGTAAAGGGTTAAAAGCGCTAAAGGTTACAACGAACGCGTAAGGTTGCAATTTTCATCAAAGCCGATATATGTATTGTGTATCGAAGTGCAGGGTCGGATATACTCGAAGTCTCCTTGCCTGAAAAAAAAAAGAAAACAAGTAAAATTTTCACGGAAAATAAAAAAATGATCACAAAGATTTGCGACATCCTACGGGAAAGTTTTTCTCTCAGCCTCACTTTATACTCTAGTTTTGCAAAGTCTTACCCCAAAATAGTAAAAAAGTCAATTCGGGCGAAGGTTGAAGAAAGTGCTGGGACGTTTTCAGTTGCCAAATTAATATTACGCACAGACGGGAGGGTTTTCAGGTATTATACCCAATAGCTTACCATTTACCAAGCAAAAATGTTTTAAGTAAAATCACTAAAAATCTGGAGTTCGGGTAGTCACGTATACAATTTCATCAACTCCGTGTAATATGAATTTAGTCAATAGTCCAACAGAGAAACGTTTAGTTAGCACATTTCCAATTACTTTGTATAGCTTTCCTCTAAAAAGATTCAAGATCATTTCATTTAATGGCAGTGATTCATCGCATCTGTTAATTTTCTCATCACTTAGCAACTTGTCGAATTTTTTTGTTACTTCAAACGAAAGCAGGCAAAAAACCCCACCTGTTTGGATTCTACTAACAAGCTTGAAAAATGGCATTTCCGGCCATCGGAGGGGTCCCGATTTTTCAAATTTTGTGTACGCTGTTATGATGGTGCTTCCCTTGGATAGTCACTTGGACAGAATTCCATTTTTTAAAAGTATTTTTTTAATTTTAAAATATTTGTAATAACTTTCTGATCACTTTGCAGTTTTCAAATTTATGTTTTAGTGCGCATTTTACTGCAAACTTAAGATCAACATATCGATTCCTTAATATTTTCTAATAAACCTGAGGGGTAGATTTTTCAAACCTTCCTGTACGCTCCGCGACAACAAATGGTGGCTCTCCGCTTAGATAGTCTTTCGGGCAATTTTTTGGACAAAAAAAAAATCAGTCCTCAACCTGAAAAGCTCCCTTACGCCAGTCCGGCTAGGGAGGCTGATACTCTTTAAATTCGATTCCCTGCTAAATTTAAAACAAATTTTACTTCAAAAGGTAGCAAACTGGCACAAGATTGAATGTAAAAGATACCAACTTTAACAAAACAGTATTATCCTCATTAACCATTTCCAATACTATTCCTTTCAAATTCGAAAATATTGCACCATTGTTCGTATGCATATGGGCTCTTCGATTGACCGAAGCTTTACAAGTCTTCTGTTGTCTCCAATATGACGTCGCTTTATATCAGTGCATAAGGTCTATTGGGGAAACCATTCTCAACCTGACGTATCCGCGTTTCTAAGCTATGCTACATCACTCAAAGCATGTTCCGGCGATTAACTAACTCTGGTGTTTAAGAAATGCCTTTATCCATCCCAACTTAACAGCATCTTTTATTGGAAGTGGAAAACACATTTTTAAATGTTTATATTAAATGATAAGCATTAGCCTATATTATTCTGTATATAATGACGGGGAATCTGTTGTTAATAATTAGTTCAGTAGTGTTTCTGTACCATAAATACGGGATGCTGTTGCACTGTTTGAGGAAATTTGTCACTGACGTCACCACGTTTCTCATCTCTCTATTTTGACGTCCAGGAGTCCATTGTGCAACAATTTTTGCCATGGAAATGTCGAGTCCGCTTTCATATACCCACTTACTACGTATGATCAGTAACGTCCAGTATGCCAAATTGACACGAAACGAAATATCTGAATACCCCAACAGTATCAACGTCAAGGAAAGGCAAGGAATTACTTTTAAAAGACTGGCAAAATTAATATCAGATAATTTTCCGACTTGACAAAAGCTTCTGTGGCACTGAAAAAGTGAAAACTTGATGAAACAAATCGCCATTTAAATGTCTTTAAGAAGATGTAACTTGAGAGGTCAAAGAACAGTACCGTGATGAAAATTTTCTGGGCAAAGCGATTCACAAATAATCCTCCAAACAGGTTGAACTATTCCCAAACTTGTAACAGTAAGACTCTGCAGAAGACAGGACTAGTCATAAAAACAAGTTAATCTGGTTCCGTGTTTAACTCATCATGGACAAAAAATATAAAAGTTTCTAGAAGAGTAAACGCCTTCCATGACTAGTAAACCTACACGCTTCTCATGTACTTGTACTCTTTATCATGTACTTTTACTCTTTTTCATTTTGTCCCTGTTTTGACTGCCCGAAGCAGTCAATCTACACTGTAAACTTGTTAGTTAACAACCTCTTCTAAGTTGCAGCGTTCATATCTTTATGACTGGTCAAACAGGCTCAAATATTGTTAGAAAGCAGCGGCGGATCCAGGATTTGCCAGAAGGGGGGGGGGCAGGTCAGGGAAAGTGCCGGCAAGACTATCTAAGTGGAGCGCCACCATTAGTTGGCTCGGAACGTACAAGAAAATTTTGGGCTTTACAAATCCTTCAGATGGTCGGAAATGGCATTCTTCGCGTGTTCTATAGCGGCATGTACCCAGCCTTGAAATATACATCTCATGTCTGCAATTTCCCAATTAGTGATCAGAGGAAAAATGTGCAATAATGTACCATGCTGCTTCAGCCAGTGGTTCCACGTTTCAGGGACCACAGCAAATGGGGTTGGGGAGTGATGAAAGTAGGGTTACCATATTTATTTTCTGAGGAGGAATCTACGGGGAGAAGGTTTCCCCTACCCTGTGGGAATTTTTTCTGTTTTTCAAGGGTGTCTAGATGCAAAATGGTGCAATATTTATTGCTTTAACCAGGGTTTCTTCAATTTGAAATCTGGCGCCATCAGATTGTAATGAATGAAGGGTTAACGCATATTGCCACATGTCTATAAATGGACATAAAATATCAACTCAGGATTTGGCAGTAGTTTTGCTTTTGAGGCTAATTGCAGTGCCTTACTGCAAGCGTGGAGGAGGGGTGTAAGTCCCCCTCCCCTTTGAGAAATTTTTGAACATTTAGGTACTTTCGGATGCAATCTGGTGCTAAATTTAACATCTTTCAAATTAATTTGTTGTTCCTTTTCAGGTGTGAATGGGTAATACGTATAGGTGTATTTTTTTAGAATTCACTTTGTGACGGGGCGGTGGCTAGGTTTACCATACTTTTCCTGGAAAGGAGAACACACATGAATGGCCGTCCGGGGAGTGGTCTATTGGGACGGGTGACTTCCTTCCCCTTTGAAAATGTTTTCGGTTTTCAAGGGTGTCTAGATGCAAACTTATGCAATATTTGTTGTTTTAACGAGATTTTCTTTAAGTCAGATCCTAAAAAGCCTTAAAAAGAGTCAGTATGCTTTAAATGTAACATGGATTTGCTCAGTGCTCTGCATAGCTGCGGACTTGGAGTCTAAGGTTATGAGATGGAACCTCGGTAATTCTGAAAATTCCCTATGATGCTGTTGGGCACATAAGGTCGAATTTAATATGGAGACCTTGGCACAAATAATTTGGGGGCCCAGACTATAATATTCCTCACAACTACTAGTGGCAAAAGTCATGAAAGGAGGACAAAGTTTGTGGTCATTTCAACTCACCCGACCCACTCGAGGGGAGTGCCACCATCGGTTGGCGCAGTGCGTGAGGATTTTTTCATAACACCCGACCTAAAACTTGATGTCACGATGTTAGGATTTCCAGTGAGGGAACATATATAATAAGCCCTTTCATGATTACAAATCGGCCTCCCGGGTCAAAGGTCATTCGGTATAGCAACCCATAGCAACGCTAGTCGCAGGACGTCGCCTGTGCATACCATCGTTACGTTACGTATGCATGCCTACAATAAACAATACGGACATGAACCAAAAGTAGCTTCGAAAAATCACATCTCTTAATGGACAAAACGTTCAGTATCGCCCGAAAAATGTTCTAAAGTATCACTCATAAATTTTCCTTAGATACTGGCTGAGTTTTAAGTTTTTGAATGTGCAAAATCTCAAAGAATTTGTCCCTTCCCGTGGAAGTACGAACTGACAGTTCAAGCCTTCTCTGCTAGGCTAAATACCGTAGGCTAGGCCTACCCAAGGAATGAACCAGCTGTAGGCTGGTATACCAAATTTCGTGAAAAGATGCCTAAGCTACAAGAGCTAAGATGAGTATCAGGGGTTTATTTCTACGCTTGAAGTTCTATTACCATGCTACATGATGCAAAGGCCTAAAGTAGGCTTCGTTCGTAAGTTAGTAGACTTCGTAGGTTAAGTTCGTAAGTTCGTATAGATCTCCTTACTGCTACTGCTATAGGCCTAAAAAGTTAAGTCTTGGCCTTTTACCTTCATAATAAAATCTCACAGTATATCTATCCAGGACTTGCTTCGCCCAGGCTTAGTTGTAACTTACCCCAGCCAAAGACTGTGATTTGGAGTGTAACTAAGTTCGTGAAACGTTCAAGTACTATATAGTAATGTTGCACTAACAGTTATACTGTTAGCACATGGGTGTTCAATGGAGATCTTAGCGCGCCTAAGATCGATTGTAACTCTAGATTTTTTTTATAACCAAAGACCCAAAGCAAAATTCATTCCTAAATCTTACGGAGTAATAGTAGGCCCTCTAACCTGAATTTTTAATCTGTTAACCCAAATCCTACAAGTCAAGTGTAATCTTGTGTAGCTTACTATTGCAAAATGTACGTACACACAGTGATACGAATGAGCGAGTGATACCGGATGACCTTTGTTCTGTCATGCGCAGTTGTAATCATGAAAGGGCTTATTGGGGCATGTCTATGCTACCGGCGACTTTGGTAAAAGTTTGCCATACCTCGTGTTGTACGTGAATCCCCCTTCTCGGACTACGGGGCTGTTAGACCGTGCTGTTTGGTAACGAAGGTAACGGACGAAGTACTAATTGTGCAATAGTAGGTAGCCTGCGCGATATGCACCTGACCGTCACTACACGTGAAGTAGTACGATTTGCAAACGTGTGATGAGGGTACGAGGGCATCTATAGTCCTTGCATTTGTGAAGTACTACGAGGTATCATACTGTTATCATTATCTACTATTCACAGCAGCAGCATATTACCTGGTCAGGCCAATACTACGACCACAAAATTTTTAAAAATATTTAGTCAGCCAGCAAATTAGGGAAAAATCTTCAGATCCCGTGAAAAATACATAAAACCCTGACATTTTTTGCAATTTCACAAATTCTTCCCGGTACCAGCGTAGAGCCGGATGTCTGGTAACCCTAGATGAAGGAGATTGAGCCTCTCCTAGTACATTCCACTCACTTTTGCTTTGTGAGGGGTCTGGTGGAAGATAAGTGAAGATAACCTAGACGGGATTGCTCTCTTTGGATATTTTTTGAAGTACTGAATACTGTAACTTATAAAGAGGTCAAGACACAATACAAACCATAACGGATGCGCGCGAAGCGAGCTGAAATTTTTGCACTGCATGCGACATTTCCATGACAAAACTTGCATTCTGGATCTGCAACAAGACCGTTTCAATTCCCCATCACAACCGATTTCCAAATCACAAGGCGACTTTTCTATCTAATTATTCATAAGGAATATTGCAATAATCTATCAAGTTGACCGGACCTATGTGAGAAAGTATATTTCCTATCTTAATGTGTGTATTCGGTAATTGTTGGACAGCTTCAGGATGATTTCGGGAAGAGTGACCTAAAATCGCCCGATGATACTTCTTCTTCTTCTTCTTCTTCTTCTTCTTCTTCTTCTTCTTCTTCTTCTTCTTCTTCTTCTTCTTCTTCTTCTTCTTCTTCTTCTTCTTCTTCTTCTTCTTCTTCTTCTTCTTCTTCTTCTTCTTCTTCTTCTTCTTCTTCTTCTTCTTCTTCTTCTTCTTCTTCTTCTTCTTCTTCTTCTTCTTCTTCTTCTTCTTCTTCTTCTTCTTCTTCTTCTTCTTCTTCTTCTTCTTCTTCTTCTTCTTCTTCTTCTTCTTCTTCTTCTTCTTCTTCTTCTTCTTCTTCTTCTTCTTCTTCTTCTTCTTCTTCTTCTTCTTCTTCTTCTTCTTCTTCTTCTTCTTCTTCTTCTTCTTCTTCTTCTTCTTCTTCTTCTTCTTCTTCTTCTTCTTCTTCTTCTTCTTCTTCTTCTTCTTCTTCTTCTTCTTCTTCTTCTTCTTCTTCTTCTTCTTCTTCTTCTTCTTCTTCTTCTTCTTCTTCTTCTTCTTCTTCTTCTTCTTCTTCTTCTTCTTCTTCTTCTTCTTCTTCTTCTTCTTCTTCTTCTTCTTCTTCTTCTTCTTCTTCTTCTTCTTCTTCTTCTTCTTCTTCTTCTTCTTCTTCTTCTTCTTCTTCTTCTTCTTCTTCTTCTTCTTCTTCTTCTTCTTCTTCTTCTTCTTCTTCTTCTTCTTCTTCTTCTTCTTCTTCTTCTTCTTCTTCTTCTTCTTCTTCTTCTTCTTCTTCTTCTTCTTCTTCTTCTTCTTCTTCTTCTTCTTCTTCTTCTTCTTCTTCTTCTTCTTCTTCTTCTTCTTCTTCTTCTTCTTCTTCTTCTTCTTCTTCTTCTTCTTCTTCTTCTTCTTCTTCTTCTTCTTCTTCTTCTTCTTCTTCTTCTTCTTCTTCTTCTTCTTCTTCTTCTTCTTCTTCTTCTTCTTCTTCTTCTTCTTCTTCTTCTTCTTCTTCTTCTTCTTCTTCTTCTTCTTCTTCTTCTTCTTCTTCTTCTTCTTCTTCTTCTTCTTCTTCTTCTTCTTCTTCTTCTTCTTCTTCTTCTTCTTCTTCTTCTTCTTCTTCTTCTTCTTCTTCTTCTTCTTCTTCTTCTTCTTCTTCTTCTTCTTCTTCTTCTTCTTCTTCTTCTTCTTCTTCTTCTTCTTCTTCTTCTTCTTCTTCTTCTTCTTCTTCTTCTTCTTCTTCTTCTTCTTCTTCTTCTTCTTCTTCTTCTTCTTCTTCTTCTTCTTCTTCTTCTTCTTCTCCTTCTCCTTCTCCTTCTTCTTCTCCTTCTTCTTCTTCTTCTTCTTCTTCTTCTTCTTCTTCTTCTCCTCCTCCTCCTCCTCCTCCTCCTTCTCCTCCTCCTACTCCTCCTTCTCCTCCTCCTCCTCCTCCTCCTCCTCCTCCTCCTCCTCCTCCTCCTCCTCCTCCTCCTCCGGACGAGGTCGATTTTCCAGATGTCACAAAAGTTAGAGCAATGGAGCCAACAGCTCCATCGGATTCTGGTCCGATTTTTTGGGAGTTTTGTTATAATCGCCTCTACCTGTCAGTCTGTGGTCTGGAATGGCTGAAGAGTTGGCAACCAGAGTAAATGCATGATAAACATCTGATAACTATGAAAATAAAATGCCATTTTTTCGTAACGTCAAACCGAAATAAATTTAATAAAAAATATGTCTGTCGATGTGATAATTAGCATAAATAAAATTTCCACCGTCCTGGGGTACAACTCATATACTTACACATGTTGACAAATTTAGAGTTCTTCCCGATCAGAGAGGGTAACAATTTTTACAAAAATTGGATCGTAATCCGATCTTAATGTTACACCGACAAATAGCTTACATCACAAACGCGTAGTCCAATGAAAGCTGTCTTTAGACCAGTAGCGTAACCAGGATTGTGTCATGAGGGGTGGGGGGGGGGGGGTTGGAACACGACATGAGGCAAATGTCTAAAGACAGAGAGAAAAAAACCCGCTATTTTAGGTGTTTTTGCATTTCAAGGTTAAGTTAACCCCAAAACCACCCCGTGGCTGTGCCACTGCTTTCGACTTGAAGTCATAAAATAATTAGTAAACATTTAGTTCTCGTAGTCCTGCGATACCATTCTGATATTTTCAATGGTTGGCAAATTTTAGGTTCTTTCATACTGGAGATGAAGGTTTTTATTGCTTAATTCCCCATAAATTTTCTTGTCCAAGAGAAAAACTTTTACTTACTAGGCTTCGAGTTATGGAATTACGCCCAGAACCTGAAAAGAGGCCGTGGCCGGCTCGAATTGAACCAATTGGTTGGAAGTGGGCCGTAAACCTCCATCTGACCTAACCTAACCTAACCCATTAAATGCATACTATGAAACAATAAAATTAACTAACATGAATACTTATGTCATCTTCGGTGAACTGTCCATTCGTGTTCCTTTGAAGTATTTCTCCAATCTCTTTTTTCGCTTTTTCTGCCGTAACATTAATCACTTTGGGCACCTAAAAGTGAGTAAAGAAACAGAGGAGCGTTGCATACTCTAATGGCGAGAATAGTTAATGGAGGTGTTTCTTAAGGTTTGGAGACCAATGCGCACAATTTAACATACAAGAAATTCCCATAACGGGCAAAGGATGGCTTTAATTTCTAACCGTAACTAAGAATATACACATAAAATACAACCTTAAGGGGCCAGTCGAAAGATTCCTTGTTAACCAGTGCCCATCAGCTTGAGGGCCGTAGACTGAGTCGGCGGGAGAAAGGGCCCTTACTAAAAAGTTATATCTGACTTATGTCTTGAAATATCTGGCTGTTATAAAGTTTTATATGGCAATATCAAGCCAGATATAAAACCCTATATAGGTATCTTGATATATTATATCAAGTTTTATAAGGCCATTTCGAGCTAGATGTAACTTGATGAAATGCCAGTTCAGATATGTAAACAAAGTTTTATATGGCCATGCATATCAAGCCAGATATATTGTATTGTATATTGTATTGAGAAGATTTCCACAATAATATATACATACTTATGATACAGTATTTACATTAGACACTAAATTGTGGGGGAGGTCTGAAAAAAGCTTAAAAGCTTGTACAGGCAGACCCCCTGAATATAACTTGTTTAATGACTTTCCAGATATGCAAATAAAGTTTTATAAGCCATATCAAGCCAGATATAACTCGATGAAATAACAGTCCAGATATAAAAATAAAGTGTTATATGGCCATATCAAGCCAGACATAACTTGGTGAAATGCTTCTCCAGATATGCAAATAAAGTTTTATATGGCCATGTTAAGCCAGATACAAACTGATGAAATGTTTTTCCAGATATGTAAATACAGTTTTACATGACCATATCAAGCCATATATAACTGATTAAAGTACAATGCAAGATATACAAAGAATTTTTATATGGCCATATTAATACTTTTTAGTTTTATTTGTGCACCTGTCCTACACACTTCTTTGAAAGCTGAATAAGTATGAAAGTATCAAACCAAAAGTAAACATTCAAACAATATTCAGCCATTTTGTATTAAAATATGCAAATGACTTCCCAATGTGGGCGTGGTCAGGAATTTAGAGACCTGATTTCGTTTTTTATGATTAAGGAAGTAAAATGTGAAAAATCATAAAATTCATGTTGGGATATTGCCCTATAGGGTAATTTTAACCAACAATGCAGTGTAAACATTTAAAAGTAGGAATTACAAAGCAGTTTTGTTCTTCCTGTTAAGTAATTTACCAACTTCAAATACTTAAGTCAATGCAATACAATGGACATTAAACTTTGTAACAGATATTCAGGTAGTCCTTAACTTAATACCAGCTCAGCAAAGGGTCTGAGGGCCGTGCACGTGAGGTTGGTCACTCACGTATTGTCCTTCAGTGGACGTAATAGCTTCCTCGGGAAGCACTGACAGTTTTGGTTTCGCCGAACGGCCCTTTGACAGAGGGTCAGAAGAACTTTAGAAAAACTGGCTCAGTAAGGCTTCTGATACGCTTTACACAAAGGTAGTGCACTAATAAATTTTGGTGCAGACATATATGGTCAAGATATGGGTCATTCTATAAATAAGGGTACAAATGGTTTTCGGTGTCCCATTTACATTGTGATATTTTCTACAACAGATTTTTTATGAAAGATTAACATTTGATCTTCCAGTTGGAAGATAAATAACTTCAAATACATCCATCTGTTGGTACCTTTCAAACATACAACTAAACATTGTAAACGGGATACCAAAGCTTTGACATGAAGAAAAAAAATGGCGCTATTTTGAGGTTTTTTCATTTTTTTTTTACTTTTTGTATACACATTTTTTTTTTTTTTTTTGAAATGGATGGAAAGCTTTAACATGCTTGATCTAATGTCCTGCATTGTTACAATTTAGGTAGATCGTGTCATTTTCTTGTAATATGTTGGCCGTTAAAATGCTTAAAAGAGCAAACACATTCGAGAAGAGTCCATGGGTTTCACGAGTAAACAAAAACCAAACCTTTGGTGTCCCACTTTATCGTTTACACGTGGGTCATGTTGTGTGCTAATGACTGGCTGAAAAATATGTGTCAAAAAATTAAGTGTTGCTTCAAGAACCTTGTGTCTACTTGTTTTCTGTCTAGATTTGGAAAAGAATGAATGTCTTCAACATATAAAATTTTGGAAAGTCTTGAGTTCCACGTGTAAATATTTTACACTGGACACCAAAAGGGTGTCCCGTTGTACAGATGACCATAAAAGCTGCAATAACCAAAATGCACATAAGTTTTGCAACTGATTTATGTATGGCAATGGTAATGAACAAAATATCAGCTTAAAAAGACATGTATTCCATAAGCTGTATAATATATGGGGTAAAATTCTAAAAATTGGCTGTGGTGTCCCGTTTGAACGTGAAACAAAAAAAAAAGCCATTTCAATCCAATATTTTTATTTTTCGACATGCAATAATGCTCCAATTTCCGTGTATTTACTGAGGAGTGATATTATCTTTCGGTTGGCAAATAACTTTTTTGCCTCTCTTTTGTAATACAAAATCCATTTTTTACCCAAAATGTCATAAATTGGGCCCTTATTTATTCAAATAGCCACATACTCTAAGTGTTACTTGATGGCGGAGCTCTATGTCTCACTTGGGATTCTGACCAGGCTATAGTACCTTGCTGTTGGCTGAAGTTAGGGTTTCTATGGTGTGTAATTCCCCATACGTAATAATTTGCGTGTAAAACTGACTAACGGTCGGGTTTTAAACACGATTTGCAAAGTCTTGGAAGGTGGTGCTGTATACAAACCATGTCTCCAAAGTGTACCTAAAGTCAAACATTCAGATCTATATATTAAAAAGCATGGAAAATGAATTCTAATAGTCCATCCCCCATCTTCATAGGGCATTCTTGGGACGAGATATAGTTTGGCACATAACTGGATAAGACGTTACTTAACGTGGAGTAGTTGTTTTACTGATGCGGGCGACAAACAGCAATTAAGTAACAAATGTTGCACAATGGAATCCTCGATGGCAAAATATAGATACAAACAACCCAGTGACGTCGGTGCATGACCTCTTTCACATATTTTTGGTTCGGGCACAGCGAGTGAACTAAAAGTACGCTGTAGACTTGTAGGAGATCTATAGTGTTCTTTTCTTCTTTGTAATTTAAACCATACAAATATCTCTTACTTTGCTGCGAACTAAAATCAGGGAGTTATTTAAATAGTATGCAGCTTTAACAACAACTTCATAGAGAGTGCACAGGCATATACGACAGAAATAACCGATGTATTGTTTACAAACTTTTTCGGCTGAGTTTGTGTTTCGCGCAACTGGTAGGAACCTTTTGAAAGCGCCCTCTGTTGATTTTCACCGGACCGGGCTGCCCTCTTTTAGAGGACGTACAGTATAAAGGCTTTGAAAGAATGTCACGATTCTTCCATGCTGGAAGACAATCATGTCAAGTACACAAGGTTCTGTTTTGAACGAACTGTAGAGTATTCACTGTGGTATATGATACGCGGTGTGTAAACATGGTACGAACAAGCGTGTCAAATGTGGTCTACTACGTAGCTCCATGTACACCATGTGGAGTATTATGGCTTCATATGAAAAGCCTTTATATTACGCTATCTATTTCAACAATGCAGCGGGTTGAGAGACCATTTGTGCCCACGAAATCTCTACTCCTCAGAAAATTACAACTAGCGCGCAATGGTTTTAGGTGTGGGATGTACACGAACATGGCAATACTGAAATTAACCAGGAAGTTTTCGAAGGGAGAGTGAGAGGGCTTAGTGGCGTAGGAAGCAATATGAAAGTTTGTGTGCGTTGGGGGGGGGAACAATTCTGGACCATGCACCCCCCCCCCCCCACCCCATTGACCAAAAGGTACATTTTTATGCTAACTTTTTTCGCTTTTTTCTACGAACAAGAACAATTTTTTTTAAATAAAAAGAAATCTCATCTTTTTCTTAAGTGTTAACACTACTGTAGAAGGAACCTAATTTGCGGCGCGCGGTGCGCGCCGAAAACCTGGGTACTTTTACACATTTGTAAATAAGGTGCTTGTCTTGCAGAAAATAGTTTAGATTCAAGGTTTCCTGTAAGGAAATTTGAATATTTGGGGACTATCGAAGAACCTGCGTTTCCTATATTTATCTGAGACAGCATGTCGACTGAAGATCGTTGCTGCTACATAATGTAAGGAGTGCGGATTGGGCCTTTTCGACGACATTCAAAAGACTCCCGAAACTTTGTTGCCTTTTTTGGATAAATTATTAAAAAAATTTAGAGAAACGGCTCTGTAGCGTTTACCACTGACTGCTCTATGAGCGACCACTTACTATACTGTCTTAAGGGTTGCAATTCAAGGCGCGCGAAGCGCGCGGAAAATATTGCCTTGTTAAAACTAATAAGTACAAATATGGAGCTTTTATTTGGAAGAATTTGGAATTTTGTTAAGGAAAAGTAGGGAAAAACGCACTGGAGTTGACTGTGTCTCAAATGGCAAATTTCCGCCAGGGGGCAATCTCCCCCTGCCTCCTATACCTATGTAACTGCTTTGCAACATTGAACATTGATACCATTTTGACACTTCAATAACTAAAGAATCCATCTACACAGACTACTCAACTGACAGAGTTGAAAGTTATCTGAGGATAGTTCAGTATGAGAGCATTGGAGCCAATGGTTTCCTGCCTAAAATATGCTAAGAATATGGCGCGGATTGTACAGCAAATTTTGAAAAATCACGACCTCTCAGACAGAGGGAAACGGCATGTCTCGGGCTTGTAAGTAGTAGCTAAGTTTTCCGATTTTTCTGTCAAGTTTGAACACCGCTGTATCAGGCGTTCATTGCTGCGCGCGAAGCGCGCCGACGTTTCGCCCCTTTTAAACAAATATACACTGTGAAAAATGACTGTAATGTTACAGAATTTTTGTACAATTACAGAAGAAAAATAAAGAAATACAAAATACATAAGAAGTGCTGTCAATGAGTTGACAACACTTTTTATGTATTCTTTTGTTTTTCTTTGTTTTATTTTCTGTAAATTTACAGATATTTTTTACAGTGTATGAAGATGTGGAGCTTGTATTGCAGAAATCTTTGGATGTTAGGTTTCCTTTGGGGTATTAAAGAGTTGGGGATAACTGAAGAATCTGATCATTCTTCATATATTGCTGGCAAATCTGAGAATGATTACACGAAGACTAAATCGTTGTTGATACATAATGTTATCTAAGGCCTACGAACTGACATTCTGCGATGACATTTCAAAAGTTTCCCAAAGTTTGTTGCCCTTTTAAGAAAAAATATTCCAAAATCAAGCACTTTCATCGAAGAAAAGTTTGAATTCTGTGAAAGACAGTTTACAAAAATAGCAATATAGCTGCCCGTGTCTCTTGATGATGCTGTATCACATATGGTAAATATTCGATTTTGTCATTTCTAGAGGTCGGAAAAGTTTACCAGACTGATTTATGAGCGAGACATAATGAATTCTATATTGCATTTTGTGGGGGTTTTCTGACCCGGGAAGGTGGGGCCGGAAGCATGCTTCCTCCCCTCATTTTTCACTGGGGGAGGCTTTCGCCCCCAGCCCTCCGCTTCCTACGCCTTTGAAAGTGCTGCATATTTTCGTGGGAGTTCCACTACCTAGGCCAAGCGCCACCGTCAGTTTGAGAGGAGCACAGTACAGTGACCCTCAGACAATGAAGGTGGATTGCTATTTCGCCAATACTTTTAAATGATCCCACACGGAAGAGTAGAGACACACGAGTCCGAAAAACTCCCCTCCCCGTCAGTCATACGAAATTTACTGTTGGTCAACCAGTGAACACAATCGAAATTCATACAGCCATATATATCGAGAACTATACAGCCGCCGAGTCAAATTGAAGTATCTGTATGGACTCATTCATATTTCCATTCGTCTATACAGTCTGCGTGGACTCGCAAACCTAACATGCACACACATGTTCCTGCGCATGTTCTATACCAACCAGTACCAACCAGTACCAACCAGTAACCGTGTCTACTTTCGGTACAAAACTGCGTTTTCTCATTTACCACAATGAGGACGTTTAACATTGTAATCAACTTCTCCCCCTTTTTTGTCCTACGTGGTGAATTAACTGCTCCACGTTTGAAAAGGCCACAATCGTCTGCTTTGCTGATAGCCAACCACTTTGGTATTTGACATAAAAGGCCTGGTGCATACAGGGTGTCTGTCCGTTATCCAAAAAAAAAGCGATTTTTTGTGACACAAATCATTGTACTGGAATTTTGCGTGCAATGGATATATGAAGCTCACCCGTTCGGACTGGATTTCGGTCAAAAAAAAAAACCCGGATAGGTGTGTTCCTGCCATAGAAATAAAGGGCTCGGGATTTCCGTAAATCTGAAATACCACTACAGCGATTGCGATACCGATTTCAGCACCGATACTTTCGGGACTAAAAATCATTTTCGATCTGCATAGGTCACACCATCACACCAGTACGATCTGGAAACGAATAAATAGCATCGCGCCTATGGGTTGATTGTGAAGCATGCCCAGTTTGATCTCTCTAATAGGGCTAGCTTAAAGGGCATAAAAAGATGCTGACATTTTCTGTTTTCTTTACTGAATAGTTTGGCAAAAGTGCATACGTTAATGCATGGTTCGTAAATAGTATTTATCTTATGCATAGTGCTGAATACTTTCCTACTAGGTTTCTGCATTACATCACGAGGGATGTATAAGTTCCTCAAGTTTTTTTTTTTTTGTAATCCAGGGCAAAATTGCAACTGCTTTTGGCAGTTCCTACAAAACGGTCGGATGCAATAAAGTTTTCATCATTTTCATGACATGATTAAGTACGTAGTGACTGGGCTAAAATACCCAGAGCAAGATGCAGTTCGTTTGTCTAAAGTTTCACGAAATTTCGTCAGAAAGGCATTGCTATGGCATGGCTTGTATACGGGTATGGGTTAGGTATATATGCAGTGTGTCGCGTGTCCGGGAGTAGGACTTTAAGATTCTAGTGAAAAAATGACAGACCATTTAAAAAATCACAAGTTGAACATCAAACATCCATAAGGTTTGCTTTATGATCAAGGAAATGATACCTGTAAATAGATCATCTTATTACATATCTCACATTATTTATTTTTTGCTTAATTTTTTTTTCTTTTTTGGGGAGGGGGGGGGATTATTCGATATTACATTTAAAAACACAAATGGCAAGTTTCATCTGCTTCTACTTCATTTTCTTAGATAAAAGGAAACCATTAGTGGTAGCTCTCACAAGAGAGCAGCAGATATCCCATGGGCTTGGACCACGGGGTGTATGAGTATCCCATATTTTGGAAGGGGAGAGAACATCGCCTCAAAAAGTCCCCTCTCAACAGTTTCATAGATAAAGAAAATTTAAACTGTGATGAATACGGGTTGAAAATGTAAAATATCGAACACACTTCTAGACTTCAAACTTTGATTGTCAATTTTTATTTAGAGAACAATTTGTAATGATAAAATACAATAATTTTACGATCATAAAAACAATTAGTTGTGACAATCGGGAAACCAACCTGGGAGGTAAATGTTCAGCTCGTGAACCTTTCATATCATTTCTGTTCGCAAAATAAACTTATTTGAAACGAATTAATGGGAAATTTATATTAAGATGGTGGAGTGAGTCAGCGAGATGTACAAGGGGCAGTTCAATTCGGTGGTCTGGGAGGCATCGTCGGTCCAAGAATTTCAATGCAATACGCGCCAACTGGTGATAGTCCTTACCCAGACTTACCACAATTCTAAGCCTCAGGCCACAGTCCGAAACCTGGGTCCACCAATGTCTGCGGAATTTCAAGCGGGTCGCGCAGTTGAAAAGTGACCACATAATATGAACTTTATCTTAATTATTGTACAACTGCTCAAATATAGTATGGAACCACAAATTTTGCGTGCTCATGGGCCTTAATGGTAGCTTCCGCATTGTCCAACAAAATAACAAAGAAGCTTCAGAATTACCGAGACTCCAACTCCAACTCATGACCAACACTGAGCTAAACTATGGTCACATTTAAAGTACCTACTCTTTTTGAGGTCTTTTGGATTCAAATTAAAGATGAAGTGTCGTCCAGAAATAGAATTCCCAATTCGCAACCCTTCGGTACCCTTTACACGGATTACGTCACCACCACGTGAGTTCATAACTAACATCTGAAATATTCAAATTCGAGATATCAAAATGAAGTCACGCAGTCGTGACGTAATCCGTGGAAAAGTTATCGAAGGCTTGCGTGTTGGACCCATATAGTGGCTTCCCCAGAATGGCGATCTTTGTGTGTCCTGACCAGAAAATTAAAATGATAACTCTAACCCCACTGTTAAAATACGCCTGCAAAGGTATAATTAAAAAAAAAAAATAAAACTACATAAGTATCCCTGCTGCATTCCTGCTTTTGCCGAAATAAAACAACAAGGTTACTTAAAATGCACCCTTGGTAATTCATTGCTTTTTACAAATTGTAAAATTTTATATTATGTATGTCGTCTCAATTCCCAATGGGTTTCTCACAAAGGTTTTCATCTTGTCCTTCTTCACATATTTGAATTACTAATGGCTTCTACTGGTCCGTTGAGTTGAAGTTTTAGAATAGTGAAGTTGATACGTTTTTGTCATAACTTTTTGATTCCTTGCCATAGGCAGGCAAGGAATCTATGCGATGGTGATGTCGTGTGTGCGTGTGTATGTGTGTGTATGTGTGTGTGTGTTTGTGACACTTGCTTGTAAACACGATATCTCAAGGTAGGTATGACCGACTCTTTTCATATTTGGTATATAGATTTTTCATGTTAAGAGGAAGAACGCTATTGTTTTTGGTAGAGGTCAAAGGTCATTTGAGGTCACCAGCGGTAAAATTGCGAAAACTTCGAAAATGGCTTGTAAACACGATATCTTCAGATACCGACACTTTTCATACTTGGTATAGAGGTTTGTCATGTTGAAAGGAAGAACCCTATTGTTTTTGGTAAAGGCCAAAGGTCATTTGAGGTCCCCAGAGGTAAAATTGCCAAAATTCTGTGTCTAAAATGTAAAGAAAAATCTGTCAAACACTTTCAGTTTGAAAGAAGATAAGGTATTTGATGGCAAGGAATCACTAAGCATTTTGGCTTTTTGGTTTACTTCTCTAGTTATGCAACCTTTACAAAGTACTGTCATCACAACTATTTTGAATTTTCTGTTTTGATAATTAGTCAACCAACATTTTTTCCAATATAGCTCTTCTGTCTAGGTTGAGAAAAATGGTACAAGATAAACTCTCCAGCTGCCAGTGTGCGTGGAGTTCATTAGCTCGAAAACGTATATTACATTTTGAGTAGAATAGATGGGCTCCCATTCAGATACTTTGTGTCACAGTATAGACAGTTAACTCCTGAGTGATGCTGCAGTAGAAATAATAAGTTAATTTCTCTTCTGGAAGGAACACAAGAAGAACTAAGAAAGAAATATCTTTCATGTCAGATGGTACATTTTCTATCCTGGGACTTTATACGGGGTCTTCAAGCATTTGATCATTTAATATTTATTAACGTTTATTAATCCATTAAACTACAAACCAAACTTTCCAGTTAACTTATTTGTTTACCAAACTAACCCCACTCCTTTAACTTTCAGTTTAAGTGCGCTATTAAACAACTTACCCCTTATATGTTGACAGACACTTACTTTAATTGATTTCAAAAGGTGGCCAGGAGTCACTTCTTCATTTGTGACTTCATTCTATGATATCAGTTACTATCTGCCACTACTGCTGCTACTGTATCATTCATTAGAAATGTTAAATCTCGTCTCGTGCAAAATCTTTCATGTGAAAAAATTTGTAACATGTCGGTCAAATAATAAGGAGCTTTGACTTTCTTTCCTCCATCCTTTTGTCTATATAGTGTGGGCATGTAATCCTACAAATTTCTAAACACAGCTGTAAAGGCAAATATTGTTCTGTTAAGGCTATGAACAACTGTTGTACATTTCATGCAACTATTCATTTTTCTAATGCTGGTGTTTAAGGTAGGTTATTTCATCAGTTTTCTTAAAGACAATTTTTTCTCTGTGAAACTGGATAAATCCGAAGTACACCTACTTTATATTAAGATTGACCACTGCATTAAAAGGTGATTCAAGTTTCACTCAGAAATTTTCGATAAATCAGATATAAGGAAACAAGAGGAAAAAGGTGAAGATATAAATTCTTAGCTGGAAAAATCCTTTTTGGCTTCTTTTATATCATTATCACTTAGCTCCGATGGGGATTATGCACAAGATTATTGAAACTGTTGACTTGTAGACCATACTGCAAGTGACCAGTTATTAGCCGGTCAATGGGAGCTAGAAAAAGTGTTTGCACATTTTTCCTTTGCATACCATCATAAACATGTTATATGAGATCATGGATTCGTAGGTTTATGATAAAGGGAGTATGTCAAATCATTTCAACTGTTCAAATTTATGGACACTTTTAAATGACCAAATGAAGCCATAGCTGTATGAACAATTGTTCGCCAGCTTACTAATGGATGTATGACATATTTTTAATCACGTTCGACTGTGACACTAGCTCAGAAAGTTGGCCGTTTGTTGCTAAAATCCTGCCCAAAAATTCCATGTGATCTTTCGGGGTTTGCAGCCATCGTTTTACCTAAACTCTACATCAGGCTGCAAAATGCATTATGACAGCGGACTGGGGCGTTTGAGTCCATGGAGCCTTTAAGATAAAACAGTCTTTGAGCTAGCCTGTGATTATGGCCACCACTATATGATAACCCTAGATGCAATTCAGATATATGTCTGCCTACAGTTGTCATAGGCCTTTATGTATGCTAGGCCTCAAGGGAAAAGTGGCATAGTATGGCCAAGTAAGTTGAACAATAAACACACTCTTGAATGACTTTGTTTTCACCAAAGAGTAAGGCATATGAGGTCTACATATATTTATCGCAAAGCTGTTTAGCTACGAATGTCTAGAATCTCGAGACTTTTGCACCATGTTCCATAAGATGTACTGTACAGAATGAATGCTTCAAATGATTACAGCGTGCATAAACAGCTGTTCAATCTACAACCAAATATATCCCTGTTAGATTGGATGGGCAAATTTGATGATTGGCTCGCTTAGAGTGAAATTGGAGGTCGCTGTTCTGGTGAGGGACCATCGTCTCGCCTACCCAATGAACCACCCACACACAGTATTTTATGCTATAGCCTGATGGTCCCAGCAGCAAATTTCAAATGAGAGGCAGCACTATTTAAAAAACTTTGCTTGATATTGTGGCTAGTTCAACTTCTCACCCTCCACAAAGAACTTCATTCACTAAATGAAAGTAGACCCAAAGTTATTGTCACAGGAAGGGTCTTTGTCTTACAACCAGCTCAAGGCTTAGTAACAGTTAGGCCTGTTGTAATCGTAAGTGTCCCACTAAACCTAAATAAGGCTACAGTGTTACTGCAAGATGAAATAAACTCACTACGTTAAACATATACATTCAATATCCACTGCGCTTAAGAGAATACCCAGTTGAAGCATTTTGATCAAGCAACAAGCAAATACTTACCATTCGTATCGGCATTTTCAGTCTATATAAATCCTTAATATGCCTTCCATCATTAAGATCATTTATGAGTGTCAGTCATAAACTAAAATATGTCATTTTGAATGCATAACCTTCTGCTTGCATTCATCTACGTAGCTTTCTTGCTGGTCGTGTGAACAGCTGATCGTCACTCGGGCTGAAATGATATGTGTCGTCACTACAAACACAGAGTATTATTGGACAAAAGTGAGAAAATCGGTCAGCTCTCCGAAAATAATCGCCGTGCTAAGCGGTGAAAATAAGCAATCGGAAAGGACCTTTCTATCGGTGAAAAAATCGTTCCAGATATGACTGTAATATGAGCGCTCTCGTACAAAATGAATAAAACAGGGATTTTTTTTCAAAAAATTGAAATCGTTATGGGTATTGCGGTGCTATGACCTCAGCGTAACGCGTTTTTAGGTCTGTACGCCGATCGCCGTATAGCCTCGGAACATATAGCACATGCTTTTAGCGGAAATGGTATGAAAGTCCTCTGTCCTAAGCCCTGTGTACACTGGACACAATTCAGGGCACATGTGTCCACACAATGCCAAAACACCTTGTGACGGGAAATGTTGGAAGTGTGAACAGGGGAGACAAGCAGTAAACACACTATGCGACTCGATGCGACGCAACTCATTGCAACGACATTGTTCAGACGCGTTGCAAAGTGTGGAATGCTTTGCAACTAGTGACAAGCAGACGCGCATTCCAGTTTCATGATGAAATTGAAGCGTGCAACTGACACCAGTGACGGACTTCTGGAATGAAGCTCGCGAAGTTCAGTTGATTGAAATGAACAGAGCACATTCTTGTCTCTTCAACTTAACAAATAAAGAGTATAATAAACGTAAATCGCATTATGGATCTGCAACTTGTTACATAATGTGGACACTATGCTCTTAAAACTACTTCGTCTTCAGTCACTCACCACGACAAGACAGTCTTGTTGGAGTATGTAGCGTCGCATAGTGTGGACGGAGCTCAACTTGTGACGCAACATGTGTCAAATAATTCATTTATATTTTCCGGCAACTTGGGGCAACGTTTTGACCAATTGAAAATTATATGTGAAGTAGCTTATTCACCACCTGATCTTGCTTCTTCAATGTGTGGCTCTCCTTATTTGATGATTATATTTCATAACATTTGTTGGATTGTAGTTCAACAAAAGAGGTATTTTGCCACACTTTCCATTACAGATAAATGTGGAGATTAAATTAAACAAAAAACCAGTTCGCAATGCCTCAATTTCAACATTTTCCTCAAAGATATCACAACTTAGACCTATGAAAAGAAACCCGGGGTAGGTTGCATGCAAGTGGGATTGCCGTAAGGGCTATTTTAAGGGAAAAGAGTTTTGACTGGAAGTAATTACCTAGGGGGGAATTGACGGGGTCAATTGTCCGTGGTGGGAAAATTTGTCGTATTGAAAGGTTCGAAATAATCCGTTTGAGCTTATATCAGTCGTCTCCTTTGGTGGTTAAGACCTTCCCCACCTTTCTGGAGAACATCCTCTCCTATTGTGGTGGAAACATTCAAAGAAAAAATAAATAGAGAGGAAACTATGAAAGGGTAAAAATTGTAACATTAGAGAGTGTTAAGACTGGTATGAGCGCAAAACTGCTAGATCCCAATTGAGGAATGTAGACGCCCGTTGGATAAAATCTGGTTGTCGCCTATGCCTATGTGATAACTTAATCGTCGTCGGTCTTAAATACGGGCATGCTTGCATTTACCCCCTAATACCAGGTTGAATTTTTTAAAACTTTGGAGCATTTCAAACAAAAAATCAGGACTGCCATGCAGAATAAATGAGATTTAATAATTAGGAAAGGAGGACAAACGTACCAAGTGTACATGACCGACGGCACGGTATATATCTCGAATCAGTATCCGTTGAATCAATTTCTTTGCACTGGCTATGTTCTCGTCATCAGGACTGTACAAAATCTGCAACATCACGTTGTCGGTAAGTTTCTCGTATGCCGCCATGTCGTCAATGGATTCTGACATCTTCTTTGGCGTTCTTAAAACGTAAACCAATTAATAAGTGCAAAAGGATGAAAATCCTAAAGAAATTTCAATGAATGAAATGATGTAAAAATTACATAAAAAGTACAACAAAGATCACATCACTCTAAAAACAGTTGAGTAAAAATGCTCAATGTTGGAGAAACATAGCACGTCCCAACTTTTTGAGCAAACGTAGCTAAATTTATTGAATATTTTTTATACAATATTTGTTGAAAACCATGATAGTTTGCCCAACCTTTACCAGTTTTCTTTCTCAACAATTAAGCATGTGCTATGGTTGCTCAACTGTTCTAAGAGTGCATTGGGCCTAAATGTTTTGTTACACTCTAAAAAGGGTGAATTTTTACCACCGTACGGTCAGTATGCCACCCACACAATTTTGGTACATATAACCAGGAATGCTTATTCAAATTTAGGACGAAACCCTTAAAAATCAATAGAATAACCAAGTGTTTGGTTATATTCGACAAGTTAATTGTTAGCTTAAATAAGAACTGCTGGTTTAATGAGTAAAGCATTAAGGTTGCAAAGTCACCCATTTGGGTTTAAAAGTTGACTATACACTCCCAGAGAATTACAGTCCATTACAGCCCCTGTTTGAACCAATATTTAATCGAAGCCACAGCTTCGATTGTAGGAATTGCCCGTTCAGTCACGTGGTTTCGTGCCTTCGTAAGCGGTCGGTGCGGATGAATATTACATCCATGTTCCGTCTGGATTCATATTGCAATCGCACGCTGTTCGTTTGTACAGTGGAACAGCTGCGCAGTTATGTTTAATTGTTCTGTAGGGGGATCTTCAACAAAGTTTAACTATTTCTTTATAAGGGGATTTGCCCGAACAACTCCTTCATAGTAAGGTGGTAATGTGCAAATAAAGAAGTAGAATCACATTCAAAGGTACTCTTCTGCATTGAAGGCTTCCTTTCTGGTTGAAAAAAGGTGTAAATATAGTTTGAAACCAATTTATACCAAAATTTATATCAAAATGAATTTGAAAGGTTGCATTTCTAACATAGGCCACTTTGTTTTGTCGGAATTGTTTCATCAAGCAACTTCGTCGACCGCACTCAATTCAATGTAGGCAAGTCTACCAACTTACCAACGTTCATGCACATATACAGTTAGCTAGTACTGTGCACAGCGTCGTTAAAGCGATTGCGACAGTAACCAAGGCCAGGGAACGATCCACCACCAATTTCAAGGTATTAAATTTGTCGTTGATTTCATTACCGTGTGTGGACTGTAAATCGCTTCTCTGTCGCATTTTCAATTTTTGTTTTAGTTTGTCAACTAAAACGGAGGAAAAGGCAGCCTACCCACGGTACATTAAAGTTGTCGTAGTTCTCAGTAAAGGACTTTGTATCGACGGCCGCGTAATTGCTCCCTATACATATGTATTGCGAGCAAGTACGCGACTGCCCATACATAGTCCTTTACTGAGGATTAAAGTTGTCGTAGTCTTGCACAAACACAGTTACGAAGGCCTAAAGCCTAACGTTACAGAGCAAAACAACGCTAACATAAACTGTTAGGCGTGTCCTAGTACGAAAAGGTGCGCTCAGCGTAGACACTGCAACTAGTTTACTGCATATTATGAAAGCCAAGTCATTCCAGGGTCGATACATTTGTATAGGGTTGGGCCTGTGTCATCACAAATAGTGTATCACACAGTCTGAGGCAAAGTTTAACGAGGTACAAAGATTTCATGGCACTTAATTAAAGTAATAGCCTACCAATATCGTTACATCCACGTTGGGCAACTGATTAAAAATAATAGCTGATCGATATCGTTACATCCAGGTGAGTATTTTCATTTAAACACCAGTGCTCAGTAGAATACATACTGCTTTTTCTCACATAGACCTCCTTAAACAAATTACAAGGAACCATGCCCCCTTTCCCCCTGCATGTGTGGAAAATATGCCACTTGCGTCCGGGAACCAGTCCCAACAATATGCTTCATTTTGTTTATAAGAAAGTCCCAAGTGTGCACATTTTCAAGCCTTCGATTAGTACTTGCCATGCGAGTACAATTGTCTAGTTTCAACTGTCATTTAAAAGCAACTTGATCTTTTACCCATTGTAATACGTTTATGATTTCCAAGTGAGGGTCACTCAATGACTAATGTTCTTTTAGAGATTGTTAACACTGTTTGCTCGTAACATAGTGCTGGTAATAGAGCACAAGGTTAATTTTATAACCATAAAGCAGTCTCGGTAACTCAATCGACCATAGAATATACAACACGTTTCCTCAGTCGTTACTACTTTATGGATGTTAGTTAATCAGCTGCCTTCGACATAACATCATGCGGACAACTGTCTACACCGTCCTGATGCGATCAGTGTGTAGGCCAATCTATAGGCTACTGCATACGTACGCATTGGCGTACCGTATTTAAGTTGTACACTAATCGTCGAGGAATGTTAGACTGCGATGTTTTGGTGCACGTAAAAAAAATAAAATAGCTGTATGGTCTTACCAGGGAGGTGTTAGTCTTACTCTGCATGTACATATCCTTGTAGTCTGAGCCTATGTTGTCTCGCTCCGTCAGGCAACGTTTTCTAACTTGTTTAGGATTTTAGGTGAGGTATCCTCCTTTTTCACGTTACTGTGCAACAATTTTGCGGTTGGCGTGTGTAATGTTTCTCATTACAGTTCAGTTCAGTTTTTATCCTATGGTTACTCTTAACTTACTATAGTTGGCTGTTTTTGTATAGGCCATCAATAAACCAACCGGCCTACTCTGCATTGTATACTCGGATGTGTTCATTTCACTTTCAGATGAGCATGTACTCATGGTGCTAAAGGTTGTTTATTCATGAATAAACATACTCAAACAGACTTGACTTTTTTCATACCCTTGACTGATGGGCTCATTACGAGGAAAGAACTCAAAAGCTAAGTCTAAGCCTAAACAGTTTTCAACTCACTTATTCTGCTCTCGTGCTATCACGATTTTTTGAGATTTAAGTACTGATTGTAAAAATTCGTCTGGGCACTTAAAGAAAGCATATGATATTGTCAATCGCTCTATTCGTTTTAAAGAAATTATATAAGTTTGGTGCTCGCGGGACAGTGGTTTCATGTTTTGTCTAGATATTTACACAATCGAAAACAATGTTTTCATGCCAACGTTTCCCAAAGGCTTTCGTCTTAGAACCCTTGCTTTCTCTCATTTATGTTTATGATATCATCAAACATGATACCAATGTTCCCATATTTGGTCATGACTGCAAGCAGTTAATTGATAGAATTTCCAAGCCAAACTCAAAGTCTGGTTTCATTGCATTAAACTTCGTTTCTTGGAAAACTAATTCTAACTTTTTTCACGCTGACAGGTGCTTAGTGCTAGTCATTCTTGTGTTGAAGGTTTTAATTGTAATTGTTTCACAATTAGAAAAACCTCTAATACGAAATATTTAGGATTACTAATCGATGATGAAAAGTTATCTTGGGTGAATGTCATCAATGATTTATGTTAATTTCGGTTCAAACAAGTTCTATTTTCAAAATGGATTTTCTTTATCTATCTGGACAGCTCCTTTCCCATAACTTATTGCCTTTTTTGACAAAATTATAGCCCAATATAAGGTCAGTATAAGGACCGACTCCTTGTCACATGTGCGACAAGGAGTCTTAATTATTTTCAAATTGCCGTTTTCTCAGGCAAGGACGGACTCCTTGTAACAGGTGCGAAAAGTTATTAGGATGCGTGGACTAACTACTTGCCAAACAAGTGACAAAAAGTCAAGGACGTTGCCAAAGTGACCTTGCCCCGTATTTGTAAACATGAATCCCAAAGAAAACAGACACATTTGATAAAAATGGTGAGAAGACGTGGATTTTAGAAATCCATTTTGAAATTAGAACTTGTTTTAACGTATTTTCATCTTTAAAGCCATAACCTTAATATTAGAATTTTCTCTTACACCTAAGTGACACTCAATTTTGTATTGTTTTATTTACTATACGTTATTAAATGTCATTGAACAATTGAAATTTACGGTAAAAGTAAGTTGTCTTGTTTGAGACAGATTCAAAGCCTACAGAACGTGGGCTGTGGACAGTTTGCACAGAAAATCCTAATTGTTAATTGAATTCTCTCTTCAACTTGATAATAGAAATCTTAGCTAGGGTTATTCCCTACGTGGTATGCATTAAGCACTTTAAGAATTTCCTCAGTTTATAATTTCCTTAAGCAGTAGAAAATTCCTTAACTTTGGTCGATTTTTCTTTTATCTAGAGTTTTGTTCAGCCTGTGAAATTGACCGATAGAAGTAACTGCTACAACGGCTCACACCAGAGAAAATTCTTATCTTAGAAGGATTTGTGCATAGTTACCATTTAAGCTAAGCATGGGCACTTAAGGAAATTCTTAAAAATACATTAAAGATGCTATGTGCATACGGACCCTGACTTGCGGTACTCACAAATGAGCCTATGCGTTACCCAACTGACCCTTTCTATCGGGAATACAACTTGCTCAAGATAACGGTTTTCACTCTCAGGGTGCTTTTACACTTGATCCGGGTCTGATCGCCCGATGTTATCAGCGTATCGAATTACGTGTACGGCTTGATCCTGGTGCATTTACACTTGTCTCGTACTCTAATCCTCCTTTATGCTTAAGCGGAAGTCGCATTACGAAATACAGGCACACGCGCGTGCGCACCAAAGTGTAAACAAAAAATAGACCCTGTACATGTACCATGCATACCGTACCTTGCCTTACCGTTGATCCAGCGAGCATTTACACTACCGATTTGATCGCCTGCACGGGGTCTGATCCTCCCCCCTTACTAGGATCAAAATCGGGCGATCAGATCCGGATCTGATCTGCGTTTACACTACAAATTTGATCTCGAGCAGTGGATCAGACCCCGCGCAGGCGATCAGATCCGGATCAAGTGTAAACGCACCCTTACTGTATGCATACAGTTCGGGAAATAACCTCTTTCGGGGAAAACGGAATCAAACAGACCGTGGATAATGTCCTTGGTCAGTCAGTCAACGCGCTCTCACGTAGTTCCGGAATGCAAGGCATGTGATGAGATAGAATAACCTTTTCTGTTCCCTTAGTACCTACCCTACTATATCCTATATGTCAAACTAAGTCATGGCATTATTATAAACGTTTTTAACAAAACATATAAAACCGATGATCAATTTTAAAACTTGAAACAACTTACCCATTTTTGCCGGGAAATGTAAGATAGTTATCTGCATCCACCAGAGCATCAGCAATCCTGAAGAGACAATAAAACGTTAAACTAACTGTAATTCAGTTCTTGCATGTTATCACCTTTTTATTAAAAGGCAAGGAAGGGCGATTTGGTTTCAGATATTCTGCAGAAAATTGTGAAATGCTTTTGTTACTGCATTTGTATTGTATAAATATTCATGAAAATTTGAATATAACATAAAAATTTTCTTTAGGTGAACATCTCGGCAGTTGTTTGAAAGTCAACTTCTTCTTGCCAATCACGAAACTTAATCCCTTTGATAGATAAACTTTAAACAAGTTCCAATTTCAAAATGGATTTCCAAAATCCATGTTTTTCCATTCATATCATGGAGTACAACCACTGCCCATT
This sequence comes from Holothuria scabra, assembly GCA_037179385.1. Classification (NCBI taxonomy): domain Eukaryota; kingdom Metazoa; phylum Echinodermata; class Holothuroidea; order Aspidochirotida; family Holothuriidae; genus Holothuria; species Holothuria scabra. The sequence goes on from CM074199.1 coordinate 10,362,724, forward strand.
TTTGTGGTGCAAAAGCTAAAAATTTCAATTCTCCCATACCCCACGAATATTTACCACTGAAATTTTCAGCATTTGCTAAAAAAAAAAAAAACAAAAGATATGTGACATAAAGTACATTTACAGCTGTCCATTTTGGGATGGAAAATTCATTTTGAAAATGGAATTTGTTTTAAGCGTGTCTGATTAGGCAATTGTTTGCCTGCATGACTTCCGCAGTGCAGGACACTAGGACCAAAAGCCCTGTTCGTTTCTTCTATTTAACATTGCTCAAGCAACTTAAGTAACCAATCAGTCAACCCATCAAACAAGTAAATTAGTAAAAACGAATGAAGGCACATATCATGGAGTACAACCACTGCCCATTTTTGTGGTGCAAAAGCTAAAAATTTCAATTCTCCCATACCCCACGAGTATTTACCACTGAAATTTTCAGCATTTGCTAAAAAAAAAAAAAAACAAAAGATATGTGACATAAAGTACATTTACAGCTGTCCATTTTGGGATGGAAAATTCATTTTGAAAATGGAATTTGTTTTAAGCGTGTCTGATTAGGCAATTGTTTGCCTGCATGACTTCCGCAGTGCAGGACACTAGGACCAAAAGCCCTGTTCGTTTCTTCTATTTAACATTGCTCAAGCAACTTAAGTAACCAATCAGTCAACCCATCAAACAAGTAAATTAGTAAAAACGAATGAAGGCACATATAACACAAGATAAGCTGCCCAGAATTTCATTCAAAATTCAGGGGGCAGAGTTGTTCTTACATAAGATTTGGTAAGCTCTGATCCAGCCGAGCCTCAGTCTAAGCGTTTTGAGCAATAAATTAAAACAAAACAGTGGTTCCTAAAGAAAGAAGTCTTACTAAAAGGGACGAGGTTAACGAATCTTTATCTTTGGGTATTTTTTTATGTTTTAAAACATTCACTCATATGATCGGTAGTGGTCAAAATTTTGACGTTTTCTACACCAGGACATGCTCCCTTTTTCAATCTTTTTGTTTGCAGTTACTAAATAGTTATAGATATATCACATCTCCCAATACATATACATCGTGTGTCCTTACTACTCTAATGCATAGATCCGAATTACATGTAGACTCCTGTGTGTGGCCACTTCTGGGCTATTAGAAAGTTTGAAGGTGCACGCAGTCGGCGGAGAAAGAAAGACTCAGGTGGAAAACGAGACCGATTAAATAGTTAATCTTCCATGACAAAAATAGCATTCTGTGCATTTGACCCTTTTCTACTTTCCATAAAAAACAGAAAATGTCTGGTTTATGGGTTAGAAAAAAAAGTATTCTCATGTAATTGTCTTGAAGCTGTGTGAAACGCTTGTCGTTCCATTATGTTTATTTTTATTTCTTATGCAACTTACATGGAGTCCAGGATCTTGCATACTCTGTGTTGGCAGACTCTTTGATGAATAGTGTATCGTGTGTGGAACATTGAATATAGACTTGTAATCTCCTGTAAAATAATAAAAAAAATTTCATGTTGTCACAGTGAAACGTTTCGTTAGGTAATTAACTTCCACCTTGAATACTTGATTTTTAAGGCTACCTTTCGTCAGGAATTGTCGGTTGGATACTATTGAAACTTTGTCTAGAAAGACATGAAATATTGACAGGTAGGAGGCAAATTCCTCCTAAACCGTAAGTTCCATCCAGCCTAAAGTTGAATTGTAATGACACTGACTATAAAAGTTAACAGCACCATATTTCTCTGAAGTGTTTCCTGACGATTGCTGTCATCGTGTTCCTGATATAAAGCAAAACCTGTTTCAGGAATCTGGTAGAAAAATGGGGCTAGATGGGTCTATGTTTCAAGTCAAGATCAATCATTTTCACAAAAGGAGAGTAATCATCATACGTGCAGTTGAAAAATGACTTCAGTATTTGACATCATTATTTAAACACAACCTGCCTGTATACATGAGTTCATATCGTTGCATTACACCTACATGGCAGCATAAACACACAAAGTATCTATGGACCTTTCTAGCCGGCTACAGTGTCTTGCGATTTAAAACAATCTTGATCACGATGTTGAATTACGAATACTTCTTCGAAATACTACGATAGCCTACATGAACTACTATTTTATGTGTCTTGGACAGGCCTAAGCAATGGGCTAATGTTAAGGTTTGTTGCCTTGCTTGGAACACTTTTTCAATGTGTAGAGTGAAAGGTAGTTGATGCACTTTGTTATATCGATTGAAATTGTAACAAGTGGTAAGTTTCGTGTGCTTTTCTGGAATTATTCTTCATGTTTTCTCGCATATGGAGTAGGCTTGGCCTCTTTCGTTAGATGTACAGTTTAGCCTGTCGGTAGTATGAACCATCAACAAAGCAATCATTATTAGGAAGTAATTAATGTAGACCTCCCTTGTGGGTTGAAGATTGTAGAATTGCGCACGGTAGACTACCAGCTTTTGTGAGAGCCGTTTTAGGGGGACGACTTGAACTGTACCTAAACCAGAATTACACGTAGTGTATGGGAACCACATAACCATCATTAAATCTCATAGTGTGCTACACGTCATATGCAGTCCCATTCACAAAAAGCACCGACTTCATTTACATAAAAAATTATTACTTGTAAGCTTTGTTTCCATTTTCGACTCATTCATACCAGGGAGTTGTCAGGAAAGGAGTTCCAACGTGCATATCTGCCAGACAATATGTACTTGAAACTCTTTAATCCCTTTTCAGGTAACAAAATTTGATTGACAGGTCCTCTTTATTCCCATTGGTTTTTCCTTTTTGACTTTCACATTGTAACGATGGCCTACTCCTTTAAAACCAACATAATCCAGTCACAAAGGCCATTGCTAACTGTTTCTTTGAAGAACAACGTGTTAACCGCCAAGTGCTAAGCTTTAATAAGGATTTTATGTAAAACTACTGTCTATAAACTTTTAACTACCATATTTTTTGTCTGTCTTAGATTCTAATGACTTGCCAAACAAAAGCCTAACAATACAATCCCAGTTTTTATAATTTTCCGCATAAGAATCAAGTATTTTCGGAGAAGGAGAATTTTAAAAAAATCTGCGTAACAGCTATGTGAATAAATATTAGATGCGACGACGAGAGACGCAAGCTTAAAATTAAGATTTTTTTCCTCGACGACTGGTAATGTAATGGCAATGGATGAAATCATCATGATAGGTCTTTGAGATGTAGGAGACGACAGAGACCATTATCTTCAGTACCAAATTCCTTTCAAGCATTAAAATAAGCGACTGAATGTTGGCAACTACCTTGGTTAAAAGGACCGACAACTCCCTGTTCATACACATACAAATAAAGTAGTAGAAACGTTTACAAAGTAGTCAAGCCCGTTGACTTCCATTTTGCCATAAAATATCTTCCTTAAACTAGTACCTCTCCTGATTCTCAGAGATAAGTAGGTACCAATCGCATGACTACCTCATACCACATGCGTTCGCAAGAATAGAGATAATATGTAAGCGTTCTCTGTGTGTAAGGACGGACACCACAAACGCCAGGCAGCCTCATGGTATTAAGAACCATGCTGCGTGTGTGTACCGTTAACACAAGGTTTGCGCATAAGCTTTGCCAACATAGTAATGCTAGAACTGAAGTCACGCGAAGACCCTCTCTGAAATTTTGATATTTAAGTTTATAATACCCTTTGGACATGGCGCACGAGTTGGCACATGAAATATACGGTTAAAAATGTTAGAGCTTTCAAACAGGAATCTATAGATAAGCAATAATGGTGGTCCAACTTTATTAAATAATGTCGTTCACCACGACAATATTTGGAAATGGATGAACATACCTTGTCCCTGGTGCAAATCTGTTTTTCTCCGTCCTTTTCCAGAACACGTGCAAACATCATACAACGCTTCCAGTCAAAAGAGTTAGGAACTCCCAGATACATGCTATCTCGGGCAAAATAGTCCCACTTATCGACGTCGATGCCATTGCGTTTGTTGGCAACAATTTCATACAGGAAGCTTTTCTCCGTTGGTCTGCCTACGTAGGGCCATATTTTCTGTTTAAATTAAGGTAAAGTTTTCTTTGACATTAATTTTTTTCCGCAAAACTTCACGAAGGTTTATAAATAGCAAGAACACAATCCGTTAATTCAAAGTACACTTTAACAGGGAATCAGCCTTATAAAAGTAGTGCAAAACAGAAATGACAAGAAAGAAGGCATTAATGCAAGATTTAATTTGTTTCCGCATATGTTGAAATACATTTGCATGTGAACATAGTACACGTGGAAGCATACTACAGTTATGCCTTGTGATTGCTTTCAAAATATATCTTGCGCATTCCATAGCTTTATACAAACTCTTCCGAGTCCATTAATATCGTATCCCTGCAAAGCCAAACCTTCTTCATCCAATCTACATTTTCTTCTGACTCGTGTTTTAATTAGCATGCTCAACCTAAACAAGCACGGTAACACTTTGCGTTGAAAGTCGTTTTCTTACTAACTCGATCGTCCGCGTTAATCCTCATCACAGCATCAATATTTCGATCCAGCCCGGGCCCTCATTTTAAGAAGTGAGCCTAAACTAGCTAGAAATTCGTTAAAATTGTTTACTTGAATCAAAACAGAATCAAATCATTGAAAAATGCATTCAAGTATAGATAACCTTACAATGAATTGCCTGCAATAATAATCTATAGGTAAACATTTGTATTTTCTGTTCAAAGGCGGCCATGTTCTCAATATCAACGGGAATGCCTCCGTTTCAATAATTAACTGTGGGAAAAATAAAAGCGTACCGACTATGACTGTTCCGGGACATGCTGAGAACATGAAAATCTCTTCTGTAGTGTCAAACACATTCAGGTATAGTTACCGTGGGTATTAGTCACTCTGTGCATGTCGGCCTAATGTGCCGCCGTACAGTGTCTTGCTTTCACCACTTACTTTTTTAATTTTCTTGAAAAGTCCTAAAGACTGTTACACTAGTGATTTATTCCTCTCGGATACATGTCCTGCTCAAGATCAGTCATTGTGCTGCTGATTATTCCTTAAATTCCTTCCATGAGACGCTATTTCCGCCATCTTGTTTACTGTTCGTTCTCGCTGCACCAGCACCCGAGGTGGTGTGAGATTTGGGTGCAAGAACAGTTCGCGAACGTGTTCTTTCGTGATCGATTCGCCCGAGAACACTGTTCTCTGTTCCAGAACAAGGTGTCGAATACAGCCTATTTGTCAAAAAGGGAGGGACATGTCCCCCGTGATGGCCGCACATGTATCTGGTAATGTCGCATTCACACGTGTGTCCCGAAAGCTAATGTCAATGCATATCGAATTGTTGGTGGTCACAAACCTAGCACATGTGCAGTTGCGGTGTGTGGGTGCATGGGTTTTCGTTATATTCGGTATTCGGGGTGGTGTTTCAAGGTTTGGAGAAACTAGATTTGTGATGTTCATACTATTACACACAGAAAATCCTTTTTTGGTTGGTCACACCCTTTTTGGGAAGAATATCTTCAATTTATAGGATTAATGTCTATTTGTGTGGCAAAAAAGCGTTTCCTTTAAAATAAAATAATTTAAAGGGAATTTTAAGCAAAAATTTAATTTTCATATGTGAAAGAGGAACCAAATTTTCACAGTGTGGTGAAGGTTCCATTCACATCGGACATTTATTTCTCGAGATATCAGAAAATGAAGTCAGTAGATTTGTGTTCCAAAGAGTTTGAGGGCGGCAGAGCATATATCACTTCCTCACATTGACAAGGAATGCTTTGTTTCCTTTGTTTTATCAGACTGTTGCGTTGCCCTTGACGTTAATAGGAATGGGACCTACCTGTGGTGGATGCAAAGTTTGTAAAGTTTTCTTGCCACGTATGAAACCACATTTTAATAATATGGGATTTTTGCGGAGAAAATCTACTCCTAATTTTAAAGAAAAACAAAAGACTGTGCACTAATATATATATATGATATCATATATGCTTGCTTTCAAGTTCACTTTTTGGTGAAAATGTGACATCTTTATTTGCTCATATATTGAGAATCACACACTGGATTTCAATGCAAATTTCACCAAAATGCTTAGTATAAGTATACCTCTTACATATGACATTCTGTTGTGACCTTAGACAGTTCTTTTATTACTTGAAGACTCAATTATATATACAGGAAGAGAAGAAAATGATGGGGTTTTTTTAATCTGTAAATGTGGCGCAAATTGGGTGTTTGAAGCTTAATTTGACTTATTATTCTGGAAGAAATGTTGCGACGTACCAAAGTATGAAATCGTAAAAAATCACGTATTTTGAATAAAAAATCTCATTTCGAAGTATTGCTGATTAAACAGACCACGAATGAAACAACTTAAAGACTTCGGTATAACACCATGAGCAAATGATTGTTTGGGTCACAAGCTTTTCGATATGTAGCGCAATTGGAGATTCGTTTTACACTTTTGGTTTCAATGTAAAAATTGCAGCCAATACTTCGCCCAGTTAATTAGCAGTTAGAATAAACTTTACCTCGAGACTTGAAACTGGTGCAAATCCGTGAATTCCTTCAGTGGTTTTTACTTTAACGTAAAAGTGTTTCTGACTGTTTTCTTTCACAAAAACTTTGTCACCAGCGCTGACTTTAAACTCTCCATCTTTGCAATCCTCCTTTGCCCTAAACTGAAAGAAACAATTAGGTATAAGATGTATACGAGTAATGCCTCAAATCAATGCAAATTTAACCGAGAAGAAACAAAATAAAAACAAGATATACTCACCACTGAAGAATACAAACTATCAAAATCATTTTAAGAGCTTTGACGACACAGCAATTGGTAGTAAAGTTAGAAACCCCAATGAATAAAAATGACAGTTGAAGCAACTTGTAGTGGAAAGTTATTTTCTAGGAGCATTTATTTATTTTTTGAGGATGAAACGTTTCTATTTTGAAAAAAAAAAAGACTTGCCGCTTTCCCTACAGTCGATAACATTATTATTAAAGACAATTTGTGTTTAATAGATCCTTAGATAGACACAACAAGGCGATTCTCATGAAAAGTCCTTAAACTTGTCTCACGCGTACACCAATCCGAAACCCCGCGAAGTCACTTAGAAAATAAATGTTTTGCAATGGTATGCGTGGTCTCCGTTTTATGTCACAAAGTTATTACTTAGTGGTACTCATTTTCACTTCGTGTGTAATCATTGAGATATCATCTTTACAATGTTCTGACATTACAACCCCTCGTTACCCCATATGACCTTTGACTTTTACCTGAAAGGACACAAATCATTTAGTTGTTATAGATTATACCTTTAGTGGGTATGAAAAACATTTTTTTCTTGAAATACTGTACTATACAATGTTATGGCCCTCCAGAAGCCTGCATGACTCCCTGAAACTGTCACGAAAGTGGATGATATTATCAGGTGTAGAGCATTTGTCGGTAAAATACTTATTAAGCAGTGGTGTAGCTAGAAATTCATAACGGGGGGGGGGGGGGGGATTAGACACATTTTGAGGAGCCAAACCCAAGGTGCAACTGACGTGCAACACATAAACTTGAAAATGTGGGGCCCTGAAGGAAGTTTGGTAGCCCTAGGCACCCAGCTACCCCGTCCCGTGATTACGCCAACGTTATTAACATAGGGAAAAGGTTGTGTATGGCAGAATGTCTAGCTGGGGAAAGTGTTATGGCAGCATTTTTGCAGTAGTTAAAACACCATCAAAATTTGTAGACTGATGAAGACTTTAACTTAGTGGGCAGGGGCGGGATTTGGTCTCTGAAAGTGGGGGGAAATTCGGCAGACTACCAAACGGCGTCGAAGGCGCCGCGGGAGCGCGAAGCGCTCCCCCTAACGGCATGGGGTCTAGGGGCCCGTCTTAGGGCCCCTGGTGGAGTCCAGGGGCAAAGGTGAGCTTCCAGGGGGCGAAGGCCCCGGAAGCTCCTGGGTATTTACGAAATTGAAGGCTTTAAAATGATGCATTCTTCAACTTCAAGTTACATAAGATGGGCACTTAACAAGTCGGCCGGAATCGATAATATAGAGGGTGAGGGGAGGGAGAATGGATTACTTAAAATTGAGATTCTTCAGGGGCTTCCTCCTTTGTGCCCCAGATCTTTTTAGAGAGCTAGGGGGCTTTTCATGTGAATTCAGCCCTTGTCTTTGATGGGGTGCGCGAAGCGCGCCGAAAAATTTAAAGACATCTCAGTAATGAAACTGAATGAAAATTAGAGAAAGGATGGGACACTTGTAACCTTAGGTGAATAACGGTGGCCCCCTAAAGACATTCTTACTGAAGCACAAACATACTCTGGTTTCCTGTATAGTCTTTCTCAGGTGACTTTCGCAGAGCCGCTACCTGTAAAGGGGCGGGCGGAGCGCGCCGAAAAAATGAATTTTTTACTTCATCTCAATATTGAAATTGTAATAAAATTAGACAAAGTGTGGTCCCTTTTCACTACAGCTGAATAAGGGTGACCCCTGAGTATATTTGTACTTAGCAAAAACGTACCGTTGGTTTCCTATAGAGTCCTTTTCATGAGATTTCTATAGAGTCCTTATCTGTGATGGGACGCACAGAACACGCCGAAAAATGGATTTTTGAGACATCTCAATAGAGAAATTCATAGAAATTAGAGAAAGGGTGGGCCCCTTTTCACTTCAGCCGAAAAAGAGTGGAGCTCCAGATTACGGTCAAATAAGGTCATCGTCCTTTCAGAAAGCTTGGGGGCACTTGGTCAGAGAAGGGGACCAGAAGACAACCGCCTCCCTGCCTCCCCTTTCACTAGTTACGGTAGACCTTCAGCTGTGTATGGCCCGGGCACTGGTGATAAGGTTCAGTGACAATGGAAGAGGTGTTCTATAAGAAGTTACCCCGAATCCTGACATATTTAAAACGGGTGCACGCGAAGCGTGTCGAAAAAAAAAACAGTGTTGAGACATTTATTGGAAGAATATTGTTTTTATTTAGTTTTCAATGCAGTAAATGACCTGTTTAAACGTTATACAACTTGACTAAGTATCACTCGCGTAGCTCTGTGAGTTCCAGTTTGTATTTTTGTAGCAAAAGCAACAAGACTAAGGCGTAAAAAACTAAGTTCTGAAAAAAAATGGGGGGGGGGGGGCAAGTGCCCTCCGTACCCCCCGTAATCCCGACTATGTTAGTGTGTCTCTGACTGGTGTCTGAGGAAGGCACAGATGAAATGCATCCATCTTTTACAAAACCTCGTACAGACACATCAACTCATTCGAAAACAAGGTGATGGTTTACTGTTATTTACTTGCACAAACAAGAACAACATGATTCTTGGTTCTGTGATGAATGGAGAATCACAAATATGAGTTTTGATGGCTTTCTTCATTAAGTATTTACATTTCATAGAATCAAAAGCTTATCCCCTACGTTAGTTGAATCCAAACTAAGGTTTACATGCCCAAAGACATAACTGCCTTTACTTTACCTTAAGTTTTGTCACTGGAACGAAACCAACTGCTTCGTTGGAGTTTTTCACTAGCATGTACTGTTGGGCGTTCTCTTCTTTGCTAACAAAGAATTCTTCCCCTTCCTTGAAGGCTAATTCAGCTACTGATTCATCGGATGGTTGGTGGTCACCGGATGCCGTCACCTGTGATTTTTCAAAAGTATAGAATAAGAATGTTATTGGATTTCTTTCATAAAATGCATTTTTGAAACAAAAGAATGACATTTACCCCAGAAAGAGTGTGCTGAGTGACTTCATCTGGAACATTGTCAAAATTCAGTACATGGAATGAAATATCGCTCTATTTAGAGTGAATGTTTTGTCAAATCCGGGTGAAATTCATTCTTTGTAGAAGTGGTCCCTCAGCACAATCTTCTTGGAGTGAATTTCTCACTATTTTAGAGTGTATTCTGCAGTGGCGTGTGCAGAATTTCCGAGGTGGGGGCACAACCTGTGATTCCCCTGACTGACACGGAAGAGAATCACCAGTGCACCACTAGCGCGAAGCGCGACTTTGAACGCGTGGGGTCCAGGGGTCCGCGTTGGGGCCCCTGGCGGAGTCGAGGGGCACAGCCGCGGTTGGGGTCAAGCGGGCAAAGCCCTCGGAAGCTCATGCAATATCAGGTTAAAGGACAGCCGTAAATTTGTCCTATAGGGGCACTATTGTTCAGGGTTTTTAGTTTCAGATCTTATGAAATTTGATGTCAATGATGAAAAGTTCAGGTCTATCAGAAGCTAGCTAATGAACTTCCGAAACATACCCCCAAAATAAACAAGTCTTGATAATTTTATTTTGTCCAATTTAACAGATGGTTTTCTCGGCAGAGGTGAATACAATAGGCAGGGTAATTTACAAGTGTAATATTTTCAAAACGCTTCACGTGAGAAAGGACTATTGCAGGTGCATAAAAACAATAACACAAGAAAAAAAAAAAACACTGCACGGGGCGTAGATGCATGTGTCGGAGTAAAATATATCTGCAGTGGAGAGGAAGTTCGATTACTCTTTAAATAAATCTCGTTGTACCTCATAGCATTGACGTGTACATGATTTCAAAGGGAGCACGATTCCAAACTCTCCAAATTCAATGTATAAACAGGAGATGTTCTTATTCATTTCGAAATCTAGGAGCATACATAGCATGTGTTACTAACCTATCCAGACTGTTTAGAGCTAAGTCATATTTAACAATAAGACCCTTACTTATAATTTATGGAGAAGTCAATCAATTGATTTCAGCTACTCATTTTCTTTCAACTTTTAATTAAGTGTCACATGAAAAATAAAAAGGAAGGATGCCGTATAATATAATACAGCTAATATACCTGTGCAAATGACTATGAAATTTGGGATTATAGCCCATATCACTGCGCATGAATACTAGGCCTACACCAACTTTGAGTGAATGTGTCCCATCTAGGCCCATAGCCAAAGGGGTGGCATAAAGGTTCCGTCCCCTAAAATGAACAACCCTCTCAATACTAAAGGTTTGACTACTCAGTGTCTCTTCAGACTTTTCCTATTCCACTAACCCGTAAATCCCCCGACTGAGTAATTTTCCCCCGACTGACTTCGGGGGGGGGGGGGGGGCTGTGTCCCCCGGTCCCCTTAAACATGCTACTGAGAGTACTCGATGGCGATTGTGTCTTATTTTCTGCCCGTTCTTTTGCCTTCCCCCTCCATTTCTTTTTGTCTCCTCTTTTTACATCTTGTTTCCTGAAAGATGTTCTCCGTCCGCGGCATGCAGTCGTTGTAGTTGTTATTTCAGTCATACGTTACTTGTTATTATTTAATTTTTGAAGGTGTCCCGATATCGATAAACTTTGTTTCTGTCGGTATCTTATATTTTTGTGATGTTATACTGTATGTCTAACTTGTTACCGAGCATGTAAAGAACTTCAAACTTCAAAGGTGTTGATAAAGAGTGTAGTCAAGCTCTGTACCGTGAATCTACAGAGCCCGAGTGCATCCAGTGGCTTTGATTAAACCAAAACCTAGCTGCCTAGAAAGAATTGAAACAGCTATCAACCAATGAAAGAATGTCCTTGCGCAGGTTACAAGCTGCAATTTTGTACCCAGTAGAATACCCCCTGAGCATCCCTTGTCCGAATTACATTAAACAAAGGGTTAATTTCAAACAGATTCGGTCTATAATATTTATGTTATTTGTAAAATTTTGTTCAACAACCAAAAAAGGACTCTTTCAATGCAAAAGGGTTTTCCAAACGATTCCATTTGAAACCTTTAGGATTCAAAAGGTTTCAATGGAAGTTTTCATCTGGGAAACAAAATAAATTTAATAACAATATTCGAACCATGAGCCGAACGCAAAACAAACATTACAAAATGTAACTTTTGATAACGTTCCTAGGTGTATATGATCTATGGCAATCTCTCGGAAAGGGAATATCGCATTTCAACATTTGTATCATCAGGGCTATATGAACGGAGATTGAACGGAAAGTTTTAATTCTCACTAATACTCCAAGGCCTGAGGAAATTATCCTTGATAATCTACTTATTTACCTAATATAATTCCTGTCTTTTATCCGTAGTCTGTTATTAATATAAAAACGCGCTGACAACAGCATACCCGTCTCATATAACCTATCACAGTTGTCCTTCTCGAATTGATAGTTAGATTGATAACGCTACCAATTAGGTAGCAGCTGGGTGCTTCAAAGCTAAAGACAACTGGTTGAATGAAATTAACCAATTGGGATTTCCTTTTCCTAAAGAACGAGTTTCATGCAAATGAGGTACAGGAGCAGGAGTCTAATTTTTGTCGTTTCAATTCGGAGATGTCCTGAAAACTCCTGAAGTGACCAGGTGTAGAATTATGTTCATATATTTCCAGGTACAATATTAGTGATGTATTCTGACCATAGAGCAGGATAATATGAATAATCCTATATCCTGCTCTATGATTCTGACCCACAAAACCGTGCGTCGAAACTAGACTGTTCCCCAGCCATTGGCAATGCTATGGCAGTGGCAAAAATTTTGAGACTGACATATGTACCTGAAGCAAATCGATTTTGTAAGAACGACTTAACGAAATGTAAGTCTTGTAGTGTAGGAATTCTAAGAGAGACAAGAAACAGTGTTGTGTGACCTCGACAGTGCATTAACCTCAACTCAAAGAAAGCCATCTCCTTCTATATACTTTGCTTTTTCATTCATTTTCACCGCGTATTTTCGAGCATAACGGTTGTTAGGGCAGATTTTTTTCCAAACTTTGTACATTCACATCGCTGACATATACTTACCCCGTGCTACATCTAAATTGCATATTACCCGCGCACCGCGCACTACTCGGAGAAGTTATAGCACCGCGCCCCCACTTCGCCCCGAACGACTAGACGATCGTCCTCATTACCCTTCCGCGCTAGTCTTTACTACTTCGGAGGTTATCGTAGGGCCGGATTTTCTCAACTTTCAGCATCTTTCCGTCCAGGAACTTAGCTAAGTGTCGTTATTTTCTTAACTTACTGTTCCTTAATCCCGTAGACCCTTTCCCGTTTCCCTTCGAGGTCTTAGAGGTTTTCTAGTGCTTAGTTTTTTGTTTTGGTTCGGAGCTTAGACCTCCTAGCCTAACGTTTATTACTACGTGGCCTTCCTGTTCCCCTGGCCTTTCCCTTCCCTCGGGGAAGGGCCAGGGGAACAAGGGCAAGGCGCCTGCTAGACGTCGTAAGGTCCCATCCCCAAGGCAGAAGGAGACAGAGAAGGGCCAGGAGAAGAGTTTGAGTAAGAAAAGGAAAAAGAAGAGTGAGATTGGTGATGCTAAGAAGGGTGGACGTCCGGGTGCCGGAGCCTTCGGTTCCGCCGCCTCGTGCAGTCCGGGGTCAAACCATCCGCGATCCCGGAAGGCAGTGTCCCCACCGGATCCTCAAACCGGCGCTTTCGGCACCGGTGGCGCCACCTATGCCCCCCCCCCCCCCTCGTTGGGGAACACTGCCCCCCGCCGTCGGGGAAGGTCGGCGGTTTCGTCGGGGAGGTCTAATAATAATTAAAAAAATAGTAAAAAAGAAACCTTCAAGGACTGACGTTACTGAATAGGTGATCTTAAAAAAATTTCCTTTTAAAACGCTATTTTAATAAATATCGGAATCGGTTTTAATCACTTCTTCCTAACTCTGCTAACCCTCATTCCATGTATCCTGTCCCATCTTCATTCCGTGCGCGTAAGGTCATCCATGAGCAGATCAGGGAGCTGGAAGTTCCACGTCCAGACGTTACGAAGGGTGGCACCAGCTGGGGACTATGGGCTATGCACCCGTCGGGGAAAGCTGCTCTCCCCCTGAGAAGATCCAATTTCGTCGGGAAGCCTTCACCGTCGGGGCCCATGATAAAAGACGTAAACCCGATAAATTTCAGTCCCCGGACGATCTTCTTGATTTTGCTTACTAGAAGACCGGAAACTCACACAATTTCCAATTTTCCTTACAAAAACTTACGAGAGGTTGTTCAGGTGCGTGCCCAATGGTTTGCCATTTGTCTTGTCCTGACAGTCGATTTCGGGCAACGGTTATGAAAATCGGCAAGGCTATTTTCAGTTACACAAATGATAAACAGTACCGTAGTGTGAGAATGTCTCCCCCATAAGTCTGACTGAAAATTCATTTGAAGCCACCTTGTTACGTGCCATATTTTCAAAGACGTTGAAAGTAAAATCATTTATAGCCGGGAGTTCTCGTAGTCACATAGAAATTTCATCAATTAGTGGACCTTGCAATGGAGTACAACGAAGAATTTCAACAGCGTCAAAAACAGTATGTTTTCAATTCGGTTGCACAGTTTTCCCCCAAAAAGAGACAAGACCATTTCATCTAATTGTAGCGGTACCTTTTAGCTGGTCACTTTCTGATAAAATAGCAAGTTGGGATTTTTCTATTCAAGTGAAACTTTCATTTCAAAGGAAAGCTCAAAGTAACAACTGCTTCATTTCTAGTTACAATTCTGGTAAATGTCATTTCCGGCTGTCTGAGGGGTTAGATTTTTCAAAAATTTTCTGTACGCTCCGCGCCAACTGATGATGGTGCTCCACTTTGTAAGTGTTTTGGTCGAACACGAACAGATTACTTAACATACTTAACAGAACTATGCATGCTTGCAAATTATTCTTCGTTTGGGGGCGATATTATGTAACGACTGCTTTGTTTCTGGTTACGAGCCTGGGAAATACCATTTCCGGCTGTCTGGGGGTTCTCAATTTTTCAAAAATTTCTGTGCGCTTTTAGTTAGTCTTTCGGGCAGGATCACATTTTTCGGACAAGAAAGTCAATTCTGCTTCCTCCCAAACTGAAACGCTCCCGTACGCCTATGTCAATATATAAAATATAAAACTTCAAATATATAGAAAGCCAAATTTTTCTTAATCTGCATCATGATAAAACTGCAAATCACCCCCTATTTAATTTTTCTCATAAGAAGGTCAGATTCTTCCATAAAACCCACAAAATCTGTCATAAAAATGCAATTTTTCTCCAGTATTAGGTTCACATTATTAAATATTTGTTAAAAATGTCAAAATTTTCCATTTTCGATGGATGCTCCGTACAATAAAAAACCAAAGCTAACTTAGTAAATCACCCCGACAATTCTGCTCTTCAAAGGCATATAACTTTATGAAAACCCCAAACTTTTCATTGTTGCCTTACCAAAAAACTATTTTTTTTCATTAAATTCCAAAGTTTCTGCAGTATAATAAGCTCGTAATTCTCAAAGCTTAGTTCAAAAAAGAAAAAAAAATTTCTAGCCAACTTCTAGTTTCGTCTGAGAGTCTTATTGCCTAGGCCTAGTATGATGAAATGCGTAACCCCCCCCCCCCAAATTACAGCTGTCGTCTATATCACGTTTTTAATATTGCCCATATGAAGGGTAGATTCTTCAGTGAACACCCCAACTTTTTAATGGCCCTTACAACAGCCAAATTTCCGTCAAAAGTTTTAAATTTTCTTCAAAACAAACTCCAGGTTTTTATATATTTGTCAAGAAGAAAGCCAAAAATTTCGGCGCACTGCGGGCACCTCAAATTCTGCCAAGTTACGTCCCACGGACCCACCGGGACTAATTCATTGCCTTTGTCGGGGCCTCAAAATGCTGGCCTCCCTGTCGGGGAGCTTGGCCCCCCCCCCTGTCGGACAAATGCTGGCGCCACCCCTGGCTTTCCGGTAACTGGGGATCCACTGAACTCAGGGGCCTCGGCCCCTGAACCAGGTTCCCTGGCCCCTCGGGGCCAGGAGCCTGGTTCTGAGTTCAAACCTTTTGCTCCAGCGGCTCCGTCTGGCTCCTTGGATCCCTGTCCGGAAGACTAAGAGCGACGCAACCATCAACTGGAGCCTGTTTTACAAAAAAAAAAAAAAGGGGGACCCCTCAGGTAACTGCAAAGAAAATTTCTCGGTCTGTATAGAGAAGCAGTCGTTATTTTGATGTTTTGTGTGCAATAAATTTTCTCGTGAAAAGAAAATGAGCAAATTGCAAATAGATGAGAAAAAACAAATAAAGTGCACCGGCGTATCAATTATACTTTGATGTAGGGCGAAAGTCGCTTCATGACCGTCGTTTAGGGCAGTGATTCTCAACCTGGGGTCCACGGACCCCCAGGGGGTCCGTGAAGCTTGTTTGGGGGTCCGCGAAGGGCAAAGGGGTCCGTGGGGGTCCGCGGAAAAAATAAGGGTCCTTAGAAAAATTAGGTGTCCGCAAAGGCTAAAGAGCTTTAAAAATTTGAATCGCAGGCCTTATATAAAATTATTATTCATACAGCAACCCGCATTTCCAAACTAGTAAGGCTCTTGGTAAAATAAATTTTCCTAGTCAGCAGCAGGTATAAAGTAGCAGTGTGTTACAACAGAGCAGATGAAAACAAATTGTGCTGCTACGCACCAATCTTATTCGAGGTTTGAATGAGATTAGTCCGTTTCTATGTAAGACAAGGACACATAAAATTCCATTTGTCCGAATGTAATAACTTAATGATACTAAATTTTATACCTGTGTGTGTGGCGCATCCCTTGGTGAGGAGATTATATTTTCACCAAGAAGCAGGCAGTGGTAATGTAATTTTGCAACAATTTCTTTTTTTAATTCAATTTAAATTTCTTATAATTTGATTAAGATCATCCGTTTCCCATAATGCGCAGTGGGGGGTAAGGGGCGAGACAAGAGGGGGAAAGTTGCCTCTGACGCCATTTAGGGGGCACCAAATCGAGATCAATTAAAACAATGTTGGACCTACCATTTGCCAGAGCTAAGGAGAGCCCCAGCGGGGTGGGACATGCTCCCTCGGGGAGAAGGTCTAATTTCTTGGGGAATCTTCATCCAAACGATAAAAGACGTAAGTCCGATAAACGTTAGCCTCTTCACCCTGACGATCTTCTTGACTTTGCTTACAAAAAGATATTCTTCGAAAAACTCAAAATTCCCAATTTTCCCTGTGATTATCTAATAATGTTTCAATATAAGCTACAGGTTTTCAAACATTCTAAAAAGAAAGCAAAACAATTTTCACCCGACGACAAAATATAAAACCTCAACCAACTTCAGCCTTGATTTTGCCCATATGAACTTCGGGAAATTTCCGAATATCGTTCGAGCGCCTGTAATCTGCATGATGATATTCAGTTACCCCAACAAAAACAAGTCGCCTCGGCGAACTGTTTGATTTTTGTTGTAAGAAGGTGAGATTCTTCAATAAAAGTCCCCAAATCTATCATGAAATTACCATTTTTTCTTCAGTATAAGCTTCAGAATTACAAATATTTGTTAAAAATGGCGGAAGATTTTCAATATGTTTCCAGTGATGGTAGATAATCCGTGCAATAAAAATCTAAACCAACTTAAATCCCCCTACATTCTACTTAATCTTGCTTTTGAAAAAGCAGATCAGTTAATTACAACCCCGAATTTCACGTCACCAAAAGCCCAATTTTTTCATTAAAATTAATAATTTCTTCAGTATAAGCCTGTAATTTTCACATCTTTGTTCACAAAGGTAAAAAGTTTTCTGAAAAATTTCCACTTTCTTCTAAGAGCCTTAGTATGTAGACCTTCATTAAAATGCGTAGGCCCAAACGAATTTAAGTACGGTAACCCATATAACTTTTTCGATTTTGCTTATATTTTTGATGGTCCTTTGATGGTCCTTTGATGGTCCTTACAAACTTGAAAGCCAAATTTCTTCTAAAAATTTCCAATTTTCTTCAAAATAAGCTCCAGACCTTATTTTTATTTACTCCAGTGTTAAAAAAGCCAAACATTTTAGCGCTGCGTGCGCCTCAAATTCTACGAGTCACATCCGACCGGGACCTTATCGCCTTTGTCGTAGTTTCGAAATGCTCACCCCGTTGTCGGTGAGCTTGAGGCAGATTCTGGCGCCAACCCTGCCATGAGCATGACATTGAAATAGCCGTTTTACCCTTTTGAGTTGTGAAAATATTTATATTTCTTGCCCGGAAGCCACAAACCCTAGCCACGCCACTGAAAATGAGTATGTCGCAACTCAATCAAGGAATTTTCTTTTCTCCGACAGGGGTCCCTCACAACAAAATATAGAACAGTCTAAGGGGTCCGGGGATGAACAAAGGTTGATCCCCTAAACTTTAGGAGATGTATAAAGGGAGGGATGACTCACAACTTTCGAAAATTTTGGCAGTTTCGAAGACTGAGAGCTTGGATGCAAAATGGTCCTGCGTTTCACATTCTTTTAGAATCGAACCATGTGCTGAAAATTTTCTTTTTTATTCTCAATGAATAATAGTTCCTCAGTTTGACGAAAAACGGAATATGATGGGCAAGCCCACACGGCTCGTGTAATCTGTTTTTTCACATGCAAACTTTTAGTTTAAAGTGTTTGTAAAATTTTCTCATTAATGTAGATTAGTAAATTTGATGGAGTTTCACGGCCCAGTTTCCAACCTATTGGTTCAAGTGCAGCCTGCCAGGACTTTTTTCCAGTTGTGGCCAGTGCCGTAGCTACGGGAGTGGGGGGGCTTGGGGGCTGGACCCCCCATTGAATCGCCCAGCCCCCCAGCAGCCCCCCCCCCCCACTGGCGACCTGGGCAAAAAAAATATATTCATGCTGGCCGATGATAATTATCAATCCGGACTACCCGGCTACTATGACATAGATACTCCTGCGATAGATCCACGCAGTTGCAGGGTATTCTGCAATTGTGGCCCACTCTGAATTTCGAAATAAATTCAGGTAGACTGTGACATGCTTCATTTCTTCGGAATCTCTTGACTTTTACTCGTCGAGATTCTGGATGGATAATTTTCTAGCAGATTTGGAGTGGCTGAAATTGGTTACCTTGATGTGGATTAAAGTGTGCTCCTAGCATTTGGCCTGTTTCTATCTCCTGTAGGGTTTTTTCAGTTCCTAGGGATGCACAAATTTGTTCCAAAATCATACTTGGTGTGGTGGGTAGAATATTTGAGTCAAATATTGTTGGAAGGAATTTGCGCTTTGCGCGGCTATTGCTGCCAGTCATTGGCCAATGCAACAACCAAACCCATGTTGGGTCAATGCAGTCTAAAGGGTCGCAACCTTACCACTATTACCTCACAGGACCTCACTTAGCTCTTGGGAGAAGTGGACATACCCAGTGGCGTACGATTTCCGCAAAATCTAAATTCGGGCAGGAATTTGGAAAAAATTCGGAAAGGCCTTAAATTTTGAAAAAAATGGAATGGTTTTTCAGAAAATTCCTAAATGTCGCCGAAATCTTAAAAAGATATACCCGAAAAAAGGAAAGAAACTTCATAAAGTCGAATAAAATTGTCATGAAAAACCAAGTCAAGATTCCAAAAAATCGCGACACCTTGGGGCAGCGCAAAAAGCTACTATTCGTGACTTTTACTTCACAGATAATCACAACTTAATGCCCGAAATCGTCGAATATCCAAATTCTTTCGAGCATTTGCCCGAAAATGGCAAAGTTTCATCGTAAGGGTAACATAGTTACTTAAAAATCAAACAGATAAAAAATCGCGACACATTTGGGAACCTTTTGGCTTACAAAAAACAATTCATTCTTTTTCATGTTTTTAAATCTTGTGTAACACAATACCCGAAATGGCCGATTATTTTAATAGCTTCAAATCTTTGCCGACAAACAGAAAACGTTATATTTAAAGTACAATTTTCATGAAAAAATAACAAAGATCTGCGACACATTCGGGTAGAATGTAAAAAAAAAAGTTTTCGTCGTCCCAACTCCAGACTGTAGTCTTGCAAAAATTGCCCGAAATTGTCAAATATTCGGGCAAAGGTTAAAACAATGCTGGAACGTTTTCAATTGCCAAATTAATTCAACGGACAGACAGGGGGTGTTCAGGTGCTCCAAAATTTGCCTTCTATCCTGCTCTAGAGCCAAATACGAGCAATGGTTATGAAAATCGGGTAATTCTTTCTTCGATACTGTAATGATGCAATATGAGAATGTCTTCCCATAACTCGGCTTGAAAATTCGTTTCAACACCTTGTAATGTTACATTTTTCAAAAGTAAAATCTCATATGATCGGAAGTTCGGGCAGTCACACAATTTTCAATATATGTTGAATTTAACCAAGAGTCGCAATAGACTGAAATTCATTCGCATGTTTTGAATTCCGTTTGTAGTTTTCCCTCGAAAATATGAGGGACCATTTCATCGATTGGTAGTGATACATTTTATCTGGTAATTTTCTAGTCAAATACTTACTGCTTAGATCCCCCTATAAGCCTGGGAAATGTCATTTTCGACTGCCTCAGGTGTCCGAGACACCTTCTGTTCCCTCCGCGCCAACTAGTGGTGGCGCTCGGCGCAGATAGTCTTCCTAGCAGAATTGTAGTTTCAAGTGAATTTTTTTTGCAAACGTACCCTTGAAATAGCGCCTGCTTAGACCCCTATAAGCATAGGAAATAACATTTTTGACTTTCTGAAGCGTCAGAGTTTTCAAAATATCCTGTACGTTTCGCCCCAACTTATGGTAGTGCTCCACTTAGACCGCTTCATACCAAAATTTAAGTTTCAAGTGAGCTTTTTTGCAAAAGGAAACTCAAAATAGCGACTGCTTAGATTCCCCTATAAGCCAGGGAAATGCCATTTTCAACGGTCTGAGGGTTCGGATATTTAAAAGTTTTCTGTACGCTTCGCGCCAACTAATGGCGGCGCTCCGCTTTGTCTTTCTGACTGAATTTTAGTTTAGAGTGAACGATTATTTGCAATTGAAACTTAAAATAGCGACCGCTTGGATCCCCTTTATAAGCCTGGGAAATGCCATTTTCGACTCTCTCAAAGGTACGAATTTTCAAATTTTCTGAACGCTCCACGCCAACCAGGAGTGGCGCTCCGATTTATCTTCTGCCCCCAAACTAGAAATGCTCCCCCACGCTTATGGAAATACCTTACTCAGGCGTGCACTTGAACAGCTGCTTGCAACATTCAGCAGGATTCCGAATTTGCTATCCTAGGATACATAGTCCAGTGGAGTAATGAACTGAGCTAATCAGGTGTAAAAATCCAAAATTTTCTTTGTACGCTCAGGGCCAACTGATGGTGGCGCTACGCTTAGACAGTAAACTCCAGCCCCCCTACAAAAGTATCCAGCTCCCCCATAGCCCCCCACGAAAAAAATATCCTAGCTACGCCACTGGTTGTGGCTCACTGGCTTGTTTTCCCTACTCCATTGCCCAATGCGGAGCATCACGCACAACGGCAGTAGGTTCCATTTTTAGAGTCTTTGGTATGACTGAACCTGGGAACCGCACCCGGGCCTTCCGAACGCAGTCAGATGCTCAACTGCTAAACCAAAAACGTGGTCTCTCATTAATGTAGAACTATTATAAAACTAACGTCGCGCGTTTTGGGAGTACGGTACTTCTTAATTCGGGTGGAACTTGTTTTCTTAGGTTGCTTCGTGGCGTTTGTTAGTAAGTTCGTTCGTTCGTTAGTTAGTTAGTTAGTAAGTAAGTTAGTTAGTTAGTTAATTAGTTAGTAAGTTAGATGAAGTTTGTGATAAGTAAGTGCAAAGTAAAGGAACTTAGTGTTAATATTTCACGTTGGCCAATAGCTATGGAGTTCCTGTCTTCAACTGGGACATGTTTACTTCTCTCGCACGTTTGCATTTGCAGATGCAATAGTCGCAAAAGTAAACAGGCGATTTTTCTTAGTACTAGCTTTAGTTTTGATCTTTTAGAGGGGTGGCATCTCAGGGGAAGTTTCATCCACTGCCTTCCTCCAAAGCTACGGGCTAAGATCACAATAGGATTTGATATGATGTCGCTTCCTACTTAATGGAGCTTGAAATATTGTAACACATTACCCCCAGTTTTGAAACTGGAATTACACCCGTCTGTTTTTCTGCATTTTTTACTTCTATCAGGGAGCTGTTGCTCTCTGCTTCTATCTCCCCTTGCCAAAGAAAAATATCCTTTTTATTGAATCTCAACTCCTTTGCTCCTAGAGTTGAAAGTACGTTCTTCTTTGTAGCTTTTCGGTTATTCTGAAATTGAAAAACACGGTTAGCATTGTATGATGAGTTACTGCCTTAAGGTATAGTTACAAATTCGGAAACTGTAAAAATATGATCTTGTTTCCTCAAGGAAACTACTACTTGGATTTTATTTTTTCAGTTTTTGTTTAAATAAATCTTTCCCATGTTCTATACCAAGGGTTAATATTTGCTGAAGCTCAGACCAGTAAGTTACTACTCTTTCACATATGGCGATTTTAACATTTCTTCTTTCCATAACAGAGCATTGAGGCCAACTTTAGTGAAAGGCCTAACCCTCTCACCCCAAACAGTTTCAAATCTCTTAACCTACTGTCTAAAACTCATCCTCTTCCTAACATCCTAATTACTGTGCATTTTTAAAAGAAGGGTTTAAGATCACAATAGGATTTGATATGTTGGAGGGGTACTTATTCTAAGCATTTTGGTGAGATTTGCATTTAAATCCGATGTGTAGTTCTCAAGATATGAGCACTTAGAGTTTCCACATTTTCAAGGAAAAGTTAACTTGAAGCAAGCACACATGACATATCCCCACATTAGTGCACATTCCTTTGTTTTTCTTTTAACTTTAAAGTTGATTTTCTTCTCAACAACCCCATATTATTAAAATGTGATTGGATAAGTGCCACGAGAACTTTACAAACTTTGTATCCCATTAACTTCAAGGTCGACACAGCAGTCTGGTAAAACAAAGGGAAATAAAGCATTCCCTGTCAAAGTAAGGAAGTGATACAAGCTCTGCTGCCCTCAAGCTCACTTTGGAACACAACTCTTTACTGACATCATTTATTGATATCTCGAGAAATACATGTCCAAGTACAATGGAACTTTCACCACACTGTGTAGATTTGGTTCCTCTTTCAAAACTGAAAATTTTTGCTTAAACTTCCCCTTTAAATTGCTGTCAATTAATGAGCTGCGCCAATTGATCATTTCTGCGGACTACTACAAAAACTGTGTTTTTGGGTGAGGATCGACAGTGCTTTTAAGGCTGATAATAAGTATTTTTCCTTTCGTTTTATGAGTGTAGATTTCCTTAAATAATTTTTCGTGCTTTGATTAAGTTTAGCCTGAGAAATTTTTCACAGAGTTTAGCTAAGTGTAATAAAATACAAATTGGTAATAAGAAAGACACAAAGGCCAAGTATTAATTGTTCACAGTTGAGCTGAAAGACTTAAGATGATTAAATGATGTGGTCTACGTCGAATGAGAAGATGTTAAAATTTTTCTGATTACGAGCAATCATTCACTTAAACGTTACCGTATTTTCGCTTTGTTCTTTTCAAAGAAACATCGTGTATGTACAAAATGTAAAATTTTATTCATGTAATTTAAGTATAACCTAGAGACCCACCTTTTCACAAAATATCTGTTCTTTAATAAACTCAATGTCCTGTTCAAGAAGACCTGCCATTTTAAATTTCTCTTTCAGATTGTTTTCTTGAATCATGTGCTCAAACATTGCAATTGATAATCCTCCATGCTGGAAAAGAAAAAAAGACAAAAGAAGATAAAAATTGAGGCGAATTTCCCTAAGCGATTCCGGCTGACTACCCCTGTTAATACTGCATATTGTAGTGAAAACTTACTACTATCTTTTAAACACAATCTACAGGAGTGTTTGCAAAATTTAATGGGCATATGAAACTTGATTAACACTTATTGCTTGGAATTTAATCAGCTTTTACCTTGCTTTATATGGTCAAACAATACTTGGTTTGTATATCAGGAACTGGTATTCACCAAGTTAAATATAGCTAGACATGGCTATATATGAAAGATAATTTGCAAATCTGCCACTTGTTTTTATCAAGTTGTATATGGCTTGATATGGTCAGATGAAGGCTTTATTTGGCCAGATCTTAGTTATTATACCTTTCCCTGGTTGGGAAACTCCACGAACTGACTGCTTATGTTGAGATTCCAGTTTTCGTCAGTCACGTGACGTTGATAGTACACGAGAGCCTTGTTGCTGGACTCTCCATACGTACTGTATATATGCAGACAGGGTAAACCGATATCTTTGAGAGTCTCTTGTGAACAATTATCAAACTGTAATGACTTCAATTAGGGCGCATATTATTGCGAAAGGTTTGATTAAGATTTCTGTCTTAAATTAGAACGGCCGTGAAGCGAGAATAACTGTACCCAAACTAAAATAGGGGGACAATCGAAGTCTGGGCTAGCAACTGTAACCTGGTAAGCACACTCAACAATTCCGCGAAATTGCGAAGCACGTTGCAATCGCACTGTATAAGGTTAGACTAGTTGGATTTAACCATTTTAACAAACGAGTGTAACGGTTCATCAAACGAGTGTATTGTACAATATTTATCAGTAACTATGGTCGTACAAAATTTTAGGAAGCCCACCTAGCTTCATTAAGTAGGTGTACTTCACCCTTACCGCACACTAACTGCGGTATGATAAGCATGTAGGGCCTACTAAACGTCCTCAGTGAAGGTCTCCAAACGCCAGGCTTTGGAACCGGTATTTTACGCTTATAAAGAGAAAATGAAACCCGAGAATATAGGATTTCTTCATTTATTCAAAAATCTTAAAAACTTACTGATTAGGAGGCCTTTTGCAGTTCCCTTTTAGCCCTTGGTCAACTTTAATTTCACTTCCCAGCAGAAAACAGTACATCACTCAATGGAGCCATATCGCTACCGATCGATCGTGTTCATCTTCAAAGTCACGTAATGAACTTTTTGAAGAGCTCAACATGCTTTTACGGAGAGTTACGGACGCACCTTACAAAAACTATGAACGTACATACAGCTTCTACATCTGTGCATACACAGTGTACGTAAGGAGTTTCCCAACCAGGGAAAGGTATAATAACTATGGCCAGATATATCAAGATACAAAGTCATATCTGGATATTAAATGAAGGGAAGCTGGACTTAGTCCAAACTTCAATACTTAGGATAAGGGGATCTTAACATCCCTGCCGGGAGTGGTGGACATTGTAGTTCTATGCAAATAGGCCGTGGCCTGCTCGACTTGAACCAATCGGTTAGAAACTGGGCCGTAAAACTCTATCTATCTAACTAACTAACATCTATGCAAATAGTACAGGTGAAAGCATTAATACATTCGTCAACCGAAAAGTAACTTAACCAGAAAGACAAAAAACGTAATGATTCCTTTCGGCTGAAATGTAAGTCTTTTCTCTTCGTTTTGTTCTCAAACTGGCAGTGGTTCATAGTGTACCCACAAAGTATAAGCTTCCTACATTGAGATATCAATTGGTAAATCGGGTTCAGAGATTCAGACCCTGAGACACCCGAGATGACCTTTGTCCTCCTGGAACTAGAGTTCTGCTCACTGTATCGCATGCACATGATATGTGTGTGAATTGAGTAAACATGGTACTGAACTTTGAGCCCTTGTGACCCCAAATGACATTTGACCTCCTTCAAAAACAAACAAATTCCACTCCTCACAATGATGCACCCACATAACATATATGAAATCTATGCAAGCTTCCCACCATCAGATATCATGTAAACAAGAAGTTTAGACTTTATCCGCTGGTTACCCGATATGACCTTCGACCTCCATCAAAATAATAGCCTCCTCTCCCTAAGTACAACGCATCCAAATACCAAGTTTGAAATCTGTTTATGCTTACGACCTTCAGAAATCGCGTAAACAAGGTTTTTAGACAATCACAACTTGTTACTCCACATGACTTTTGACCTCCATCAAAAGCAATAAGGACCGTCTACTAGCTTAGTCACACTTACCTTCATGAGATACCATGTTTACAAGCGATTTCTAAGGAATTTACCATTTGACATTTGACCTCCCGTGACCCTACATGACTTTTGACTTCCATGAAAATCGATACATAGATCATCTACTCATTTTACTAGCCAACCCACGTACTAAACATGGGATAGGTCACACTTTGAGACACTAGATACTGTGTTTACAAGCAATTTCTAAGAAATTTACCATTTGACCTCCCGTGGCCCCAAAAGACCTCTGAACTCCGCGGAAATCGACAGATATCATCTACTTAATATGGCAAACCACACACCAAATATGAGATTAGTAACACTTACCCTTCTTGAGATATCGTGTTTACAAGCAAAAGCATCACATACAAACACACACACACACACACCTACACCTACACACACACCTACACACACAAGATATCACCATCGAACAGATTCCTTGCCTGCCTGCAGCAAGAAATCAAGAAGCAAACATTCGCAGAAGGTTGTTTTTCTTAAAAATTATCAAGTTTAACGCCTCTTTCTACATTGTGGCTGGAATTGCTGCAGACATTTTTCTTCAGAAAAATTCTCTAAGGCTTAGTTAGTTAGTTAGATGGAGTTTTACGGCCCAGTTTCCAACCTATTGGTTCAAGTCCAGCTGGTCACACACTGTTTTGCAGTTGTTGCTCACCGGCTTGTTCTACCTATTCCATTGCTTATGCGGAGCATCACGCAAAATGGCAGTAGGTTCCATTTTTAGAGTCTTTGGTATTACTCGACCTGGGAATCGAACCCGGGCCTTCCTCGTGAGAGGCGCGGATGCTCTTACCTTCAGACCAAACACGTGGTCTAAAAAGACAAAAGAAGATAAAAATTGAGGCGAATTTCCCTAAGCGATTCCGGCTGACTACCCCTGTTAATACTGCATATTGTAGTGAAAACTTACTACTATCTTTTAAACACAATCTACAGGAGTGTTTGCAAAATTTAATGGGCATATGAAACTTGATTAACACTTATTGCTTGGAATTTAATCAGCTTTTACCTTGCTTTATATGGTCAAACAATACTTGGTTTGTATATCAGGAACTGGTATTCACCAAGTTAAATATAGCTAGACATGGCTATATATGAAAGATAATTTGCAAATCTGCCACTTGTTTTTATCAAGTTGTATATGGCTTGATATGGTCAGATGAAGGCTTTATTTGGCCAGATCTTAGTTATTATACCTTTCCCTGGTTGGGAAACTCCACGAACTGACTGCTTATGTTGAGATTCCAGTTTTCGTCAGTCACGTGACGTTGATAGTACACGAGAGCCTTGTTGCTGGACTCTCCATACGTACTGTATATATGCAGACAGGGTAAACCGATATCTTTGAGAGTCTCTTGTGAACAATTATCAAACTGTAATGACTTCAATTAGGGCGCATATTATTGCGAAAGGTTTGATTAAGATTTCTGTCTTAAATTAGAACGGCCGTGAAGCGAGAATAACTGTACCCAAACTAAAATAGGGGGACAATCGAAGTCTGGGCTAGCAACTGTAACCTGGTAAGCACACTCAACAATTCCGCGAAATTGCGAAGCACGTTGCAATCGCACTGTATAAGGTTAGACTAGTTGGATTTAACCATTTTAACAAACGAGTGTAACGGTTCATCAAACGAGTGTATTGTACAATATTTATCAGTAACTATGGTCGTACAAAATTTTAGGAAGCCCACCTAGCTTCATTAAGTAGGTGTACTTCACCCTTACCGCACACTAACTGCGGTATGATAAGCATGTAGGGCCTACTAAACGTCCTCAGTGAAGGTCTCCAAACGCCAGGCTTTGGAACCGGTATTTTACGCTTATAAAGAGAAAATGAAACCCGAGAATATAGGATTTCTTCATTTATTCAAAAATCTTAAAAACTTACTGATTAGGAGGCCTTTTGCAGTTCCCTTTTAGCCCTTGGTCAACTTTAATTTCACTTCCCAGCAGAAAACAGTACATCACTCAATGGAGCCATATCGCTACCGATCGATCGTGTTCATCTTCAAAGTCACGTAATGAACTTTTTTGAAGAGCTCAACATGCTTTTACGGAGAGTTACGGACGCACCTTACAAAAACTATGAACGTACATACAGCTTCTACATCTGTGCATACACAGTGTACGTAAGGAGTTTCCCAACCAGGGAAAGGTATAATAACTATGGCCAGATATATCAAGATACAAAGTCATATCTGGATATTAAATGAAGGGAAGCTGGACTTAGTCCAAACTTCAATACTTAGGATAAGGGGATCTTAACATCCCTGCCGGGAGTGGTGGACATTGTAGTTCTATGCAAATAGGCCGTGGCCTGCTCGACTTGAACCAATCGGTTAGAAACTGGGCCGTAAAACTCTATCTATCTAACTAACTAACATCTATGCAAATAGTACAGGTGAAAGCATTAATACATTCGTCAACCGAAAAGTAACTTAACCAGAAAGACAAAAAACGTAATGATTCCTTTCGGCTGAAATGTAAGTCTTTTCTCTTCGTTTTGTTCTCAAACTGGCAGTGGTTCATAGTGTACCCACAAAGTATAAGCTTCCTACATTGAGATATCAATTGGTAAATCGGGTTCAGAGATTCAGACCCTGAGACACCCGAGATGACCTTTGTCCTCCTGGAACTAGAGTTCTGCTCACTGTATCGCATGCACATGATATGTGTGTGAATTGAGTAAACATGGTACTGAACTTTGAGCCCTTGTGACCCCAAATGACATTTGACCTCCTTCAAAAACAAACAAATTCCACTCCTCACAATGATGCACCCACATAACATATATGAAATCTATGCAAGCTTCCCACCATCAGATATCATGTAAACAAGAAGTTTAGACTTTATCCGCTGGTTACCCGATATGACCTTCGACCTCCATCAAAATAATAGCCTCCTCTCCCTAAGTACAACGCATCCAAATACCAAGTTTGAAATCTGTTTATGCTTACGACCTTCAGAAATCGCGTAAACAAGGTTTTTAGACAATCACAACTTGTTACTCCACATGACTTTTGACCTCCATCAAAAGCAATAAGGACCGTCTACTAGCTTAGTCACACTTACCTTCATGAGATACCATGTTTACAAGCGATTTCTAAGGAATTTACCATTTGACATTTGACCTCCCGTGACCCTACATGACTTTTGACTTCCATGAAAATCGATACATAGATCATCTACTCATTTTACTAGCCAACCCACGTACTAAACATGGGATAGGTCACACTTTGAGACACTAGATACTGTGTTTACAAGCAATTTCTAAGAAATTTACCATTTGACCTCCCGTGGCCCCAAAAGACCTCTGAACTCCGCGGAAATCGACAGATATCATCTACTTAATATGGCAAACCACACACCAAATATGAGATTAGTAACACTTACCCTTCTTGAGATATCGTGTTTACAAGCAAAAGCATCACATACAAACACACACACACACACACCTACACCTACACACACACCTACACACACAAGATATCACCATCGAACAGATTCCTTGCCTGCCTGCAGCAAGAAATCAAGAAGCAAACATTCGCAGAAGGTTGTTTTTCTTAAAAATTATCAAGTTTAACGCCTCTTTCTACATTGTGGCTGGAATTGCTGCAGACATTTTTCTTCAGAAAAATTCTCTAAGGCTTAGTTAGTTAGTTAGATGGAGTTTTACGGCCCAGTTTCCAACCTATTGGTTCAAGTCCAGCTGGTCACACACTGTTTTGCAGTTGTTGCTCACCGGCTTGTTCTACCTATTCCATTGCTTATGCGGAGCATCACGCAAAATGGCAGTAGGTTCCATTTTTAGAGTCTTTGGTATTACTCGACCTGGGAATCGAACCCGGGCCTTCCTCGTGAGAGGCGCGGATGCTCTTACCTTCAGACCAAACACGTGGTCTAAATTCTCTTAGGCCGGCAACAGAAATTGGCAAATCTGTAACTCAGCTTTGCAAAATTAGAAAGGCAATATTAATTAACACAATAAGATCATCATCCGTTGTGCATAACGATTATTTTTAACCTCAGCCCGTATTTACATTAATTTACAAACATGCAAAACGAAATCTTACCCAGCTAAGCCTATGCGACGCTTGACAACGCATCATTTCCTAACGTGAACAGACGCTGATCCAGGAAGGCCAAGGAGCCCGGATTCCCTGCTCTTGGCCACCAAAAATTTTGAGAAGCAAATTTTAAACATGTGGGTCACGGGGGCGGTTTTCCCTACAAGTCAGGTGTGTCTTTTCATCCACCCAAATGAAATTAAATGCGACCATAAAAGCGCACAAAAATCCATTTTTTTTCGCGTGCTCCGGGTGCCTGCTCGTTCCATTGATACCTTTTTTATAGATAGCGTCTCAAACATATTCACGCTTATCGTTTACCCGATTAGGGTGGTTGCTTGAGTGTATAGGCTGATAAATTTCGTTATGGAGGAGCACAGTAAGTTAAGGAGTGCAACGCACGAGGATTATTTTCCCTTTCTCGTTTTGGAAACTCTTAAAAAAATTAAAGTTCTATTTCATGTTTAGGTAGCAGATTCTCCGTGTAAAATGTCTAGGCGAAGAGTCTGTCATGAAAATAAATGATTTTCAATTCATAATCTCGGCCTGCATGTGGTCGCATGCGTCACAGTTCGCATCTTGTATCAGATTATTTGTAAAGGAAAAACATCTTCACCGTCTGTCTGCAGGAGTTTTGTGAGGTACATGTTGCTGGAGGGAATAATAGATGCTTTTTTATCGATTTCTTACATTTTTCCCAAATTTGCCAATTTTCGTGCAATCAGCCCTATCTTTCCATCCATTGTTGCATCTCAATTGCATTTAGAGTGTTCCACGGTAGTGGATTTTAGACAAACATGTTGTAAAGTGGGCTCCATGAGCCAATTATTCCTAAAGTAATGCTGTTACAGATCTAAGGGTGGAAGAAGTGTTGCCAGACAAATTAAAAAAAATTTAACTTAATTTAATTTAGTGAATTACCTTTTTCTTGTAATCTTTCCTCACTCTCGACAAGAATAAATCATCAAATAGATGAGAAAATGGTCCATGTCCTGCATAATTTTAAAATTAAATATTGTAAGCAATAAATTTACCTGAAGATGCACAAAGGTAGACAATTCAAAGGAATTTGTTTCAAGTAGTAAATTGGATGGCAAGCTTTTAAGTGTATGTGGGTATAGTGACCTATTCATCGATGATTTTTCATGTGGCTATAATTGTATTGTTTATGTAACACAGCATGAAAAAGAAAGGATAAAGAGGAACATAAACAATGAAGACCACATCTATTTTGAGGGACCATTGTGACGTCAAGATGTCAAAATTTGGTTTAAAATGTCAGCGGCTACTTCTTTCACGCTAACTCATTGAAACAAGTAATAAATTCTTTATTTGCAGTTTTCTAGTTGGACCGCTAAGCACTTAGGCGAAAGCGTCCTGACAAAAGAATAAAATGTTCCGGAGTTACAATTTATTACCTTAGGTGTCAAGTTTTGAAAGATGCCAAGTAATTTTAATTTACAATAACAGATCATCGTAGGGTTTCGAACTGAGAGTTTAAGAAGTTGACACTTATGTAAAAACAAATATTTTCCTGGCGGCTTTTTTAAAATCCAAAATGGTCGCCATGAAGAGTTTGGTCACATTACATCTACCAGTAGATGAGGTCCTACATAGTATTTCTATGTAAAATGTGTCTTTGTCCAAAACGTCTGCATGTTTCCAAAGTATGACTTTAAGCAGCCTTACTAATCTTTTTTCTGTCCTTGTTGTTCCTTACATAGTAATTGCAGGATATGACATTTTCATGAGGAATTAATCGGATGATAGCATTTATCGGAAAGGGAATTTTTCGTTCAAAGCAATTATGAACAAATTTATTCTTACAGAAGTAAATGATAACTTACCAAGATCATGACATAATCCAGCAATCTGAACGCACAAAATGTCTTCGTCTGTAATTTGCAACGTTTTCTGATTTTTTTGTAAAGTCTTTGCAAGCTCTCCTGCAAGATAACTTACTCTAAAGAAAAGAAATTGATACAATGAAGACGTTTTTACAAAGATCAGTCACAATATGATTTTGATTGCCAATTAATGTACAACTAATGTACAATAAATGTACAACTAGTTCTCGTCAAGGGAAATTTAGGCTGTGAAGGCACGGAATCCCGAAACGGGATTGGGCTTCGAACATTTGATGCAGTATAATGATAATAATAAATGATGGTGATGGCGATGGTGGTGACGGCGACCCCACCACCGTCGTCGTCACCGTGATCGTCGTGGTCGTCGTTGGTGTGGCTGGTAGAATGACGATCGTGTTGGTGGTCGTAGTCGTTGTCATGGTCTAGATTATGATTATAAGAATGCAGAGGATAGAGATACCGAGGGTGAGGATGATGAGGAAGATGAAAAGGAGGATGTACCAACATTATAAGCAATGCTCTTATTCTTACCCAATAGAATGCTCAAATCGATTATGTGACGCCCCAGGATACACGAAGTATGCCATCCCCACTTGCTTGATAAACCGCAACCGTTGGAACTGTGGAGTGTCGATGATTCGGACCAACAGCGAAGGCATCTCAATATGTCCATGAACTGAATCATTGAACACCTGTTGAATGAAACAATGCTCTCTGTTTTAGATTAACTCTTACATTCTGATTGGCGTAGAAAGCAATTTTTGTTTTAGGTGGGGGGGGGGGGGGTAATTTTTGGACTATGCACCTCACCCAAACCCCATTGACGAGAAGTCAAATTTTTATGCTAACTTTTTCGCTTTTTTGTACGAGGAAGAAAGATTTTTTAATAAAAAAATTGTATGCTATAAATCATTTTTTCAAATAAAACTTGGCACCTAAGAAGATAGAACTTTTTTCCAGCAATGCTACAGTAGACAGCAATTCCAGTATATATTTGCCCTATGCAAACTGAGTTACTAAAGAAATCCATCTACTCACAGACTATTCCTTTGACAGGGTTAAAAGGTAACTGATATAAGGTATATATGAGAGCACTTACGGTAGGTAAGTGATTCCCTACCTGAAGTTTTGCCCGAAAGACTATTTATTTGGCCAGAAGCGTAGAGGAAATTTTGAAAAATCGGACCCCTCAGACAGTCGAAAATGGCATTTTCAGGCTTGTAAGTACTAGCTAAGAACCAGGGAGGTAAAAAGACTTCTTCACAGGAAACGGGCAAACACCCAAATTTTCCGAGTTTTCTTTGAAGTGCAAACACCACTGTATTAGGGAAGTAATTTGCGGCACACAAAGCCCGGCGAAGTTTTTGCATTTTTGAAACAAATATTTTAGGCTGTACAGCTTGTATTGCAGACCATTTTGGATCCTGGGTTTGTTGTTTAGCGAAATTGGAAATGTTAGGGGTTACTGATCTTAGAATGTGCACCTCCTATATTGGCCAATCTGAGAATGATTGCACGGTGATCGACTAAAGATCGTTGTTGCTACATAATGTTTTCTTGAAGGTCTACCAACTGAAGCTCTCCAATAAAATTTTAAGTTTCCGAAACTTTGCTGTTTATTTTAGACAAACTATTTTAAAGTCAAGAGCTTATATTGGAGAAAAATTGAAATTTTATGAAAGAAAGTTTATTAAAATAGGACTGAACTGAAATTGCCGGTGTCCATCACTTGAAGATCTGGTGTCAAAAATGGCAAATTTAGATTTTTTTTTTCGTTTCCAGAGCTTAAAAAAGTTTATCAAACTGATTCACGAGGCAGCAGTTATGCATTAGGAATTGCACGTTGAAGCGCACGGAGAGGAAAATTTTGCTTTTTTGAAACAGTGAATTAAAAATTGGCACTTGTATTAAAGAGAACCCGGAATTTCATCAGGAAGAAGAGTTGGGAATATCACATAAATGAAAAAAAAAAAGGTTTCTGACCCGGAAAGTGGGGCGGGGGGGGGGGGGCGGAAGCATGCTTCCACCCCCTCATTTTTCACTGGAGAGCTGTCGCTCCCCGCTTTCTACGCCTATATGTACATTCTACAATCACTTTGATTCCTGCGGGAATACTTGAAATTGTCGGTCGCTACTAATTGAACGGATCAAATCTAGGTTACCCGACGAAGGCGATAAACGTTTGTTGTGGACACTTATTTTAACTTTGTACAGTGTAACGTTGACAATATCTCCATAGCCAATGCTTCACTTAAAAGCGAAGTTAGTTTCAACACCAAGATGGTCCAACCATAAGCGTAATGTTAACATAGTAGGTGGCTGATACTTCGGCACCATTCTGCAAGGAGTATTTGGGAGGATATTTACCTCAAACAACTGCAAAACCATTGTTACTTAAATGAGGCCGCTACCAGTACGTTCCGTTTTTCACAGAAGCCGATAAAGGAGATGGTTTGGAAAAGCTGAGGAGCGTTTTCTCCTTTCCATTTTCTTTAAAAAGCACTGGTTGGGGAACATGAAATGTCCAAAAGCAAAAACTAAGTGGAACCGTTATTTTACGTACGATTGCACTTAGAAGACATGATTCACCTCATCTGCAGTTGCAGAAGAGGCTAAACAGGCTGTTTCTTTTGCATCATATACTCCCCCAGATTGAAGAAAGAGGGACATTTGATGTAATCCTTTGTTCGCGTGTTCCCTGAGTGTATATGACTGCCAGTACACCAAGCATTAGCAAATATATTCTAAATGACATAAAAACGAATTAGCCTAAGACTATTTCAATTACAAGTCACATATCTCGTTTATTACGGGACTGACACATAACTAACTGCCGTGTAATTCCAGAGGGGGCAGGTTACACACAAACAGCCTATTTTTGTGTAATGATGCGAACATGCTTTTGTTACTCGAAGCCGGCCGGGTCAGTTTTGTTTACTTTTGTCCCAGAATGTAACGCTGTCCCAGAATGCAACGTCCAAGTCTCAATGTGGGTTCATTTTGGAATGAAAAGAAAACCGTTTTCCTCACCAACTCTCTAGGAGAAACTTGAAGTGAAGCGAGCCAATCAAAAGAAGAGATGGCGTCCTCCAAGAAAGACAGAAGCACCGATAACATTTAGTGACGCATTTTTAACATCTGGTCCAGATATGGAATTTTTATCTGGCTTTAACAAAAATTGGCCAAATATAACTTGATAAAACATAGTGGAATATATGGCCCATATAAAATTTTATATGGCTGAAATTTTGTATGGGACAGACATGGTGCATATATGTCCCACATAGGGATTCATATCCAGACCATATCTGGACCATATATGTCTGCACCAAAATTTATTAGTGCACTACTTTTGTGAAAAGCGTATCAGAAGCCTTGCTTAGCCACAATACTTCTTCTAAAGTCCTCCCGACCCTCTGGCAAAGGGCCGTTCGGCGAAACCAAACTTTAACTGCTTCCCGTAGAATCTATTACGTCCACTGAAGGACAATACGTGACCAACCTCACTTGCCTAGCCAGTATACTTTTCCTACAGTCCTCCCGACCTTCTGGCAAAGGGCGTAAACTGTTACTGCTTCCGGAAGAAGCTATCACGTCCACTGAAGGACAACACGTGACCAACCTCACGGCCCTCAGAACATTTACATTATTGATCTGTCTGTTTAGCTCCATTCTAGACTGAATGAAAAGAACAGACACTACAATAAAATTCTTTTTCTAAAGTCCTCCCGACCCTCTGGCAAAGGGCCATTCGGCGAATAAAATCTACTCTTTCTTAAGTCCTCCCGACCCTCTTGCAAAAGGCGTTTCAGCGAAACCAAACTTGAAACTGCTTCCCAAGGAAGCTACTACGTCCACTGAAGGACAACACTTAAGGAACAACCTCACGGCCTTCAGACCATTTTCATCATTGGTGTGTCATGTATGGCTCCATTCTACAATCCTGAACAAAAATACACGGGACCGTCCCCCGCTCCCCCTTTCAATGTTGAAATTCTTTAAATTTTGGTCCGGGCAACATTGACAACATTGAAATAGGGGAGGGGAATTTGGAAGACCAGCGAAAGTATTTTGTAGATTTGGCTACATTTTTGCCAAAGTGTCCCATCATTTCTGTCCAGGATTGTATGACTGGATGAAAAGAACAGATACTACACATGATCTTATCCAAAAGGCCCAGAGGCGATAAATTTTCACTTCATAATTTTCCTCCCAAACGAAGAGTAATATGCAAGCATGCATTGTTCTGTTAAGTAATATGTTCGACCAAAACAATGCATCTAAGAAGAGCGCCAACATGAGTTGGCAGGAACGTACAGAAATGTTTTAAAAAATCGAACACCTCAGACAGCCTAAAATGACAAAACCCAGACTTATACCTTGAAATAAAGCAGTCGTTATTTGGGGATTTCTTTGCATAAAAGTCTGACTTTATTAGAGAAAAAAACTTGCTAAGTGATCAGAAAATTATCACATAAAAGGTAACCAACTACCATTAGATGAAATGGTCTTGTCTCTTTTCGGGGGGTAAACTATGCAACGGAATTGAAGATATGCTAATAATTTTGACTCAACTACGACTCTTTGTTGTATTCAATTGCAAGGTCCACTAAACTGATGAAATTTTCTGTATGACTGCCCGAACTCCCGACTGTAAATGATTTTACTTCCAACATCTTTAAAAATATGTCACGTGACAAGGTGGCTTCAAATGAATTTTTAGTCAGACTTATGGGGAGACATTCTCACCCTACTGTTTATCAGTATGTGTAACTGAAACGGCCTGGCCGATTTTCATAACCATTGCTCGAATTCTGCTGTCTGGGCTGGACAGATCGCAAACCACTGGGCACTGCATGCATCTGAACAATGATAGTTAGGAATTGTGAGAGTTCCCTTGAAGAATACGGTCTTCTTGAAAGCAAAAGTAAAAGATCGTCGTTTAGGGGACTGAAGTTTATCGGGTTTACATCTTTTATCGTAGGTCTAAAGATGAAGGAAATTGGATCGAAATTGGATCTTCTCAACGGGGGGGGAGGGGGGTAGCCTCCTCTGACCAGATGGCCCCCGAAACCCCGCTCTTGCCGCCCTTGGTTACGTCTGCACATGAAACTCCCAGCTCCTTGGTCTGCAACACAAGTCGTGGTTTTGTGTAACCTTGGGAGCATGGTTTGAAGATGGGGCAAGATACATGGACCGAGGGACAACAGTTACGAAGAAGTGATTAAAACCGATTCCGTTGCGTTTTAAAATAGCGTTGCACAAGAAAAAAAAAACATTAGTTCATGATCATCTATCCAGTCACTTCTGTCCTTTAGGTTTTTATTGTTAGACTTCCACGAGAACTCATCGTCCTTCCCCGACGGGAAAGTAGATAGGACAAGGTACATGGGATGAGGTATAACAGAGCTACGACCTGACGAAGAAGTGATTGAAAATCGATTCCGATGTGTAATAAAATAGTGTTACCAAAAAAAAAAGAACTAGTTCATGATCATCCATCCAGAAACTTCAGTCCTTTAGATTTTTTTTTTCTAAGTTTTAGACCTACCCGAAAAACCGCAGTCCTTCCCCGACGTGGAGGAGATGCGACAAGGTACATTTCGAATCAGGTATAGCAGAGCTACGAAGAAGTGATTGATAATCGATTCGGATGTGTATTAAAATAGCGGTACGAAATCCAATATGCAAGATCACCCATCCAGTAACTTCAGTCTTTGTGACGGCTTTTCATTTTTGCCTTTTTTTTTTTTATTATTATTATTATTATTATTTTTAGGTCTCCCCGACGAAATCGCCAACCTTCCCCAACGGGGTGGGGGGGGGGGCAGGGGCAGTGTTCCCCGACGGGGTCGTTAAAGCAGAAGAACACAGGGAAAATAGAACTGCATTTACCTTCAAATATGCAGAATTGTATTGCCCGTGTGTGGGCGGGGTTTGGGGCTGGGGCTTATAAAATGTTTGGATGTGGATCTTCGACTGGTGGCGGTTCTAGCCTAAATGAAAGCTCGGTCAACGGAAAACCCTGATAAACATCACGGATGGCTTGGGCAACACTGTCGTAAGCTAATCTAACGCTAAGCTACTAGGCTGGATCACTGTAAATTTGAGTGTAAAACGTTTTCCTGATAGGCATGTATAACCTGTGTGGGCCTATTGACCCGGACGCCCGGCTCCATTATTCGGGTTCTTCGTTAAATGACCCGGATGTAACTTTCATTTGCAGGCTTAAGGGCCAATCATCTCACCCCAGACTACAATTCTCTTAGGGGTTAACAGAAATTCTTAATTGGCTCAGCTCTTTGATTGACAGCTAATTCAAACTCGAATGTAGAGTTTCAAAGATTATATTACACAACATTAACTGTACTGAGTGTGTTTTGATTTCACACATTGAGCTTTTTAACACTCACCCTGAAGCAATTAACTGAGATTGTGTCTCCGCATGCATAACTGTTTGTCATGAAAAAAAAAACAATCAAATTAAATGAAAGAAAATGGTACCAAATCATCACACTTCTCTCCTTCCGTAGTTTTCTTACCTTAAAATCCACAATACGCTTATCAGAAGGCTTCGTCCTAAAAGATAAACCACAAAGAAAAAAGTTTTCAGACTTTTGTAAACAATGAATGATTTGTGGTACTTATATGGGACAGTGATTCCAATTTCCCAATATTTCCCAAGTTCAAGGAATTTTCGTTGTTTTAGGGAATCAAAGGAATTAATTGCACCTAAACATTAAGTTACTTTGAAAGAGAATAAAAAAAAGAATAAACCTAAGATCGTTTGTTCGTTCGTTGCCTATCTTCTTTAATCTTTGACTCCTAGGTTATGATTGCTACCAAAATAAAGGGATGCATCACGATGTGTCCTATAGGTATGAACAGGGAGCCTATTTGTCAGGACTGTAGCCAACGAGGACCGACCTTGCAGCAAAAAGCAGAAGAGAGCATCACTCCAGAACAAATTTGTTTACTCACCCACGAAAGTGCTGATCCTCCTTTGAACTGCTTGCACCTGGGTGATTAAATGCGAATGAAAAAGGTAAATTTTTTGTTACTCTTGGAGGCTTAACGAATTACTTAACATGAAAAACTTATTCATTCAGTTTATCCATCTCAAACATGTATGGCGTAATGATTGCGTTCTTCATTTGCATAAACACACTGGGCCACGAGGCCATTGCCTTCCTCAAATCGAATTCTGAAATTGATTGTTTGTAATGGGGAAAAAGGTTGACTTCGAATGATGACAAATGTTGCACCAGATTGCATCTGAGAGTGCTTAAGCATTCAAAAATCTCATGGGGTGGCGCGGAGCTTACTTGCCAACTCTACCGAAGGAGACGAGTTGTAAGCCTACCATATCAAGCACACATCGTTTTTGGCATGGATTTTATCACACAGGAAACTCGAAAGCAAGCCCGAAAGAAAAACGATTATAGCTACTGTAAAATGTTCCTGAAAAATCAATGAGATTACAAAAATTCGCTACACATAAGAACAACTCAAAAAAAAAAGGTTTTATTAGTGAGCTTTACTTCAGAGTCTTGGCCAACAGCGGACGAAATGGTTGAATAATTTGAATCTTTGAAACATTCGCCCGTTAAATTAAAAAACGGTGACCTGGTACGTTAATGCAGAGAGGTCTGGTCATGCCAGCAGAGCAGGGGTGCCACTGTAGGTCAAGGAGGAGGGGTCTGCTCTTATCCTCAGTTAATGCTGGCAAAAGTAGGGGGCACATTATGGAAATCAAGTCGTATTACCTTGCAAAGTAGTTTTGTTTAGTACAATTTGACTTTCCTTCGCCAAGTCGCACACTGACAGACAGTTTACATACTTGGCAACTTCGTAAATTCATTCTGAAGTGTGGTAAATTTGAGGATCAGCACCTGCCTATAAAAGGTAACACGTTCCCAGCTAAACATCTCCGCCCTCAATTGCGGATCCAGAACTATTTGAGTGTATGACGGGAACGAAGTATGAGAGGAAGGTGCCGTACATCGATGGAAAATATCGTGTCAGAGGGGTGTGGGGGGGGGGGTTTACCCCTCGACCACCCAGAGTGTGGATTTATTTTCAATCTCAATCCAAAAGTAACTAGAGTGGAGCCAACGGGGCGAGGCGAGATCTCATAGTCCCTCCCTGAGGAAGGCTGCTCCCACCCCGTCGGGGAAAAGATCAAGTTTCGTTCGGAAGCCATCATCCATGCGATGAAAGGTAAACTTCAGCTCTCCCTTCCTTGATGGTTTTCATAATTTTGTTTAAAGACCGTACGCTTTCCAGGAAACCCCCAAAATTCCCAACTTTTTTCATAAAAATCAGAATATTTTTCAACAGTAATAATCTCCAGCTTTTCAAACATTCTGGAAAGAAAGTAAAAATCTTTCATTTTCACCGTATCGACAGAATGTGAAATCTCAGTCAACTTCAGTCTTGATTTTACCCATATGAGAATGAGAATTGATCTTAAATACAGACTTCAATTTTTCCATTTTCCTCTATAAACAAAACCATACTTCAAATTTCCTGCCATAGGCATAGGAGACTTGAGAAACTGGTATTTAATCGTTTATTCTTACTTTTAAAAAAAAATAGCATTTAAAGTGATAGTCAGGACGGCTTTCGTCCAAGTTATTCTACTCAGTTAGCTATTCTAGATGTAATTGATAAAGTTGCAGATGCTTTTAGGAATAAATAGTACGGTCCAGGTATCTTTCTTGACTTCTCAAAAGCCTGTGACACTGTCAATCACAATATTTTACTTACAAAGCTCCATTGTTATGGCATTACGAGGGGGGGGGGGGTTGCTTTGGAATGGTTTAAAAGTTATTTACAGAACCGGCAGCAATTTGTATACTTTAAATCATACAATTCAAGTTGTGGTGTTCCACAAGGATCTGTTTAAGGACTGCTCAGGTTCTTACATTATGTAAATAATATTAGAAGAACTTCTAGTCCTGTGTCTTTCATTGTATTTGCTGATGACACTAGTAGTTCCTTTCGTCATTCTAACCTGCACTGTGCTGCTGAAATAGTCAACACGGAATTAAAAATGTTTTTGCATGGTTCAGGGCTAATAAGCTTTCTTTAAATGTTGATAAGACAAATTTTATGACTTTCCACCCCTATGAGAGAGCAATTTGTAATATTGAGCTTTATATAGATACCAGAATATTTCTTCGGTTAGTACTACTAATTTCCTTGGTGTAATAATTGATAAAAATATTAAATAGAACTCTCATATCCAGAAAGTTAAAACTGCAGTTTCTAAGATTATCGGTGTAATGTATAGAATTAAGTCTTATGTCCCCAAATGTGTCTTGCTTTCTATGTATAAAATCCTTGTTCTACCACATCTTCATTACTGTGTTATTTTATGGCGAAATGCCTCTATGTATTTACTTAACCGCATCCTTATGCTTCAAAAAAGGCTATCAGGATTGTGTATAAAATGCTGCTCATTTATAGCATAGAGCAACTTTATGTAACGAGTTAAACCTGTTCACAATATTTGAAATTCACAAGATCCAATTGGACTTTTTGTTTAAATGGTGAAAGAATTCACAATATTTGAAATTTACAAGATCCAATTAGGATTTTTTTGTTTAAATGGTGTAAGAATTTACTACTCCCAACTTTACCAATCTACATACCTTTGCTAGACATATTCACTTGCACTCTACGCGAAATAATTTTTCAATCAATGTACTTTACACCCACTCCTCCATAGCTTCCTTTACTGTCCGGAACCGCGTGTTTGGTCCAACGGTAATAGCATCCGCCTATCAAGCGGAAAGCCCGGAAGGTTCCATTTTTAGAGTCATACCAAAGACTCTAAAAATGGAACCTACTGCCGTTGTGCGTGATGCATTGCATAAGCAATGGAGTAGGGAAAACAAGCCAGTGAGCCACAACTGGTAGGAAGGCCGTGGCCAGCTCGACTTGAACCAATAGGTTGGATACTGGGCCGTAAAACTCTGTATAACTAACTCCTCTACTGTTCGGTATTGTGGTCCTAGATTTTGGTATTCCCTCTAGTCGGAAGTTGCCTTGTCTAAGTCTCTGTCAAGGTTTAAGAATAATGTTAAGATGTATCTTCTGCGTAACAGATTAGATATCCCTGAGTAGTATTCAGCTTTATGCATTTAACTCTGTCCTCCCTTTCTCCTTTCATCTCCCCCTTTCTTTTTGTGTCCTCCTTGTTTCCTCTTGTTTACGTAAGACTTCTCTGTCTTTCGTTATATGTTGTGATTGTAGTTTTAAGCGTTAATTGCTGTTTTTTAAAGTGTCCCAGTCTCGATAAGCTTTGCTTCTGCTGCTGGGTCTCCTCCAATTCATCTTGTTTATTTAATTTATTTGATGTTATTATGTTTTGTATCCGAATATATTACAGTGTATATAAACAACTTCAAACTTCAAACATGGGCTGCCATGGGGGGGGGGGGGGGGGGGGAGGGCATTTTTTCAAAATTCGCTACAAGAAAAATCATTTGTAATCG
Organism: Holothuria scabra; assembly: GCA_037179385.1. NCBI lineage: Eukaryota > Metazoa > Echinodermata > Holothuroidea > Aspidochirotida > Holothuriidae > Holothuria > Holothuria scabra. The sequence continues at coordinate 10,404,878 of CM074199.1, forward strand.
GGTTTTTGGGCAGCCACAAACTGTAGACAATTTCACCAATTCAGTAGGGCCTTGAATTTAGCCAAGAGTCGCAATAGCGTAAAAATATGTCTATTGTGTTGTATAGTTGTTTTCTCGAAAAAGTACATGGTAGTAATACATTTATTCTAATAATTTGTTGATCGCTTAAAGCAAGTTGCTGATTTTTTTATTGGAGTGAAAATTTTACTGAAAGCAGAAGATCAAAATTTCGCCTGCCTCGTTCCTTGTTACAAGCCTGGGAAATACCATCTCTGACTGTCTGAAGGGTCCAATTTTTCAAAAATTTTCTGAGCGCTCCGCACCAAACATTGGTGGTGTTCCACTTAGATGGTCTTTCTGGCAGGGTTATATTTTTCGGGCAAAGAACTTTCGTTACATCATGGTTTTGATCAAGATACAATGTTAAAAAAATTGCAAGAATTGTACTATTTTACAATCAATTTCACACTTTAAAAAATACCGAGGATGACAATCTCATGTGATCCGTCATTTCTTGCGACATGCATAAAATTGATTTGCCTTGAATTTATTAAATCGGAACTATGAGTTTCAATAAAAAAAATGCGGAAACCTCCAAAATTCGTGATAGCACGAGAGCTAGATGGATGAAGCCGGAAACTTTTTAAGAGGTTCTAACATACTTAGAAGGACTGTCTTAGCTTCTCTCGGGAGAAACCTTTGTCCGAAGTGCAGTTGTTTGGTTTGGTTTGCCAAATGATATTCGAGTTCTTTCCTCGTTATGAGCTCATCAGTCAGGAGCATGAACCAATATGTTTTTTCCATGATTATTCATGAATGAACACCTATACTGGTGCCATGCGAACATACTCAACTGAAAGTGAACTGAACTAGATTGTAGTAGGAAACTTTAGCCAACGAAATTGTTGCCCCGTAACATAAAAAAGGAGGAAATTCTCACCTTAATCCTAAGTAGAATAGGGGGAAAACGTTACCTGACACAGCTAGACAGCATATGCTTAGACTACTGGTATGACCATGCACCTTGGCCATATAGCTAGATGCTTTTTTGTACAGCGAGCACATCCTAGGTTAACATTTGTTGTTGATTAGTGTTATGAAAATTTGGTACGCGAGTGCGTACGTATCAGTAATCACTGGCTGCATCTTGACGGTGTGGTCAATCTCCAAAAGCAGCTGATAAATGACTATTCATAAATCACTGACTACAGAACAAATTACATGTTTTACAGTCTTTTGATTAATCGTAACTGGTCTTAACTGTTTTTGTTTTATACCCTATTAATAGTTCTTTTCCGCTAAATAGCATTCTCCTCGTTATATGTTTGTCTAAAGAACATGACGCAAAGCCTGTTCTTTGTCGCTGAGAATTGTCAGGAAGCTCGTACTTACACTTTAATCACTCACCTACTTCGTCGTGGCACAAAAAGCATAATTTATAAAACATTTACAATGTTTGATATGCATAAAACAGATTTTCTTTGTATTTATCAGTTAATCACGAACTGCTTCGTCGTGACACAAAATGGTACAATGTATAAAATATTTATAATGTTATTACAATACATTCAATAAATATAAATTGAATAATTTTCTTTGAACTAAATATGATAGAGGATACATACATTATACAAAAATAGCTACACATTTACAACTAAAGTGATTGAGGTCACAAGAACTACTCCGTACACAAGCACACGCCAGAGACAGGGGGAAAGATAATTAAAGAAGAAAATACTCAACAAACAAAAGAATTAGAGAAAAACAACAGACCTAAAGAAAATCAAACAAAAGACTGAAAAATGTTTCTTTTAAGTACAAAGGGGATACCTCTCAACGAAGTAGATTTAAACCACAATTGTGTGAGATAGCGGCAGCAAATCGGCTTCTACTCTAGATCTGATCTCTTCCTTAATGATATCGACCGCGTGTTTGGTCTAACGGTAAGAGCATCCGCCTCTCACCCGGAAGGCCCGGAAGGTTCCATTTTTAGAGTCAGACGAAAGACTCATAGAAAGGAACCTACTGCTGTTGTGCGTGATGCTCCGCAAAAGCAATGGAGTAGGGAAAACAATCCAGTGAGCCACAACTAGAAAAGAGGCCGTGGCCGGCTCGACTTGAACCAATAGGTTGGAAACTGGGCAGTGAAACTCGATCTAACTCTAACACTCCTTAATGATATCAAGAAAAACAGATGTTGGATGTACTTTGTTTTTACAGACATGCTAAACTCTTGACTTCCATATATTGAATTTAGAAACACAAATATCATACCAGAGTATATAAAAAACATATTTTGAAAGATTTTCGGACGAGTGACCATACAGGAACAGGTTAGAGATGAATGGCTCCACTTTGGGAGACTCCCCAAAAAATATAAAGACAAGTCTCCAACTCTTTACACTCACCAACTATATATGGCCTTTCCTCGTCATTTCTACGATCTGCTAAGCTAGCGCTCGTCATCAAATCAGTCACAAGGGATAAACAACCCCAAATCACCGTTTGCAGTCAGAGCAACTGGTCCAGAGTAACGACATGCCCGAGCAAATTTGTTTTACTAGGGAGCGAGGATTGACTGATGCCACATGTGATGTAAGACTTATTACGTGCCCTGGCAGAAACAGTCAAGAATAAATTGCTCTTCCCTGATTAAATTAGTCCGGCTACTTAGCAGTGGCGTAACCAGCGGGGTGGTAGAGGGAGCACACTGCCCCCCCCCCCCCCCCACACACACACAAAGAAAAGGGGAATGGGAGAAAAAACGGGAAGGGAAGAAAACGGAAGGAAAAAGAGGGAAAGAGAGGGAAGAAGAGAAAAGGAAGGAGAGGAGATAAAGGGAGAAGATAAAAGGAGAGTGTTAAAAGAAGGGGAAAGGAAAGAAAGAAAAGGAAAAAAAGAAAATGAGAAAAGAAAGAAAGTGGGTCAACTATAACATCAAAAGTAAGATTGATCTGAATTCATAAAACACTCTTTTGGTAAATATGTTTGGATTTAATTCCAACGGGAAGGCCAGCATGTAAATTCGGCAGTACCTGTCAGAGTGGTGATTCCTGCGAAAGTGGCAAGTTGGCAACACAACTGAAAACGTCACCAACAGCCACTGCCACGGTTCCCTTCTATTTTATATCGGTAGTCCCTCGAACAACCTTTGTTAGTTACCGAGTCAAGTTTAGTTTCCCTCCAACAAAGTGACTGAAGTGAGTGTAAGTATGATTTGGATGAGATATATCACACATTTAAGAATGATAATTTGTTGGTTCATTTAGTCGTAACGATATGTTTGTATAGAGTACACCGTATACGCGACACGCTACACGATATAGGCTATACTGTACGAGCGCCAATTTTTCACCGAGTCCCGCTTGTTTACGTCATGATTTCTTCCGACGAAGACACCTTTTTGCAATCCATGCTCTCGACATCTACCTAACTAACTAACTGGAAATAGACTGTATAACTTCCTCACCCCCACCCCACCCCGACCGTCCTCTCACCCATGTATGGTAAGCAGTGATGAGCCAGTTACTAACCTAGTTGCAAGATTTAAAGTAACCGTGTTTTACATAATTAACGGTATCTTTTTTGGTGAATTACACTCACGTTTCCAAGATTTTTAAAGGTCTGTGGTTGCCTTCAAATACCTCATGCCTTTGCAACATTTTAGTGACACCGAGTCATTTTATCAACTTGCATCAATGTACGGAGATGATATTGATCTACAACTTGCAGGGGCTTAATTTTTTCGATTTTGAACATTCTAAAAAAGAACACCCCAGAAATTAATGAAAACCCTCCCGAGTCTGCTTCTGAAATGTTGCAGTTGATTAAAAAATGGGATATAAACAACGTGTTTGCAGTATTGACAACTCTGTATAGAATATTAGGCACTATTTGAATGTTCTTAGCCACGAGTGAACGTTCATTTAGTCGCCTAAAGTTAATAAAAAATATCTAAGGTCCACTTTATCGAAGAAAATACTTTTCTCTCTTGTTCTCCTCAGTATAGAACGCGACATTTCTGCGAGTATTGACTTTGATCCAGTCATCGACAAATTCAGCAAAATGACCATCTGACGAATGGAACTTAAGTAAAGCCTAGGACAACACAGACCACATTTAAAGACCGTTCATGCAAGGCCACCGATATAGCGTGTAAGAACATCAAGCTTGTATCTTTTCCTTCAATATTTAAGAAATGTTTATTTAGATGTTATATATCAGATATGATGTAAATTTTTCATTTTGCCTGAAGACACCAAGTCATGTAAGAGTTGACCATATTGCATAAAATTTGCACTCATTTAGGATGTGAAAAGTTATCAAAATTATATTCAGATGATAGTGTTGGAGGAGGGGAGTGGTCCACAACACAACAGTCCCCTTGAGCCCTCAAGACACCCAGAAACTGACACAGTGCACTTCAACTCAACAGCTCAACTACTGCAAAATCGGGAAACCTCTTGACTTTTGGTCCAACCCCCGGGACAGTCAGGTCTGGTTACGCCACTGCTACTTAGTCATTTTTTCATTACTGTATGACCTTTGGCATTTTTGCTGCCAAATTCAGGGTTAAAAACAAAGGGGCCTATGCAAACCATACCTACATAGGTGCGGCATGTACAGTGTACGTACAGTGCGCACAGTGCAGCCATACTACACACGTACACCTGTATTACAGTGCAGTATATGATTCCCCTCAATAGACAGTGAATTTGGTGAAGTCAAGCACATCGTATTTTATTAGAGCCTGGGATATTACTAAAATCAAGGAAAACGGAAGCCTAAACTGATAAAATATTCAATCATTGTACCCATTAAGGAGGAAGGAGAGATTTGATTCAAAAAATAATTATGTTGTTAAAATTTGATATCATTCTTCTGTTATTTTTCGCTGTTGCTGGTTTGACTGCATATTGAGCCGTATCAGAATTTGTGGCCTACTATCCAGGAATTGAAACTAGGAAAGTGCAGGCTTTGACTTACTTATGTTTAGCCTAGACCAAGAATCTCTAAATTTTTAGAGACTTCTACAGCACATATAGTACTGGGTTAATTGCTTCAGACTTGTTTCTCAAAGTGGACTAGCCTAATTGAGAATGACATTTGCTGGCCCTTCTTTGGAGGAGCTTAATTCTCTGAAAAAGTCTGAAATTGTACAAATTGCCAAGCACTTTGAAATCGTATTTCGATCCGTTAAGCGGAACGATGAGAATTAGAAGGCTTGTTGATGAGTACCTTGTGGATGGAAGCATCTTACCAAGCTAAGGTGCCTACAGATAATGCATTCTAACTAAAAAGGCTGGAACTGGAAAAGGAGATGAGGCTTAAGGAAATAGAAAGAGAGAAAAAGGAGAAAGGAAGGGAAGAAAGAATCAGAAAGAACCAGAAAGAGGAAAGAGAAAGGGAAGAAAAAGTACGAAAAGAGGAAAGGGAAGAAAGAGCAAGGAAAGAGGCAATGGAACATAAGCTCAAAATGAAAGACAGGGAGAAAGAGGCAATGGAGCATGAGTTTAGAATGAAACAACTCGAGTTTCAGAGTGAAGGTCAAATTCAAATCCCTAGCTCCATGGGTACTACTGCAAGTAAAAGATTTGATCTGTCTAAAAATGTAAAGTTTGTTCCCCAGTTTAAAGAAGATGATGTGGGGAAATTCTTCACTCATTTTGAGAAATTGGATGAACAACTTCACTGGCCAAAAGACAAGTGGGCTTTGTTAATTCAGAGTAAATTTGTGGGCAAGGCACAAGAGGTCTACTATGCTCTGTCAATAGCAGATAGTATGAATGATGACGTTGAAAAAGTAGTCCTTTAAGCTGCTTTGTTTTTTCGTTTTTTTATTTACTCTCTCGATTGAAGTCACTTGATTTGCAAAATAGATATAAACACAAGCACAAAAGTGTCAAGTATAAAAGAAATACATTAAGAATAAGACAATTCAAAAACCTAACTAAAGCCTCGATAAATTATTCCTTGGCCGCCAATAACTTTCCCACATTACAATCATATTTTTCTTAAAAATAAATTCATGTAAAAAGAAATAATCCTTTAAGAAAAGTCTCAGACCAGCACCAGACGGATTACTCTTAGCTGTCTTTGACTTAAAAGTATAACACAGTTAAAATACATTTCAAAAAGTAGTCAAAATGAGCTTGTTCCGGAGGCCTACCGACAGAAATTTGGAAACTATAAAATGGAGAAAAAAACAAACCCATGTTAAGTTTTCATATGTCAAAGAACAATTATTTGACCAATACTGTTCCTCACAAAAGGTATCAGATTTTGCTCAATTGAGATAACATATTTTGGTAGAGGAATTTAAAAGGTATTTTCATGGTGACCTTAAGGTGTACCTTGAAGAGAAAAGGGCTGACAGTTTGAAAAAGCCGTCAACTATGGCTGATGAATACACTCTCACACATAAGCTAGGAAAGGTGGGTGTGACCAAAAAATAATGGTCAATTGCTTAAATCAGTTAAAAAATTTAGAAGTACAGGTAGATCTCCTCAGTCTGTTTCTATCTCTCCAAAAAGTTATGGTAATGTGAAAAAACAACCAAATTCGAGTCGCAGTCAGAGCTACCAGGCTAGCTCAAATAAAACTGACTTTAAAGAAATAACTTATGGTTTCTGTCACAAAAAGGGCTACACTATGGCAAATTGCTTTAAATTGGGGAAACAGAAGGAGGCAGAAACAGTCTCAAGGTCTTAGCCAATGCAGAAAAGTCTCCTGAGGTAGCTGTGACTTTACGACCTTCTAATGACCAAGTTAAGGAAGGGTACCTTCCATTTGTGTCTCAGGGGTTTATTTCCCACATGGGGATTCAGCTCATCCACCCGTCAAAATTAAAATTTTGCGTGATACAGGCGCAACTCAGTCGTTGCTTCCCGATGGGATTTTGCCATTATCGGACTCATCCATGGGAGCAAATGAACTTATTCCAAATTTATTCCCTGCCTGTGTTGTCACTAGAGCCATCTCAAGTAAGCTGGCTAAGGATGGTAAACTTAATCATACCTCCTCTAAAATTGAGAACTTAGTTCCTTAAAGGGGTTTCCACTCCCAAAAGAGGAGTCAGAATCTAAAAAAGATTCTTGTAAAAATGAAGATTCCTGGTATGATCTCAGCCAGACCTTCATCATTGGCTAATCTTAATGATAGTCAAAATGTGAATCTTCTTACCTCACACACAGTAGTGGGGGTGAAGAACAGAGAAAATCTGATTCTTCAAAAGTATCTGATACTCTCAAAACAGATCAGCTGTCAACCGAACGGGAAAATGACGAAGAGCTTCAGTCATTCATTAATAGTGTACTTACTGATGACACACTTGATGTGCACACTTGGGACTTTCTCAGAAACAAACTGAATGAAGCATATTGTTGGAACTGGTTCCTGGACAAAAGTGGAATATTTCCCATACATGCAGGGGGGGGGGCATTGCTTCTGGTAATTTGTTTGGGAAGGTCTATGTGAGAAAAAGCAGTTACATTATGTATTCTACTGAGCACTGGTGTTTAAATGAAAGTACTTTCATGGATGTAACAGTATCGATAAGCTATTATTTTTAATCAGTTGCCCAACCTGGATGTAGCATTGCCCCAAAATCTTTGTACCTATTTAAACTTTGCCTCAGACTGTGTGATACACTATTGGTGATGACACAGGCCTAAATCTGTGCAAAAGTATCGACCCTAGATTAACTTGACTTTCGTTACAAGCAGTAAACTACAATTTTGGACAAAACTGTTGGGACACTTTACATATTATTCGTAAATTTTAGTTGAAGTAGGCTAACGTGAAACCCCTTGAAGTAGCCTAACATGAAACCCCCTTTTCCCCACCCAATGTTGTGTCAAGATGAATGGCTCTTTACCATGAACAGCATAACAGTGGTCAACATTGGAATGGAAGGGGGAGCGGGGTGTCCCAACAAGTTTTGGCCAAGATTGTAGCTGCAGTGTCTAGGCCTACGCTGGGCGCACCTTTTTAACTAGGACACGAATAAATGTTAATGTTGGACTTGTTTTGTTCTGTAACGTTAGGCTTTAGGCCTTCGTGACTGTGTTAGGGCAAGACTACGAGAACTTTTGTCCTCAGTAAAGCCTAAAGGACAACAGTACGTATGGACAGTCGCGTAATTGCTCTCTACACAAATGTATAGGGAGCAACTACGGCGACCGTCGATACATAACGTTTGTCCTTTACTGAGAACTACGATAACCGTGGGTAGACTGTCTTCTCCTTTGTTTTACAGGTACCGGTAGTTGATAAACTACAACAAAATTTGCCCACACGGGATAATGAAATCAACGACAAATTTAGCACCTTGAAATTGGTAGATCGTTCCCTGGCCTTGGTTACTGTCGCAATCACGACGCACAGTACAGTACGTACACTAACTACAGCTAGCTGCATGTATGCATAAACGAAAGTTAGGCGACTTGCTTATATTGAATTGAGTACGGTCGACGAAGTTGCTTGATGAAACAGTTCCGACAAAACAAAGTGGCATATGTTTGAAAATGCAACCTTTCAAAATTTATTTTGAAATCCCTGAGCGGTATAAATTGTTTGCAAACGATATTTACACCTTTTTTTCAACCAGAGAGGAGGCCTTCAATGCAGAACAATACCTTTGAATGTGGAACTACTTCATTATTTGCACATTACCACCTTACTATACAGGAGTTGTTCGGGCAAATCCCCTTATAAAGAAATAGTTAAACTTTGTTGAAAATCCCCCTACGGAACAACTTAACATAACTGTACAGCTGTTTCACTGTACAAAGGAACAGCGTGCGATTGCAATATGAATCCAAAAGGAACACATATAATATTCATCCGCACTGACCGCTCACGAAGGCATGAAACCACGTGACTGAACGAGCAATTCCTACAATCGAAGCTGTGGCTTCGATTAATTAGTGGTACCTAGGGTTTACAGGAATGAAATTTTGGGTATTGCTCATGAAAAGCCATTTGTAGGGCACCTAGGACTTACTAAGACTTACCATAGAATTTTGAATCACTTTCATTGACCAAAGCTTAAAAGTAATGTGGTCAAATTTTGTAGAACTTGTCACGCATGTCAGATGGTGGGAAGCCGAAGCAGAATATTCCGAGTTGCACCCTGAAGCCATTTCCTGCTTTTGGAGAGCCTTTCAGTTGAGTCATTATCGATTGTGCAGGTCCCTTACCTAAGAGTTAGACAGGGTATCAGTATCTATTAACTATTATGTGTGCCGCTACAAGTTCCCCCGAGGCAATATCTCTGCGAAACGTTAAAGGCTGGAACAGTATTAAAAACTTTGCTTAAGTTTTTTCACATTGTTTGGGTTACCTTAAGAGATCCAATCTGATAGAGGGTTTAATTTTATGTCAACTGTATTCCAACAGATGTTGTATGAGTTAGACATAGACCAAATTAAGTCTTCGGTTTATCATCCTGAAAGCCGGGTGGCTTTGAAGCGATTTCACCAAACACTGAAAAAATGTTGAAGACGTATTGTCATGACAACGAGAAAGATTGGGATGAAGGCATTCCATTTTTAATATTTGCTGCCAGGGAGTCTATACAAGCGTCACTTGGGTTTGGTCCATTTGGTCCACTTGTTGTGGGGCATACCCTTCGTGGACCGTTGAAGTTGCTCGAAGGAGAGGTGCTATCAGATTCAGGTGAAGACATTCTTCTCCTTGATTATGTATCCCGCTTTAAAGATCGCTTTCACAGAGCATGTGAACTTGCTTTCGAAAATTAGAGGCATTCTCAGGAGAAAATTAAAGCGTGGTATGAAAAAACCACTGCAAAGAGGGAATTCAAGCCCGGTGATAAGGTGCTTGTATTTTTCCTGTTTCTGGCGAGGCACTTCAAGCTCGCTTTCAAGGACCTTATGAAAAGAAAGGTAGTGACACAGACTCTGTTTTCTTGACAACTAACAAGCGTAAATCTAGAAGAGTATCTCATGTTAATATGTTCAAAAATACCATGAAAGAGAAGAATGTGACGTTTCTGAGAATGAAATTGTAAGTGATGTGAATGTTAATGCTTATGAAACATGTGATCCAGTGTGTACTGCTAAACACATCGATTCAACAGACCGAACGGCAAGTGCATTTTGCATTACAGTGAAAACTTGTGTAGAAATTGAAAATTTAGGCCTAAGCTTGTAAAATGTTTAATCATTGTACGAATTAAGGAGGAAGGAGAGCTTTGATTTACATAATAATTAATGAACTGATGAATAACGTAAGGGAAGGCAGACCCCCTGTTTTGGTAAGAGCACCGAACACCAAAATTGGTTAATATTGTACCAATCAGTTACCACCCATGGACTTTTCATCCTAAACTAAGTTACCATGGTAAAATATGGCAGAAACCACAAACGGTTTCCAATGCTTTTTGAAACATAATGTGAAGTTTCCATTTCTCGACGACATAGTAAAGAGATTAATTTTCTGCTTTTCTGTCCTAGAGCACGAAACTCTGTGAATGTTTGCTGTTTATAATTTTCGACCACAGGAAATCCTCTTATTTTTGGAGCACTGAACCCATCTCCCCTGGACAATTTAGAATTTTCAATGTGTAGCTGCTATAGGTTTTCATTTTACCCAAACATGAAATGATAAGACATAAAACGGTCCTATTATGCCTGAGGTTTAAACCTTTGCTGACACATAGCATGTGATATTGTTAAGCTATCCTACAGTAGTAGAATAGAATGTGGTCTCAAGTGGTGAATACATTGAGTTTGGATGGAGTGAACTCATGATTTAAAACTACAAATTCAGTGTGCTCTTTACGGACAGAAAGAAGTATACATCAGGATAAATGAGGAATCTCCACTGGATGCTACTGAATTCCAACTTTTAGGTGGTTCGGACAAGTTACAATAACCCTCAGGAAAAACTTATCAGTTGATTATTAGTGCAAATTATCATAAAATCTTCTTTTACGGCCCAATTTACTACACTTTTCGTAAAACGAGAAAATTTCTTGTAAACCCTCTGGTTTTGGCATTCTCATTCAAACGCATAGTTAATGAACCGTGACGTCACAAATGGAGCATCGCTCCTAACGTACATGGTAGCCAAGACGGCACGGAAAGCAAGAGTGTACGAAAATGGCTATTGATGGTACGCATCAACGTGCACGCAGTTTAGTGGAATCTGAACCCATGACCTGTTGATTTTATTATATTCTACTAACTTACTAAGCAATATAACGTCACCAATTTTTGAATTTGGCTCACGAAAACACTGGGCAGGGATGGAAACATGCGAAAATCGTCCCGAAATGCATTTAACAAAAAGGAAAATGGGCCAGGATGGATATGAACTTATAGTACTCACTAGTTGTCGTAATTTCCACACAAGGTGAAGCACAGTAAAAGCCAACATTCACTGTATCGTTGTAGGCTATCATTCATTATACCGAGGCTTCACTGTCGTCAAAAAATGTCCAGAATGACACTCCCAAGTTCATATTCTCCAAGAATGTAGGGAATTTTGTCACAAGCTGGGAATTATTCTCAAAACTGAAATCCATTACTGTAATCATCAGTTCACAAGGCAGTTGTAGTTCTACCAGCTTTCTCGTGACCAACGTTTCTTACGCCATTTAAATTCCACAACTATGTGATAATTACCACTCCTCATAGCAGCTACTTTTCTCTTTTGCCCCCCAAAAACAAATATTGACATGACTTGCGTGAATACCTTTAAAAATCCACTTTCAATCCATTGCGAAAAGTTAAATAGAACGGAACATCAATGTTTTTAATCCATATGTAAGCGGTCCGAGGATGTGCAAAGTATGTAGCCCTCGGCCTACGCGCTTCATAGAACATAGACAATGTTCGAACCGATACTCGATACGGTTCTATGGCCAAATCCTTAACCTCGCTGTCTGAGAGTTTACCGAAACCACCAGTGTAACGTTAGTAATACTGTAATTGATGTGAATATTCTATACATGCGCAGTGGCTTCACCAGACCTGACTGTCCGGGGGGGGGGGGATAGCATGGAGATTTCCCGATTTTTTACTGGTTGAGCTGTGTTAGTTTGTGGGTGTCTTAGTGCCTTAGGGGATGTGTTGAGGGGAGTGGGACAACTTTGGACCATGAAACTCCCCCTACCACATTGACCAAAAGGTACATTTTTATGCTAAATTTTTTTGCTTATTCTACGAGCAAGAACAACTTTTATTAAAATAAATCTGATTTCTTTTCTTAAGTGTGAACATTACTGTATAAGGTACGTACCGAAAATTTGGGTCCTATGGAGCTTGTATTGCAGAAAATAGATTAGATTCAGAGTTTCCTGTAAGGAAATTTTCATATTTGGGGGACTATCGAAGAATCTGCGTTTCCTATTAGCATGTATCTGAGATAGCATGTCGACTGAAGATCGTGTTATCTAAGGAGTGCGAATTAAGGCTTCTCGGTGACATTAAACAAACTCTCGACACTTTGTTGCCTTTTTTAGACAAAAATGAAAGCATATGTAGGAGGAAATTTTAGGGAAACGGCACTGTAGCAGCTGGGACAAATTATCCACTGACTGCTTTATGAGCGATCACTTACTGTTTTAAGAATTGCAACATAAGGCGCGCGAAGCGCGCGGAAAATTTTGCCTTGAATGAAAACTTGGGAAAACCGCACTGTATTTAACTGGTGTCTCAAATGGCAAATTTTCGAACTTTTCGCATTTTTGAGCAAGGATGCAATCGCCCCTGTCTCCTGTAGCTACGCCACTGCTCTGCAACATTGAACATTGATAAAATTTTGACACATCAATAACTAAAGAATCCATCCACAAAGACTACACAACTGACAGGGTTGAAAGGTATACGATGACAGATGTGTGTGAGAACATTTGAGTACAGTAGGCCAATGGTTCCCCTGCCTAGAATATGAAGTCTTTCAGTTGGCGCGAAGCGTACAGAAAATTTTGAAAAATCGCGACCCCTCAGACAGCAGGAAATAGCATGTCTCGGGCTTGTAAGTAGTAGCTAAGTTTTCCGATTTTTCTTGCAAATGCAAACACCACTGTATTAGGGATGGATGGCGGCGCGCGCCGAAATTTCTGCACTTTTGAAACAATAATTATTGTATTTCCCCGCACTACGATATTGGCATTAATGGCATCCCCGATCAACTACTTGGCTGATCGGTGCATGTTTTCCATTCGCTATTACAATACAGAGGTTCAAGATAACAGTTCTCGCTACGCAGTAAATCCAGAGCTCGCAGAATTGCAAATATTTAAGTGTCCGCCAGACAACTGCCATACCTTTGCATGGAGAGTAAAGTAGATCTCTTTGAAAATTTGGAACCGTAACAACTGTGAGCTATGGAAACACTGACTTTGCAGCACTGTCGACTGCTAGCGATCCTGTGGGAAGTGATAAATCGCACCCCTCTGGCAACCACTTCATATTAATAAGTTGATACGTCAATGTTTAAATATTCATATCATGTCTTACCGGTGAACAGCTCACAGCGACGTAAATAGAAACTAAGTTCGGAGCTCATGATGATAATAACATATTTCACAGTTCTTGTGCGCGATCGACGGCTGAATCTGGGTTTGACAGGACCCAAACGAAGTATGGTGATTGTCAAATTGCTTTGATTTTGGAAGAAATTATCAAACTATAACAGCACTAACTCAGATAAGGCATTCAAGTGTATATGTAGTGACTGCTCTGGAACTACAACTATCCATACAGTGGCACAACAGACATGTGGATAATCGTGAATAATCGTTTGGGAGTAATCGGGAGTAATCGTTTGGTTTTCGCCCCTTGGCTCATCGCCAGAGAGTCGTGGGGACTTTTAGAAAGATAATCGTTATATAGCTTCTTCGAAGATAACGATTGAGGTTGGTCAAGTGTTGTCCTTAAGTGGACGTATAGCTTCTTCGGGAAGCAGTATCAAGTTTGGTTTCGCCGAACGGCCCTTTTGCCAGAGGGTCGGGAGGATTTTGGAAAAAGTAACGATTGCGCATGCTTCCAGCCTCTCGGTTGTGGCTCATGTTCTATTCAGCCAGTGTAGAGCAGGACCACACATGTTTGCCCTTTGGAGGGCGTACTTGTCCATTTGGGACGTTTAGCTCCTTAAGGGAGCAGAACTCCTCCGGGAGTAAATGTTTGGTTTTCGCCCCTTGGCTCTTCGCCAGAGAGTCGAGGGGACTTTAAGAAAAAAAGAATAATCGTTATATAGCTTCTTCGGGAAGGAGTGTAACTTTTGGTTTCGCCGAAAGGTCCTTTACCAGAAGGTCAGGAGTACTTTAGAAAGAGAATGGAGAAGAATTTGACCCAACTGAAAGTTCCATGTCACCGACCATGTACCCTAGAAAGGATATCTCCATTGGCGTACGAGCTAGGGATTGGGGGCAAGGGGCAGTCTGCCCTCTCCGCCCCTCCAAAAAATCCACACATTCTAGAATGTGGAGGGAAATTGGAAAAAATTAGGACAGGGATTTGCAAAAAATCGAATAACCACTGGAGTTTTAAAAAATGGCACAGTTTTTTTCCGAAAATTCCTTGACGTGCCCGCAATCTGAAAAAAAACCCCGCCATAAATCGCGGTACTAGAATTCATGAAAAGCAAAGATTCCAAAAATTTGCTACACATCCGGGCAGCGCAAAAGTATTATTCGTGAGCCTACAAGTTTTTTCACACTTTTTCACAACACAATACCCAAAATTGTAGAATATCCAAATTCTTTCAAGCTTTTACCGGAAAACATAAAAGTAAATGATCATAATCAGGCCAGGGTAACATATTTCACAATAATCAAAGAGATATAAAATCGGGACACATTTGGGAAGCCTATCGCCTAAAATCTCAGGCTAACTTTAACCAGTATCAATTCAATGAATGAAAAATAAATAAATAAATTACGAAAGTTAAAGGTACTTTAGTCGGCTTGGCCTAGGCTGGCCCTATGCACTTCAAGGGTCATACTGTACAATTAGTACATATTCCAGGGTTCGTTCCGCATATCTGTTGATGTCCAACGGTGCACGCACGCTGAACGCGAACACTTTTTCAATAGACTCAATCAGTGTTACAACAAATGCCATCACGACTGGGCGTCAAAAGAGTTGGTAGGGCGCGCTCACTGAGCTCTATGCTATATAGCTCAGTGGGCGCGCTTACACTGTCGTCACAATGGACGGTAGGTTCCAGTTTTTCTACTCTCTGCGTGCAACCGTGCAAGCGTTAACACGCGCAACACCAAATGTACACCCATGTGTTCTTGCGCATGCTCTTAGCCAACCAATGCCAATCAGTGACGTAAGCGTCAACACTGTAATAGCCTAAAGCACTACAATCACCCAAAATCGATAGTTGATCGATAGATCGCCGAAACTAAACAACCAAATGCCACGTAGGCCCACAGTATATTGATGCATCATACCCTGCAAGCAGGCGCTCTGTCGGCGGCCATTTGACCGACGGAGAGCCATCGGAGGTCCGCTAGCTTGACACTGTGAAAAGTGCATTATGAGTAGAGAGTTTTTGCCAATCCAATACCTCACGCCCGTCAGAGAACCGTAGAACCACACATTTTTCCGACTATGGGCCATCAATGGACCGTCAAAGGACCGATCAAATATTCCTGGCTAGCTGGGATAATTAGTTAGGCTAACATACAATGTTCAAAATACAATTACCGATAAGCATTGGAGTAGTGATCTGGTAAAGGAAATATGATATTAAAAGAATCGAATGAAATTTCTTAATTTCAGGGAAAGTATCAAGGAAAATAGGGAAAAACTCCACCACAAATAGTAAAATAGGGCTGTTTTACTGATCAATGTCCGGGGAGTGTAAAATTTGTGAAAAACCACAGTCATTCAACATTTGCTTAAGTTGCCGTTGAGGGAAATCTTACTTGCTTCTTTTCTAGACAGTGATTACACACAGTTTGTTGCCTTTTAGCAGTCACTTAATACATAATGAAAAATTGAAAATAGTGAAATACACCGCCAACTAGTAATGATCAAGGGCAATATATACTGAGTATATCTTGAGGGGACATGATGGAAGAGGTGAGTCATTGACCAAGGGTCTTTTCCTGGAGATCCTTGAAACTTTAGGGAGAAATGATGACACATTAAAGAAACATCTCAAGCATTCTGCAAGAAATACCAGATATACATCACCAGACACCCAGAATGACATCTTAAGTTCAGCAGAACTTAAGTTTCAAGTGAAATTTTTTTGCATACGGAAACTCAAAAAGCGACTGCTTAGAGCCCTCTGTAAGCCTGGGAAATGCCTTTTTCGATTTTTCAAAAATTTCTGTACGCTTTACGCCAACCAATGGTGGCGATCAGCTTAGTCTTTCTGGTTGAATTTTAGTTTGAAGTAAACGTTTATCTGCAATTGAAAACTAAAAAATATTGACAGCTTGGATCTCCTTCATTAGCCTGGGAAATGTCATTTCCGACTATCTGAGAGGTACGAATTTTCAAATTTTCTAGACGCTCCGCGCCAACTAGTGGTGGCGCTCCGCTTGGATTGTCTTTGGGGCAGAATTACATTTTCGGGCAAAAAATCTTCTCTAGTCCAGTGGAGTGGTGAACTGAGCTGATCAGTATCTCAAAAGCGTGTTTGAATCTGAGAAAAAACACAAATTTTTCTTACCAGTATGAAAGACAATTAAACCTGACAAATGCCATTTCCAGCCTTCTGGGAGCAGTGAAAATCCAAAATTTTCTTTGTACGCTACGTTTAAACCGATGGTGGCGCTAAGCTTAGATATTAAGCTCCACACCCCTAAAAATGTATCCCCCTCCCACAGATCCCCCTCCCCCCAAAAGAGGAAAAACCTATTAACGCCACTGAATTCTTATGTACCAAAAGCTGAAAACTAAAAACAGAATTTAAGCTGCATGAAACAGATGAAGGTACTTGGCAAGCGAAAGTAGCTTTTCCAGGCCTAGGACTGTTAAAGCACTTGCAGGACGCGGCAATGTGTACAAATGGCTCTCTTAAGTATTGATAGGGTTTGCCTCAATGCCAGTTACTTCAGCTTCAGCAGAAAGAGCATGCTTCTTTCTGTTGAACGGGAGGTGGTAAGCACCATGGATACTGACGAAGTTCTGATTTTTTTTTGTGGGGGGGGGGGGAGGGGGACACATAGACGTCTCGACTTTGGATTTTAAAATCAGCCCATACTTACCCAGCTAAGACTTATAATGGACAGTGTACATTTTGTTGGTTAACATCGATTGCATTTTGTATGTTTATATTTTTTCTCAAGTTACACTCATGATTGAAATTTTTCCATATTTCTCAATTTGGTCCTACTGTTTGTGTAGAAAATGTTCCCTTTGATAAATCTTTATCAGCAGTTGACCATCATCCCCACTAATCGGCCTGAATTTATCAAATTTACCCTCATACAAACCCTCTTCACCTTATTCCCCAGCCACAAAGACGACTTTTAAGAATGGAAACGATTTGTCGACTTTGTCCCATTCCAACACCAAGAACCTTGTTACGTCTCTGTAGCTTATTTGGAAAGTCTCTGATCTTTCTGAAATTAACTCATTTTTTTTTTTTTTTTTATTGAAGTGAACATTTTATCGAAAAATTGAAAATTACCGACTACTTAAACACTACTTACAAGCATGGAAAATGCCATTCCCGGCTGTCTGAGGGATCGCGATATTTCAAAATTTTCTGTACGCTCCACGCCAACTGATGGTGACGCTCTGCTTAGATGGTCTTTCGGTATGTTTGCCCCCCCCCCCTGTTCAATAGTCATGGCTACGCCACTGCTTCTTACTTAAGCCACTCCCACAATTGTCCGAAATTCATTCCCATCCAGACACAATCTCAGTTTACTGCTTCAAGAGGAGTAGGCCTTTAGAAACTTGCTAAATATGTATAATCAACCAGAATGCAAAAATGCATTGAGGTTTCGATGATACATAAATGTTCCGTTTCAAACAATGCCATCATGCACCATTATCTTCTTCTCATTCAAATGTTATACTAGCATGTTCAAAGAATAATTTCGTCATTCCACATGACCTTTTGACCGCCATAAAAGCCATACATAGCTAGACAGACAAGCAGACAGACAAATGGACAAACAGCTATCTTGAAAGGTTATATTTAAAAAGGTTTCCAGACTTTGACCCCTGGAGACCCCAGATGACCTTTCATCTCTGCCAAACACAATAGGGACCATCTTCTGACCATACTGCATCCACATACCCAAATGTGAAATCTATCCAAGTTTCCTGTCTTGAGATCTTGCATAAGCAGGGTTTTCAGACTTTGACCAGCAAAGACCCCAGGTGACCTTTGACCTCCACCAAAAACAATACGGTTCTTCCTCTCAATATGGTTTATCTATGTACCAAGTTTGAAAGCTGTCAGACATTCCTATCTTGAGATATCGTGTTAACAAGCAAAGTGTCACAAACGCACACACGCACACACACCTATACGCGTTTCTGGCGCCTATCGGGGACATGCTCATTATACCAGTCAAGTGGGGATATTCTGTTTTTCCTAGTCAACTGGGGATAATCACAGGTCATAATCAAGGTGACTGGGGATCCTGAAAAATCTACACACACATTTTCACACAAATTCAAACAAAAAACATGGAAACGTGGATATACCTCAGATCAAACTGTAAAGCTACAGGCACTTATCTGACACCCCACTTTGCATTATTTTGGACTTTCTAAAACCGGGGATATCCCCGTTTCGCGGGGTATCCCCAGTTCTACTGTAATTTTCATGCGTGTATCCCCGATTGACCCCAGAAACGCACGCACACACGCACACACGCACACACACATACGTACATACATACACACGCACGCCATCATGAATGCATTGGTTTCTCTTATCATCGAAACCAAAAACACTCTCAGTCAAGTTCACGTTGTGTAATATAGTTAGCTGTGGTATTCTACATTGTTTGAATTAGCTTGTAAATCAAAGACCTGAGCCAATTGAGAATTTCTAACATGACCTCTACAAGAGGACTGGCCCTTTAAAGAAACTATCACTCGATCCTCTGCAGCCTGTTTCAAATTTTCAAATCTTGTGAAACATAATGCCCGAAATGGCCGATTATTTTAATTATTTCAAATCTTGAACTTACAGAAAACACTATGATGAAAGTAAAATTTTCATGGAAAATGAAAATGCTAACAACTTAGTCTGATTTGCCAACATATTTGTTAGTAACTTGTGACAAAAAAGGTTTTCCTCAGCGTCAAAAGAAGTCTTTCCAAAACTGTTCAAATGGTAAAATGTTCTGGCAAAGATTGGGAAAATGTTGGAACTTTTTGCCAAATTTATTCAATGGACAGACATGAGGTTTTTCGGGCAGAGTGCCCAATAGTCAAATAGTTTGCCGTCCACCGTGTTGCCATCTATCCTGAGACAAATACGGGCAGTGGTTTAAAAGAAAATCAGGTTATTCGGGTCATAACGACAGTGTGAGAATGTCTTCCCATTAGCCTGGAATTCATTTAAACCCATCTCGTAACTTGACATTTTCAACAGATTTTACTGACAGAAGTAAAATCATTTATTGTCGGAAGTTCGTGCAGTCACATACACAATTTCATCAATGCAATACTGTAGACATTTAATTCAAATTTAACTAAGAGTCGCAAAAGAGTAAAATTTATATGTCATTTCAATTCCACTTTATCAGTTTATAGTTTTCCCCGAAAAGGTACACCATTTCATCAATTGGTAGTTGCACATTTGAGCTGGTAGTTTTCTGATCAAAATAGCGACTGCTTAGATCCTCCGTATACGACTGTGAAATGGTTTCGACTCTCTGAGGAGTCCGATTTTTCAAAATTTTCTGTTCTCTCCCCGCCAACAAATGGTGGCGCTCTGCTTAGAAAGCCTTTGGGCATAATTGCATCTTCTGGCCCCAAAACTGAAATACCCCTGTACGCTTATGTATATCTCACTGTGCCCCATATACCTGTAAGTCTCTTACTTATTATATTCCCATTATTTGTGCAAAAATACTATATTTGCAGGCTATCGTTGATGTTACCAGTGGGGCCTGCGGATTGAACTGCCTGTGGCCATTGATCAAAATTTGTCAACAGAATAGTGTTGTAATTAGATAAGTTGCTTAACTGACCAACATTTTAACACATACTCCGTACTACCAGACTACTTCTTCCCCATTAAGGCTCGTAGCCACTAGCCAGACATGATAGGTAGCCAACTGAAGATGTCAAAAATTTTAAATCACTAACCTCCCAAATGCATTACAGTGTGTATTTCAAGTCTTTTGCCTTTATCTGTTTATGTAGTGTTCTAGGTAATGTTTGAAGTTATGGCTAAGCTGGATGTGTGATGCTCATACTATGCCACACATAAGTGAATACTTTTTTGATTGGACACGACCCGGGCCCCATTTTCGTAAATCATGAATTTATAGGATACACGGGGCCATCATAAGTGGACGGGGGACATGTCTCCCAATAAGATTTGAAGGGCACATGATATCAAATGCCCCCAATATTTGAGGCATGAAGAAAAAATGTGTAGCCGATTTACTTTTCTGTTATAATCAGTAGACTAGACATTATATGCTGCGATAGTGTTGTGACATGCAGTGTTAATTTCTGGAACGTTTTCTTCTTAAAACACAATAATTTTCGCCCGCTACGCACACTTTGCTCCACGGTTACAGACTTTCAGATCAGGGATGTGTCCCTGTTTATGGTCGGCTATGTTGATTGAATAAAATTATATAGTTTTGGCCAAAACCCTATTATGTAGTCTGTGTTACCGAACTACATATTAAATTTTGCTGATGTTTGGAAGAACCTTTATTCAGGCACATCATTATGCTGTGCAGAAAATAAGTGCCTCAATGATAAGTACATGGAATTGGAAAGGGATTATCCCAGAAATTCAGTGCCTTGGTTTTTAACCCCGAGTATATTCCCGAGTATATTTTTAAGGAGAAGGCAAAGTTCTTAACTGCTGAATGATCTTTGATTATCATCGCAGCCAAAAGGTGCAGGGTAGCTGACAGTTTTAAACATACACAGGGAGTTTGCTGGTTGACATATTATGGACTTGCATGCCACTCAGGATAATTTTGTGAATATTGTAATGGGGTTTCCATCTGCACAAGGACGAGCTGAACTTAAGCTGTTTTTGGGAGCAACAAGATAGTTGGAAAATTTCAATTTTCTGGCATGAGAACAATGGGAACGTTGTTCCATTTCATTAACTGAGCCAAATATTTCATGCGTATTTCTGGAGCTAAACCACAAATTTTCCAACTGTTTCGTTCCAGGCATGTTCCGAAAAACCGGCACTTGTGGCTCAGCTAAGGGTAGCTGGATCTTTCGACTGGATAGCGCTGCATCCAAACCTACTTGTCTTGTATATGTCCTTTATGGCTGTCATAACCTCCTTTACTGTGTTCTTGAAAAAATCGGCATTCTTCACATTCCAAGTTGAACCAATATACTTTACTTTATTAGCATTAAATGCTAACAGTATAAGCGTTTCCAGCCAAAGCTAGGGAACGCTCAAAGTTAGGTCGCGTGCATCGCCACTTTGGGTTTCATGTCAGGAATTTCCAGAGGGGGAGATCAGTTGTGGTGGAATGGATAAATATGGGGGGGGGGGGGAACGCTTATTGCTAGCAGGACTAAACGGAGCGTCATCACCATAAGCGGGTGAACACAGGCATAGGCCTACAGACTGGAGCATTTCAGTTTGGGGAGAAAATCCTCTGCCACGAAATCCAATAGTGCCCATCAAAAGGCTATCTATAAGCTATAAGCGGAGCGCCACCATCTTTGGCTCGGTCGTTCAGATAATTTTGGAAATCGCAACCCCTCAGCGAGGTCACGGTGAAATAACATTCGCCAAGCTTGTAAGCAGAATCTAAGCAGTCGCGTTTTATTATCCTGACCAAAAATTAACCGGTGGCAGCACCATCGGTTGGCCGGAGCATATAGAAAATTTTTTGAAAATTTGCACCCCCTTCCCCCCACATCCGGAAATGGCTTTTCCCAGATTTTTTAGCAAATTTCACAGGTTAGGAGTCAACTTATTTTGAAAGCACAACTAAATATCTCATTTTTCTCCTTATTTCTCTTCAAAATGTCTTTCATCTTTTTTTGACTGAATAAATATTTAATATTCAAGGTAAACCAAGCAGTAAATTTCACATTTGAAGAGAAAATGTCTCAACAGCCAATCATGAAACAGGACAGTATATTACCTCGCTTCAAGTTGGGGTGGCTGCTCTTGTCCTTTGAGCAGTCTTTATTTTGAGCTTTCTTTTTGCAGTGAAACGTTAAAACTAATAAAAAGGATGCCTCATCGGCACGGCTAAGCTACCCAAGCCAGTCCACTGATAGACCTATGGCTCGCGATTCTTGCAAACAGTGGGTACCACATGGTGTCACTATACTTGTTATACATAACCCTTCACCGGTGTCTCTCACCCTAATCGGAGTTCCTGGTTACCCGTCTTTCGTTCTTGAAAATGTCTCCCTCGCAATATCTGATACGGATCAGTAAGATCACCGTCCTTGATCATGGGATTTGATGTCACTGGGCACAAAAGGCGTTTTTCATTTACATATTGTGCGGTTAATGACTTCTAGTAGTCTAGCCACAAGTTCATTGACATGGATCTACGTATTTCTGAAAGCCACATGTCACAGTTAGCAAGAAGAGAAGAGCTGGTTTTATTTTGGCTGTATGGGTTTGTTGTCAAGTGGTGGGTCTAGGGAGGAAATCAGGGGAATTATTTTGTGGAAATTACCCAAATTATGACGTCACGAAATGATGAAATTGTCAAAAGTCATGTATTTTGATCGGAAAAGGTATTATGAGTTGCTTTCATCTAGACATATCATTCCGAAGCAAACTAGTAACCAATAAAGCTTACCTGTATTAAAACAATTTGAAATGAGAAAAGGATCGGCTTTTGGACAAAGCTTTCCGACACCAGATATCTTCCTCGAAGCAACATGGGGGGGGGGGGGGGATGTATACTAAAATGCATAGGAACAGTCGTAATTTTGAATTTTCTAGTGAGCAACCTTTTTCTGTGGTGACTTTTCCCCTGGCCCCTCCATCTAAGTTTCTAGTAGCCCACCTCTCATACAATTGCTAAATGGAAGTCAGTAGATGGCATATGATATTAACTCCCTGAAGATTTTTGAGTGAAATCCGAGAGCGTACCGGTAGTTACTGCACCCTCATATAATAGCGTTAGTACGGGCCGGATCTTGCGTAGCCGGAAACAGAGAAAAAACTGATGAGAGTTCCAGTTCATTTTCAAATTGGTTTATTAATTCGTTGATTGAGTTCCAA
This sequence comes from Holothuria scabra, assembly GCA_037179385.1. Lineage (NCBI taxonomy): Eukaryota > Metazoa > Echinodermata > Holothuroidea > Aspidochirotida > Holothuriidae > Holothuria > Holothuria scabra. The sequence goes on from CM074199.1 coordinate 10,428,248, forward strand.
AAAGATCAACGTTGACTCGGCCGGCAAAATAATTATTAAAATTTAACTATATACATGGTGATTGCATGCTTCTGCTTCGAGCTCTCTTGCACGAGTTCCAAAACAAAATAGTGGGAGCGGCAGGCTCCGAGCTTGCAAACCCCATGGGAGATCGGAACACATGTAGTCCCCTGATTGGTTAAAAGTTGTGACGCACCAAATTAAATCAATATTAATCTAAAAGACCAACGAGGAGGCTGTAAAGGGTGAAATTGGCCACACATTGAAAATACGGGATACGGCGTACACGTTGAACTAGAACGAAGTAGACGCCCACGTTCACCGGTAACATGTGACCGGAAACAGTAAGGGCCCTGGGAATCTAGGACAAAAGGAAGGAAGAATTGCTCGTAAACAACTAGATGGCGTCTATTTTAGAGGACAGGGAAAGTGCACCATACTACATGACAATAAGCACTTACAACACCATGACAAAATGATGCAGCCATTTTTCTCTTGTGTACTATCCGTGTAAGTTACTATGGTATTTTCCTATGCGCAAGTTAAGATTTTTGAAAGCTTGAATAATGTGATGACCAAAGGGGAGTCCAGTTATTTCTCGGTCTTTGCATTTTCTCTCGGCATTTTATTTAAATTTCAACTTTTTTCAGGTGCTCGTGTTTGTTAGAAATTAAAAGACCGTGCCCCGCCCGATCCGACGTGTAATGCTTTTTTCGATTTAGGCCTACTTAGATAACACCATTGTTAGGTCAATACGTAATACCTTCTGTAAGTGCTTCGACAGGAAATATTTTGTGGGTTCAAAGTTGTTTACAATGGGAACACATAACGTTGCAAACAACGTGATAGTATGTTTATCAACTTTGCAGTTCGTCCAATACTGTTTTTCACAAATTCCCTAGAATAGATTCCAATAATTCGCAAGATCAAGCTCTAACTAGCGTGTTACGTTGTGCAACACGCGCAAATATTCCCAAGATCATCGGAAACTTTCCAAACGCTCTTATGCTACCTCGTACATGAATATTGAACTCCGTGTGACGTTAGTGTGTCGTCTGTGTCATTAATATGAAGTGGTTGCCAGAGGGGTGCGATTTATCCCTTCCCCGATCCTGTAGCTGTGTATGTATGTGAAGTCGTTAACTCGAAGAGCAGTTCGCTAGTACTGCAGTATCCGGTATCCGAACAGAACAGAGACGAAAAAAGTTCTGACAGGCTGTTGATGAAGATGATGGACCAACCACGAAGGTAAGGGTGCAAGATTGTGTTTAAAAACCCTAAAATGTCAGATTTCAATGCCTCATAGCCCTGACAAGGTTGTTCAGTGGCCTAGCCTATAGGCAACAATAATGAATATCATCGTGACAACGTTAAAGCATTAAAACCTAGGGGCCTAATTAGGCCTAACGTTAGCTATGCCTTACAAGTTGTGCATGTAACAAAGGCATAGGCCTGACTTACGTTACTGCCACAGTAAACAGACTGAGAAACTTGCATAAGGCACTGGTTTTTTGATTCCTTGCCGTAGGCAGGCAAGGAATCTATGCGATGGTGATGTCGTGTGTATGTATGTGTGTGTGTGTGTGTGCGCGTATGTGACGCTTTGGCTTGTAAACACGATATCTCAAGCAGGGTAACTCCAAGGGATCTCATACTTGGCATGTGGATTGCCCATATTGAGTAGATTATTCCTATTGTTTTTGGTGGACGTCAAAGGTCACTTGGGGTCACGAGAGGTCAAAAGGTCAAAACCTTGTAAACACGATATCTCAAAAACGGTACATGTAACTATAGTCATATTTGGTGTGTGGGTTGGTCATATTGAGTAAATGATCCCTATCGATTTTCTTGGAGGTCAAAGGTCATTTGGGGTCACGAGAGGGCAATAGGTAAATTCCTTAGAAATTGCTTGTAAACACGGTATCTCAAGAAGAGTAAGTGTGACTTATCTCATATTTGGTGTGTGGGTTGTTCATATTGAGTAGATGATCCCTTTTGTTTTTAGTGGAGATCAAAGGTCATCTGGGGTCACGAGAGCTCAAAAGGGCAAAACCTTGTAAACACGATATCTCGAGAACGGTACATGTGACTACCCTCATATTTGGTGTGTTAATTGGTCGTATTAAGTAAATGATCCCTTTTGATTTTCTTGGAGGTCAAAGGTCATTTGGGGTCACGAGAGGTCAATAGGTAAATTCCTTAGAAATTGCTTGTAAACACGGTATCTCAAGAAGGGTTAGTGTGACTTATCTCATATTTGATGTGTGCATTGGCCATATTGAGTAGATGATCCCTTTTGTTTTTGGTGATGATCAAAGGTCATTTGGGGTCACCAGAGGTCGAAAGGTCAAAACTTCGTAAACACGATATCTCGAGAACGGTACATGTGACTATGCTCATATTTGGTGTGTAAGTTGTTCATATTAAGTAAATAATCCCTATTGATTTTCGTGGAGGTCAAAGGTCATTTGGCGTCACGAGATGTCAATAGGTAAATTCCTTAGAAATTGCTTTTAAACACGGTATCTCAAGAAGAGTAAGTGTGAATAATCTCATGTTTGGTGTGTGCATTGGCAAGATTGAGTAGTTGATCCCTATTGTTTTTGATGGAGATCAAAGGTCATTTGGGGTCACGAGAGGTCAAAAGGTCAAAACTTCGTAAACACGATATCTCGAGAACGGCACATGTGACTATACTCATATTTGGCGAGTGTGTTGGCCATATTGAGTAGATGATTCCTATTGTTTTTGGTGGAGGTCAAAGGTCATTTGGGGTCATGAGAGGTTAAAAGGTCAAAACTTCGTAAACGCGATATCTCAAGAACGGTACACGTGACTGTGCCCATATTTAATGTGTGGATTGGTCATATTGAGTAGATGATCCCTATTGATTTTCTGAAAGGTCAAAGGTCATTTGGAGTCAGCATGTTCAAAGCCTGACAAGCTTTCCTGCACAGTCTTTCAAGAAAGGTCACTTGTAGGGTCCTGTAACTTGTCCTGTAGATGGCACATGGTGAATACATAGTCCCAGAAGTTTTTGGTGGAGGTCAAATGTCATTTGGGTTCACAACGGGCAAGGGGGATCTCAATGTAGGAAGATTGGATGCCTTGCATGTGTACTTTGTGGGCACATTATGGAGCCCTGTTAATTGAAAAACATTACAAAGCAATGTCAATGTGAAAAAGGGCCTTACATTTCAGCGGCAAGGAATCACTAAGCCTTTTGGCTTTCTGGTTTAACTTATACCAATTCTTCCCTATTTGGGTCAAAATTTAAAATTCAAACCGTCATCTCAAAAGTGGTGTTTTTGGAAAGTAAAAACACTAAATTTGAAGAAATAGAAAATTTCATAGCTTAAATCATTTCTATTTTTCCCTTATAGGAACAGGATTTCCACTAGTTACCAATTCCTAGAGCAAAAACCTTAACTAAGTGAGGCTAGCCTACTTTGCTAAAAGCTAATCAGAAACATCTTTGCATTCACTGATGTAATACTAGACAGTTTGGCAAAAAGTGCAGGCAACCTTTTTCACTCATGATAGTGACAAGAAAAAATTTACAGCTAAAATATGCTTAAAATGTCTTGATTTTAGATATTCTGCACCAAAAAGTTTTCATTTAAACCACAGAAATCAGTTTATATTGATTGTTTCCTTACTTTGTAATAATGAAGGAGTCCTCCATATAACAGAACACAAAAAGTTGGAATAGCTTTCAAAGTCTTGAATTTTTCACCTAGCACTAATTTTGTTTCGGACGTAACAAGATGTCAACAATTTGACTTAGTTCAAAACTTCTGTCATATTTCGTTTCTATAAGGTGAATAAACATTTCTGTTGAAATAAAATTTACACAATTTTACAGTTTTACTAAGAAATTAAGCACAAAGTTACAAACTTTTAATTTAATGTAGTGTTAAGCATGTCCCATACTGCTGCAATGCTATTGCAACTTCTCGATACTTTACATGGATCTGTTAATAATTGTCAAAACTATTTCTCCATAGAAAGATTTTATTCAAAAAAAAATCTTGCCCAGTTCTTCTAAAATCCTGAATATACTATAGCTTGTTACTGCAGTATTAACAGCTTAAGAAGCTCACATAATGGTGTCAGATCATACTCGTTTCGGACGTAACACTTTGTCAACAGTTTTCTTTTTTCAAACTCCTTCATTGGCAAAAGAGCAAAATATTTTCCTTACAAAGTTCATCTGGAATTGCAAATTTGTGCATATTGTTTTAGAGTCACAGGTCCAGGTAAAGACTCAAAAATTACTTCTAATTACTCTAAATCTTTATGCTCAATTAGCTATTCTCCCTGTCAAAAAAATCCATTTAGCCTTTTCATTTTTGTAAAGCAAACTTGAGGTGTTTATAGAAACTATATGAATCTCTCAATACTAAACTATATAACCATGCAAAATGCATTTTTGTACTTCCTATATTGAAGTTTAGGCCACAGTTGTACTTGAGGGGCAGACATCGATCCCAGTAATATATTTTGCAATGAAGGGGACCAGATCTGGATTTTTCAGGTTTGTGTAAAATGACTCTGCCTTTAGGTACATGTTTTAATCAGATCAGTTTCCATGAAACCATGAAGTGACATAGCAAAAATATATTTGATTACTAAATAACAATATAAAACTCTGACAACTGTTTTAAGCACAAAGTAATTGTTCAAAATTGGTTGGGACAATTCTTGAAACTGCTTAATTCACTCTTGTGCCACAGTGTGCCCATACGACAGTATTTTTGGAGTTAAATAATGTCAACTCAACATAGTTTGGGGAATGTAATAATTTCAACTTGCATTCATGAAATATTTCAGAAAATAAGCCCTTTCATGATTACAAATCGGCCTCCCGGGTCAAAGGTCATCCGGTAATAGCAACCCATAGCAACGCTAGTCGCAGGCCGTCGCCTGTGCATACTATCGTTACGTTACGTTACGTTACGTATGCATGCCTACAATAAACAACACGGACATGAACCAAAAGTAGCTTCGAAACATCACACCTCTTAATGGACAAAACGTTCAATATCGCCCGAAAGATGTTTAAAAGTATCACTCATAAATTTTCCTTAGATACTGGCTGAGTTTTAAGTTTTTGAATGTGCAAAATCTCAAAGAATTTGTCCGTTCCCGTGGAAGTACGAACTGACAGTTCAAGCCTTCTCTGAGAGGCCTACTCAAGGAATGAACCAACTGTAGGCTGGTATACCAAATTTCGTGAAAAAATACCTAAGCTACAAGAGCTAGGATGAGTATCAGAGGGTTATTTCTACGCTTGAAATTCTAATACCATGCTACATGATGCAAAGGCCTAACGTAGGCTTCGTTCGTAAGTTCGTAGACTTCGTAGGTTAAGTTCGTAAGTTCGTATAGATCGCCTTACTGCTACTGCTATAGGCCTAAAAAGTTAAGTCTTGGCATTTTACCTTTATAATAAAATCTCGCAGTATATCTATCCAGGACTTGCTTCGCCCAAGCTTAGTTGTAACCGTACCTCAGCCCAAGACTGTGATTTGGAGTGTAACTCCAAGTAACGTTCAAGTACTATATAGTAATGTTGCACTAACAGTTATAGGCTACTGTTAGCACATGCAGGTGTTCAATGGAGATCTTAGCGCGCCCAAGATCGATTGTAATAGACGAAAATCGTTGGCCAAGGTAACTCTAGATTTTTTTATAACCAAAGACCCAAAGCAAAATTCATTCCTAAATCTTACGGAGTAATAGTAGGCCCTCTAACCTGAATTTTTAATCTGTTAACCCAAATCCTACAAGTCAAGTGTAATCTTGTGTAGCTTACTATTGCAAAATGTACGTACACACAGTGATACGAATGAGCGAGTGATACCGGATGACCTTTGTTCTGTCATGCGCAGTTGTAATCATGAAAGGGCTTATTCATGTGCAGTAGTTCATATCAACTCTGCATTCTTTTTTGTTTTTGTTGGTACAGTAGATTGTTTTTTTTTTTACTGCTTTGAATATAATTGAACAATCAATTTAAAGATCTTTATTTCAAGTGATGTCACTCTCTATCAAAGACCTGTAATTCAGTTGTATCAATTATCATTAGAACTGTACTTCTAAGCATGCAGCATATGGTACTACAGTAGCTGTAGCCTCCTGTGCAGAGTGAACATCATTCTTGTGCATAAGGTATTGAGTGGTATCTTGAGAAATTCATTAAAAATTTTAAAGATGGTCCTTAAAGGCTTCTGAAAGTAGTACTAGGGTGCAGACTACAGACACAATTAGGGGAAAAATTTATTGTCATTTTGGACAAAGTTCACAAATTGGCTTTGTGGTTGCCTTACTGGCCTGCATGGTCTCTAACCTTAAAAAATTACTTTTTTCTTGCAGAGTGTAGTAAATTTACCATAACTTAGAAAACAACAAGAAATCTTTGGAAGAAAAGTTTAGAGTAAAATCTACATGTGGAGTGCTAATTTTTGCAATGTGATGAAATGGCAATGGGCAAGTAATAAGCCCATTGAACTAAGTTATACTATTATCCCAACCGTTTTAGATGTTTGTAATGTGGAATTCGTATAGAACCCAGGGGAAAATGTATTACTGTAAATATACCTCTATTTATTGTATGAAGGTGTAGGCTGCAGAAGAAGTTCCTGTTGAAATTTCAGTAATGCCATCCATCCCATAGTTTAAGTCTACTTAAAATTGGGCAATCTTCTTAGACTGCAGATGTTTCACTCATGTCGAGACCATGGCAAAACTAATATTATCTTTGATTCTAAATAACATTTCAACCAACTCAACATCTGCTGAACAGTAGCTTTTTGATTTTAGGGTCAGGTGAACAGGGTTGATGTTGCAATTTATTGGTATCTAATCACCTCTAATCACCCTCCCCTTCCCCAGCACACAAATATGCACTTACACTCTGTAATGTCTATGCATGGAAATCATTCAGGGTCAGATTATCGGCAAGGAGCAGCATTCATGGACAAGAGGGTTTCGTCATGATTATCACCAACTTCACTGGTCATCATAAACCTTATTGTTTCAATGTACAGTATGATCTCTGTTCTAATTGAACCATCATCATTATCCATATTATTCATATTTTGTGGAATATCACCCTTATCAATTGTCACCATGTTCAGTTCTCATTTTAAGCCCACATTATTCCTGCATTCAGTAATATTCACTTGAATTCTAGCACCCTTGTGACAATTGTCAACATTTTGTGTTACGTCCGAAACAAACAAAGTAGTGTACACAATATGATGCTCAGTTTGTGGTACAAGTAAGACATGTAGAGTTTAATAACTGCAAAGAATCTTATTCAAGTGTGTGGAAAGAATGAAAAGTGACTTTGTTAAGGTCTCAAAAGACACATTTATCCTATTTATAAAAAGTTACACCAAAACAACGGAATTACAGCAACCATTCCCATTTTTGACCAAACAAGTGCACCTCGTGTTTGGAAACCATTCCCACCAAGGTGGTTACAATGCATTCACATAATATGCCTACTAACATTATTACATAACAAAGGAATGGTCAGTTAATTTTAAGAATATGAAACAGCAAACATAAATTGTTGGAATTTCCGTCAACACCTGGAGCTGTTACGTCCGAAACAAGTTTTTGCCCATATTGTGTAAAAGATCACAAAATTGAGTGAATGACAAACTGCACAGCATGACTTTTCAAAGACAGAAGTGGATAAGAACTATTTTACCCTACAGGTATACCCTTATAAAAAATTCAGGTAACTTTTATTCAAATACTTGTTTCGGACGCAACAGTGGTTTCGGATGTAACATGTGTTGACGGAATCTTCTTTTTGTTGATGGTGGCAAGAGGAAACAATTTTAGTAAGTTGACCAGCTGAAGATACTAACTTTGTAGTTATGTCAATTTAACAAATGCAACCGGACATCAGATTTATTTTGTTGCATTGTTCATATTAACCACAAAAGAATGTTTCGGACGTAACAAAAGTGTTGATGGTAAATTTAGTTTTTTTTTTATTTTTCATATTTTTTTAAGTACTAGATATAAACCATGCAAATGCCCTTATTATGTATATTGACAGTCACTGCCATTCTACTGTAGTGATGGACTTCCAATTCTATGTTTTGTGTAAGCTCTGTAAGCTTCAGCTCTGTAGCTACAGATGTTGACGGAAAATGTTACGTCCGAAACGGAGACTTAACTTCAACACCCTCACTCAGCCATCAATGCTCACAAAGTTTGATACTTATTAGCATGTTGACACCTTGCCAACTAACGTTGGCACCAAAAATCAGGAGGGAGTAACTTTTGTATTGTTCAGTACACTTAATTAAAAATTGACCTTGGAATTTTGGCCAAATTTTCCGTCAACAATTTGCTAGTATATCACATCAGGTATACACTTAGCAGCAAAATACTGGTCCGGTTAAGCTATGGGAGCTCAAGCTAGATTAATATTATAAACTCAGACTGCAAAACATAAGAGAACATCTTGCTGTTGAATTGGGCATTGCCTAGAACCCCCATTAAGCCAAATGGTAAAAGTTAAAAAAAAAAAAACAGGACCACAATATATTACAAGTGTAGCCGATAGCCTGACTAAACTGTGTTCGTGTTGCTGAACCCTTACGAAAAGACCTCACATTTGTTTTGCTCAGATGAAAGAAGAAGTACTTATTTCATGCTCCCATTTAGGCTAGCCATCATTCTAGGCCCATAACTATCTGTGCCCGTCGATTGCGCCTGGCACTTAAGAGCTCTATCATATCAAGATTTTATGTGAAATATTAATGCAGATGAGCACAACTCAATGGGCATGTCGCCGCACGGGCCCATCGAGTTGTGAAATGACTGCAGTCATTTTATCATACAGTTTCCATGGCCAGTAGCACAACCAGTACGTTATAGGCCTATTGGGGCCTTGTACGCCATCTCACATGCCAGTGCAGTGCCATATGGATGATCTGGCATAATTTCCTGATATTCAGAATAGGGACAGTGTTTGGAGCAATTGTCTGGATCCCCATTTGCAACAGCCTACCTAGGGAAGGTAAATAATTAGTAAATAATTAAGGTGGCCATTTGTCCAGTTTTATGCTGGACAGGCCGTGAAACTTTTGAGCATGTTGTCCTTCATTCGGGTTCACACAGCTGGCACCCAATGTTGAATATTCCCTATTCTGGAAATTTCTAATATTTCCAACAACTTGATTATTTAATTTTTACATGTGTCCCAATTTCCTCATCCTAATAGAACACCAGGAAGGGCATTTTCCAGCCATGAGGGGGTTTGTGATGCCCCAAAAATGTGACGTGGCATCAAGGCATGGTCACCCTATTGACAACCAGTTGAGAAAAACTTTCCATGTTCCTCTGTGTAGTTTGGTACAATGTAGACTATTGCCACTCTACAAAACACATTAATGCTGTGTTGGCAAACTCTCGGTTAAAACTGTTATGGCAAACCCTCAGTGAATGCAAAATGACACTACCAACAGCAGCAACATGGTACTACACATAGGATTACTTCCAGCATGGGCAGTCAGACTTGTTCAGTGTGTAATTGTTGCAGTGTGTTCAATAGGTGATTTTTAACCATGGGTTTCCCTTAGTGATCACAAAAACCTAAACGCTTTTCTAAAGAAGATTCAAGAAAAGTTAGTCATGTCATTGGTCATTGTCAAGTACAAACTAGTACGGTAGTTAAATAATTTGGTGTGTGCATCTTTCACCATATAAGAGTATATTACATAATACTTTTTTCTCTCGTTTTCTCTCGTAGACTGTCACCAACCTGTCCAGTGCCAGCCTTGGAACAAGAGATTTCCATAGACCACCAGATGGCATTTGCTAATGCTTTTGCCTTAAGAATGTGCAATAAGATATCATTCTTGGCAGGCACAAGGATTCATATTTGTTGGTTCATGGACTAAACAACAGCAGTAAACATCCTAGTCCAGCTACAGTATGAGTGCAGATTGAACAACTTAATCTGACATATTACCAGTCTATCAAGTGCAGTGGGAGAATAGATTTCCATGTACTACCAGATGAAATTGGCTTAAATGCTTTTGCCTGAGATTGTGCTATAAGGTATAATTTTTGGCAGGTGTAAGGATGCAAATATCAGAGAACTAACTTCATTGTTTCATAGGGGAAGCGTATCCTTCCCCTTTTCAGCCCCACAATGCCCTCATGTGAGGGTATTTCTGCACCCTGCCTCTTTCTCCCCGACACTGCCCCTTTTCAACTTTCTCCTGCTGGGTGTAGCCTTCATCAAAAAGTGGACAGACCCTACCAATGAGCGCACTGCTAACACTTTTATGGACTCTAAAGCAGTCTTTTGTGTATGAAGTGGCATGCTAACATGTCAGTGTATTAAGTAAAGAAAGCATACAGTTAAAACCTATATGTGGGGTTAGGGAGTTGGCAGATGGTGCACAGCCCTTTGCACGTACAGTGTGTCTTACAGCTATATTTCCCCCTGCCCCTCTGTCACTGAGGCTAGGAGCCTGCATACATGTATTTGTTGGTTCTTCGACTAAACAACAGCAGTGAAACTGAAACATCTGATTTCAGCTATGTTCAAGTGTGCATCAGAAACTTTAAATAGCCTCATTGGCCCAATTGACAACAACAGCTTATCCTACTGTAGTGTCACCCCTAGTGTGTATCGCCAGTGTTATTTAATGAAAATTTTTTCCTTTGGCTATAGCCTTGTGTGCATTTTGTTGTGAGTACAAACTGAGTGTTGACCAGCAACATTCCATTACTTTTCAATGGCTTTGAGGTACTTGGCAGCAAGTTCAGAATTTCTAGATAAAACAAAGTGATAAGACTCCTCACACTTCCTTCAGCAAACTCCTTTTGTTTTCAAATTCATTTGTAACAACTTGACCTTGTAAGACAAACACAGTGTTCACAATTAGAATGTACCCTCTCACTGTACGCACAAAAATCAAATGTAGGCTATTTGCCAGCAAATACGGTTGTTCTAGTTTGTTAATATGGAGCCTATATTGCGAAAAGAAGTCTGGATTCTGAGTTTCCTGTGAGGAAGTTTAAAGAGTTGGGGGAATTACTGAAGAATCTGCACTTCCTTCAAATATCGGTGGCAAATCTGAGAATGATTGCTTTTCTAAATTCCTCCCGACTGTCTTGCAAATGTCAAGAGAGGAAAGTCTTTCCTCCGAAAAAGTGGACCTCAGATATTATTTTGTTAATTTTAGGCGACTAAATGAATGTTCATATATTGACCAAAACAGTGTTCCATTAATGCAGATCAATCTTGCTTTTGATGTTATAGTTGGCCCACTTTCTTTCTTTTCTCAAGTTCTCTTTTTTCCTTACCCCTTTCTTTCCTTTCCCCTTCTTTTCCGTTTTCCTTTTTGGTTCTCCTTGCCTTTTCCTCCTTTTTTCTTCTTCTCTCTCTTTTCCTCTTTTTCCTTTCTTTCCTTTCCCTTCCTTCCCTTCCCGTTTATTTCTTCCCTTCCCGTTTCTTGGTGGGGGGGGGGGTAGTTTGCCTTCCTGCCCCCCGCTGGTTACGCCACTGTGCATGCGTTAGTACAGTACAGTATACACAGTACTATGTTTCATTTCAGCTCGCTAGTCACAGATTTTCCGGTGTAACGGTGCGTAAAGCGTATTGGTGTGCAGTGTTATTGTGTACGGAACCTACTGTACCTACGTGAGTGCGTGCGGTTTTCCATTTCTTCGTCGGCCAGTACGTAATCTACCTTGTAACCCCTTCTACTCAAAAGTAAGGGTTTCCTGATTTTTTCGTGACCATCGAGACAATAAGAAGAAACTTTTCATCCGAAAGTTTTGCATTTAAACCCAGAATGCATATGATAAGTAGGGGTGAGAACACATGAAGTGGAGGGGCAAAATCCATCCAATCCAATCCAAAACATAGTACATATTGGTAGCATTCAGTCTCATGCGGGTTCTTTCTATGACGTCACATGACGTGATGGGTTTCAGAAATTTTTGACTTCACTTTAACCAAGCTCAAAAAGCACCCAGTTTCTTTCAATCTTTAAGGACAGGTTGGTGTCATTTTAGGAAAAGCTGATGGATGCACCTTTCTCTTTGTTCTATCAATATTCAGAAATTCACCTCAGACCACTTGAAGCAGATTGGGAAGAAATTGCTGTTACTGAAAATTTTTTACTGCTGTGGCACTCTGATTAGCAGCAGCCTACTATGGCACGCACTTTACACCAGTTTATGTCGGTGTGCCCAAATGATTTGATGGTGTCCACTTATAAGGCGGTAAAAGTTATATCGTTGTGCTGTCTCGCATTTCGAGTGATAATCTACGTCGTGGTGTCAATATTTATTTGATCTCATTTAATATTTGGCCATAAATACTAGGCCTAATCGAATACAGAGTGACCAAACTATTTGGCAGTGTCAACGTGAATATGGGGTGTTAAAATATTTGGCCGTAAACGCGATTTCGAGTGCCCAAATATTTGGCCGTGTTTATCAGAATACAGACTGCCAAACTATTTGATCTTGCTGCCTACTGTTACTTTCTGTTTGGCCCCGTATCAACGCTAATATAGAGTGCCAAAATATATTGTCGTGTGGACGCGAATATGGTGTCAACGCGAAGACAGTGGTCAAAAATATATGGACTGAAAAAATATTTAGTCCCCTAACGTGTTTTCCGTTCGACCAATCATCGACGCAGACGATATCCCGATAAATTTGACCACACAATGACACATATTGTGTGTTTGTTATCAGCTCAGAAGAGGCATGTAATTGAATGTCTCATCTGCTGGAAAATTCAGCAGCGAAGAGGTAATGTAAAGTCTGCATATTGTGGATGTTATGGGAACTAAAGTTAGTATAATTGTCGTAGGATAGGACTAACTGTTGAATCATTAGTGGGGGTGCAGTGAGGTTGGGTGCAGATGCAGTTTTATGAAAGGGGTATACAAATATAGGGATGAGGACATACACATGCTCATGAAACTGTACACTTTTAGCCCTAACACCACGCCGAGGAGGGTGGATTATTGGATATGAAGATGCAGCTGTTGTTCTCCAGCTAAAAAACTGCCAAAAAAAACTATGAGTTTACAATTGCTATGCACAATTATTTGTCAACCACATCAAGCCTTTCCTCTTGATATTGGACAGTACCCTTTTCACCCCATTCCTAACAGCTGTCCATGACGCTCTTGGCCCATTTACAGTACCCCACAGACACTAAGTGGGGGATTGAGTTCAACCATAGCCGTTAGGGACCGGGGCTTGCATTCCCCCCCCCCCTCCCACTGACGAAAAGCTGACTCGGGCAGACTTTGGTGCCTTAGTCGGGCAGACGGATCACAGGTGTATGAGGCGGGAAGGGCTGCGAGGCAGACTGCCCCCCCCCCCCAAATTTTCGCAAAATCTAAAATTCAGACAGGAATTTGGAAAAAAAAAAACAATCGAGCAGGAATTTGGGAAAAATAACCTTTGGTCCAGCATAACCTTCGGTCCGTATTCCTTTCAATTTTACAGGGCATTACAGGGCATATCATGGGGCCTGTACAGCCCTCCTTTGCCCTTTAACCTGTTATGATATGTTATGTTAACTACATATTATTCGAGCCACTATACATTTTATCGCCGTATTCGCACTAACACGGCCAAATATTTTGTAACACCAATATAATTCGTGCCACCATACATTTTACCGCCGTATTCGCATTAACACGGCCAAATATTTTGTAGCGCCATAAAATGTATTGGCGCTGTCCAATATAAAGCCATACGAAGTATTTTGACGGTCTCATATATTCAAGTTGACACGGCCAAATATTTGGTCACTCTATATTCGCTCGTGTGTGACCAAATATTAAATGAGATCAAATAACTATTGACACTACGACGTAGATTATTACTCGAAATGCGAGACAACACAACTATGTAACGTTTACGGCCTTATAAGTGGACACCATCAAATCATTTGGGCACACCGACATAAACTGGTGTAAAGTGCGTGCCATAGCCTACAGGTGTTTCTAAGACACTGCAGTTTTTGCAGAGGGTTATATTAAATGTGTCAGATGAACTCCACCCTCTATCCTCGATCGATAATCACAATGACTAATAAGCTATTGTGTTCATCAAAATAAAGGTGTGATTTATCTAGTGTAGGTAGCTTTTATTGCACATTTTTCCATTCAGTCTTTCATCTTTTTGATCACCTGTGATGTATTACAACTCTTGTCCTATATTTTGTGTGTTAATCTACTTTTTCTATGCACAATACCCGAGTGACAATTCTTTGTGGTTTTAATGTTTGTCAGATGTATAAAAAGTTAAAAAGTCTTGCAACTCCTCTAATGGTGATAAATTTTAATGACCATACCCTAATATTGTGTAATTCAAATAATTGAAGATTTTTTATTGGAAAGCTAAGAATCTCCTCGCATGTGAGAAATGGTTGCTTGTAGTTGACAGCTAGTCCAGATCAAAATTGCAGTCTTTGCCAACACTTGGTTAATTACCTTTTAACTTACAGTAGCTATTAGCTAATGAATTCATTTAGAAATAATCCACAGCCAAATTTATTTTGATGGGGCCAGCATTGTGAATTCATGACATCACACCTGCTTGCTTTGAGCTCACTTTTTATAAAAAATGTGTTCACTACAATTGCCAATATTTTGAGATTTGAACATGGGAAATGAATGCAACTGTAACCAAAGTGCTAAGGATATGTGTGATTAATCATATCAAAATAGATTTGGCTTTGGACTTTTCTTTCAAATCGGAGAACTGCGGATCTGTGCCAAGTCACATGTGTGTAGGTTTGTTCTTGCAAGTTTCTGTGGATGAACATTTTGGTTTCCTTCTCAGCTTCTCGTTTATGATTTTTTCAAATGAATATTGGAGCTATGTAAATAATGAAAACGTAAGCCACAAATTTATGTCACTTTAATTTGTATTGCTGTCAGTGGAGGAGGGCAGTGGTTCTTATCCTTTCGGCAACAGTATTGCAACTATTGCCAGACAAAGCTTATGGCCTAAGTCTGGTGTTTTAACGCAGGCTCTAAAGTGACTCCTACTTATTCTACCTACTGTTTCCTGTTTTGGACCTCCTATTTATTAGCAATGTAAATTAGGCCCCTGTTTTGCTTGTCTGCAAATTATTTATACTTTTCTAAGTTCTATGGTAGAGAAGATTTTAGGTGCGCAAAATTTGCAGACCAGCTCTGTATGAGGAATTGTTGTCAATTCTGTCAGTATAGACAAAATTATTTAAAGGGAACTTTATGGTTCCATCAGATTTAGTAAGATTACTTGTATCTTATGTTTGGCTAAAAAGGCCTTCTGTTAGTCTCTTTTTCTTAAAAAGTTCAGCCAACTTAAATCGTCTTCTTGGAAAACATGGAATGAGTCACACTTATTATTTTGCACTCTACTATGATGACTAAGTAAATTCTATGTGAGAGTTTCAATGCACGATGTGTTTGTATCAGTCGGGTCAATATTTGAAGAAATGCACAGACTTACATTTGCACATAGTGGAAAACTATTTCTAGGTAAGACCTGCCCAGTAATATCAGTACCATACATTAAAACAGTGTTGTTGGGAATGCTTTTGAGCTTGTACAGTTCCTGCACGTTTGCTTTAATGTTTACAGGGAGTTTTTATGGCTAAAAGTGTTCATAGGTATCAAACCATGCAGTACTAAAAACGTTTAAATATGATATGATGCTGGTCCTCTGAAACAAATAAGTAATAATTTATTACAGTTATTATGGCAAGAACAAATGTGTGCAGTAACTTGACTTTTTGCAAGTTCTTTTTATCAAAATATTGGGTTACAACACCAAATTACTCATGGAACAGAATCAAATATTTAATGTTCCTATCAACATGAAAATTTTTGATCGCACAAGGCTAAATTATCTAATGATTTAGATACCGTTGGTCATAGATTTCATCTTGCAGACCCTTTAATCACTGAAACGAATGTTTTTGACAGGCCCGTAGTCAGCCCATGTGGAGGGGTGGGTCTTTTTTCCAAGATGTGGACCTTTTTCCAAATACGGAGGCGACTGGCACGCGCCGTAAGCATGCAGTTGCTAGGGGTCCGGGGCATGCTTCCCCGGAAAAGTTTGAAATCTGTAGATCCCCTGCAATGTGGAGCATTTTAGAGGACTTTTGAACACAACAGAAGTCCTTTTTCCCCCAGTAATTCCACACAGTACACCACTTTTTGAGAAAAAAAGTCATATATGTAATCTGAAAGGTTTTATTTTCCTTCTTAAAGTGAACAGAAATTCATCCTCAATATGTCAAGATAAAAATTTTTTCATAGCTGACCCTCCAACCACAGGGCTGGAAAAATGGACCTCCTTCAAGTTGGGGTGGGTCGTTCGAACACTCCGACCCCCTGGCTACTGGCCTGTAAATTGAGATAAGATTAGATGGGTTTGTCAGATTATCTGTCACAATGTGTTATAGCCTAAATTGCTAAAATCACATTTTTGAAGCGCAAATGGAATTATTTTACCTAGGGTATGTGGTATAAAGGTCATTCACAATGCATTACTTGTTGTATCTGTTTGACTGTATCAATATTGTCACAATAATATTTTTGAGTACGACTTCATGTTTAGTTGGCAATGTATTCCTAATTAACTCACTTTATAACATACCCACAAGGATTGTTTTAACCTTTCCGTCCAGTTTCTAGTTTTAACTGTTGGCCAGTGACGATTTCTGCCATCTTCTGCTATGCTAAAGATTTTATTAAAAAATTTACACTTAAAACATAGTTGTGAGGCATGAAAGATTATCGTAATCAGTATCATTCTTTACAGTGCGGCAACTCGTGTGCTTAATGAATGGTGTTTTGCTATGTTTTTTATACTAGTTTGTTATCAACTGTTAGATTTTTCGGTGTTTTGTTCAAACTGTTATGGTGGAATGGATCCAAATAAATGATGTATTCTGATACAATCTTCATGCAAAGCTGATTTCTTGTTAAATTAGTACAGCTAATTAGTCAGTCCTGATAAGTCTAATATATTTCAAGTAAGTTGGTACATTAGTCATACTCGGCACCTTCTGGGCTAGTGCTAAACTAGTCAATAATTAGTCGAGAGACTAGTTTAGTTCCCTGAGTAGTTTTGAAGAATAGTTTAGCCAGCTGCTTGACTAGTTTAAGCACAATTGTTAAATAGTCCAGCCAGGAACGACTAACGTGTAAACTAGTCCGTACTTATTGACTATAGACTTTTCTTAGTTACGCCGGGCACTGTATGGAATAGAAATTTGCTAGTCAGTTGTACCAGCTTAGGTTTTGTGTATAGACATAACCCGTCTCCCAACCCCCGATTCTTTTTAATATCCCTAATGCACAGCATCCCATGAGATAACTTCCAATGAAAGAACTGTGACTTGTTGTCTAGAATACAGGCACAGGTGTGTTTCCAAATCACATCCCCTCTTCCTTACTGCAACAACAGTTACCTCCACACTAGAGAGACTTACAAGGAATTCGCATGCACCCTCGTACTTTTGCACGACTGGAAAAAATTGCCTCAAACAGAATGTTATTTCTTAATGCGGGCACTAGCATAGAGAAGGCGCCCAATACACACCTTGGATTTAGGGATGGAGTTAAAGACTAAAAGCCTGGGAATTTGGGCGCAATTGCTTAGGCACAAAGCAACGAGGAAGAAGAAGGTGAACAGGTAAACTGAAAAATTCTAAAATTCCTCAAACTAAGTGTACCTCCAATGCGTATGACCTTTATATACCACACCATTAGACATTCAATGAGGAATATTATCCCCCCCCCCCCCCCCACATAAAGGAGGTGACCATATCATTCACACATTTAACGACAGGGATAGGAACTGAAAAGATCGGTGCCAAAGTAATACATGGGTAAATTGACAGTCTTAATAACAAGGACTTTATCCAACAGGGAAAAGTTCCAGATTTTCCGCATGTTAACAGCAGACCTGACTTTACCTTTTTTCCTGAACCAAGTTGACTCCATAGTGTTACAGAAACCAAAAAGGTGTGTAAAACACACACATCTAAAGAAATAAAGAAAATAAGTCTTTAAGCTGCATGTGGGCCTACAACTCGGCTAATGCAGCCAAATGCACGTAGTTTAGCGGAAACGGTATCTGAAGCCTACCCTAATGGCAATGTGTAAACTTCATGCACACATGATTATCCATGGGAACCCATGTGTTAAGGTAACCTTATTGACCGTAGCTCTAAGTAATGTCCAAGATTTTTTTCATGATGAATTGGTCACGGTGAAAATATATTCATGACGGACAGACAATAATAGCTCATTTATAGACTTTCAGTAGCGTAGCCAGGATTGTGCATGGGGGGGGGGGGGGCACGACATGAGGGAAAAGTCCAAGGACACAGCAGGGGATTTCCCCGACAGGGGGCAGCATGTTAAGGCCCCGACAAAGGCTTTTAGTTAATCTTGGTTGGACGTGACTCGTCAGATTTTGGGACGCGCGCAGCGCACGAGATTTTTGGTTTTCTTTTCCACAAAAACTTAAAAATCTGGAGTTTATTTGAAGAAAAAATTTTAAAAAGTGTGGCTTTTGTAAGGACCATTTCAAAGTTGGGGTGTTTATTAAAGAATCTGTCCTTTATATAGGCAAAATCAAAAACGTTATGTACGCGACAGCTGAATATCTTTGAGGGTTATGCATCCAATCGTACTAGGCCTACGTACTAAGGCTTCAACACGATTCTAGAAGTTTGCCCGAAAAGTTTTTTCCTTTTCTGAACAAAGATTTAAAAATTAAAAGCTTATTTTATTGGAAAATTTTGGAATGGAAGAAAATAAAAATTCTCTTTTTTTTTAATTAAGTGATATGACTCTCAAGAGCAAAATTAAGTAGAATGTCGGGGTGATTAAGAGAGTTGGTTTTGGTTATTTATTGTACGGAGTATCCATCGAAATTGGAAAATTCTGCCATTTTTATCAATGTGAAGCTTATATTGAGGAAAAATTGTAATTTTATGACAGGTTTTGGGTTTTTATGGAAGGATCTAATCTTCTTTTAAGAAAAAAAAGTGGGGGATGACCTGTTGTTTTTGGGGGGTTACTGAATATCATCATGCAGATTAAGGCCCTCGAACCATATTGAAAAATTTTCCCGCAGAAAAAGTTTGGCTTCACATATATTTGAAGTTTTATATTTTAAATATTGCATAGACCTACGGAAGCGTTTCAGTTTGGGAGGGGCAGAATTGTCTTTTTTGTCAGAAAAATGTAATTCTGCCCGAAAGACTATCAAAGTGCAGCGCGCAGAAATTTTTGAAAAATTGAGAAGCCCTCGATAGCAGGAAATGGCACTCACCAGGCTCGTAACTAAAAATTAAGTAGTTATTACCTTGAGCTTTCTTTCGCAATAAACTGGCCTTATCTCTTTGCGGGAAAAGGTATACAACAGAATTGAAAACATACCGGTACTAAGTGTTTTGACTCTTTTAAGAATCTTCGTTGTATTCAATTGCAAGGTCCGCTAAATAGATGAGATTTTCTACGTGACTTCCGCGAACTCCAGACTATAAATGGTTTTTCTTCGGACGTATTTGAAAATATGTCACGTTACAAGGTGCCTTCAAATGAATTTTCAGTCAGACTTGGGGGACATTATACCGTACTGTTTATCTTTATGTCTATAACTGAAACGGCCTGGCCGATTTTCATAACCGTTGCTAGAATTCGGCTGTCGGGACAGGCCAGATGGCAGGCCATTAGGCACCGCATACACATGAACAACCTCTATTCCTTTTTTTTAAGGAAAATTCGGAGTTGTCAGTTTACTTGGAGGAAATGGTCTTCTAGTGAGCAAAATCAAGAAGATCGTCCGGGTGACTGAAGTTTATCAGACCCGCATCTTTTATCAGTTTATGTTGTGCATGTAGATGAAGGCTCCCCGACAAAATTGGATTTTCGCAACACAGGGGGGGGGGGCAGCCTTCCCCGACGGGGGCATGACCTACACTCACCGACTGAAGATGGGTTGAGGGATAGAAGAGCTAGTAAGAAGTGATTAAAACAGTTTCAGATATGCACTAAATTAGCATTACAAAAGAAAAAAAAAGTTCATAAAGAAAAAAAAAAAGTTCATGATCATCGATCCAGTAACTTCAGTCCATAATGTTTATCTTCAGGCCTCCCCGAAGGAAATTGCCGTCCTTCCCCGACGAAGGAAGAGATAAGACAAGGCAAATGGAATGAAGTATAACGGAGCTAAGGAGAAGTGATTGAGAATCGATTCCGATATGTATTAAAATAGAATTTCAAAACAAAAAATATGTTCAAGGTCAACCATCCAGTAACTTCAGTCCTTGAAAGATTTTATTATTATTATTTTTTGTATTAATTTTTTATTATTATTATTTATTATTATTATTAATTAGTAATTATTTTTAGGTCTCCCTGACGAAACCGCCGACCTTCCCCGACGGGGGGGGGGGATGTAGTGTTCCCCTACGGGGGACCATGCCCCCGGGGCGCCCCCGCTGGTGCCACGCCTGGGACACCGAGAAAAAGCCATGCTATATTAGGTGTTTTTGCATTGCAAGGTTGGCTCGTGGGGGTTCTAACCCCCAAAACCACCCCCGTGGCTACGCCACTGTAGATCGTCCTCAAAAAACCTTAGCCACAGCATTCAGGTGCAGGCAGAGGGAGTTTTCATTACAATCCTGCCCAAAGTACCGTGTAATTTTTTGCAACCTAAGTGGAACAGAAACTCGGTGAAGTGATGATAATAGACGTCTATCGGTGGGTTGGAAACTTGATATACCTCACGTGCACAGTACATTACTGAGGTCAGAAATTTACCTTCTTTACCGGGATCCAAAACAGCATGTTATTTAGGGAAGATTCATACATGTTCAGTTGGGTTATTAATAACTCAATTCCACTGGCCTAGACGGTCACAGTTTACAGGGGATGATCAGACGCCGATCCAGGTGGGGAGGGGGAGAGAATACCCAGCTCAAGTCCTCAAATCGCGTCTTAAATCATGTAGATTTCAAATGTTGGGGGCGGAGGACGGTGGCGGAGCTGTCATACCGTTAGGGGGGCCGACTCAAATGGAATACCGGCGCCCTTTTCAGCTTTTCCACCAAATAATAACTGTGCTTTTACCTATGAGCTACTGCATTTTCTTTAGCAATACATTGATCATAATCAGATGCTGCTTTTACATTTTTCATTAATCGTACTATTTTATTGCGGCGGTGACTGTAATGGCGTACACCTATCGCTTACATATATAAACTCTGTCTTGCAAGGAAGGTTCTTTGTCATCATCTAGGAATCATTATAGTCAAAAGATTAACGTTCGCTCCGTTGCAACACTAACTGGGTTAAACATGCGGTTCCAGCATGTTAGTGAACGTAGATGCATGTTAAAGTACTACAGTCTTACATCTTGAGTGTTTTGAGCTTTATCATTGCCGATGACATGCATTCTGCTTTCCCAAACCTGTCAATTTTGTATAAAATACTCCTTACCTGACCAGTTAGCAGTACATTTGCTGAAAGAAGTTTTGGCAGGTTAAAAATGATTAGAAATTACTTTAGATCAAAACTGGGGCAAGATAGGCTTTGTAATCGTGCATTGATAAGCATGGAGAGCGTCAGAGCAGACCAGCTTGATTTAGAAAAAATGATTGACAGATTCGCTGACGCAAAGGACAAAAGAATGAAGATAAAATAACACTTTTTTGCAAGAAGCTTTGGCAATCCTCACAACTAGAAGGGTGTCTGGGTGCTTTGAAATCGAAGGTTAGACATGTAATCTATTGAGTGAAGTAGTATCTAAACAGACTTCAGCTTGGGTGTGCCTATTTGCACATGCCAGCCCCTAAACCTGTTAATCGAAATACAGGAGAGAAGAACCGTCGGCACAATATGATACTATAATGCATCTGTGGAATGTAATAACCCAAACGAAACGGCAACTGAGAAATGCGAATACTCTTAGCATGGGCACCTAAAAAAGTGTTACATGCACAGAGTTAAGTTTGCGATCCTATACAGAGACTGCTATAACCCAGATGCAACACATTGCATAACACCTAAAACTTAGGTGGGTACCCTGAACTGCAGATTTTAAATTTTTCGATTCTTTGTATGCAACTTTGTAAGCTCTTTAGTGTGAGACATTTTGGACCATGTAGGAAGTTGGCTTTAAGGTTGAATGCTCACTTGGTATCTATCTTTCATAAAGAAGCGCCCTGAAAGCCATTTTCGCCCTTCTAACCGAAATCGCTAGCTCCGCCACTAGCGGAGGACCCCGCGATAGCTTCAGGCCTTACTAGTACGCCCGTGCGACTTTGACCGACGGTATGTGTGCCTCTTCCTCTCAAAATTCTAAGATCGGCGCTTGATGATACCTATCTCGATTTTAATGCGATGTAGCCCACACGTGCGTGATACTAATTCGCCGCCACCTTCACTATCAATTAGGCCTTGGCCCACAGGCACAAGGGATACGGGAATTACTTTCCATAGAAAGGGCGAACATCTGTTACAGATATTGAGGGTGGCATTTTTATGAACAGAAGGAGGGTAACTAGGAACCCTGATATGGGGGTCACCATCATTTGCAAGATGTATTGACTTACCTACTAATTATACAAAAAAGTGAATCAGCAACACAAACTGTTCTTCATGCCTTAAATATTAGGGGACATGTGCTACCTCAAAAATTAACGGGGACATGACCCTCCTCTTCTCTGTGATTGCGGCCCAGGTTTTTACAGAATATTCTCAAACGTCAACGCAGTTGCATGGCTTTATCAATTAACGATAATGTGCAGGCTCTGGCATGGTCCTATGTAACTCAGGGGCCGCCGGCATTTATAATGTAACCGAAAGATTTTCCTAACAGCATATAATAGAAAAGGAGTAACTCCAGATAGCTGTCGGTCTTAGTCCGTAAGTAATGGTCATCTAGGATTGTCCTAGTCGTCTACATTATTGGAGCAGTGCCGCATGTAGCTAAACAAGTCGATGCGTGGGTGGTAGTCTCTGTTACACAAGTCACTCTTGTGAGCCGTCGCAGCTGTTTGTGGTACAGGGTTCCAAGTAGCCTAACTATATTGAGAAGACTCCTCTTTTGTGTACAAGACAAACCCTCATAACGTCTTTGAACGTGTTCTCACTTCCCTTTCGTTATTCGTTGATAAGTAAAGAAATTGACTTGATTGCTTCCGTACATTTGTGAAAGAATCGATGTAAATGTCACACAAGACCACCTAAAGCTGCAGAACAATTTCTCATTGTACAGTTTTAAGGAAAGGGAAGCAACATACTTGAAGAATATTTCTTTGACGCGGATGCTCTTACTCCCCTCTTTAACTTTTAACAAGAACAAAGCTTACTCCGTTTTAAGATGACTATTGTCTTCTTCTCATATTTTTATATAATGTGAAATCGATTTGTTCTTTTGTAGTACTTTGTAGATGATTCACCGAATGTTTTATTCCTTTGGTTCGTAGCATTTTTATTAAGTCTGGTATCTAAGGAGGACATGAATAATGCAACCAACTAATCAATATGTATTGAACGTTAACACAGTAAAAAAGACAGTTACAACAGACAATTACAATAGTGTTCGATGTTTATATATTGTTACATGTAGGTCTGGAAGAAAGTACAGTTTTGGTTAAACAGAAGAAACGGAAGAAAGCCTACTTTTGGTTAAACATGTACAAACAAATTAGGTCAATAAAAGAGACAAATTGTTGCCCTTAGCATACAATGTTTCAATGCAATGCAAACGCCATTCAGTAAAGTAACAACACTTCAACATCATATATGCCATTGCCAATTCTACTCTGAGTGGTGAAATCTCATAACTAACTACCAAACTGCCTTACTATCAAACTAACTGTCAAACCAATAAACCATAAAACTAACTAATAAGCTAACTAACTAACCATAAAAGGAATCATAAAAACGCTTAAAAATAGCTCTCGAATAACCCTACATTTTTCAGGGAGCTGCCTACATTTTTTCAGTGTAGATGCCTTTTCATGCCCTAGATACGCTGCAGTGACGACGGTGTCCCGTAATTGCCCGGGACTTCCAGATCAGTCCCAAAGCTTCTTATTCCACAACGCACTCATTAGCGAGCATCCCCGACTTCCCAACGCCCCTGGGGAGGTACAGGAATCACTGTAAGAAATACTGGTGTAACTGGACAGGTGGGCCTCTTTGAAGTATATAATCTGTGTTACCATGCGTGAAAAAGTTATAAAATCAACAATGCGTGGAAGCTTCAGTTCACACCGCCGGGTAATCTTGAATAACTTCATTTCTTTCACCAAACATAGTCACTTTTGTCAAAATACTATGTAATGGATATGTTCTACTAACGGAAATAAGGAGAAACTGTTGGACTAGAAAAAATGCTGGTGAACTGCTTTGAAGTTGAAGTTGAAGTTACTAGCCACTGCTCCCCTTTACTTTTTTCATCAAAACACAAGAATGCCAGTAATACTTTGGAATGTCAAAGTCAGCGATTTTATTATGTAAATTAGCTTCTCAAAAACTAATATGGGTCAAGTAAAACACAGATAAATAACATCTTTGCGGCCAAACTACCACGTTGATAGTTGACAACATTCAATCACTTTTCATAAAAAATATCACTACGCCTTCGATGTTAGCAATTATTTGCGAATCAGTTTATGTACATTAGATTTAGTTTGAAATGAGCAAATGCAGCCTATAATTGTCTGTACATTCCTTACACTTACAGTTAGCACCATTTTGAAACAATCGTCTGTGTTAGGAAGTGGCCAAAAATGTCATCAGGCAAAACTTTATTAACTAAAGGTAACCTGAACAAGCTTGTATAGCAATATTGCACCCAAGGACGGAATGCGGATATGTAGATCTAGCACTTACTCTGAAAATAGAATGAGGCTGTCCCTGTTTATTTAGTGTCCTCAAATGGAGAACTGTCTCCTGGTTTCCCACGACTATTCTATTTTCTTAGTAGAAATGAAGCCTTACCCTGTACATTTTCGAGTTTCCGTTGATCTGTCATACATTGCTGTTTTGAAGAGAACTCCTCAGATTCTTCAGCCCGTCGTTTTGGCATATTTCTAAAGCCTAGTTTTACTACAGCAGTTCGACAAATTTCTACAAAGAATTGGATATTTGAATATTCGTCTCGCTTAACTCAAAGTAGCTCGTTTGTACTGATGTAGCCGTTCAGTGCCACGTCTACTTTCTCATCAAGTTCCCTTCCGCCTTTTATACTACAACGCTAGTGTAAGGTAGTGCATTACCTTGTTAATGTCCCTAATGTGATGTGATCTTTATACAGCGTTTTCGTAATTGCGGGATTTTCCAGCTTTTAAGTTCATTGAATCTCAAAGTTCTTGGAATGTTGAATGTTGGAAGAGGGAGGAATCTGATCGTAGCGTTTATAGATACCGGTACTTATTTTCAATGCATTTTTCAAAGCTTCATATTATGTTGGTTCGTAAAATTCACCAGTTTTATTCAAACCTGAAAAAGTTTTCTTTACCTACTAATGATAAATGTTCAAACCTAGACAAACCCTATCCTACACAGTTACAAATAAATTTTTCAAGAGTGAGTAATTTGTGATCTACTTTGGTTTAAAATATTCATGAACAGACGTTTTTTAAATTGTTCAAAAAACTGTGACAAACCAGGATAAAAATACTCACTATATTAACTTTTCGCGTAATGTGAAACATGATAAATTATGCTTAATAATTGGCTTTGCCATGTGGCAGTGACCTTTAAAACCCTCGTTAAGTTATCCTTATGAATATTCAATATGCCCCTTCAGTTACTCTGTTAAATTCGAGTCTTTAGTCACCCGAATAGTTTCAACATCCAGTGTCTTTAAAATACCTTTGATTTCTCCTTTTAATTGCAAAAGTATTCGACGCGGTTTGTAGTGTACGAGTTCAAACTTTTTGTCAAAGATTCTTACAACACGAATTTATCTTGTCAATAGTCAAGGGCGGATATGGGGAAATTTGTTAGGGGGGGGGGGGAACTCAACTTGAGACCAAGACGTCTCACATTGTATCATGGGATGTCGTGCAAAAATATTTTGGGGGGGGGCATGAGAAGTGGTGACTGACTGCCCGAAAGACTATTTAAGCGGAGCGCCATCATCAGTTGGCGCGGAGCGTACAGAAAATTTTGAAAATGGCGACCTCTCAGAAAGCCGGAAATTGCATTTGCCACAGTTGGGAATCTGACCCCGTGACCTGCCGATTTCATTGAACAATATGACGTCACCAATTTTTGAATTTTGTTCACAAAACGAAGTACTACACTGCCTGATGGATTCATAGAAAAATCGTCCGAAAATGACATAACCCCCAAAATAGAATGGGCCAAGATGAATATTAAGTAATATTACTCATCAATGGTTGTAATTTCTTCTTGAAAAGACGAACCGTAAATGCACAAATTCACAAAATATTTAGGTCATCGCTATATTACAACGAGACATGTCGACAGAAATATGTCCAGAAATCACTTAAGGATAACACTCCATGTACACTATTTGCCAAGAATGTAGGGAATTTTGTCACAAGCTGTAAATCATCCCCAAAATTGAGACCCACAGCTGTAATCACCAGTTCACAAAACGATTGTACCAACTTCCGAGTGAACAACGTTACTGACATCACCATTTTGATTGCAAAAGTATGTGATAGTTACGACGCCTCATAGCAGTTTTTGTATTTCTTTGGCCAAAGCATTCCAAATACTGACATGACTTGCATGAATACCGTATAAAAAAACCCATGTTCAATGTATTTCCAAATTTTTAGAAGTTTGTCGAAGTAAGCACGGAAAAATTAATATTTGTGTAAACCTATCAAGGCAGCTCCAAGGTGTGCAAAGTATCAATGTGCATCATAGAACTATTACAATGCAGATGGTATACAGCGCGGCTTCGTAACTTACAATGACAAGGCATACGTGCAGTGTGAACTCCTGACGAGACGTGACCTCTTAATAGGCTCTCCAATCTGACAGGGAGTGCTCCATCTTCATTTAATCATTAATGAGTAAGAGCCTTCCTGCATTACCAACCCCAAAAAGTGTTGTTACTACATCGTAGAGTTCCCTTGCTGTATACCCAGATATTTTCAATCATTAGGACCAACTCCCCAGGGGTTATCTTAACTCTGTGTTGCCGGAAGGGGCTAGAGAGTTCGATCAATGCTGTTGACAATACATTTTGATACATTTGTCCCTTCCCCCTTGTTGATAGAGCCCCATGCATGAATAAACACTACACCTACCCCTTTCAGCACTTATTTGGCTACTGGTTCAATGGGATGATGTCTATAGTCCCCTGGTTCCCTAACCCTATAAACCACAACCCTACACCAGGGGACTTATGAGACGTATGAGAAGGGGGCAAGTGAAAACCAACTAAAAATACTAAGAGCGAGGACTAATGAGACAAATTTCGCTAAATGGGGAACCTGCAATGAGATGGGTCCAATGAGACAGGGGACTAAATAGTGGGCCCTGGTTCAATAACAGTCTCACTACCCTTAGATTTTCACAAGGTAATCTCCTAGACAACCATACCCAGACATCTCCCACCATGATCAACTCCCCCAGGGACAATATATGGTAACCCATTGCCAGATGATACGGCAGTGACACGGGGATGAAACCGGCATTCTGAAATTGTTTTTAACCCACTCAGATCTGATGCCCTCTAATTTTTTTTTTGACTCATTCAAGAGTGAAATAAGCCATCAACAATATATTTTTTACATTCCATCCAGTCTCCTGCGACAAAAAACTGTCCCAATCTTCCAACCTCCAGCAGGAAATTTGCTGTGTCTGAAGTTTGGGTACAGTATACACGATATGGTATGAACATGACAAATATTTTATCCTTGACCCAGCGTCTAATGGAAAACAATATATGAAGAGCACCTATAGGCTATAAATGGGGCATATGTAGCCAATTCAAGTCTCTATTTTCTCCATTTATGAGAACTACTTCAGTTAAAGGTCATGGCAAGGTTGTGATCCAGCTACCGTCTCTGAATGAGGATCAATGTTTGGACATGAATTATACAGTAAATATTTGGTTAGGAGAATCTGGTTGGAGAACAAAGAAGCCAGACCACGGAGGCTGTGAAATCACCCCTAACCTACCCCCCCCCCTCCTCATCACAAATAGCCTGGTCTCCCTTGTGAAACTCCCTACAATAAAATGTACTTACCTCTGCAGCATGCAAACCTGGTAATCTGTGTACTTCAGGATTTTTGTTGCCATGGCACTCCATCTGGCAGACAGATTGTATTGCTGCTTCAGTAAGTATTTTCATGGTGGTTATCTCAAATCACAAGGTCAAATTAGCATCATTATAGATCAGCCTAGCTTGAGGGCTTCAGAAGGTCCAATGTCAGTCAGCCAGCTAGCTGTACCACTTGGAAGGGGAGGGGGGGGGGGTTAATGTCCCAGAGTCTTGGCAGAAGGACACAATCATCGACGACAGACCCCCAAAATATGCAGGTAAAATAGTTTTAAGTACCTAACTGAGTGGTGGGGGAGGGGTGGACTTATGAACAATTTTCCTTATTGCAAGATTTGATGTAAGATGTGATGGGTCTGCTATATTCTTTTTAAGTTCATACATGGTTTACTACTATAAAGGGTGAGAAATCAGTTAACTTACTATAACTGTTATTTTATTGTCAATTTGGCATAGTTGTGCAAGTGTTTATAGTGGTGTTCAAGGCCATTGACTTGACTTTTTTTTCTTCTTTAAAACTTTAAAACTATACACATCTTGAGATTATTGTCTAGTACTTTTTCACTATTTTTTTCTTAGCAGTACACTCAGATACTTAACCAACAATACACCATGTATAAACACATGCACAATCCAAACATCTATGTATGATTAAGCAAAAAGAACACTCAGAAAAGAAAAACATGTCTTTCAAAAGTTGGCTATAGTTTATTAGAGCATAACTAAAGGAACAAGGCTTTTCAATGGAATGAAGAAAACTGGATGGTACTTTTGGCCAATATGCTTACGTTAAATGCTTGCGTAGAAGTAAATACAACTTTGTAATCAAGGTAAACATAGCAAAAATATATCAAGTGACATGAAAAAAAAATATGCTTATATGAATATGTATAAATTTAGATAATCACATAATAAAAGGAAGGCTACTGTATAAAGGTACAAAATAATAAAAGAACTATGTCAGCATGTGACCCTGTTTTGAAGCAGGATATCCTAAAAGCTACATGCAGTTTAGCACAACCATGGACGGATGAATAAAGCCAATTAAAGGCAGTGTGGAAATGGCCCCAAAATTACAATACAAAGACTTAGAAGCTCAAAATGTTTACCTACCCCAGCGGCCCAGCACCCCCCCACCTCTGTCATCCCACATACGCACACTTTTCACAATGATGACTACATGAGTTCTATGGTATAGGATCCCACAGCATCTTAATCACTCTCAACTGGCCTGCTTTCACTTGAAAGACTAAGCTTCTTCCAAAAGAAAATGAGGTAGATATCGGTAAAACAAAGAAAACGTACACATCATATATAAATATTATTAAAGGATAAAAAGAACCTACTGAATACAAAAACATTTAGAAATTAATGAATGTAGAGATGAGTAAGAAAATTATAAGTCATACTTCAAGGGCAAGATTCATTTAATTTACTTTGTGTTTCCCATGTGAGCCTCTCAAGTTTTTGTGACCTGCTTTTAATATTGCAATTTGAGTAAATTTACTGTTAAGTGTTATAGCTTGGAATATACAAAAGAAGGAGAGAGCTCAGAATATAAACAGTTCTGCAAGAGACTTTCAGAAATTTGCATTTGCATAAACTTTTAACACATTTAGGTTTTGAAAAAAATGCAAATGCAAAACAAGAGGAATGCAACAATTAAATGGCTGACCATAACACACAAAAATGGTATTCAATAGTTGAAAAGCTTACTGAATAAAAAGAAATAGATGTACAAACACCCTGATTTTTCAGAAGGCTCAACTGCTTTGACTTCTAAGCTGAAAATTTCTCAGTTTCTTCACAAACATTAAACTTGAGTTCATATAAAGGAGTCTGATTTTGTAAAAATGAATGAACTTGTGAGAATGCACACGTATTGATATAAACTTGTATTAGGGTAAATGCGTAAAAATATTTGAAAGTACACTGTATGAAGGCAAGAACAATGTGATAGTTGTAAAGCCTGACCTCAAAACATAAAATAGTACATAATCTTTGAACAACTTACAGAATACAAATGACATGGACTCTACCACTGTCTTGTCTAAAAAATTTCTTAGTGAACATATAAACAGGAGTCAAGAACATTAAAGGGCAAGATTTAACTTGGCTATGTCTTCTAGCAATCACTTGTCCTTCATTTTAGAATATTGCAATTTGAGGACATGAAAAAAACCCTCATTTGTACCACACAAAACACCAACTTGAGACAACAACACTTGTGAAATAGACTTCCTTATAAAGACATAATTTTACTCTATGTGTAAATTCTTGAAAGCACATTTTGTACACAGAAAAACATGATACAGGGTTGACATGACTTTGAAACTTATGATTGGTATACAATGATAAGCAGAAAGACATGGACTCCATTACTCTTGACAATGGCATTATTTGTCACTGCAAGTTTATATATATGTGTCTCATACAACAGAATTGCAGTGCATAAAACATCATTCCCTTTTTGAATACAACCAAGTGCCAAAGTTAAGTGTTGAACAGTTCTGATGTACACTTCTAGAAAGACGTTACTGCATAGACTGGAAATCTTAACTGAAAGTAAAACCTGCTGGCTATAACTGAAGAATAAACCAGCATAAAAGAAGTCATAACTAGGTCGAATACATAAAACAAATAAAACAAAAAATCCAAAAAGATTGGAACTACTGTAGCAAGATGTGCAAAAGGAATGCAGCACAATCTTTCACAAAAATTGCTTTAAAAGACAGTAGTTAAATTAGCACTTTCACCTGAAAAATTTGTATAGTATAGAATTGAAGCTAGAGCAAACTGTACGTATATTTTTATACTTGGTCTTGTCACCTCATTATTCACAATATGAATACAGCACAGCCGCAGAAAGTATAAAATGTACCACTGTAGTGCTGTATTCAACACTGGTACTGCAAGCCCATGTCAGCATAAATAACCCCTTTTTATCCTATGGTATGTGTCATTAACCATAAAAAGCTGATTCCAATTCACAAACAACTGCAAACTCTATTCTTTGTCCTACAGTCTTAAGTAGGCTGTTGGACAAGTACTAATGGCAACTAGAAATGCCAGTATGACACTACAGCACGCACAGTATCTCCACATACACAGTTCAGTTGCTCATTATCACACACACTCACTACCTCACACATACCAACCTGAGTGCTCTCCATCCATTAGTGAAAGAAGGAATACCACATGGAATAGAATAGAAGCATGAAATCTGGCAAGGCTTTTTCCCTGAAATGGAAACATAAAATGTTGAATACATGCACATGGAGATCATTAAACAAATGTTGTCACTGTAGCACTACAGTTGCTTTAACAAGCTAAAGCATTTCCTCATCATCAACTTCCTCTGCATCAGCAAAGTCAGCAACATCAATATTACCATATATATCAATATCACTTTCATAATCACTATTATCTGTCTCATCCCCATCATTACTCGAATCAATAAAATTGCCAACTTCTATGTCCACATCGTCATAGTAACCATTACTTTCTTTATCATAGTCATCATTTTCACTACTCGAAGCATCACTGCCGTCCTCCCCATCTGTGCTGTTATCTTGTAAGTTTATGGTTACTTCTCTATTATTCTGACACCCCACACATGAGCAACCAGGCCCACATAAACTTTCCCTTTTTTGCACTTGCATCTTAGATTTACACAACCTGTTTTACATTTACAACCTTCCTTTAAAAAGTTGATGCTTTCATTTATTTTAGCTATGTTTTCTTCAGTGTCCCATTTAACCATTAGCATCCCATCTGAATCAAACTGCCAACCATGATCTTGCATGAATGGCAAATTAACAGATGCCAGAGTAGTCTGTTCCCAGAGAAGTGCTGACCAACAGCTACGAAGCCAATGTAACCTTAAGGCATCTGCAGAAGGCATCCACATTGATTCATCATTGATGCGATGAAAATGTCCATCTCTCACTGCATTAATAAAAGCAATGTGTTGCTCCAAAGGTCAAACCAGTGATGAAAACTGAATTAAATAACTCAACAGAACTATTTTGAGAGAAAGCACCTGCATGTGTATTGAAATAAACACTTCCAATCAGCCTGTAAAATGACAGTAGACCCGACTCTGATCAGCTAAATGAAAATTATGCAGATACCCATCATGCATGCCACCAGTAATAAATTTACAATACTGTAGGAAGGTCTTCCAAAATATCCTTTTGGTTTGCCCTTTAAAATAGGATATATAATCACACCCACTGCATATGAAAATCATCTGAACAAACTTTGAAACATGTTGCAAGTGATCTCCCAATGCCTGAAGTGATAAATCCAAATGAAGGCAACTAACCAGCTCGTTCATGTCAACAAACAAGTCATCATTGGCCTTTGATGATAGTTGTACATTAACACGTTTGTCTGGCAATGTAGTGGGTAATAAGGGTAAACCAATGTGTAAAATATCCCTGTCTGGGCTGTAAATGACAATGTTACAACTGTGAGTTTTGGAGGCATGGTACCATACCCGTGAATCCCCTTCTTCATGGTGAGCCTTAAATTCAGGGAGTTCCTTGATTGCCCTATTTTCAACTGAGAAAGCTTTGTCTATTGTACTACCATCAAAGCCTCCTGCAACAACCAGTTTGTCTGGGCAAACGTCAGATGTTGAAGCTAACTGCAACATTTCATGAGAGAGGTATGTAACAAGTAGCCTTTTCTGGCTCCAGTTACTTAAAAATTTGGCCCAATTGGAAGGAACAGCAGTGGAAGAGAGCAACTCTGAAAGGACCAGACCATCTTGATCGTCACCACCTTTGTCTCTCCTTATTCTCTCTATGTCCTTAGGGGTAGGTCCATGACGACCAGGATGGTCAAAGACTACATGTACTTCAGATGCTCCCCGGAATGTTACAGAATCTGCAATCCACCTCTTATACAGGAAAGAAGCATATTCTGCAAATGTCTTGTGAGAAATTAAAGGGCGGGTATTATTGATAAGAAACATGGCATCCAGAATATAGCATTGTGCACGTTTGTCAGCAATGCTATTAATGAAGGCAGATGGATAAGATTTCTGAAGAATAGAGGCAGAAATCGCCTTATTCCCTTTATAAGGAAGTCCATCTGGAAGGCAAATTGCTCGTGGTAAAACAATGAACTGACTTAGATCAGCCACTGCTTTATTTGTATATCTGGAAAAAGCAATCTGTCTTCGAAGACACGCAATCTGAAGTTTGTGGTCTTTTATTTCTTGCTTATGTTTTTTAGTACCCTTCGATTTAATGGTAAATGTTTGCAGGTTTCTCCTTTTTCGTTTGGGAAATTGAGTTGAACTGCGTAGGAGAAAACATTTGACGTAAGCCATCAAACTTTCTTCTCCTTCCCCATAAAAATTGAGAAGGTCTTCAGAAACAGAGGAAGAAGACATCTTGTCACTGAACAAATGTTTGACCACTGGAGAAGAATGCAGGGAAAATATGTTACTTTCCTGAAGCTTAATGCAATATGCACGGATATTACTTTCTGAGTGATGGAAAGTTGAAGTGTCTGGCAGATGGTGAGTTGAAGACAAATGTTGTTGTTCATGAAGGTTCTTTTGCAGTTTGGCTCTGTACGGAAGGTAATGAACTAGCCTGGATAAACCTTCTGGCTCTGCAGTGTTCATAGCCATTTTAACATCTTTATTTATTACCATTTCATGTGCCTCATCTAAAGCGACACATGAAACAGGTTTACAAGAAATACTAACTGCAAAAGCACCTTCTTGAAGCCTTGACATTACCTCAGGTGGGAATAATCGAAGACTCCCCAAATGCTCTGGGACAATTCTCAAATACATAGGCCGATCCAAAGCATGAAAAATTGGTGCTAAAAGCCGAACAGAAGTGTTACGAGGGGTGAAGTTTCTGCTTCTAATTGAAAAGAACAAGCCAAAGTAATGCAACATATCTCTACAAATAAACTGTTGCCAGAAATTCAACGTTGTATTAGCTTCGCCTGAAACAGACAAAAACGAAGAAAATTCATCGACAAATTTGCTGGCACTACAGATCCTTTCATGTGTCCAAGCGAATGAAAAAGTACTTTGCTTCCTTGATGAAAGAAGACCTTTCAGATCCTGTACAAGTTCCTGAAAAGTGTCATTATTTTTCATGTGCTCCTTAAACTGAAGCAGGCAATGACGATACAAAGCCTCCCACACCTGCAAAAGGAACTGATGGGTCTTTTGAAAACCTGTTGCTTTGCGCACAGCTTTCAGTGTAGCACCTTTATGAAATAATGAAAGCATATCATGGAGCCCTGCATCTAAATACACCTTGAGTAAGGGGGCTTGGCTGTTCTTCAGTAAGTGCCAGTCACCTATAAATGGCAGCATCCACTTGAGCTCATCACCATACATACGCTTTAACTGTAAAAGGATTTGAAAAGTTTTCCCATCACCTGCTACAACAAGGTGATCCATTTTACGTCCAATCTGATGTTTGGTATGGAGAAGATCTAAAACATCGAGTATAGTATGCTGACTATCAGCTGGGGCTTGTAAAACTGAAGTAAAATGAATTTTAGATTGTTCAGGCAATAGGACAACATTAGCAAATGAGTTCTTGATGTCAGGTAAGACTAGGTCAGGGACTTCTTCATGACTCACATTTTTAAGAAGCATATACAAGAAAATCTTGCTGCTGAGATCTCTCAGTACTTTCATACCACAATCATCAATTGAAAAATCAGGCAAAGAAAGTGAACTATATGGGTTTGTGTACCTTCTACCCATTGGCTGTGATTCTGGAAAAAGAGTGCTTGTAGAATGATACTGATCAAGAGCTGTGGTTGGAATGTTATGAGGTTTATTGCTACTAATGGTATACTTTTTGACACAGCTGATACTTGTGATTCTGCCCGAGGTTCATGATAGACTGTTGAGACTGGCGATGGCTCAACTGCCTGGACTGAAGTGCCATGAAACCCCCTGTTGTCTTTTCCAGAAGTTACAGATGCATAAGTAGAATTTCGGTCAATGTTGTCCACCGAAGCAATACAAAAACTGTTGGTCATAAGGTCAGCTTTGCTGGACATTTCCTGCGACGACACTTTTGTTTGATGGGCAAGAAAGTACTTTTAGAGACTGTAAGACCAAACTTTGATAAGATTGAAAAACATAATGAGGATGATCTTGTAAACCTGTCAATCACATCTAATATTACCATGTAAAGGTTAGTGAAACACTGGTCATTAGCAGCAAATAAAAGGGAACAGGCAATAAAATACCGCTTCATTAATTTGCTATGGCTCACAGACTCAGAGCGATGAGTGGGTTGCTGATGATGTTTATCCCACTGAACTCTGCCAGTGAAAATTGTGGAACCATGTTCACCTGCTCCTTGAGTAATAGCAACTATGAAATTCCAAACGACTGGGTCTATTCTCAATATCTCCTCCCCAAACTTAAAAGAATCTAACCTAAATCCATTCTCTCAATCCTTACTGCGAGTTTCTTTAGTGCAAAAAATTATCTTCTTATTCAGTACTTCTGCAGTGTACGCAAGGGTGTTATGCAAATGCGATATTTGCCTATGATGTTCAGGGACTTGGCCACGGTGTGAGGCACACTCATTTTGAGGGGTAGGACAATTGTAAGAAGTGCTTTGAGAAAACAAAAGGACATGAAGTGCATCAATGACATTACAACCAGTTCGTCTAATCATAGTTCCATATCTAGAGCAACCAGAAACTTGGGAGAGTAACACAGTTTTGCCTAGAGCCGCCTTTATTGATGTTGAAAAATACCTTTGGGATTTGAAACCTTGCTGTACGCCACCAATTGTACTGGAATGTGTAGGGAAACTAGATACATTTGCATTATATACGGCTTTGTACTCGCTGTAGACAGAGGACAATAGGATTGGTCTATCAGCTAAAAGCTCATCTCCTAAGTGAACAACAGCAGCAGAAAAAGCATAATCCTCACAACATGCTGAGGTTTCAACTGAGTGACTTCGATACTCATCTATCAATGATGAGAAGAAGGACTTACTGGAATAAACCGAATTTGAATATGTATCCGATTTCATGTATTTCTGCATGCCATATGAGCAACCAGAGCACATTTTGCTGTTTGCATCTATACTTTTGTCTTCCAGTAGAAGAACACTGGTAGCAAACTTGTTGGCAACACTAATATCTTTAACCGGGCGTAAATTTCTTGCAGATGAGCAAAAACAACACTGCTCGTGCAACCTTTGACTTTTGCTGTACAATTGATTGTAGTGTATTTTACAGAGGGTTATATCACCTGAGCCTGTTGCAGGAGGAGAGAAATTAATATTTGGCATATCAAGTACAACATTTGGAAACAATGACCTTTGAGTATTTACTTTCTTCATGTCTTTGTTTTTGCACCCACCAGTTGCACAGTCATCATCACACTTTCTTTTTTGGGGGTGTGTGGTTCTTTTCTCTATTGTTTTGTGTTTAGCTTGACATACATGACAAATGCAATCAGCATCTTCAATACCAAGTGATCTCAAATTCATGGTTAGTTGTACATGTTGGGGGCCTGCTTGAGCCACGTGCCAATATCGGCTTTTGTGGCTTTTACACAATTTACATGGACCACATGATTTCTCAGCATGGAGAACACTACCCGCACTGGTACGAGACATCTCCTTTTCACACAGGATAACAAGCAGTATAACATGAAGTAAAAGTTTAAACAAAAGGTCTGGTGTCCCTGTTTTCATGTTAGTAAACAGCAGAATGCTTCAAGATGTGGCAACAGAAATATAGGTTACACTGCTTGTACAAAGGGAATATCTTGATGAAGTTAGATATCCACAGCCTTACATACAATTAATGTACTGTATAAAGCCTAAATTACCGGGCTGAGAGCAGGTGGCTGAGAGCAAAATAATAACAAATGTAAAACCTTCACCAATTAGACACAGACAAATGGTTTACCTGTGCTGCAATGACATCAAACTGTTGTTATACAAACTAGTAGTACAATAACATGTTAGGCACAAAAGTGTATGAGCCATGGTCATAACCAGACGCCCAAAGGGTAGGTGATGTCAAACATTTTTCAATCAAAAAGAGGGAATTATAGTAGCAATTGGCCTATTCAGTATTTTCACTTTCTAGTAAATAGCCCTTGCTGTGATGTTGCACTGGTACTTAATTTAAACCTGTGAGTCAATAACACAGCCCTTCTGAGTCCAAATCCAATGCCACTACCAACTGAAATGACAAAGGCCTAGCTCAGGCAATGCTTATGCCTATAGTCCAAGCCTGGGGTAGGCCTACGCACAAAATACCAGGGACTACAAATCCTACAGTAGGCATGGCCTATACTCCCTCATTTGGTTAGGCGTCGCGCTACATTTGACACGTTCAAGTCTGACCATATGCCTATGCTAAGCCTACTTCGAGAAAGGCTACCACGTGGACAAGGTGCTTGCTTTATGATGAGGCGTAGACAACGATGTCACTGACTAACAGTAATGGTAACAACAAGTTACAACTTAGACCTAAGACCTATGTTCGAAGGAGTGCCTTTTAACACTGTATCATACTAAATTCATTTAAATCAATTACCAGTCACTGTACTACATTTCTGTACAAGTAAAGTGTAACTTTCATTTGGCTTAGTCCGACTCTGTCTGAGTTAACATACAATGCTGACAGTGTACTGTCAGTGTCACTACTGATTTAGCCTAGTGATTTGCCATCTTGCCTAAGCTAGGCTGCAGCAGTGCCCTGTACATATAATTATAAGTTATAACATAAATCAGGAATTAGATTAGGATTCTAGGAATTTGTTCCTCAGAATCTGACAGTGACACAACAGCAATGCCTAGCCATAGCTGGCCTAACGTTAAGGTACTGGCTACTTGATGCCGTGTTAAACGTTAATGTTAGGCTAGGCTATTTGGAATGATTGCTTCAGCATTCACAAAAATAAAACCTAGGCATATGGCTAAAGAGGTCTTACGTTACACAATAGATAGACAAAAATCGCCATACTGCCAATTTGTAGCAGCGATTACGTCTGGATTAATACTCCGGTCCTGCAAGACCAACAACGTGACACTGAGTGTCAGTTGGTAACGATACACAAAGTTAGGCTACACACTGTTTCAATGTACGCTATGTGTACCATTAACAAATACTGTGTTAGGGAGCGACAAAACTAGAAATGGGACAGGCTCTGCTGAAATTACATTTAAAGATCAATATCATAAGCTCCAAGCTGGAATGTGGGCCCAGATGAAAGATAATTTCTCTTCGTTCAATATGTCAAAAATTGGGGATCAGATAAGCTTGTAGACGCAAAATATGCAATTCAAAAAGACAGAAGTTGATGCTCACCTTCGCAAAAATTCGTCGCTGGAGAAATGAAATGAGTCGGCTCTTTTTAACAGTTTTGGGTCGGGATTTCCCCCCAAAACGATGAATATTGATTTCTGGATCCTTCTTTCATCGATTTCCAATTCGTTGATTTCATTCTGATGCTCATGAATAACCATTTTTGAAGATTACGTAGCTGTATCTATTTTGAGACGTACGCTAAATAGGATCAACTTTGTCGCCCACAATGCCTTGCGGCAACAGCGCCTCGAGTTTAATGATTGCGCAATAACGGTCATTTTCATGGGTTCAGATCCCCAACTGGCCAGGCCATTAAGTAGAATTTAAGCAGTCGTTATTTTGACCTTTTCTTTGCAATAAAATCTTCATTTTAATAAAAAGAAAATGATCAAATTGCAAAATGATCAGAAAATTACCAGATAAAATGTACTGGCTCCTTTACAGAACGATATTACATTTTATCATTTTCTTTGTCGCAAAGTAGAATCTCCATTAAAAAGAATAGACCAGAACCAAATTTTTGTTTAATATGTTAAAGACAAACATATTCTAAGCACTCCGGTGAAGTTTTCATTCATTTCCCATGTTCGATTCTCGAGATATTAGCAATTGAAGTTGACACATTATCTACAAAACGTAAACTTGAAGCAAGCAGGTGCGATGTCATGTATTCATATTGATGGTAAATGTTTTGTTTTTCTTTTTTTTTTATTTTTGATCCTGCTGTTTGACCTTGAATTGATTAGGGATGCTATCTTGCCCCTTAGGCAAATTAAGTTTTTAAACTTTCCATTGCTCGGTATGCACTTATGGTAACAACATAGCACAGAGAAGTCGTATAAATATGGTGTTAGATTTTAAAGAAAAACAACTAAACATTGTCCATCAATGTGAACACATGACATCACGCCTACTTGTTGAAGCTCACTCTTTGTAGAAAATATTGTCAACTTCAACTCTAATATCTCGAGAATTAAACATGGGAAATGAGCAATAATTTCACCAGTAAGCTATGCCTAGAATATGTTCCTCTTCAAAATATCAAACATAAATTTGGTTCTGGACTTTTTTTGTTTTAAGGAGCTGCACACCCTCTGAAAATAAATTGAAAAAAATCATGTCTTTTCGAATCATACAAATTCATATTAAGTGGTCGAATGAGCCTGTAAACCTGAACCGGCCGCACAGAAGCGTTGATAGAGCTACCACACTCACAGAAATTTTTACACAGGTTAAGTAAAATTTTACTTGATCCCGCTATAAAATAGGAACTCCAGAACCTTTATGTAAAATTTACCAAAGTGCTGGTCGGTAAAAGTTTACATGAAACTTATGTAAAGAAACTGTCGAAATATTAAGTAAAACGTGAATGGTAAATTTTACTTTTTTCAGTTCAGTAAACTTTTGCATGAAAACTATGTAAAGAAATTATTGAAATATGAAGTAAAATACCTCAGTGTGCGGTATTTTACATAAATTTCGTCCAGGAACTTTTACATGGATAACAGGTAAAATATTTTGTTCTATAAATTGTCATTGGGCCATTTAATCAAGGCTAGTGGGATCTGTTCTTCACATTTTATAGTTAGCCTATGAAAAGGACTCCCCCCTGGGTTTTGGGAATTAAGGTATTGTAAAAGACAGGTGAATAAACAATAGAAACGGTGCATCTCTTTTTTCAGAACATTTCATTAAAACAGTAGCATTACAAATCAACGCATTAACAATCACAGTACATTCATGTACACCACATCATAGTTTTCATTTAAGTACGAGTAGAGTAGCAAATTCTATGGTAAAATGAACTATATATACTGTATATAAACTTACATTAAGCAGGCTATTTGGCTTCATGGTCCTCAAGGTATGGCGCCTGCATGAGTTGTAAAGATCGGGGGTGCCAGAATGTCAAAATGGACGGAGGCAATCTAGGGGTAAAGGATAATTTTTTTTGTTGGGGGGGGGGACCTAGCCCAAATCGCCTGTTCCTGGGGGTGGGTCCACAGGCGAACCCAACGGAATTTCTGAGATTTTAGCATACCTCTGGAAGAAAAATTAAGTTTACAGAGAGGTTTTTTCGGTTAATCCAACTCATACCTAATCCAACTTGTGGGGCAAGTTGGGAGTGCAAGGGGAAAATCTGGGGGATACCCCCCCCCCCGGTTAGCGCCACCACTGGCTGAAAAATATAAGGCTTAAGGCTGCAGTTTACTTTTGTGTACATAAACCTACAATACCACATTGTGGCACACCTAGAGTTTTACTCTACGGTGTTAAGATTCTTTTGCAAATCTCCCTTGGTTCATACACAAGTACGTGCACTATTAAACCATTATTGCTCTGTTGCAATGTTTCATAACTAGCTGATGAAGACATGCTAAATATGAAATACAGCTAATTTGTAAGACAGAATGTTTAACACAGATGAGATCTTCATGTATGTGACAACAGTTGGGAGAAGGTAATGAAAAATATAGTCAATGCTCTACATTAATGTGACAACTAAGTGATTTGATGTAGCAGTCGGATCTCTACTTATGGCATTCTTTCCCAGTTCTGTAAAAGTATGAATGGAACTACAGGAAACAAAGGTGGAATGGATTCATTCTTGGTCCTTCTTAATGTGAGGCCTCATACAAAAGAATGACATATAGTTTTAATCAGATCAATGGTCTTAATCATAGATTAAGCTTAATAATATAAATGACTTTCTATGTTATGTAATTGCTTGACATCACTTTACCATCTTAACTACAGGTAGCCTTGGTAAGAGAATGAAAGATTTAATCATAACACATTTCCATTGAGGTTTTTTCCTCTGTAATGTTGTGCAATAAAAGTTTTCAGGGGAAATGGCATTTAGGCACTTGGGTAACTACATAAACCTCTGGCAGAGAAAAATTTTAAAGTTACTATACCTATTCTAAAAATATAACAGCTAGCAGCATAGAGACTGAGGGAATTCCTTTCCTTTCTCTAACTTGTCCCTTACTTCCTTCAAAACACATCATGCCAAATAGAATGTTTAGCGGTTATTTTGATTACAACTTTTCTTCAGCATTTAGTACCTCAACTAAGTAGATGTGTATATGGTCTCTCATAATCCAAACACTAAATTATTCAGTGTCTCCCTTGAAAGAAAACACTTCAATGACTGTAAATATGGATCCAGTGTCTAGTTTTTGCCTTCATATTACAAATATGAACGTAAGCCATAACTTTGATTCTATCTGATACTTGCCCAGAATGACCCCAAAATAGAGCAATTTATCTTAAGCAATGCAAGTAATGCCTTAATTTATTGTTATTGTTACATGTTTTCTAATGTGCAAGATACCAATCTCTCATTTTACCTCATTTTGCAAGTTTGTCTGTGGCATAGCACCTCTTAAATTGACAGCTAATACCTACCACAGGGGTTCTTCTTT
This sequence comes from Holothuria scabra, assembly GCA_037179385.1. Taxonomy (NCBI): domain Eukaryota; kingdom Metazoa; phylum Echinodermata; class Holothuroidea; order Aspidochirotida; family Holothuriidae; genus Holothuria; species Holothuria scabra. The sequence goes on from CM074199.1 coordinate 10,470,335, forward strand.
TGTACACACACGTTTGGGGTTTTGTTCCATTTATACTTATCTACAGAATTTGAAAATAGGATCCTTAAATTATGGAGTACAAGTACTACAAGCAATGCTTGCATGTGATATATTTTGTCTAGTATCGTAAAAGAGGAACTCCATACTTCATTATATTGTACACACACAATAATGTTTGATATTTAAAAAACACCACATCAGTACATAACACATCTGAAATTTACCCAGGCTTTCACTACCCACCCGCTTTCATTGATAAAAAACACATAATATGGGGTCATTTAAAGGCCCAGTTGACTCACCCCAAAGAGTACCAATTCTCCTAACCTTCTTACTTAAGCCCCTCCCACAATTGTCTGAAGTTCATCCTCATCCAGGAACAATCTCAGTTTATTGCTTCAGGGTGTGTATAGAAAAACTCAATGTATGTAATAAAACACTCTTAGTACGTTCATGCTGTGTAATATAAGCGTTGGTACTCTGCATTGTTTGAATTAGCTGTCAATCAAAGAGCTGAGCCAATTGAGAATTTTGGTACCCCTGTACCAAGTTGTATTTTGGGGTGAGAGATTTGGCTCTTTAAATTGCCCTGGATTCCCCACTTCAGCAGAAGCAAACTACATGTCAACTTCTGATTGATATCAGTAAAGTTAAATACACAAGATGCTCTTTCAACAAAAACATTAAAAACATTAGTTTTACATGGTCTTCATGAATTTCCAAAAAAAAAAAAGATATGGTTTCTAGTTGAAATTTACAATACCTCGTAATGCCTATACATGCATTGCTGGAACCCCGAATTGCAATTGAATACGTGACTTTGATATTGTACATGAAAGAAAGCTTGAGGTAAATATCCTGCCTCTTAGACCTCCTGCAAGTTATTTGGGTTACTCAGGAAGAGCATGAATTATGTACCTGACCTGTGTTTATCCCCTCATTTTACTATAGAAGCATAATGTGGTATTGGCTTCTTATTGAACTTTATTGTCAAGAAAATTGCGCAAGAAAAAGGTCATTATACCTTATACCTGTACACAATGCCTTCATTTCTTTTTATGAAAATAAATCCGATACATGTTGTGGGTCTATTTCTGACCCTCCACTTCCCACACTATCACCCAGTGAATGGAAGTATATAAGTGCAGGTTATAGGTCGTTCATTTTTTTATCAACCGACTGAATCATCCAGTGTACAAACCGCACCCTTTTTTCTTAAACTTACATTTCTTAAAAAAACAAGGGTAAAATAACTGTGGTTAAGAACTGACATTTATACTGTAGGGTACCATCTCCTAGACAGGTACGTTTCATGACTTCAATATTACATATACCCATTGAATGATATGAATGACATAAATCTCAGGGCTAGAGGCTGTTATTCTTTCAATTAAATCATAAACATAGTTATTCTAATCCTTTTAATACATTGATAAATATTTTTGATTGGCATTTCCAATTTTCTTCCTAAAACCTGGTGGAAAGAAGCCTATCACTGACCAACCCAACTACCCCACCCCAACATGCATAATTTATAAAAAGTGGAGAAAGACAAGCAAGAATTACCAGTATTAAGGTGAATTTACATAAGGAGAACATGCAACGCCTACGCTATATGTTCTTTACAGTTTGATACTGGCAGAAGGTGCACAACTCTTCTATATGGTGATATTTGAAATTTACACGCTTGTACAATTTTTGTAGCAATTCCCATGCTCCTATGTAAGACTTCTGGTACATCAGATTGAACAACTGCATGGCCCTATATAGCAGACACCAACAGCATGAACGTTTTTGGAGAAGGGGAGTGCTTTCAATAATAACAAATACCTGATGGGAGTTCATTTTCCTTCCCCTAGGGTTGTGGCCTATCAGAAATGCTATTCAGGTAGTACTGGAAGTTGGTACTTTCCTGCAAAGGAAAAATATACAGTAAAGATGCTTTTATGTACATTAGAGGTAAATGAACGTGAAATACAGGATAGTATTCTACATTAACGGGCTTTCAACAAGGTTTTCGCACAAAGAACGGCATTTACAAGTGAGAAGTCTCTTTATGCCATGCAAAGGAAAATCAAGTTACGAGTACCTGGTGCAGCAACACCCATAAAGTTGCTTTTGTACATTAAATGTATACAGTTTACTTTTATTACTTAAAGATTTAAATCTATCTTGTATCCTCAAAATTTTAGAGTGACTAGCATCATATTTGTCATGAGAGATAAGAGACGTAAAAAAGTTTAATACCCAAGTTCATCCAAGAATATGTATGAAATAAAATGTACAAATCAACTTCTGTAAGAAACACCATTTCCATAGCTGCACGTGTCAGGATTTTGAAAAATACTTGCTCAATTCCTATCATAATAACAGAACTAATTGTCAGCCAAAATGACAACCAGTTCCATTAAAATACTATCTAAAAAGCCATAGAGAATTATCGGTAGCTGTTAATAAAAACTTGGTACGCTTGTTTGCTGGAGACTTCACAGAACTTCACAAATAAATCATTCTTGCGAGTTCAATAATTTTACACTTGGAGGTGTTCTCACTTTATCCACCCAAACCTATACCTTAATTTCCAAATGAACAACCTGTTAACAATACCTCATGGGGATGTAACTTTAAATCATGCACAAGATGAAAGGAATACAAATCAAAAAAACACACAAAACCGTATGGACAGAGACTGATTATTTACGAAAATTTCCTCTTGCTGTCACTGCAAGATATAGTCACATTAAATGCTTCAATATTCCTTCTAAGAAATCTAAAGTTAGTTTGACTTGAATGTTGCTAATACTTATACCTGAAAGTCCACAAAAGCAGCAGGATGATTTCCTGAAACTTGCTAATATTTCTTGAATTGTCCTCTTTCTCTTCCTTTCCATAAGAAGCCATGCATCATGTCATTTTGGAAATTTACTGCTGTTTCTGTACACTTTGATGGTAGTTCTGCCATGAGTCGTCACACCACTGGAGTTGCAATGCTGGATTTTCAGTTTCTGTAAAAGATAGCAAAATATTTCAAATTGTTTTATCCTCAATGCGTCTGTTTGTGATAAAAACACTGGCCACTGATAATTCCTTCACAACTATCTAACAAATGGATCGATTCATAAGGCAGGCACGACCTTCCACTTGTGCCATGGGGAAGTACAAAGCAATTAAGCTCAATTTTTTATGGGGGGGGGGGGAAATAACCGCATGTACGTCACTCATGCTGGTAAGTTTTTAAATAATTCACAGTTACTTCTTTGGCAAGGTGTGGTTTGTTTTTCCTCACTATCCCATTACCACCTGCCAACTTCAGAGCCCCAGCCATCTTAATCAAATACCTCCACTTTAATCTAAACAAAAAGAAAATATCTTTATAGAAAGGCAAATCTTGTGATCAACTGATAGAATATTTCTGCCATCTTAGCAAAAGTGATGGAGACAACAATATTTCAAACATACCAGGCATAGCTTCAATTTTTCCTTATGATCTACATCAAACACCAACCCTTTGATTCTAAGGAAACTAAAATCAGAGGCAAAATTATATTGTTTCATAAAAATTTTCGTTTATTTTTTTAACATCTCTGTTTCTCCCTTTCCCAAAAATTCGAGTTTACTTTTCCAATTATGTGGACGAGATGATGAGGTGATGTGTGTGATATAGAGTAATCTCAATGGAGCTAAAGGAATGTATAGTGGAGTTGTTCCATAGAATTCATTTCGACAATTTTTGTCACATCTAAGCTGTTATCAGCTTAGTACAATGTAAACACCTTTTCCTTAGTTTCAAGTTGCCAACAATTTAAATTGAGCAATGAAGATCAAGTATGCATGAACAGAAGGGTCTTATTAAGTGAGTGTTTGTTATATTTTTCTCAGTATGCAAACATGTAACACTCACCTATGCATGGTAGCATCTAACAAATTTCAGCCTCAGCCCCATTTTAGGTATAAGTTGTCTGATGTTCCTCTTTACCTCTTCTGAAAAGACTTGTCATCAAACTGTTGTCCTAGTTACAAAAAGATAATATCATACCTCATATTAGGAGGTGAAAGTAACTTCAATGCACTCTCAGGGGTTACATCTAGACTGTGGTCTCACGTACCCTGCTTGAGGTAACGCCATTTTACCAAATAGCTCTGCGTTTGAGTTACATGAGAAAGCGGGTTATCGTGGGGTTGGTGTACGTTTAAATCCACATAGCAGGGTTTATGCAGGTTTTTAACACCTTGTTTGTTTTGATCAAGCAAGGTCATAGGTGTGTAAGGTGCTGATAACAGGTATTTTCTAACATTTGACAGTAATTAGTATGTGAAATGTTTGACCTCATTACTATGGTAGCACTAACCAATCAACGAGGTTCTGCAGGTGAGACCAAGCCTCCCCCACAACAGCCTCCCTCACAATCATTTGAAAAACATGACGGTTATGTCTCATCATAATTCCTTTTTGTTTAATGGTTTTGTGTTTGCAAGACTTTAATTTCTTTTAAATGGTATGTAGAGCCTATAGTAAGTTGCAAGGTGTATTTTGTTGAAGGATTTTCTTGGGAAATGTATTTTACCTTTACTTGAATTGTAGGCCTACTACATATAGGCACTATTAGAAATGCTTAGAACTCCAAATTAAAACAAATATGCATGGTTTAATTCTGAGTCAGTTAGTTGGTTAGCCCAGTTTCCAACCAATTGGTTCAACTGGTTTAATTCTGAAAGGCAAATCTTCACTTGGTAAATGGGACACCATAGTGTCAAATCATAGTGTCCCACTTGTTTATTTTTCAAGTAGGCCTTCATACTCCAATCCTTATTCCTCAGAATGTAGGCCTATGTAGGCCTACGGTGAGCTTAGTTTCTAGAAACTCTGTGTTTGGTGTCTGCTTGAATCCACCCAAAATTCTTAAAATATAATTTTCTATATTGACACTTTTTTGTAATAAATTACATAATTTTGCATGTTTCTAGTACACATAGATAATCTGAATTATTAAATTTGTATTCTGGAAAAAGGGATAAGACTCACTATTGCAAGTAGCCACCTTGTTTACAAAACCACCCATACTTAACTTATACATTGCTAAAATGTAACCCAGGAAAACGGTGATATTTCTTTTGTTTCTTTATTTTTCATTTTCTACAATATTGTACAGCAGGCATGATTTTTGTAGGGAACCTGAAAAAACAAATATTTATTTTTTTATACTTATAGGAAACATTCAGCTTCAAAGATCAAAAAGAAAAAAAAATGCAAGGAAAAAATGACTGTAAAACAATACCCCTCTGTGATACGGCACCCTAATCAGACTGACAAGATGATGTTTCAGCTAAAGATAGACGGAAAAAAAGCTGGGCAGCTACCTTTATGACAGCTACTACTGACTTCTTTCTCACTGACAAAAAATTTTGAATGCAAAATCTCGATTTACTGTGCTACCATGAACTCACATTTTCATTAAATTTCATAAAGTTTGATTTCAATAGAACGATTTCAATGCAGATCAAACTTAAAGGCCCAGTTCTCTCACCCCAAACAGTACCAATTCTCCTAACCTTCTTACTGGTGCCCCTCCCACAATTGTCTGAAATTCATCCTCACCCAGATTCAATCTCAGTTTATTGCTTCAAGGTGATATAAAGAAAAACTCATATAATCAAAACACTCTCAGTACTGTTCATGCTACAGTATGTTATATAAGCTTTGGTACTTTGCATTGTTTGAATTAGCTGTCAATCGAAGAGCTGAGCCAATTGAGAATTTCGGTACCCCCGTACCAAAATTGTAGTTTGGGGTGAGAGGTTTGGCCCTTTAAGATTGATGTAGGGCCAGCCTGCATGAAACAGTGCCAGGTCAAACAGAATGGTATTGCTATGTTTTGTACGGTTGTGATCTTTTGGAAAACAGCAAAAAATTTAAAATGAAATCTCCTTTCCCTTCATAATGGTATGACTAGCCTAGGTCTATGGAACTTTGTTTACATCATTACGCTATGCTACATTAAATATTACGTAACTGTAGAAGGTAATTAGGCCTAACAGTTAGGCCTAGCATAGTTCCATATTATTTAAATATTCCATTTATTTAAATATTGCAGAAAGGGTCAAAAATGAAAAAATACCTTCCAAACTTGTATCAGCTCATCGAGTCCCCAGTTTTTCAGCATTTCTTTCCAATCCAGTGAAACCATTTTGAAGGTGAGTCGATATTTTTCGGCAAGTTACTTCGCAGGAAACACCAAGTTTGGTCGTCGCCTTTGGTCGCCACCGCTTGCAGTGTTTGTACAGTTCTTATGTAAAAATTAGTTCATTCTTTGGTAAATGTTTAATGCTTTGTTACACGTTACATACTTTTGGTAAAAATTACATGGATCATCTGTAAAATATTTTTTACATAAAAGTTAAGAACGAACAGTTTTTACTATCCACTTTGGTAAACTGAATTTCAGTCGTGTGATACATATTTACTTAAACTGTGTAATATTTTTACTTATTTTTACTTATTTTAATTTACTTAATTTTTTTTTACTTACCATTCTGTGAGTGCAGCACCAATGACCGATAACAGGACTGATTCAGTACTGCTATTGATGCTGGTTCCTTCTTTTAAATTAAATTGCCCAAGTACTTTTTACACTCTGTTCTCTAGATTTGACTAGGCCTATGTCTACTTTTTGCACTAATAAGGAGCATACCTCAATTAAGACTTGGTCTAGGACTGCTCCGGCACAGGTAGATAGAGGAATCTGGCACAGTTAAACTATGATGTGATAAAACCGGCCATGACTGGAGTCCGTCGGCTCTAATCTTTCTAATTCTTTGTTTAAAAATATCATGCATCGATGATTTTCAGTTCACTAAAACAACTCTTGATTCGTTCGATTTCACTGAATATGAGGGTTTCGAAGTGTATGTAGACAATGCAATTAAGACGGTATTAGGCAGAAGGACCCAACTAATTGCCAACTTTCCTAGCTGCTTGGATTTGTCTATAGGAGGCCATGAGACTGTGGGATCCTTAGGGGCACCACACGGGTCAGGATTATGTTTCACAATACATTTTACACCCAATATTGTTATAGAGTCCGTCTGGACCAACCCATTTGACCTATATGGGGCCATGTGGGCAACTGCTAGGCCTATCTGGGTAAAACACGCAGTGACCCAATAGTTTACCATACGTGAGGGCACACACATAATTCCCACAGCCAGTCTTCTGGTGTTTTTCCATACGAATCACAAGCCCAATAAATGCCCATATTTTAAGTACCCAGGTTTGTCTCATGTGATTAGACCTACCCATATGGGACAGCCAATAATTTATTGATGAAATTTACAGGCATTTTAGTCTAGCACATATTCAGATGATCCACGGTTAGGCCCATAATGTGTAATGTGTGGAACCATAGGTGTGTTTCCTACGTGGGTTTAGAGTTCCTCATTAACCAGAAAGCCCAAAGGCTTTGAGATTCCTAACCACAAGGAAATTAGGGAAAATTTGCCTTTTGACCTCTGGTGACCCCAAATGATGATCTTGGAATTTCTTGGTATATTTTACTTATTGTATTGATGGCTGCTGAAACAGATAACGTATGAAATTTTTCCAACTTTCCTTCTTGAAAGTATGTTGTTGACAAATATTCTAATTCCTGGTGACCTTACATGACGTTTGACCTCTAGTTAGCAGCATGATCTCTGATTTTCACCAACAAGTTTATCTTCTCATTGTCTTTATCGAGGTTCTCGCAGTATTAATGACCTCAAATGACCTTTGGCCTCCCGGAAAAGACCTTTTTTGCCCTCAACATGAAAGATCGACGTATGAAATTTTGAAAGTGCCCACCATAGCTCTCTTGAGATGGGATGTTGTGTTATAAGGCCACTTCAAAGGTTTCCAGACATTTAACTCTTGCGAACTTCAAATTGCCTTTGACCTCAAATAAAAACTATAGGGTTCTTCCCTTTAACATGGCAAATGTATTTATCAAATATGAAAAGTGTCAGTCACTGCTGTCTTGAAACAGATATTTCCTAATCATTTTCGACGTTTTCGCAGTTTTAGCGCCGGTGCCCTCAATTTACTATTGGCCTACACCAGAAATGATAATGTTCCTTCTCGTAACATGACAAATATATATACCAAATATAAAAATATATTGCAAATATGAAGATTGCTTAAGACTCTGGTGACTGTAACATCATTCCAAGCTGCTGTCACTTCTTGGCTTTATCTCTTTCGTTTGTTATTAATTGAATTCTTTCCTTCTAAATGATAGTGTCTCAAAAATTAATTGAGGTATCTATTCCAGGTTCATATCTTGTGATACTGTGTTATCAAGATTTTCAAACCTTGACCCCTGGTGACCCCGGATGACCTTTGACCTCTACTAAAAACAACAGGAACCATTTCCTGACCATAACGCATCCACATACCAAATATGAAATCTAACTTGGAAAAATATTCATTAAAATGTGACTCCAATATCGTTCGTTTTGACGGATGGAAATATAGGATATTTAAAGAAGTTTCTCATATGATTTGTTCATTATGTAAAAATGAAAATGTAATTATTTTTACCATCCTTTGCATACAATGCTTACAGGAACCAGCTGGCTGTTCTCATTGACTCTTGCAGATGCGTTGTTATGCTCACACAGCCTAACTTAATAGTACGGCAACTATGCAGTATGTACATGCACATAAAGCATATACTGGGGGACTATTTACTAACGTTACAAGCCCGACGTTATGTTTCAGGTAATAAATTTTCGTCTGTACTTTCCGTACAATAGTTTGATCTCTGTTTGGTTAAAAAGCTTGATTCTGATACACGTCTATAAGTCGTTTCCTTACGTTCCAATATTTTTGCTCCGGTGTCCTCTAAAAATTTTCTGAATGGTCTTCGTAGAAGCTAACTTAATGGGGCAAAATTTCTTTAGCTAGCTTCACTTTTCCTGGAACGTGTGGGGATTCGGAATGGAGACAATCTTTTCCCTTGCCGTTGTCCCAATATTTTTGCTTTAATGTCCTCTACAAAATTTACTTTTAAATTATCCCTAGCTACAGTTTTTTCTGGGTGCTTGTGAGGATTCGGAATGCAGAAAATATCTCTCCTTGCACTGTGATTATTGCAGCCTGGAAATTCCAGGATTCCAAACAAATCAATCAGTAACGTTACTATTCTAACTTACGTTTGCTACTGTTTTATGTACAGTACACCATAATGTTACCGCCAGTATTACAGTAGTACTTTGGTACTTTAGTGTTACGTGCTCTGTAACGGCTGATGGATGGGAACCGCTGGAGATTTTAGGACTAAGTCGAAATACCGTCAAACTTTAGAGGGCGGAGCAGAGACTGAGCACAACATGGTCGAAAGGTTCCGGCCAAACTCTGTTATAGTTAAGTGTTTTTAAGTGTGCTCAAGTATCTATTTTTTCATGTTTTGGTCCAATGTTGCTTATATTATTACCGATTGAGTATGAAACTTGAACTGTTACTTAAAAATGAGCTGAGGACGACTGCTCTTCAAGTTGTCCTTTAAAAGCCGTTAACTGGAATTTGTCTGTCTTTTTCACATGAGACACAATTGTGAAAAGCCAGTGTGATATGACTTGAAGGCATTCAACTCTCACCCCAAACTGCTTTTGTCGTAATTCATACAAATTCGCAACTGGAACGGTTACAGCCCACGAGACCGAAGGTCCACGAGATTGAAGGATCCCCATTGGTCCAGCTCTTTAATTGACAGCGAGATCAAAAAATGCAGTAGGCAAGCAGCTCATTTTATACACCGCATCTACTGTACAGTACTGAGTCGCTTGATTACTCATTGTGGTCTTCTACGCTTATCCCGAACCAATTAACCCTTTACCGTTGTTTGGGTCCTTTTGGACCCAGACGGAGGGCGCGGCTGTCACCCATCTTTCCTGTTTCACGCGGAGCTCGAAACTGCGAGTAGCTACCCGAAAGTTCGGCCACAACAACGAGAGAGACTATAGTTTAAGGTCACGGGGTCAATAGCCTACGGAAGCTGATGCGGGGCGTGCTACTTCCGCTTTCCGCCCACTCCCGAGGCGCACAAATATGCCCCGATTGGAGCACAACGGTAAAGGGTTAATCTAAAGTATCTGCACAACGGGGCTGTGCACACACTCAGAGACAGCGGCATCAGCTTTGCAGTAAACACACTCCACATGCTTATTTTAACCTTATACAGTTGCTTGGGTCCTTTTGGACCCAGACGGAGGGCCCGGCTGTCACCCATATTTACTGTTTCACGCGGAGCTCAAAACTGCAAGTTGCTACCCGAAAGTTCCGCCACAACAACAAGAGAGACTATAGTTTAAGGTCACGGGGTCAATAGCCTACGGAAGCTGATGCGGGGCGTGCTACGTCCGCTTTTCTGCCCAATCCCAAGGTGCGCAAATGTGCGCCGATTGGAGCACAACGGTAAAGGATTAACCTAAAGTATCTGCACCGCGGGGCTTTGCACACACTCAGAGACAGCGGCATCAGCTTTGCAGTAAACACACTCCATGGGCTTATTTTAATCTAAAGCATATGCACCACGGGCTGTATACACACGCAGGGACATCGGCATCAGCTTTGCAGTAAACACACTCCAAAGGCTTATTTTAACCCTTTACCGTAGTTTGGGTACTTTTGGACCCAGACGGAGAGCTCGGCTGTCACCGATCTTTACTGTTTCACGCGGAGCTCGAAACTGCGAGTAGCTACCCGAAACTTCGGCCCCAACAACGAGAGAGATAATAGTTTAAAGGTTAAGGGGCAATAACCTATGGGAGCTGATGCACGGCGTGCTACGTCCGCTTTTCTGCCCTCTCCCGAGGCGCGCAAATATGCCCCGATTGGAGCACAACGGTAAAGGGTTAACTGTTATTGTGTCTGGATGAGGAAGACTTTTCGACAGTTGTGGAAGGGTTTATGTCATTAGGTCTGGAGAACTGGAATCTCTTGGGGTGGTAGGATGGGCCTTTAAATATGCCTGCTAGGTACCATGCACCGACTTCTCTTCGTTTGGCGTCTCTCTACATTGTCATCGAAATATTGCGCACGTGTATTCGTAACACACCAACTACGCATGATTAGGAACGTCCAGTATGCCAAATTGAAACCTGCTGACATCACGTGCATGGCCTCTATAGCATTGTCATGACATGGACTGCACCTGTTTAATTCAAAACTGTACTTTACTTGCGCTCACAAGCTTTCAAGGCCCAATTCTCTCATCCCAAACAGTACCAATTTCATAACCTTCTTAAGCTCTCCCACAATTGTCTAAAATTCACCCTCATTCAGGCACAAACTCAGTTTGTACTGCTTAAGTATAGAAAAGCTCAATGGGTATAATAAAAACACTGTCAGTATAGTTCAGGCTCTGTAATATAAGCTCTGCATTGTTTGAATTAGCAGTCAATCAAAAAGCTGAGCCAACTGAGAGTTTCTGTTACCCTATACAAGAAGGGAAGTTTGGGGTAAGAGGATTGGCCCTTCAAATCATTGAGTCAAATAGGTTTATTTGCGACTTACACCGTGACGTATCCCCCGTAGGATATATGTAGACTAGTATAAAATAAGTTTCAAGTCAAAGGAATTTTACAAGGGCAAGGTTATGGTGTTGAATGTTTGTAGTGATGGAGTCAGATGTTTTTTTTTTTTTTTTTTTTCGTAGGCACAGAGGGAAGTACTTTGCTTTACAAATATATACAACTCTCCATGCATGAATAACCCGCTTCTAAAACGAACATCTGACCTGAACATAACGTAGTTCTGTTTACGTCAGCCGTAGAGCAGTGTTGGGCATGGCCAGAATAAAACATTTTTGTATACTCTTCAGACCAGATTACGCGTAGCTAGTCTATCACGCCCACGGTAGTAAATAAGTTATGACCTATCCGAAACATTACAAAGTTCGGTAAATGGATGCCAAACATCTACGTGAGATCACTGTGGGATATTCCTGAGATTTTACGAAGATTTCTTGGTTTGTCGACACATTTTCTAAAGTGACCTGTTAACCTTCCTCACAAGTACATAACCACTTGAATTTTATTTGGAGAATGTACAAATACTGAGTGGAAAATCCCTCAAATGTACACTACTTACATTATTATGTTATATTATTTTGTTGCTATGAGATGGTGTGCCTTTGTTGAGACCAAATGTTCTTTTACTTGCAAAAGGTTGTTGTTCAAAAATGTGACAAGTACATAAAGAACGTTGGAAGGCAGCTTTATACGGCTTTAGGAAGAATCCCTTTAAATTACAACTTCACGTACACTGTGAAACATTTCCTGTACTAAAACAGTAAACTACTGGCAGCTGAGCGGCCAGTAGCTTACTGTAAATTTTACAGTATCATACAGTGTACTGTAAAATTAATTTTACAAAAGAATACTGGAATTTGTTCAGTGGAACATTGTGCGAAGGAATTTCGTAAACGACTAACACTAGATAATTCAATATTTCACCTACAAGGAACTGAATATTCATGAACATTAAATATTCTTCGCTCCGAAATGTGAACGTGTGCCTATAAGATATGTGTACAGGTGAAATATGAACGCGTTTTACATACAGTAAGGTACTGTAACATGATTGAAGCAATCAACACGTTTACAGTAAGTCCTTGTACAAAAACGACTACAGTATCTTACTGTAAGCGAATGTCGTAAATTACGGTAAAAACTATAGCAATTTTTTACTCTGTGGCTATCCAGTCAAAGATTTAGATCAAATTTGTCGATTACTTTGAAATGTTATCGCACATAGGTAGGCAGTAGATTGCTTTTGGGCTCACTTTGAGTCTTTAGGGAATCTAAGTCGGAACAACTTGATTTCTACCCTTCATGACTGACTGAGTGTAGGATTAAGTGGTTAGAGCATTCTGCTCGCAGCCGGAAGTCTGGAATTTGAATCCTGGCCGAATCGTACCGAAGACTTTAAAAGTAGAACCTACTGCCATTGTGTTTGATGATCATCATAAGCAATGGAATGGGGGAACCCGCCACTGAGCCAAAACAGGAAAAAGGCCGGGCTCCGTCTAACTCAACCAAAAACGGTTAGAAACTAAGCCATATAAAACAACTGAACTTCATTGCTTCTTGGTTTTCAATACCACAAATTTTATCCACTCAGCCATAGCACCACTGACAGCCGAACTCGAGGGTGAGATCAGATCAGTATCATATTTCTCCTCGTGATCAAATGTTTTGTTTTCACACTTGATCCCCCTTAGGGAGTGGGCTTGATCAGTCCTGATCAGGTGATCGACCAACATGACGTGACGCTATGAACCGTCGAGTATTGTGGTTGTTGTTATCATGAGAGCACAGGTGGTCCCATACATTCACTGCAACCACACACTTCAATCACTCGAGCGAATCAGCTGTAGTTTTTTCAGCAGTGTTTTCAACACACGGCATTACTCGTTACTGAAACCAGAAATCCAAAAGGCTTAGTGATTCCTCGCCGCTGAAATATCTTTTTTCTTTCAAATTGACAGTGTTTGATAGATTTGTCTTTACAATTTAGGCACAGAATTACAAAGGTTCATTTAACACAGATGAAACTACACTTATATCATGCTAATAACCTACAGATCCCAACAAGCACTGACCTCGAGTGACCCTAGACGACCTTTGACCTCAACTAAAATCAAAGGGGTTCTTGCATGATTCTCTCACGACCTCTGAATAACTGACGTGAACTCTGGTCTGTATTAAAAAACAAGAAGGTTTTTTTTTTTTTGGTGATAACCAGCCATTTGGGAGGTTTTTGTAGTTAAACCTTGGTGACCTCAAATGTCCTTTGACCTGCACCAAAAACAATAAGGTTCTCCCTCTCAACATTGCAAATCTATATCCCAAATATAATAAGTGTCGGTCACTCCTATCTTGAGATATAGTGTTTACAAGCTACATTTGACGTTTACGCAATTTTACCACCAGTGAACTTGAATGACCTTTGACTTCTACCAAAAACAATAGGGTTCCTTCTCTTACCATCGCAAATCTGTATACCAAATAAGAAAAGTGTCGGTCATTCCTACCTTGAGATATCGCCATTACAAGCTTTTCAGACTTTGACCTCTAGTGACCTGAAATGACCTTTTACCTCCACCAAAAACAATAGGGTACTTGCTCTTAACATGACAAATCTATATACCAAATATGAAAAGTGTTGGTCACTCTTAACTTGAGATATCGCGATCACAAGCACTTTAGGACGTTTTCGCAGATTTACCGCTGGTGACCTAATATGACCTATGACGTCCACCAAAAACAATAGGGATCTTCTCCCTAACATGGCAAATCTGTATACCAAATAAGAAAAGTGTCGGTCATTCCTAACTTGAGATATCGCGATTACAAACCTTTCAGACTTTCACCTCTGGTGACCTCAAATGACCTTTGACCTCCACCAAAAACAGAAAGGTTCTTTCTCTCAACATGACAAATCTATATACCTAATATGAAAAGTGTTGGTCATTCCTATCTTGAGATATCGCGATCCAGGCACTTTAGGAGGTTTGCGCAGATTTACCGCTGGTGACCTAATATGACCTCTGACGTCCACCGATTACGAGCAAAGTGTCACAAACACACATACATACACACATATACACACACACACGACATCACCATCGCATAGATTCCCCTTGCCTGCCTTCGGCAAGGAATCAAACAATTTTTTCAAACGTTGCCTAGAAAATAACCTACTTTTAGTGTATTTTGGAGCTAAATAACGAAGATCTTTTTACATTTTTATTTCTGGTGGTGACACTGGTTCGTTTTCTTAAGATTCTTCTGAATCCACATCAAATGGCCTGGAAGTCCTTTATTTCCCCTGCATAATTTATTTTCGTTTTTCACGAAGTAAACAACACGATTGGCTGGAAATATCTTAAACTACATCGATCACACTTTTTAAAATAACAGCTTTCTTTAGATGAGTCAAGGAAAATTGTACCCTGAAAGAATGATCTGCAATTGGAGAAAGGTTAGGCTCAGGAGGACGATCGCCCTTCCTGTATTATTCTGCAATGAGAGATAGTTACAAATCTAAAACTCGGCAATCTGGTGAAAATTGACGCAGTTGACGAGACCATTATCTTTCCACAACGGCATTTTTCCTTAATTTTGCAGTTTGGCAAGTTGGAAATAAATGTGTAACAATTTGCGGAATATTATTCCATTGAGGAGATTCAGCATCTCGTTAAAATATCAATCTTCCGCATTTTTTATGATACCATGTCGTCAACGTTCTAAATTTGAAGATTTTTTTTCCATTTTGTCATGCCAGCAAGTTTTCAATGCAACCTTCTACGCTTCCGCACTATGCGCAAACTTCAACGTTCAACAGCTCAACATTCTTTGAGAAGTGGAGTTTACAAGACCTGCAGTTGTAGACATTTTGTGGCCCGATTGACCTTGTACATCCGTGAAAATTCAGCCATTTTGCCGTTCCTGTGATATCATAACACTATGAAAGTACTTTTTCAGTGCATTGTAATGGCACATACAGACAAAAACAACTCGGGCAATAAACCCGTAGCACTATGAAAGTGAAACTTTGCATATCAGTAAGAGCCATATCCGCTAAAAAAAAGTATACGAACATGCGGCATGATAATACATGTGTTGAGTGCTTTTGCTTTGAGCAACAATTGGCAAGCCGTGCCCTTTGTTGGCCGAATATCACCACCGTTTCAATGCGACAATCACGTGGGTGGCCAGCTACTTCTCAGATAGCTACACTACCAATCGTACTGTACAATTCTTGCCTATCAAAAGGGGCGGGGTTTGAAATGTAAGCAAACGTACTCTAGACAAACACTCGCATGGATGCAATCATATTAGTATAAGGAATCGTTTCACATCGAATGCCTTTGATCATTCATCCAGTGAAACCTGCTGATGTGAATAATCTGTATAGAGTGCTTTTACGTTACCCCACAATTGGTAAGCCACGCCCACTGCCGGGCAGAAATCAATGTTTCAATGCAGCAGTCACACGTGGGTCGTCAGCTGCTCCTCAGATAGCTACACTTACTAGCGTACTACACCAATTTTCCCCTGTCAAAAGGCGTGGACATTCTATAGAGGATTTTCTTATGACGTCATAATGCTCCCTGACAGCTATGTTGGAGTACATGTGACTACGCAGACGACCACCCTCTACACGCCTGCTCGATGAATGTTTGCACAACGCGAAGAGCTCAGTGCTCACTGTGCAGTGCGTTCACCACAAAACCACGTGAATATGGTATGATTTTCCTACAGCGTAGCCGATCCGTGACTTAATTGCAAAGCCTCTACAGTAAGCGACTTGGATGTGGTATCACAAGAGAAGATATCGTAATGTTGTGCACACTTTGCTGATCTTAAAGGAATTTTTATAACTTACTCGAACAAAACCAAAGGCTCTCTAACCAAAGTCCACTTTGAACTTTGGCAGGTTGTGCAAGGCTGTGAAGACTGTTAAAATGTGCAGTAAAAATATTATCTACCAGGAATACACGAATGCTTTTTTCCATTCTTTTGAAACAATCTCCTCTGTCTGATTACATGTTTTAGCCTCACGGAGGAAAAGAAATGCACAACAAACAAACTTGATATAGCCACGTTTTATATTGAAAGATTGACAGCACCAGATAAAGCAATAAACCCAAAATGTTACGTAACATTTGGGGTTAGCTAAAGCCAGGCAAGTATGCACTAATTGCTTTCCACCTAGTGTGGACACAGATACCAGTAACACCCCACGCTGCTTTTGATATTGGCCTTATGGGGTGTCTTTGTTGCATTCTTCAGAGCAATACCACGACCTGCAAATTTCGTAACAAACTGGAAGCGATTAGAAACGAAGGAAAATCAAAGCAATGGTTAAATTTATGCATGAACAGTTCAACACGTAAACACAACATAGTGAGAGTACATGTTTATTAAATCTCTAAAATGATACTTAAAGATTGTCAGTTTATTATGTTGACGTGCAAGTGGTTAAGAAATTAGTCTTAACAAGGCCAAAACAAAGCAGAAGGTAAGAAGAATTTTTAGGTTTGTTCCTGTTCGTCCCTAGCAAGAGTAAATTGAGTGTTCCTGACATGGCTGCCTCTTGAGTCATACCGTTATTTGTTTTATCCAGTCTAGAATGGAGTCATACATGACAGGCCAATGATGTAAATGGTCTGAGGCCGTTAGGTTTGTCAAGTATTTTCCTTCAGTGGACGTTTAGCCTCTTTTGGAAGCAGTTTTAAGTTTGGTTATGCCGAACGGCCCTTTTCCAGAGGGTCAGGAGAACCTTAGATAAAGTATCTGTTATTAAAGCTACAGCCAAATCAGCTTAATTTCTAAGATGGAGTTGTAAACCCCCAGTCCTCAGTTTAAGAATCTAAAGGTAAATCTGAACATTTAAGGGGAGTCAACTCTTACCCCACAGAATTCTCAATTGGCTAATAATCGAGCTAATCCCTAACTGTAACAAAGAGTACAGTAGAGACAATGCAAAAGTAACAACCAATCAAGGAATTAGTTAGTGAGATGGAGTTTCATGGCCCAGTTTTCAACCAATAAGTTCAAGTCGAGTCGGCCACTGCCTTTTTTCCACTGGTTGCTCGCTGACTTGTTTTCCCTCCCCCCTTGTTTATGTTGAGCACCATGCTGGGGTTACCCTGACTACATGACGTGATTGCACTGCGTCATATATTTACAATACAGTTACAGACATTTCTAGATTGTGTAACATACTCCTTGATAAAGTCGATTTTTAATTCCGAATTTCACCAACTTATTTCCCCGTGTTGAAAATAGCCGATTGACAACCCTAGACGCGGTGTTTAAGATTCATGGCAAGTCTGGTGATTATAGATGCATCTTTGAAGCTGTGAGGCAGTTGTAGAGCTGCACGATGGGTTCGGCGCGCATAGGTCTCGATTTCAAGAGGCGAATGGGCAAGGACTGCATTTGTACGGAGAACGTCCTACCGAAAAGGGCAGCGCACGTTCCTGTTCAAGGACTAGTGTAGCCATAGTTAATATATACTTCCCTGGTCCAAAAAAGACAGTAGTGCACAAGAAATTGCTCAAACTGCAGGTTATGCTTAATTCGCCGGCATTCTGGATCGGACGTGCAAAAGAATACCAAGTCAACTCGACATATGATTCGTTGTTGGTATTGTCGATTGTAAGAGCAACTTTGCCGGAGAGTTGTTTTAGTTTTTGTCAGAATTTCACCAAATATAGTTGCATAATACTCTTACGATATAAATTACACATTGCTTTGATGTACCTTATCATGTCAAGTCTCAAGTATTTGCAACAAAACGACTTCCACTTTGGGGGCGAAACAATTTCCCCTTGGGGGTGAACTGGCAAAGGGGCGAACTGTAGCACAGCACAGGCTTATATATTTACTGCACCAAGAGATGAATATGACCTTAACAGCCTCTCATGGCCCCATAACACTTTTTTCCTTAGGACAAATAGGGCAATAATAAAAGTTCTGTAAGTGTAGCAATTAAAACCGCCCTTCGGCCATGATCCGCATTGCCCAGCATGCCAAGAGCACTCTGATTTAGAGCAGACTATTGTACGATGCACATCATGTAGTATGGTCATGCTTGTTTTGTTTCATTTCGTTTCCTGTTTTATCACTCACTACACGTGACTATTACAACAGATGAGTACAAACAAGGAAATTAAAAGAATGAGTTAACAGCCAAATTTATTCTTGATTTGTAAGCATTCTGGTTTTTTTTTTTCATTTCCCATATTTAGATCTTGAGCTATTCGTGACTGAATTTGACAAATTTTCTACATACTGTAGAATGAACCTGAAGCAAGAAGGCCTGATGTCATGGGTTCAGTGCTGACTAATGCTTTGCTTTTATTTATATTTTACCACCAACTTTCTGCAACTTAACTGCGATATTCATTTCATAATTGCACCTCGAGTAATGGAATATTAAAAACTTTATGAGGCAAGATAGAATTACAAATAAATTCAAGGTCAAAGTAATAGGACAAAAAATAAAGAAAAACAAACATTTATCAACAATGTGAACACATTACATCAAACCTGCTCAGTCCTGTCGACAAGAGGGGCACTGTGCCCCCTGAAAGTTTGTTCATCCTCCTAGTGAATTCGAAGTCTGCCATATTTATGTGCCTACCCTTGTAGGCTGTGCCCATCCTGAATACGATAGATCACCCACTGGGCCCACCCTTTGTTCAGGTTTACCATGCATACTGTCAATTCAGTTGTAGTATACACTGTAAAAAATGGCTCCAAATCGCTGTAAATTTACAAAACAAAAATTAAAGAGAAAAATAAAGATTACAGACACGTTCGTTCTGGTATTAAGTGTCCACAACTTTTCTGTAATCCTTATTTACTTCTTTATTTTGTTGCTCTGTAAATTGCCTTAATTTTTTACAGTGTACAGCCCAGGGTTTAATTCCATTCGAAAGCATTCGACAAAGTTGAATGGGTCCGAATGGACCCGAGTGGTCCCGAATGGTCTCGAATGGATTTCAAATGGTATTTGAATGGAAATGTACATCTGAATGGTTCACATAGCTGAATGGAATGAAAATGGTTCGCGAATGGTTTTGGTATTCGCAAATGGTTCTAAATGGTTCAAACTGAAAACCATTCAGTGAATGTTTATTATGTGCATCAATGGAACATGTTCAGTTCATCATACATGCACGTAATGCAAATGGTCAAATTTTCTGTTGGTGTAAACCTGCCTGTTGCAAATTCATTTGAAAGGATATGTATCTCAATGAAACAAATTTATAACTAACTAGATTTGCATATCTCTCACAATTTGTACTACGTTAGAGAATAACTAATAGGTTGAGACAGGAAGGGTTAGAAACTTTGTAGCGTAAACCAGTTTAAAAAAAATTATAAAGAAGACGGTTCTTTTTTGCTGGGGGGGGGGGGTGCTTTTTATAGCCTACAAGGAAAAGAGGGGCAAAGTTACAATATGCTATAAATACACGTAAAAGCCTCTACAGAGAGAAGAGAGAACAACGCTTTTATTTAATCCAAGTTAACTAAGGACAAGTTAACCAAATTAGGGTTTTGAAAAGCCATATTACTGGCCTAGTCATATTCATTTATGCAAATTAGGTGACCCAAAATCATGGCAAAATTTAGAGTTGGAGTAAAGTTTTTTTTTTGGGGGGGGGGGGTTACGAAGACTATCTCTCCACTTTTGGGTGCTGACTCAAATATAACAGCAGAGATAATGCTTCCATCTTAGTCTGTATGTACAGTTTTCTAGCATTCGGACGAAATAATAGACAGGTACACTCTTGTAGGCCTGCAATTATTTGTGCACGTATGATTAATTAGTTTCAGGAGGTCTCCCTAAGGCCTGTAGCACAATTTAACTGGGTGACTATATAAAACAAAAGCAGTCACCACAATTTAAAGTAGTATAGGAGACTCTGCTGTTTCATGATTGGCTGTATAGAGTTATGTGACAACATTGTTTCCCTTCAAATGTGAACTTCACTACTTAGTGTACCCTTAATATTTTGAAGTCTAAAAATGTGATGAAAAATACTTTGAAGAGAAATAAGAACAAAATTGTGTTGCATGGTGTAGCTGTTGCTTTAAAATAAGTTTTGGGGGGACAGCTCTTGACCTAAAATTCAAAGCTTAGGGTTCACACAAGACAGAGCACCTAGGAGGACAGGTGATGTCAGGGTTTATTCTCCTATAACTGCAAAGATGACTTTTGTAAGGGAGGAACATGACTGGAAGAAGTATGAAAGTTAGTTCTTATGGTAAGAACATTTGACCCTTTAAAACCAAGTAAGCTGTACGCCTTTTATAAGTTTTTAAAATTTTATTTTCCATTTCACAAACAGGATGACATGATAGCGAAACTGCCACCTGCACAGTTGATGGACTTATTTGTCAGTGGTTCTTGGATACTTTTCATTTATGTCTGGACTGTTGTGTACCATGTACAGTAGCAGAGTAAAGCATAATCACTTTAGTGAGTGTGGAATTAATACATACATAGAGCCATGGACTAAACAAGTTATCCTGCCATTGAACTGTAACACCAGTTTACTGGAAAACTTTTTGTGGCCTGCTTCCTTTCAAATAGCGATTTTCTTGTTTGAATCTACAAAGCCTGTTATCGTTATCACATAATATGAGCAGTGTTGATTGTTGGATCAACACTATGGATCGATCTATGGTTCATGACTTCTAGGCTACCTTTTGATGTTTTTGCTGTGGAGTGAGAATGAGTCCTGAGGTTGGAGAACTACAGAACAGTGTTGAAATATATATTGTAAAGCAGTTACAGGACAGCAAATGAGAGGCATCTTTGAATAGACCATGTGCAACACTCAAAAATATATTTGCTACAAATGGCTATGGACCAGTAACAATTTACGAAGTAAATGCTGGTGTCCTAGTTTTTGTGCCTTGTTTAAATGAAGTAATCTGATATATTGAACCCTCTTGATTAAACTGACAGGATGAGATTAGAAGAGCTGAATCAAAATTTTTCCCCTTAGTGGCCCTTCCCAGCTAACAACAAAACGTTTCCTGAACGTTCTTCAAACGTAACCACTTTCGTTTCGCAAACGTCTAGAACTACGTTTTAAAGACGTGTTTTTGTGGACTTTTCCTACGTTTTCAAAACGTTTTTTAGAGACGTTCTCAAAACGTTATTCAGACGTAGAAAACGTTTATAAAACCTTTGCTGGTCCGTACGGAAAACGTCTGGGACGTACGTAAAAGGAACAGGACGTTCATGAAACGTTTTAGGGACGCACAAAAATCACCCAGGGCATCCAGAGAACGTACTAGAGACGTACATAAAGCGTCTCTGACGTCTCGAAAACGCTTTATAGGGCTGTAGGGAAAGTGTCTTCTATCTTCAGAAAAAATTTAGGGAAGTACGAAAATTATACAGGAAGTCAAAAGAACGTTTCAGAGGCGAATAAAATGTATCGAATCTAGGAAAAAATGTCAGGGAAACTTCGATGACGTCAAAATATCTCAGGTGCTTACGGATCTAAATTTACGTACCTAAACCAAAATAAATGAAAGGTGAATATTGCTTATGTATCCCTCAACCTCTCCATGAGATAGACCATTGTGAAGTTGGGCTTTTTTATGGTCATCTGATTAGGACCATAAGTACTAACAAATGAAATTTGCTGGGAGAGGAAGGGAAATTTCACTTAACTTTAAAGACAAACATAAGGCTAATGAAAGAAAAAAAAGATATAAATGGTTTTTCATTTTCTTGACCTACTGTATGTAACTGTAATCATACTATCTTTAATAAAGTAATCACAAAAAGACTATTCTTAACTTCTTAGTGCTGGCAAGGAAGTATGTCAAAGGGTCATACAGCTCTAAATCTGCACTTATACACACTGAAAGCATCATTGCTGTGATTAATGTTTGCACAAGGTACCACTAAATGATGTATGGTACAGTTGAATTTTACATCCAGTATACACATACTGTACATCACTCTGCATGACAGAGAAATAGAGCCTGGGCGACAACAAAGAAAACCAAGCTAATAACAGTTAATGCTTATAGAGCAATAAAATACCTATCGAAGCTGAAATTTGAGAAATCTAAATTGCATAATACTTAATTTGTAAAAATGGTCGTTTCGTGCTACAGTTAGACCTACTTTTGTGCGTATAAATTATTACTGTAAACAGAATGGTTTAGAGGAATTTCAAAAATGAAAGCAATATAGATATTATATAAAGCATTGCAGACAAAAACTACAAATTTTAAGCCTGAGGCTGTTAACTGGTGAGCACAGATTAGCAGCGATTTTTAATACAAAAGTATTACAGCTTAGTTTTGCAACTGCATGCAACAGGAAAGCCAATGAAAAGGCAGTAATGTAAGCATTAGAAACTTTGGATGAAAAACATTAAGTAAACTTCATAGATGTGCATGGTTTGTAGTAAACATCGCTTGGAAAATCTTGAGAAAAAATCTGAGAAAAACTTGAACCATACTCATGTATAGTGAAATATAAGGTGGTATACAACAGGAACCAAAATATCATTTGATACTTCAATATCAAAATGAAAGCGGGTGGTACTACAGTATACTCATAATGGCAGCTTTATTTTAGTGGCAAGTTGAAATGTTGACAGTTTTTTCTTAGATCAATCATTTACACCACCAATTGAGTTTCAGCTAGAGCCAAATGGCTTTACTGGGAAGAACAGCTCAAATTAACATGCTTTGGAACTGATTTCAAATCACAACAATGAAGTGAACGCTTAAAAACTGCTCCTCTTCAACAAAGACCTGCATGGTCAAATGTTATACACTGTAATTGGCAGGGAATTCATTGGGACATAAAAATCCTTGTTTAACAAAAGGTAAAAGTGAATTTTGTCAAGTTTGTTACTTTGTTTTTAACATAATATGCACAGATCACAGTTTATCGAACACATAAACTCGAAAAGATTTATATAACCCTTTACCGTCGTGCTCCGATCAAGGCATATTTGCGTGCCTCGGGACTGGGCGGAAAAGCGGACGTAGCCCGCCCCGCATCGGCTCCTGTAGGCCATTGACCCTGTGACCTCAAACTATTGTCTCTCTCGTTGTTGTAGCCGAATTTTCGGGTAGCTACTCGCAGTTTCAAGCTCTGCGCGAAACAGTAAAGATGGGTGACAGCCGAGCTCTCCCCATGGGTCTGAAAGGACCCAAACAACGGTAAAGGGTTAAAACTCCGAAGCAAGACTGTTGTAAACAAAGAATCAAGGTTAACAACTTCTTACAGTTTTGAATAGATTGGTAAAGATTCATTTACAACACTTTCAAGTATGACTGGTGCAAACAAAAAATCAAGATTTATGACTTGCAACGTTGAATAGATTGTTACAGATTCATTAATAACACTCTCAAGCAAGACTGGTGTACAAAAAGAATCACGATTTGCAACAACTTAAAAGTATTGAAGAGATGGCCAACTCACACACTTATATACAAATCACACCGAATAGAGACCAAACAATGTACTATTTTCCAAATAAGGGTCAATTGAATTGACCCATAAGGAGCTTGCTAGGAAATCCCATCTATTCTTGAGATTTTGATGTATAAATACACCTGGCAAGTACCAACAATAATCTTAGCAATCATGATGTTATAATATTAACAGGATGTTGGAGGTTTGAAAGACAGACAGTTGCCAAAGGCAATATCAAGGATGAAAAACTTTCATAAAAAATCGAAGGTCCCGACACAATCTCTCAAAAAGCATAACTCCGCAGTCCGGAAAACTTCCTCAGAACTTCAAGACTAAAGAAAAGTCCAGAGACATTAATTTTACATATGTTAAAGGGGAACGTGTCCTTGGCATTTCTGTGATATTTTTGTTTGTTTTACAAATTTGGTTCTCGAGATGATAGTAGCTGAATGTGGCAAGGTTTCTGCATACTGTAGAAGGGGGAACTTGAAGCAAGCAGACTTGGTGTCATGGTTTCACTCTGTTGGCCAATGCTTTTTTTTTTATTGATAGTGTACCACCAATTCTATGTAACTTAATTCTGGTATATTGTGCATAGAAATCCAATGCAAACATCATTTCTGTAAGTGGATTGGTTTTAGCAAGGTTATTAAATGTTTATTCATAATACATTGCTATCATTCTACAACAGTACAGTACACAGTCACAGGAGTCAATGTAACTTGGCACTGGTATTGTATCCATGGTATCATCATTTAAACATACACACACAGTACAGCCACTTAATACGAACAACTAATTGTAGCACACAGCCATGGGGAAAAACAGTTCGATATTTTTTAACTAAAGACTTTTGGTTAAAATGAGAGTAGCATGCTGCCCATGATCAAGACTTCCATCTGCAATAGAATTGTCTTAGCAGACATAATAAGCCTACCGTTTTGTTTCTGGTTTGAACAACTTTGTGGTCAACTTTGCATTGCAAAGATTAAGAGTCTGATGGGGCAGCTGCCCCAGAGCGGCTACGCAGGCTAGACCTATGGTGACAATATTACCATTCCATCATAAATCAATTATCAGTAGCAACTGAAAAGTCTGTTGGTCTGATGATGCGTCTCAGATAAGACATGATACCATAGTCACTCGAAAATAATTTAGTTCAGAGTCTGGGCTCATAAATATCTGCAAAAACAACAATATAATTACATTACATGTATTTCTCAATTAAAGAAGTATAGACACAATTTTTTTTTATTTCAGAAAATGACCTTAAATAAAGTACAATGTGCACTGACATTTAGCTTGGTTCTTCAGGCGCATCTCTGGAAATACAAAAACAAATGTTCCAACAGGGAGGGTGCCTCCTCCCCTTGAAAATTTTCATGGCGTCTAGAAATAAATTGTGAGCGATTTTAAAAATGACAAAAATAGTAAGTTTCTTTACGGTGGTAAAATGAGGTTTAATAATACTTCTTTTTATTCAGCAATGCTTTTTGAAAATTGTCTGAAAAGCATCCCATGTACAACCTGTGGTGTTTATTGATACCCCCTAGGGTTACTAGTCTAGGGGGTATTAGTATCCCTGGTTGGGCACCAGGGCATTAAAGTGTACCTAAAAAGAAATTCAAAAATATATGTATTAAACAGCATGAAAAAATTCTAACAGTTCAACTCCTATCTTCATACAACAGGACATTCTTGAACCGAGATGTAAAATGTGTAAAGTAATTTGTAAACTTATAAAAGCAAATTGCTGTAGTCCATTGTGCAATAATGTGCAACTTTCTTGTTGTACCACTCACATTACCTTCTTTGTTTCCCTTAAATATTAAATAATGTTTTATGACCTTGAACATTTCCTGTTCGCTTGCACAGCATGTTGCACGGAGAGGGCTTAATTAATAATACCGTACATTAACCCATAGGAGTAAGAGTACCAGCACACCTTGGCATAAGGTGCAGTAACTTTCAGAAAAAACAAAAATACAAAAGACTGTAATTCGAGTAGTATAACAATTACTGTACTGTACATAACAAATTATTGCACAATGTGTCATTTTAATTTGAGGGAGAACATTTCATATCTCAGATAAGGAATATCCAAGAAAGATTGGAGTTGGACTGTTAACCTTCATATTTCATGCAATTTAATATAAATTTTCAATTTTTTTTTGACTTGAGATACACTTTAAAGAGAAACTTTCCTTCAGTTCCTACATACAGTATAAATTTTTTTCAAGACACCAGACATAATCAATAAGGTAGAAACATTTTAGTGATAATTCATATTGATCATCTGGATGTTTTCCATTTCTTTACAATTTAGACCAATTTCTCTCCCTAACACTTAACTAATTTATAACGTATTATGACACCATGGGACACCATGTGACCTTTGAGTACATTGTAAACACTTGCCAACAGATTCAAATCAGAGTTTGTAAAACAGGGAAATAAACAAAGCATTGTCTAGACTTGGCAAAGGACAGGAAATTGGTTAGTAGGAACTTCACCTTTTGGCTTGATTTTACTAAATAAGCTGCTCTCAAATCCTCACTTTAATCTCAAAATAGAGTTTAGGAAATGAAGGAACTTACTCAAAATGATCTTGAAAATGGTGCTTGCCATCAGACCCCTCTTCTCTCTTCTACAGTTCAGTAGCACACAAATTCAAATGATCAATCGATCATACTGTAGGAAGTTGGTTCTAAGGTGATGTACCACCCTGAATGTTGTCATTCAGGGGGCTCCTAGGAAAAGACATAATATAAAAAATATTTTGCAAAAGTGGATAAAAAACATACCTACTGCACATTCATACATATGTTCTACACACATGCATAAACATACAGAATGACCGATAGCACTAATAGTCATGGCTATCACGACCTTCCTCATGTCAGTTCTGCCCCTCAAAAATATCCCATTGGAATAACACAGACCAGTAGCAATTTTGCTTATTTTGGTAATTTCTTCTAAATCTAATGAGCCCTGAAAATGCAAAGTCTAGAAAAGGATGAAGTTATTCTCGTCATTCATACAGTAAAGACTGTACAGTAGGCTCCTAACTGTAAACAAGATATCAAAACCAAAAGAACACTAAATTGTGTTGTAAACTCTTAAGTATTACTGTAAACTCTATGCCTGGAAATTACAATGATGTTTGGTTTATTTTTTTCTAACAGAAAACATTGCTTTAAGGTTGATGCCTTCTGTAATACTATAAAACCTGCAGAATGCTATACAATACTATAAGTTCAGTATCATGACATCATCCATTTGGAAATCACAATTTATCTACCTGTATCACACTAACTGTAAGGTTCACTGCTATTGACAGCAATTTAAACTGTTTACACCAAAAGTGAAGATGGACTTGAAAAACATAACATGCTTACGAGAGTCCTGCTGAGCCATTTGAAATTGTGTCTGGATTCAATGGCAACAGGGTCAAGCACAATGTCCTTTTCTAAGTACTTTATTGGTGGCTCATCCAAGGCATCATTATCAACTTATGGGATGCTTTCTTGTGAAGCAGCATGCAACATCCCAAGGATCACTTTTTGACATTCTTTGAGTTCCTTCAGTTTCATTATTATCTTTACCTCAAAGTTTCCTGTGGGATGAAAAAAAATGAACAAAACTGTAACTCAGCATCCAAGGTATTTCTTTATTCAAATCTATAACTAATTTTTAGTAATTTACAGGGTACCAGAAAATAAATCGTCTTGACATAAAAAGTTCACAACTGCACCACCAGCGAACGGTGAAATTTACAGGCCTTAGCCTAATACTGTACTTTTATGAAAGAGCGAAACTCATGAAGACATTACAGTAAGAGACCATTAAACTTTTCCTTTGATTCTTGAAAAGAAATGCCAGAGGTCCGTCCCAGGACGCTTGCTTTTGAGTGTCTATTGTATTTACAACACTGTGACACTACCTACACCAACCTTACTGTATGTACAGTACTGTACAATGGCTTTGTAAACATAAAGTCAAGAAATATAAAAAGACCAACACAAGGCTAACACAAACTGCCAAACTGCAAAACTGCAACCCAGAAATGTCCACAGTGATACACTCATTTCATTCAAGCCTAACCAAAGGTATTTATTTCTACTTCATTTCTTTTCTGTACCCTCCAGAATAGTAGATTATTTTCCGCCCTCTTTACTTTCTGCCCTTCAAAAACGGTGCTTTTCACCCCTTATATTTTCAGCAGAAAACATCCTTTTTTGGGGGTGGAATGTTATGGATTGGAATGTGATATCATTGGTACAGCACTTGTGTCAAATGAAGGTTTCATCAAGTTTTCCTTTAAGTTTCAAACATCATTGATGTTTCTTACTATTCAGTGCAACACTCGTAAATACCATGCTCCAAGCAACACTCTCACTGTAGACTTTAGTGTACTAATACATACTTACGTTCAGGTACCCGGATTACCTTAGTTTCTGCCCTGGTTACTCTCTGCCCTCAGAAACTGTATTTTCAGTCCCTTTTATTTTTAGCAGTAAACATCTTTTGGGGGGCATAAAGTTATGGAATGTGAAATCAGTGGTACTTGTGTTAAATGAAGATTTTATAAACTTTCTCCTAGGCCTAAAGTTTCAAATATCATTGATGTTTTTTGCTATTCTGTGCATCACTTGGTGCTGGCTGTGCTGATGTCTTTCCAAGCAACATTTTCACTGTAGACTTTGGTATTCATACTAACACATACCTATGTACAGGTACAGTATACGACATCCAGTGCTGTGAACAATTATTCACACATTTTGCATTGCTTGTTATATTATAGACACACAGAGTTGGGGACCTACTTAGCCTAGGCCTACATAAAAAAAATTGAAGACCATGACTACTTGATGTTTATAAGAACATCACTCAATTCAATCTTTACGGCCAGGACGCTGAAAAAGTTTTAGGCCTAGGCCTAACCACATATTTTATTGTTGTCTTGAGCTTGGAAATTTTAAATTTTTAACATAGGCCTACGTACACTGTACAGTACTTAGCGGCAGTCTAACGTTAGGCTTAAGTTCAAACATTTATTTCCACTAGGCATGTCGCACGCACACAGAATTTTTCTCCGAAATTCTCGCGGAACTACTCACACCCAAACATGAAGTCGCTAAAACAGTGTGTTTAAAAACTGAATTTACGACACCCAAAATTGTCGAAATTTTGCCTACACTGTAAAATTAGTACACCAAAGACATATTTCTACTATAATATTTCACCAAATAAACTTTAAAACAAAGAGAAAAAAATATGTTACAGTTTCTAACGATCCCTTTGAAGCATCGTTGCAACGGTGATAGTCAAAAGTGTGTTTTGGTCACACGTAAAATGCCACACACGGCCATCTTTGACTTGATCGTGCATTGGGGCTGAACCTTTGACCCCGACAACCCATATATCGTTAGAAAGAAGAAAAGGAACTCTACATTATAATGGAGGGAAGCGATCGCCAAAAATAATATTTCTCTACCAATTTTGGGCTTAAAACATTGGTGACATGATTACAATGGGTTCCAGAAAAATCCGCAATTGCTGCCAGGTATCATTTTGTAGCGTTTTTTAGATCTTTCCATTTCCGAAGAAAAAAAAATGATTTTTTGCTCAGCCCCGATGCGCGCTCGATTTTAATGAAACAGCCCATTGATCCCCGCCTACATCTTTTGTACTGAGCCGACATTGATATGTTTATGTATGAGTACATTGTCCATCTTAGCAACAAGGGATTTCCCGCCAATATGCTTACATACAGTACTGCATTGTATATACCTGTACGTGCAATACCGAAGTACGGTTAGTAAATTACGTACTTGTGTACGTGTGCGTAAGCACGTGTACGGATTGCTATAGCATAGACTGTGTGTAAGCAGGCTATGTGCGACTTGTTAATGCATGTTACGTACACAGAACGCAAGCTATCATGACACGGACGCGGGATCACTGAGTGCCTTGCCCAGTAACGTTGCATATTCACGTCGGCACATCTGGTGTACGTAACACAGTGATGAATAATCAAAGCGTCTGAGTGAGCAGTTACGATGTTGTTTTTGACCAACTTTTGCAGGCAGATCGTAACACTTAAGCATACGGCGATTTGAAGAAATCGTAAGGATTATGGAGACATAAAATCGGCTATATTTTGAAAAGTACTGGTCGGATTTTGATAAAATTTGGCATGGTTGCTTAGAAAAGGGTACTTAACAATGTGAATCAGTCAAATTCTTGAAGTTTGATATTTTTCGTGTAGTCGTATTTTTAGTGCGACAACCCTATTTCCACCCCAAGATTTTCAATGGTGGAAATAGTGACTGACTCAAGGTACTACAGTAAATATAATGGGCTGAACGTTGACTGCACGGGTCTGTCGAGTGCACATCTGCATTGAAATTTCGTGTAAAAATCTTGAAACGATAGAACAGCCTTTGGGAAAGTTTGGCGCGCATTCGACAGTATAACTGCCTATCTATCGAACACTAACATTAGGCTTGTACCTGCCGTGTGCACTTAACTGTTAGGCTAAGGGCTTGTGCCTTGCACAAACATATGACTCAACAAGTGAACAATTTTAATCATTTTACATATGAAAGCATCCTTCAAGACGATTTTAAAGAATTTAAAACAGATTTCACGACTTACTGTGATTGTGACAGTTGTTCCATGAACAGGTAGTTGAGATTTCTGGGACCTTTCAAGAGAGCTGCTGACAGGAACGGGAAGTAATAGATCGCACCCCTCTGGCAACCACTTCATATTAATGACACAGACGACACACCAACGTCACAAGGAACTCAATATTCATATACGAGGTAGCATAAGAGCGTTTGAAAAGTTCCCGATGATCTTGTGAATATATTCGCGTGTTGCACAAAGTAACACGCTAGTTAGAGCTTGATTTTGCGAATTATTGGAATCTATTCTAGGGAATTTGTGAGAATCAGTATTGGACGAACTGCAAAGTTGATAAACATACTTGTGACGTTGTTTGAAACGTTATGTGTTCCCGTTGTAAACAACTTTGAACCCACAAAATATCTCCTGTCGAAGCACTTACAGAAGATATCAAGGGTGTTACTGCATGCATGCACAGCTATACAATGCCGTGCAAAGTTGTAACCTCCTGGAAAACAAAGTTCCCGTAGAATAAATCGAAAAAGCATTACACGTCGGATCGGGCGGGGCACGGTCTTTTAATTTCTAACAAACACGAGCACGTGAGAAAAGTTAAAATTCAAATAAAATGCCGAGAGCAAATGCAAAGACCGAGAAATAACTGGACTCCCCTTTGGTCATCACATTATTCAAGCTTTCAAAAATCTTTACTTGCGCATAGGAAAATACCATAGTAACTTACACGGATAGTACACAAGAGAAAAATGGCTGCATCATTTTGTTATGGTGTTGTAATTAAGCGCTTATTGTCATGTAGTATGGTGCACCTTCCCTGGCCTTTAACATAGACGCCATCTTGTTGTTTACGAGCAATTCTCCCTTCCTTTTGTCCTAGATTCGCAGGGCTCTTACTGTTCTAGCTCAACGTGTACGCCATATCCCGTATTTTCAAGGTGTGGCCAATTTCACCCTCTACAGCCTCCTCGTTAGTCTTTTAGATCAGTACATTCATTAATATTGATTTAATTTGGTTCATCACAACTTTTAACCAATCAGGGGACTACATGTGTTCCGATCTCCCATGAGGTTTAACATAACATAACAGGTTGAAGGGCAAAGGAGGGCCAAGGCCCCATAAGATGCCCTGAAGTCCAAGCCCTAATCAAAAGTCAAACCACCAAAGCTTGACAACAGCCCCAAACAATCAGATTCTACCACAGCCATGGAAAAGCCTGTCAATGTTAACCTTAAAGCAGTGAACTGAGGGGGAGTTAACTACCCGATCTGTTAGACAATTCCACTCATTGACAACTCTATGGGAGAAACTAAACTTCCTAATGTCAAGCCTTGCAAAAAGCTTTTCAAGCTTTTTACAATGCCCACGCACCCGGGAATTACTTTGAACCCTTAAATAACTACAAGTCAGAAGGGGATTCCTTTCACAAAGGAACTTGAAAACCTGGAGCATGTCTCCCCTAATCCTTCTCAGCTCCAAGGTGGTAAGCCCAAGATGTTTAAGCCTAGCATGATAAGGCAAATTTCTCACCCCAGGAATGAGGCGAGTGGCTCTCCTCTGAACCTGCTCTAAAAGAAACTTGTCCTTTTCATAGAAGGGACTCCAAGCCTGAGCTGCATAGTCAAGATGGGGTCTTACCAACTGCTAATACAAATTAAGCACAATATCCTTACTAAAATTGATGAAATTCCTCTTGATCAATCCAAGCACTCTATTAGCCTTTACAGCAGTGGCTGCACACTGCCTTGATGTACACTGCCTTGATTGCTTGTTTGCAAGCTCAGGGACTGCCGCTTCCACCATTTTGTTTTAACTGGAACTCGTGCAAGAGAGCTCGAAGAAGAAGCATGCAATCACCATGTATATAATTAAATTTTAAAAATTATTTTGCCGGCCGAGTCAAACTTGATCTTTTTGGAACTCAATCAACGAATTAATAAACCAATTTGAAAATTAATGGGAACTCTCATCCGCTTTTTTCTGTTTCCGGCTACGCAAGTAGTATACACCCCCCCCCCCCCCCCATGCTGCTTCCCTGAAGATATCCGGTGTCGGAAAGCTTTGTCCAAAAACCGATCCTTTACTCATTTCAAATTGTTTTAATAAAGTTAAGCTTTATTGGTTACTAGTTTGCTTCGGAATGATATGTCTAGGTGAAAGCAACTCGTAATACCGTTTCCGATCAAAATACATGACTTTTGACAGTTTCAACATTTCGTGACGTCATAATTTGGGAAATTTCCCCAAAATAATTCGCCTGATTTCAAGCCTAGACCTACCACTTGACAACAAACCCATACAGCCAAAATAAAACCAGCTCTTCTCTTCTTGCTACCTGTGACATGTGGCTTTCAGAAATACGTAGATCCATGGCAATGAACTTGTGGCTAGACTACTAGAAGTCATTTACAGCACAATATGTAATTGTGTGGGATGAAAAACGCCTTTTGTGCCCAGTGACATCAAATCCCATGATCAAGGACGGTGATCTTACTCATCCGTATCAGATATTGGGAGGGAGACATTTTTAACGAAAGACGGGTAAGCAGGAACTCTGATTAGGGTGAGAGACACCGGTGAAGGGTTATGTATAACTAGTATAGTGACACCATGTGGTACCCACTGTTTGCAAGAATCGCGAGCCATTGGCCTATCAGTGGACTGCCTTTGGTAGCTTAGCCGTGCCGATAAGGCATCCTTTTTATTGGTTTTAACGTTTCACTTCAAAAAAAAGCTCAAAATAACGACGGCTTAAAGGACAAGAGCAGCCACCCCAACTTGAAGTGAGGTAATATACTTTCCTGTTTCATGATTGGCTGTTGAGACATTTTCTCTTCAAATGTGAAATTTACTGCTTGCTTTACCTTAAATATGAAATACTTATTAAGTCAAAATAAGATAAAAGATATTTAGAAGAGAAATAAGGAGAAAACTGAGATATTTAGCTGTGGTTTCAAAATAAGTTGACTCCTAACCTGTGAAATTTGCTAAAAAATCTGGGTAATGCCATTTCCGGCTGTCGGGGGAAGGAGGGTGCGAATTTTCAAAAAAAATTCTATATGCTCCGGCCAACCGATGGTGCGGCCACCGGTTAATTTTTGGACAGGATAACAAAACGCGACTGCTTAGATTCTGCTTACAAGCTTGGCGAATGTTATTTCACCGTGACCTCGCTGAGGGGTTGCGATTTCCAAAATTATCTGAATGACCGAGCCAAAGATCGTGGCGCTCCGCTTATAGCCACTATTGGATTTCGTGGCAGAGGATTTTTTCCCCAAACTGAAATGCTCCAGTCTGTAGGCCTATGCCTGTGTTTACCCGCTTATGGTGATGACGCTCCGCTTAGTCCTGCTAGCATTTTGGTTCCCCCTCCCCCCATATTTATCCATTCCACCACAACTGACCTCCCCCTCTGGCAATTCCTGATATGAAACCCAAAGTGGCGATGCACGCGAACTAACTTTGAGCGTTCCCCTAGATTTGCCTGGAAACGCCTATACTGTTAACATTTAATGCTAATAACGTAAAGTATATTGGTTCAACTTGGAATGTGAAGAATGCCGATTTTTTCAAGAAGTTAAAGGAGATTATGACAGCCTTAAAGGACATATACAAGACAAGAAGGGTTGGAGAGCAGCTCTATCTGCCTATCCAGTCGAAAGATCCAGCAACCCTTAGCTGAGCCACAAGTGCCGGTTTTTCGAAACATGCCTGGAACGAAACAGTTGGAAAATTTGTGATTTAGCTCCAGAAATGTGCATTAAATATTTGGCTCAGTTAATGAAATGGAACAACGTTTCCATTGTTCTCATGCCAGAAAATTGAAATTTTCCAACTATCTTGTTGCTTCCAAAAACAACTTAAGTTCAGCTCGTCCTTGTGCAGATGGAAACCCCATTACAATATTCACAAAATTATCCTGAGTGGCATGCAAGTCCATAATATGTCAACCAGCAAACTCTCTGTGTATGTTTAAAAATGTCAGCTACTCTGCGCCTTTTGGCTGCGATGATAATCAAAGATCATTCAGCAGTTAAGAACTTTGCCTTCTCCTAAAAAATATACTCGGGAATATACTCGGGGTTAAAAACCAAGGCACTGAATTTCTGGGATAATCCCTTTGAATTTCCATGAACTTATCATTGAGACACTTATTTTCTGCACAATATAATGATGCGTCTGAGTAAAGGATCTTCCAAACATCAGCAAAATTTAATATGGAGTTCGGTAACACAGACTACATAATAGGCTTTTGGCCAAAACTATATACATTCATTCAATCAACATAGCCGACTATAAACAGGACGCATCCCTGATCTGAAAGTCTGTAACCGTGGAGCAAAGTGTGTGTAGCGGGCGAAAATTTTTGTTACGAGATAGGTTAAAATGAATTCCAGGCTAATGGGAAGACATTCTCACACTGTCGTTATGACCCGAATTACCTGATTTTCTTTTAAACCACTGCCCGTATTTGCTTCAGGATAGATGGCAACACGGTGGACGGCAAACTATTTGACTATTGGGCACTCTGCCCGAACAACCTCACGTCTGTCCATTGAATAAATTTGGCAAAAAGTTCCAACATTTTCCCAATCTTCGCCAGAACATTTTACCATTTGAACAGTTTAGGAAAGACTTCTTTTGGGGCTGAGGAAAACCTTTTTTGTCACAAGCTACTGACAAATATGTTGGCAAATCAGGCTAAGTTGTTAGCATTTTCATTTTCCATGAAAATTTTACTTTCATCACAGTGTTTTCTGTAAGTTCCAAAAAAGATTTGAAATAATTAAAATAATCGGCCATTTCGGGCATTATGTTGCACAAGATTTGAAACAGTCTGCAGAGGATCGAGTGATAGTTTCTTTAAAGGACCAGTCCTCTTATTAAAAAATTCTCAATTGGCTCAGCTCTTTGATTTACATGCTAACTCAAACAATGTAGAATACCAAACCTAATTATATCACACAACGTGAACTTGACTGAGAGTGTTTTGACCTACTCCTCTTGAAGCAATAAACTGATATAGTGTCTGGATGGGGATGAATTTCGGACAAGCGTGGGTGGGGCTTAAGTAAGAAGCAGTGGCGTAGCCAGGATTATTGAGCGGGGGGGGGGGGGCAAACATACCGAAAGACTATCTAAGCGGAGCTCCACCATCGGTTGGCGCGGAGCGTACGGAAAATTTTGAAATATCGCAACCCCTCAGACAGCCGGAAATGGCATTTTCCAGGGGTTTTTGCGATATTTTTAGTTGAAAAGTATGAAAATTACTGCCTTTCCTCGTCAAAAGAAGAATCCAATCTTAAATATTTTCATAGTCACACTCTGACTAAAGAAGGCATATCGTTTTTTAAAAATCTCAAATCTCATTTGGGGGGGGGGGCGCACACGGGGGGGGGGCACACGATTTTTCAGGGGGGAACGTGCCCCCCTCTTCCCACTTGGTGACGCCACTGCTGTTATGGTAAATAATGCTCCAGAAATAAAGGGGAAGAGCAGTTGCTGCAAAAATTATTTTGAAGCAACAGCTAAAATGTCACAATAATCCCCTTATTTCTCTTCAAAGCATCGTTTATAATATTTTAGGACCCGCTCCATATTGCGTACTCAAGGTAAACTAAGCAGTTACTCTTACTAAATTTCACATTTGAGTACAAAATATAATGTTACATATGACTCCAAAGAGCCATCTCATGAAACAGGACAGTATACACTACTTCAAGTTGGGGGGGGGGGGGACTGCCCCGCTTATATGTTGTAAAATTTAAGCTCAATTGTTGTGTATTTACCTGACTTACGTATTGTTAGTATTGCAAACTTCATATGAAGATTCAACAGAAGGCAATTGGCAGGTTATTTATAGACCTATCTTACAGTATCCCAAAATGAAGAGTAACCTTGTAATTGCCTTTGTAGAAGTAGCAGTTAGATGAGCAGCAGTGAAAACCGTGCAAACTTTTTGTAAAATTTGGATGAAGAAAAAAAAAACAGGTTGCAAAAATTATACAGGCTCGTTTTTGGAGTCCATAACAACAAGGAAAAGGATTTCAGAAGATTTACTGACAATGCTGCAAGGCGCGAGGCACAGACAGACCATATATTCATTGTTGCAAATTATAGTGGGCAGAGTGTATGAAAAAAATCAATAGGCATATATTGTACAGTACTGTATATACAATACAGTAACAAAGAGAAGTTAAGTTCAAGTTTCAAGGTATTCATACCTATACCACACATAAGGCTATACACCACACCAGCTTGTGGCCTGTACTGTGTGTTTTCCTTGAATCATCCAGTACTTGAGTGGACCCAACAAATCTGACTACTTTGTTTTAAAAACAAACTGTTAATTGACTTCAAATTATGCAGGAAAATAGAAAGGTACAGGTTACTCAAGCACAACCCTGGATTTAATAAACTAACATCCCTTGCTTCAAGTTTATTGCACACATCTACAGTACATTGACAATGAACCCGTAATTAGATGGATGTCAAGTCCAATCACAGCAAACAGTTCAGGGAATTGTCTACATTTATATGGACAAAAGAAAAGAAATCAATTTACTAAATTGCAAAAATATTCTAAGTAAAATAATTGAAATTAAGTGTACGAAGACGGCAAAAGGATTTGGCATATAGGAACATTTTTGAAGGGGGGGGGGGGGTTGAGCTGTTATATGTACCTATAATTGGAAGGGTAATTAACTATTTTTAGGAGTCCCATATGCCTTCCCTAGCATTTCAATGGCATTTGTCTAATTTTTGAGGGGCAAGGAAAATTTTAGGGTTCTTCCCTAGAGCATGGTACTGAGAGAAGAGTACCATGTTGCAGCTGTTTTACGTTATTAAACACTTTTCACATAATATTATGCAAGAAACAAACTTCATGCTAATCATGTCAACACCTGGCATGTGACACTTGAAAATGATCAAGTTACATCAAGACATGCAGGCCAATATAGTCCTGTATCCTATATTAAGGAAAAGGAAGGCCAAGTATATGTTGAGTGCTGGGGTTTTTGTTAGATCGATCATGAAATTATAAAGAAAGAATCAGAGAAAATGGCTGCCGGACTTGAAGGACTCGACTTCGAGTCCAAGCTCAAGTCCAAGTCCACAGAGCCCGAGTCCGAGTCCAAGTCCAAGTCCAAGTCCAGAGACCCCGAGTCCAAGTCCAAGTCCGAGTCCAAAAAAGGGGACTTAAGTCCGGACTCGACCTCGAGTCCAGACTCGAGTCCTCCAGCCCTCCCATTATAAGTCTTAGCTGGATAAGTATGGGCTGATCTTAACATCCAAAGTCGAGACGTCTATGTGTTTTTTCACAAAAAAAAAAAAAAAAAAAAAAATCAGAACCTCGTCAGTATCCATGGTGCTTACCACCTCCCGTTCAACAGAAAGAAGTATGAGGATATGAACCGTGTTTGTGCCATAGTGGAGCGGAGCGGATTTAATAATCCCCATATATCAAAAATGCTCTTTCTGCTGAAGCTGAAGTAACTGGCATTGAGGCAAACCCTATCAATACTTAAGAGAGCCATTTGTACACATTGTCGCGTCCTGCAAGAAAATATTGGATTTTAACCGCTCCCAGATGGCTGGAAATGGCATTTGTCAGGTTCAATTGTCTTTCATTCTGGTGAGAAAAATTTGTGTTTTTTTCTCAGATTCAAACACGCTTTTGGGATACTGATCAGCTCAGTTCACCACTTCGCTGGACTAGAGAAGATTTTTTGCCTTAAAAATGTAATTCTGCCCCAAAGACAATCTAAGCGGAGCGCCGCCACTAGTTGGCGCGGGGCGTCTAGAAAATTTGGAAATTCGTACCTCTCAGATAGTCGGAAATGACATTTCCCAGGCCAATGAAGGAGATCCAAGCTGTCAATATTTTTCAGTTTTCAATTGCAGATAAACGTTCACTTCAAACTAAAATTCAGCCAGAAGAGACTAAGCTGATCGCCACCATTGGTTGACGTAAAGCGTACAGAAAATTTT
The DNA here is from genome assembly GCA_037179385.1 of Holothuria scabra. NCBI lineage: Eukaryota > Metazoa > Echinodermata > Holothuroidea > Aspidochirotida > Holothuriidae > Holothuria > Holothuria scabra. The sequence goes on from CM074199.1 coordinate 10,508,992, forward strand.
GAAAAATGGGACCCCTCAGACAGTCGAACAAGGCATTTCCCAGGCTAATAGAGGGCTCTAAGCAGTCGCTTTTTGAGTTTCCGTATGCAAAAAATTTCACTTGAAACTTAAGTTCTGCTAAACTCAAGATGTCATTCTGGGTGTCTGGTGAGGTATATCTGGTATTTCTTGCAGAATGCTTGAGATGTTTCTTTATGGTGTCATCATTTCTCCCTAAAGTTTCAAGGTTATCCAGGAAAAGACCCTTGGTCAATGACTCACCTCTTCCATCATGTCCCCTCAAGATATACTCAGTATATATTGCCCTTGATCATTACTAGTTGGCAGTGTATTTCACTATTTTCAATTTTTCATTATGTATTAAGTGACTGCTAAAAGGCAACAGATTGTATGTAATCACTGTCTAGAAAAGAAGAAAGTAAGATTTCCCTCAACGGCAACTTAAGCAAATGTTGAATAACTGTGGTTTTTCACAAATTTTACACTGCCCGGACATTGATCAGTAAAACAGCCCTATTTTACTATTTGTAGCGGAATGTTTCCCTATTTTCCGTGATATTTTCCCTGAAGTTAACAAATTTCATTCGATTCTTTTAATATTATATTTCTTTTACTAGATCACCACTCGAATGCTTAACGGTAATTGTATTTTGAACATTGTACCGTATGTAGCCTAACTAATTATCCCAGCTAGCCAGGAATATTTGATCGGTCCTTTGACGGTCCATTGTCGGCCCATCGTCGGAAAAATGTGAGGGTCTATGGTTCGCTGACGGGCGTGAGGTATTGGATTGGCAAAAACTCCCTACCCATCATGCACTTTTCACAGTGTCAAGCCAGCGGACCTCCGATGGCTCTCCGTCGGTCAAATGGCCGCCGACAGACCGCTGGCTTACAGGGTATGTGTTATAGGCTATTACAGTGTTGACGCTTACGTCACTGATTGGCATTGGCTGGCATAGAGCATTCGCAAGAACACATGGGTGTATATTTGGTGTTGCGCGTGTTAAGGCTTGCGCGGTTGCCCGCAGAGAGTAGACAAACTGGAACCTACCGTCCATTGTGGCCCTGACGACAGTGTAAGCGCGCCCACTGAGCTTTGCAATTACGTCACGGAACCGCCATGTTGCGCTTGAGGACATTCATGCCAAATACACGTGGCTTTGTGCCCAACGCAATGCACAGAGTGCATTGTGGTATGCACGGTGTGTACACATTCAACGAGCAAGCGCGTCCATTGTGGTTTACTACGTAGTTACATGTACTCCAACATGGCCGCCGGAGAGTATTATGACGTCATGTGAAAAGCCTCTATAGACGAATCCGATTAGCGCTTGTTTTTAGGGACTGTAGGCCGCCATTAGTGGGGTCCATCAGCCTAAAATCGTCTTTATTTATTGTTTACATGAATTTCAAACCCTCGTATTTAGTGAAATTGAAGAATTTAAGATGCAAATTCGTGTACACCACCCCACTTATGGCCGACTGAAATCAGACCATCATTTCCTGTCCGGATTCGTGTATAGCATAGAGCTTAGTGAGCGCGCCTTACCAACTCTTTTGAAGCCCAGCCGTGATGGCATTTGTTGTAACACTGATTGAGTCTATTGAAAAAGTGTTCGCGTTCAGCGTGCGTGCACCGTTGGACATCAACAGAAATGCGAAGCGAACCCTGGAATATGTATACTAATTGTACAGTATGACCCTTGAAGTGCATAGGGTCAGCCTAGGCCAAGGCGACTAAAGTACCCTTTACTTTCGTAATTTATTTATTTATTTTTCATTCATTTTTTTATTTTGCGGACATGAACAGGGGGGCGCATGGTACCCTTGTGCCCCCCCCCCCCCGTCTACGCAAGTGGTAAGAATGCTAGGAGAATTGATACTGTTTAAAGTTAGCCTGAGATTGTAGGCGATAGGCTTCCCGAATGTGTCCTGATTTTATATCTCTTTGATTATTGTGAAATATGTTACCCTGGCCTGATTATGATCATTTACTTTTGTGTTTTCCGATAAAAGCTTGAAAGAATTTGGATATTCTACCATTTCGGGTATTGTGTTGTGAAAAAGTGTGAAGTAAAAACTAGTAGGCTCACGAATAATACTTTTGCGCCCCCCGGATGTGTAGCAAATTTTTGGAATCTTTGCTTTTCATGAATTCTAGTACCGCGATTTATGACGGGATTTTTTTCAGATTGCGGGCACGTCAAGGAATTTTCGGAAAAGACTATGCCATTTTATAAAACTCCAATGGTTGTTCATTTTTTTGCAAATCCCTGTCCTAATTTTTCCAATTTCCCGCCACATTCTAGAATGTGTGGATTTTTGGAGGGGGGGGGGCGGAGAGGGGCAGATTGCCCCCTTGCCCCCAATCCCTAGCTCGTACGCCAATGGAGATATCCTATCTAGGGTACATTGTCGGCGACATGGAATTTTCAGTTGGGTCAAATTCTTCTCCATTCTTTTGCCAAAGTACTTCCGACCCTCTGGCAAAGGGCCGTTCGGCGAAACCAAAACTTACACTCCTTCCCGAAGAAGCTATATTACGATTATTTTTCTAAAAGTCCCCACGACTCTCTGGCGAAGATCCAAGGGGCGAAAACGAAACGATTACTCCCGGAGGAGTTCTGCTCCCTTAAGGAGGTTAACGTCCCAAATGGACAAGTACGCCCTCCAAAGGACAAACACTGAGTGGTCCTGCTCTAGACTGGCTGAAGAGAACAGAAGCCACAATTACGTGAATATTACGATTATTCACGATAATCCACACGTCTGTTGTGCCACTGTATGGATAGTTGTAGTTCCGGAGCAGTCACTACAAATACACTTGAATGCCTTTTCTGAGTAAGTGCTGTTATAGTTTGATAAATTCTTCCAAAATCAAAGCAATTTGACAATTACCATATACCGTTTGGGTCCTATCAAACCCAGATTCAGCCGTCGACCGCGCACAAGAACTGTGAAACATGTTATTATCATCATGACTCACACTCCGGACTTAGTTTCTATTTACGTCGCTGTGAGCTGTTCACCGGTAAGACATGATATGAATATTTAAACATTTACGTATCAACTCATTAATATGAACTGGTTGCCAGAGGGGTGCGATTTATCACTTCCCGACAGGACAGGAACGTTCAAATTGCGTAATTGCTCTTGTTACAATCTATGGAACGCCAATAGAGTCATTAACAGAAAGGGAAGGTAATGTTCACAAGTAGAAGATCGTTGCATAAAGTGTTGTTGTCTAGCCGATTCACTGACGAACTTTGCCTCCCTTGCTAACCGAAATTATGGATGCAATGCCAATGAGAGCAGGAGGATCGAATTTGACTGGCACCGGGGTGGATCCTGATTTTATTTTTCACCCCATGCAGGAGGTGCAGCCCTGTGGTTGTACTGTAGGACGTTTAAAGGGTAGGAAATTCCGCCAAGTTCCTAACATTATAAACTGCAAAGCCAAGACATAAAACAGTGCTGCTGCGGTCCTCGCTCACATAGCCAAGGAGGGGGGGGGGGTCGCTTTCCCTAGAAGGCATCTGACATCAATTTTGCTATGGTTCATCATGGTTCCCGAATAAAAATACGCCCCTGCACCCCACCCCCCCCCCGCCCCCCATCGCTTTCTCCATATATTTTCGTAGGAATGCCAATTTGTGCCTATACCGCTATACCCATTGTACCTGAGTTGCATTTGCAAAATGTCACAGAGTGCACGTAAGGAAATTCGTACGTTTTGCTCTTTCGAGGGGACCTTGAGGAGGGGGGGGGGATAGCATGAAAAGCAAGGGGATTACCCTAGGCTATTCCATTTTATGAAATTGTATCTGTGTGACATCACTGCAGCAATCATCTGGTAGTGTTAAAATGTAGGTTGCATCTTTGGCACAGCTTTAAATTACAGTACTTGCTCAAGTTGTTCACGTTGATTTTCATATTTGAGCATGATTTTTGTACATTTTAGTACATAGAAGAAGGAATTTCATCGCACGTCCCTGTCCCCTTATTGATATTTTTATTTCACTCACTTTAAATAAAAAAGAAGAACAAAACGGTTAAACAGACCCCAACCCCGTCAGTGGGGAAATAGTCCAATAAAGTCTCAGTAGAGAGAACCCGGCTGCCTCCACTGGGCATTTTGAACAATTTAAAGCTAATATTAAGACTTATCGGGAATGTACTCTATAGCTAGTATGACGTTAAGAAAACGTCTTGAAAACGTTTTGAACACGTTTTAACCATAACGGTCAGCATCGTTTCCTCTAACGTACTTAAACGTCTTTGGGAAGTCCTCGTGAATGCTCATATATTATGAACGTCCAGAAAACGTCATAAAACGTTTAAAAATCGTCTAGTTATAACGTTTTACAAACGTTATTTTTTTACGTAGTAAAAACGTTTTTAGATAGTCCCCTTTAGTTTGTGGGAAATGCGGGACGTTTTGAACACGTTCTAAAAACGTTACTTTGGACGAAGACGAAACGGACAAACTGAGAACCAAACCAAAACGTTTTCTGGACGTTCGCTGTTAGCTGGGTTCCATGTGCCGTGTGGAAACTCTAATTAAGACATTGTGTTAAAACATCTTATTTTTCAACCCGGATAACCATGCGAATACTTTTTTTTGCATTGATTGATTGGAAATGTGATATTTGGGATATTTGGTAAATGTGAGAAGAGTGAAGCCTACTCTATAATTTTTCATGAAATACGTTTTACCATGGAAATCTCCATTATTTTAACCGCAAATGTGAAATATCTGGTACTTACAGTATAAATTACTAGGTGGATCCTTTTAATATTTTGACCGAACTTTCATTTTAATTTGAAAGTCCGGACATTATTTTTTACCATGGACAAAACATTCTCTTTGATTTTATACTTTTTCTTCCTTGGAAAGAAAGCCTAAAGTATGATTTTTTTCATGCGTTCAGTTTACTGTTACAAAAGTGTACCCAACTGTACATTTGAATTACAACGCTATAGTTTTTTGTTCATATTGTGTTTGCATATGAGTGCGTATTACATGATTTTCGACACCATGAACTGTTTTTACATGTGTTTAAGTTTGTAACAGTAGGTTGCCAGCTGCATGATCTGTGCTTACTGTTCTCTAAGCTAAACAGAATGCCATCAGGGTTTAATAAACATACACTCTGTTGCTACTGTAGTTAAATTCTTATGTTGTTTTAATTTCGTTCGGGTTCATTGCAACTGAGCAGTATTTTCCAACTTGAACTTGCACACAGAAACCATTGTCAGACCATTTGTGGGTGGTTTCCTATTTAGACTATTTGGAACCATTGAGATGCCTTTACCTGATTAACCATTCCAGTCATTCCATTCAAAAAACCATTTCTATGCCAGACAATTTGAAGACCATTTGCCAGTGGTACCATTCAACACCATTTGGGACCAGTCATTCAATTTAAAGACCATTTGCATACCACACCATTTGCAGACCATTTGCAAATGGAACCATTCAAGACCGTTCAGAAGCGTCCAAAACACAGTGTAAAAAATGCCATTCAGAATCATTCAGACCATTCGCGAATGGTTTCAAATGGAATTTAACCCTGGGAGTGTTCGATTTACCTGGGTGCATGCATGGACAAGTGCAATTTACAATTTCTCATGTGAATGTACAGTAACTGTGGAGGCTAACATGCACTATGCAAATCTACTGCAAGACTATATTGCCTTTCTTTTGATCAATGAATTATCAAACAATGCATGTTTTTCTGATAGGGGCCTACCAGGGTTTTCCAGCAAATGGGGGAAAGAGGGGAATTGTGTCACCCTTCTCAAAAGAAGTTGGGTACAATCCCTCATTTCGATTAGAAATAAAAAAAAAATTCAATATCTTGGTATCTTTTTAAAAAGGGGACACTTTTGCGGCAATGCTGTAACTAACACAAATAAATGGCCTTTAAAATACTTCATATAGCACCATACAGGGGTCTTAAAGCAAATTTTTGTCCCCCTGAACCCACTTATAAATTTAGCCTAGGGCAGCATTAATTTGGAATTGAGGTATTAAGCGGATATTCATCCCCCCCCCCCCCCCGATTTTGTGTTTCTGGCGGAATCCATGAATACCGTTTTTGAATTTGGTCCTCTGCTCTACCCACGAATTAGTATGTGCATTAATACTACATATTCCACACATTTGTGGATACAATTGCATTTTTCAACAGAAAGAGCTACAAAATATTTATTTTGTTAAAAATATTTGTCTTACAGAATACATGCAGAATATAAATATACAGTCCCAACATTTTAACGTGCTTACCTTTGGAGGACGCGCCCACCCTTTATATGATGAAGTGCCCACCCTTTCAGAAATGTGCCCACAGTTTGTTTCTGTTCACTGTTCCATCTGTCAATTCAATTGTGGTTCACTCCCAGGGTTTTATTTATCTGGGTGCATGCACGCACAAATGCAATTTAAAAATTCCCAAGAGCATGCACTTGGTTTCTCCACCGCAAAATATATATCCTTACTTATGGATCAGTTATCATACAATGCACTTGGTCCTTTGCTATAGCCTTTGTTTTTGTGCATTTCCACTGCCTGTAACAAATAAGCCTACATCATGTATACATAAGTACAGAAAGAGCCTTGATATGTTGATTTTGTAAAGAGAAGTTAATTTCTCACCAAATGCATGCAGAGTATCCACAGTCTCAACATGTTTATGTGCCTTACCTTTGAGACTACACCCACCCTTAATATGATGAGGTGTCCACCCTATCAGAAATGTGCCCACCGTCATGAGTTTATCATGCATATACTGTCAATTCAATTGTGGTATACAGTGTTCCCATGGTTCGGATTATCTGGGTGCATACATGCTCAAGTGCAATTTACATATTCTCATGCGCATGTACGTGTGGAGGCTAACATGCATGCTAATCTACTGCAACAACATATTGCCCTTCTTATAATGCATGTTATCCTTACTATAGTGTTAGAATTTGATCCTCGGCTGTAACCACTGTTCTGAGTATGTGCATTAAAACAAATAACAAATACATGTAACAAATAAATTGTAGATATAAGTATGCATTTTCAGCAGAAATAGCTTTGAAATATTGATTGTGTTAAGACCCTCATTTTTCTTACAGAATACATGGAGAATATAATACACAGTCCCAACATGGTTATGTGCTACCCTTGGAGGCTGCGCTCACCCTTCTTATAATGGAGTGCCCACCCTTTCAAAAATGTGCCCACATTTTGTTTCGGTTCACTGCGCATTCTGTCAATTCAAATGTGGTTTATCCTCAGGGTTTCATTTAGCCGGGTGAATGCACACAAAAGTTGAATTTATAAATTCCCATGTGCAAGCAACTATAGGGGCCAGTGGCGCAGCTAGGATATTTTCCAGAGGGGGCAAAGGTGTTAAATTTCCCCCAAACTTCTCCCTGTCAATGAGTATATATTGTTTATAAAATATGCAAATTTACAAGTATAACAACATTACCATGTCATTATGTAATATTAACTGTATTTTAATTTTAAAGTATAACATAGAGCATTCAGAAATAACAACTCTTAGATATTTTAGTTAACAATATCTGGATTATTTGTATGTATGAACGCAGTGGCGTACGCAGGATTTCTCTTAAGAGGGGGGGGGGGGACAAGCAGTTTGTTGAGTGATTGCCAGCCTGAAGGAGGGGTCTAAGGGAAGGGGTGAAATTTTTGGCGTTTTCAAGGAGCCTAGATGCAAGATGGTGCGAGATTTTCAACTTTGACAGGAACAGTGTTAAAAGTTGAATCGTGGTGGTTCATGGGGATAAAACTGAAACTTTTGTGTCTTTACATGCATTCGTATGCCATTTATGCTAGCCTACGAAGTAAAACTTTACATTTAGTTTGCATACTTTTAGTGGTCAAAATAAAATAGCATCGATCGGTATAGGCGAAAAGGAGCATTTTAATATGCGGTTTTCCTTGGCCACAACACGTTATTCTGCCGTAAAGATTATAAAAGCGGAGCGCCACCATTTGTTGGCGTGGAGCGTAGAGAAATTTCTACAAATCAGACTTGTACGAAATATCTAAAGAGTCACTATCTTCCTTTGCCGTTTGCGATAAAATGCTCACTTCAAAATATGTTCGCAAACCGCAAAGTGATCAGAGAGTTAAGAGCTACTTTGACCCCCAAAATGTAATTTTGCCCAAAAGACTGAGCAGAGTGCCACGATTAGTTGGCGCGGAGTGAAGAGAAAGTTTCGAAAAATCAGACCCCTCAGATGGCCAAAAACTGGGTATACATGCTTGTAAAGAGAATCTAATTAAGCAGTCTTTATTTTTAGCTTTTATTTGCAATACGAAAAAAATCAGGAACATTCTAAGTGATTAGAAAATTACATCATAAAATGTACTATCACTATAAGGGCTATATGAAATGGTTTTGATTCTTTTCGGGGAAACTATACAACGAATTGAAAATATGCTATTTTAACGCTTCTCTATTGTGACTCTTGGCTAAATTGGAAACTGGAAAAAAGGCCGAGTTGGTTGGAAACTGGGCCATAAAATTCTAACTAACTAACTTGGTTACATTAAAGATCCGCTGAATTGATGAAATTGTCTGTGACTGATCGAATTCCCATCTGTTAATGATTTTATCCCTAACATCTCTTGCGTGATAAATGGCAAACTATTTCTCACCTCATCTGAACACTCTCCGCTCCCCTGTCCCCGCCTTGTGGGTCTATGCCGGCCTGGGAAGGAGTACATGCGGTGTGCCCTCCCTTATAAAATTAAATTAGAGGCAGTCGTTGCTACCATGCAGTAGGATACTATTTAAGTAAAAATTGGAATTTGACAAAATTTGCCTATTTGTAGGAATTAGAAAAATTGGCATTACTGAAGGGCCATTCAGAGACAACTCTTCCCCTGTTTTTCGAAACATTTTAAAACAACGGATGTAAGTGCCACGTACAGGTCTAAAATCATTTAAACAAGAAATAGAGTTTTTCTTTGGTATAGGTATACGATGTAGGCCAGGGTGGGCAGATCTTGGTTTGATAGATTTCCTGTTCAGAACGTTTTTGCAAAACTTTGGGAGGTTTGTGATTTTGCTCTGAGCTACTCTCTACGACTAAGAGCGACTGTCTTTTTTCGACGTTTGGTTCAACCTCAACGGACCGGTACTGTACTCTAAAGTGGCAACTGCCTGTTATAGTAAAGATTTATGGATCTCTTACTGTCAACTGCATTAAATGATCTTCTTTGCCCATAGAACAACCACCAGACACCACCTTTTTGCTGAACGTGTGGGATTAAATAGGCCTTTCTTCTCATGTTAGTAATATATTAGTAACTTTGGATGATCCCTGCACAAATTGATTTTGTAACAACATTGAAGTACTGTTTATTGGTTTTGCAATCCAAGTACAGTAACTCCCAATTCTGGATCGTTCTATGCTTTCATATGTTTCCCTGAACTGGCACAATGATGACCAGAGTGTTCACTGCTGGGATTTGTCCTTCAAATTTAATGAACGTGACCCCTGATGTCAGCTCTGACATTGCTTTGAGCTCCTATAAAATTGGGCACTAAAATTTTGAAGGAGTATACATTGTGTATTGAAGTCTTCACAATCTCATTCTAAAGAATGGTTGCATATTTGTCAACATCTTGCTGTAACATTTATTACCATGCACAGGGGCGCAAATCTCTGTTTGAGAGTGGGGAACGAAAATGCTTATGATGTGCCCATGAGTACTTAACTGTGCACGCTTGGCGGGCACCGCGAGCGCGAAGCGCGAAGCCCGAAGCCCCAAAGGACTCCTGGTGGGATCCAGGGGGCGAAGCCCCCGGACGCTCTTGTGTTCTGGCGTTTCCAAAGCTTCAGAAAAACTGTTTTCGAAAGAAAAAAAACGAAAAAAGGTGACCATATTTTTAGGTCAACTCAAATTTTTTTTTTTTTTGGGGGGGGGGGCTAAATTACGATTTGGCCCCCCCCTTTTTCACTTGAGGGGGCGAAGGCCCCCCTTGCCCCCCGGGATTTGCGCTCATGACCATGTATAATTTGGGAGAAGGACTAAATCCATACACTTTGCCCCATTTTCTTTCTTTCTTTATGGTGTGAATAGCTGTTATCTGGTCCTTTTTGTGCCACTTTGAAGAGATCTTCTAAGATCTTCTAAGTTCTTCTCTAGGAGTGGATCTGAATTATTGGATGAAAGTAACGAGCTACAGTATAGTAATCCACATATTTTCACTATTCAATATACCACTGCATTCCCTCACCTCGAGTTCATTACTGTACTTCAATAGTTATCATGATGACAATAATGTTGTACAATCAGCTGGAAATTAGCAGGGACACACAGACATACATCCACATGAATTATCTTTGAAGAAAACCTTCAAAAATCAAAAAAAGTTAACACGAAATCTTTGAAATTTAGGGAAAACCACAATTAATGCCATAATACAAGCAAAAAATCTTCAATGCGGGCTTTGAATTGAAGAAAAAAACAAACTTTTTGTCTCAACAAACTGAAGTTCCCGTCCTAAACATTACACAGTGGTGTAGGCTAGTGTAGAAGTTGTAGCATACCAGTAAGTTACAAAGTTAAGTAACAAGCACAGTTTGTGTTTTCAGCCATCAGTAATATGTGGTTCAGCTATTAAATAGCAGTATAAGACCCAACACTATACCCTACGTGTACATGTATGCATGCATACTTCAATGTCACATTTGTAAAGCTTTGACACATTATAGCAAGCCGCATTAAGATAATAATTTCATTACTTCGGTGAAATGAGGCACCACTGCCTACCTTTGCATGCTAGGCCTACTATTAGCCTGCTGTCCACTTGTTGATGGCCCTGGCCATATTGCTAACAGTCGGCCTGATGACGGTGGCTGAAACTCTGAGCTCTGTGGCATGTTGATGTCCTGCCAGTGTTGCTTGATGATGACCTGTTGGAGTCATATTGCCCGGTGGTAACTGATGACTGTGGTTTAATAAATCGATTCCGGCATGCCTCTACAACTCCTGGAGTCAGAGCTTCAACAAGGGAATCCATGTCAGCGTCATTCGCGGTGTTGGATATGCCATGCCTGTGTATGACAGGAATGGTTTATAAGATTTCACATTTCAGTTGTTATCTGCCGTAGCCACCGTATCACATAACCAGAATGCAATACAAAAAAGGTTTTGGCCACTGTTACTGCTGTTGAGTACTGTACTCACTTCGGATTTACGGTACTTATTCAACTGAAAAAGCACTTTCTGTGTTTGTGTACAATTACACCATAGCATGTTTCCAAAACAGTATGGACCACATAAGACTTTGGTACAATACTTTCTCTCTAAAAGAAGAAAGAAAGCAAGAAAATGAAACATGTAAGGGATCTCTACCCAATATAGAACACATTGTTAGGTGCTGCATACAGAGAATATGCCCTATCAGTGTGAATATCAATATGGGCTATCAGTGCTTTTTTATCATTTACTTCATCGGGGAGTAACATTGATGCGAGAAGAGGAACAAAACTACAGTACAGGGGTGGATTAGGTGTGTAAAAGACTGGTAATATGAGATCCATACTGGGTCATTCCACGTCACATAATTCACAGCATTTGCCAAAATTGGGGTGGAAAAGCCCCCTATAAACAATGAATGACTTAAAAGTATTTAAAAAGGTACTTTTACCTAACGTTTTGTAAGATATCTTTCTTCTGAATTTCACAAATCTTTGACAGCACCCATGTTCCATGAACAGTAGTACCCTTATTAAACGTCACATAATTCACTCAGAGAATTTCAATTTTTCAAACTGATGACCAGAACGTGAGATTCCAGTGAAGTGTTAGCATAGAAGGAATAATTAGGCATTGGATTAGAGAAAGATGTTTGACCATGTATAAAGGGTACGTCAATTGGAGTTCATAGGCCCTATAACTTTTGTGACTTCGATAGAAACAGATGTTTGTCGTCAGGTAAGTCACAAAATGGCATCACGTCATTCACAAATGAACACTTTTCAAATAACCAACCAGTCAATTAAAATGCTGTTGGAAATATGAGTTTATAAACCTTATCTGGAAGTGTGATTATTAAGTTGAACACCAACTGTATGTACAGTAGCTAAGTCAAAAGTAATTTTAGTGCATTTAAAAGGAACTAGACTCTCCATATCTGCTCTTTGATACTTCTTGTTAAAATGAGTCAGGATTTGTTAATAATTATGAAAGAAATGGTTATTTCAACCAAACCATACCCTCTGCTATGAAAATAGTGCAATAGTTGGGAGAATTTCTATGGAGTTTAAAAAAACACATGCTTGTCATCAATGTCACAAAATGGCGTCATATATTTCACAAAATTGTGTCGTGTAAGTCACAAACTAACTAGTCATTTAACTTGCTGTTAAAGATGCATTTTGGCCTTCAGATCAAGGACACTGATTTATGAGAATTAACAATTGCATGTAAAATTACAGAGTCAAAACAGTCATTTCAAGGCATTCAGAAAGGAACTGCCCATGCGAATCCAGTACTTCCATTGGACAGTCGTTATTGAGTGTAGAACTATCCGATGGGAGGACTGGATTCATTTAGGGAAATATCACTACGTAATATGACGTCATGAATCTAAGACGATTTAATTTTAAATTTGATTTTAATATTAATGTAGATTACAATTATCCTCAAATCGGATGAGGACATTGTTGCATTTGATTTGAGGATTTTTGTCTTGAAATTAAGGTAATGATTGTTTTATTCCATCAGAGAAGGTTTTGAGAACCTTCTGAAGAATTTTGAAGAAGTTAAATCAAGTAGCCTATAAGGTAAGAAATCTTGAATACTTTTGTGCTAAGCCCTATGGCGGTGTCCGGTAATGTGTCCTACCTTGTCTTAATAGCCCATATAAATTTCTATACTAGCTATATATATATACTGTTTAACTCTAGGACAACCTGTGGATATGAACAACATGTCTGGTCAAGTACTATCAGAGAAATTATATTGGCTTACAATCCTTTGTTTACATAATAAAAAACATTTTTCCCGTAAGCGGCTGGAATTCCCCCGGCCCCCTTTTACCCTAGCTTAGGGTAGTCAGTATCGTTTGCACCAATCGACTCCCAAAGCCCCACATTATGTAACATGGGATAGCCTTCCAGGCGTTTGTCCTGATTCAGATAGAAGAAGAGAATGAAGAAAAAGCTTAACGACAGACCTGGCCTAGGCCTAAGCCTTAGCCTCTTTTACACTTAACTGAGTAAGCTAGCTAACATTAGACTATGCTCTAGCCTAGGCCTTGGTATCTAGCCTAGCCCAGGCTAAATTTAATTGGTGTATTACGTCCCAATTTCTAAGCAACTAGTTTAAGGTCGATGTAGGATAACCGGCGGTTGATCTAGTATTATTAGTATTACTAGCCTATATTTAGGCATAGCCTACGTCTATAAATAGAAGTTAGAAATGATTTCAGTTTCCATGCCTTTTATCTAGCTTTCTAGGCGTGTCTCTACCGCTGAAAAAACTCGTGTTTGCATGCGCCCCTGTGCCGCGCCTACAGTCAGACAGTAGACTGGAACTGAGAGGCACATTACTATACATATACACACGCATGCGCTAGGGGTGAACTGCGTAGCCAACAGCGTCACTGGGACATCTTCTCTTTCACGATATCGCGATGTACATGCTGTGCCATATAATGTTAGATCGTGCGTTTAAACGTACAAAGGGTATATCGGCAAAAGGTTTCAACACACTGATTTTGTTTTTTATATGCTGATTTTTTCTTCGACATTTTTGTTACACTTCGCACACTACAGTCTCGTCGTCGTGTATCGTAAAAAACGCTTTGAAAACAAGCATCCAAACACATGTTTTTAACTACATACTTTGTGTTGTTGGATGAGTTGATTCATTTTTGGACATTCTGAAAAATTCCTAACATATTGGTTCCTGTTCTATTAGCTTATTTTATTCTTCGGTATCCTCCTTTTTTTGTAAGGTGCTATTTTTTTCTTGATATGTTGCAATTATTTTTGATGTGCTGATTTTATTTTTCTATATTTATGATACACTTCGAACTCCGTAAGGGTGCATAGTCAAAATATTACCTCTAAAAGAATGAGAATTTCAGCGTGTGCGTAAGCCTTAAATGTCTTGAAGTTCAGGTAGCATGTATTTTTGTACGTAGTAGTTCTGATATATGCCACAAAAGTTGACGAAACACAATTTAGTACCGGACATGCAAACAGCTTCGAATGAAAATGTATTCACGTATTTTTTTATGATATCAAAATCTTTAGCGATAATTTGAGATTACATGCGAAGAAAACTCAAGTTAAAATGCTTACTTCAACATGAGGTTTGCTTTTCACTCGAAAGGTTTGGTCAACAAATTATAGATATACAAATTTGGTGTAACCAGGTTACGCTATATGGGGGGATAATCCATCCTTCAACTTTTTGGCCCTTACTGTAAGCCTATCTTGTGGGAGGGGTAGGCTACCATTCTCCAACACATATATAGGGTAACCGCGCATTTGTCCTCTACATAACAGAACCATGACGAAATTTTGTCATTGCTCCTCTTCTGGGGTGCGGAAGCCCTTCACCGTAGAAACTGAATCAAAATTAGTATAACGATATAAGGAAAAACACCGCTATTCAAACTTTGAGCCCTTACTGTAAAACTTGTTGGAGTTGTACCATACCCTGCCACACACTTGGGGTATCCGTGCATCATAGTTTGCCCTGTATCAATCACACAATGCACAATGTTAAGACTTCTTTCCCTAGACCAGTGATTCTCAACCTGGGGTCCGCGGACCCCCAGGGGGGTTCATGGACCCCGGGGTTCGTGGACCCCAGGGGGTTCGTTAAGCTTTTTGGGGGTCCTTGAAAGGCCAAGGGGTCCGTGGGGGTCCGTGGAAAATATGGGGGTCCGTAGAAAAATTACGGTCGGCAAAAGCCACAGTGCTTTGAAAATTTCGAACGAAAAGTCGTAGGCTTAATATAAAATTATCAAATCATACAACACGTACTCCTTAACTACTGTAGTGAGCGTTCTCGTGGCTTGAATAAATTTTCGTGGTCATAACAGCAAGTGAAGTCCTCTTTTATTCACCGTATTCACTACGTATGCTACTATGTACCAATCACACACGATTTTGAACTTCGTCATGGGTCGCTGTTCAACCAATTGGGTCAAATCGGGTCTTATACTTACATTGTCCACATTTATACACCCGCTTTTCATCTGTCTACCCACTCCGTTACCATTTCCCTAATCTGCTGACCTCATAGCCCTTGGAAGACCTAATTCATTATATACAACTGAATGTTCGTACATGCAAGCCCCAACGATGCCAACCAATCACAATGCACAAACCATTTTCTTCCAACGCTCAATAATGGGGAGGCGAATACGCATTTTGAGTGAAGTATCTTCAAATGATGTGGACATATATTGCTTGACAGCCTACGTAACGGGTTACACTAAATAAGTTGTTTGCCATTTAAGATTTCAATTTGTCATCACTCTCAACACAATACCACAAAAGACATAACGTTTTATCCTGAAAAAGATTCGTTTGGTTGGTTCTGATTGCTGCTAATAGCTTGGGAGCAGAAAAGCAATGTTGGTTATTGATCTGATGTGAATAAATTACTGGCTTTTCAGCGTCGGACATGAATTGCGAAGAATGTTTGTACAAGTAAACCCTATTAAAATAGTACGGAAGTTTCTGTTTTAAGCTTCAACATCGACAAAATGCAAAAGCAAAGCAAAACTCTGTTTACACATTTCCTCATAAAATTTTTCGTTTCGTTGGGTGCTTTTTTAAATTCTATGTTAGACAAGGGCACACAAAAATCCATTTTCGCACCAAATAATAACTTAATGGTACCAAATTTATACCTGTATGTGTGGCTCATACCTTGATGAGGAGATTGAATATTCACCAAATGACATGCAATGGTAATATAATTTTGCAACAATTTCTCTTTTTCGATGCAATTTCAAATGATAACTCTCTCAACTCGAGCAAGATCAATGTCTTAGGTACATGGGGACAGGGAGCGATTATCCCCGCCCCCGTCCCCTGAAAAGTGAAAAATTCGGAAATTTGCCAAATAATTCGCAAGTTAACTAAAGTGCGGTTTTCCAATTTTTCCTCCATAAAATTCCGTATTCTTTCCAATAAAAGCTCCATATTTGTAATTTTTTGTTTTAAAAAGGAAATTTGTTTCCGCTCGCGTTTCGATCGCCCAAAATTGCGTTATCTACTGCAGTAAGTGCCTGCTCATAAATCAATCTTGTAAACTATTCGGGTTTTTTTTTTCAAATAGGCTCTTAATTTTGAAATATTTTGTGTAGAAAAAAGAATGTTTTAAATGTCGCAGGCCTTAGATAACATTATATAACAACAACGATCTTCAGCCGCCATGCAATCTCAGGTATACGCTAATAGGAAATGCAGATTATTCAATAATTTCAAATTTTCTTACAGAAAACTCAGAATCTAAAATATTTTTCAATACAAGCTAAATACTAACAAATACATGTTAAAAAACCCCAAGTTTGGGCGCGCTGCGCAAATTCAGTTTCTAATGTTCACACTTTCAAAATATAATTCGAAAATTTGTTTGCCCCCCCCCCTTCTGGAAAAAATGTACAGCTACGCCGCTGAGTAAGATCATCCGTATTCAATAATGCCTAAGTCGTAACTCAATCAAGAGATTTTCTTTGCCCCGACGAGGGTCCCCTCAAAATATGGGAGGGCCTAAAGGGGTCCAGTGATGGAAAAAGGTTGAGAACCTAGGTCCTAGACCACAGGGACCTTCTACGGAAGCAAGTGGAAAAGGGACCTCAACATTAGTAACTATTGACTCTACCGTGAGTGTGATGGCGCTATAATTACCATCTTTGAAGGGGCTACAGTTCACCAATTCCTATCCCTTTCCCTTTCTCGATCGGAGGCACCTGAAATCCCCTTGCCGCCTCTTTAGCCCCAGAGAAGTGAAAAATGCAACTTACAGTGTCATTTGAGAATCAGCATGATGGAATACATATATATTCAAAGTTTTTTTTGGGGGGGCGGGGTTGAGAGATGACCCCCAGGAGGGCTTTAAAACCCCCAAGAGTATATTGTCCATGGTTTCTTTTTTAGCCCCAAAACATCGAATGTCATCGAACTACGTCAAAGTTGGTGTAAATTCAAGTCGACCAAGCCGACGACGATCTGAAGTCAAATTTTGTATTTTTCATTTCTCCAAAGAGATAGTGGTCGAAAACTCCCATTTTTGTTATCTTGTTTGTCTTTTTTTTAAAAGCCATATATCAAAATCAACACCCGTATGCAAAAATATACTATTCGTTATCGGCGTCATCGATATTTGTTATGTCATTTCAAATCATTTTCGTGACATACTGCGGATCCCGGAGGGGTTGGGAGCAACGTTTTTCCTATCAAGCACTCATGCCATTGAAGATCATTTTCGTACTGTTTTCAGAGGTGCTGATTCTAAAAATAATTTGGCCTTAAAAAGTACTAATTTTTTCAAATGACTAGGGATGGGTCATCGGGTTTACGGGGGTGGGAGAAACCACGTTCCCAAATATTTATGAGACTTAAAATTCTGTTTCGGACGCTGATTTTTAAAATGGTCTTCCCGAATTGATGTTATGCACGCACTTCACATGATGGCCTCCCAGTTTGAACCCTTAAGTAGATGTCTGACGAGGATGGCAGTGTGCAAGTAACCCAGAAACCGTATGAAGCCGGGAATGAAGATTTGAATCTCTCCTGTCCCCTGGGGTTGGGGTGAGGCGTATCAACCTAGCTTAGGGCCAGGTCAACAAAAGTAATTCCTCTTGTTATTTCGTTGAAGCCGATTTCAAAAATGATCCTCCTTAGTTGATCCGATGCACGTAAGTCCCGTGATAGCCCTTTATACCGCCTTTCTCAGTTTGAACCCGGGAGACCGTCATGGTCCGACGAAGACGACAATTTTTTAATGAAGTGTTTGATTCTCCCCCAAAATCGTTTCAAGGGCCCCAAGATATTGTCCTGTGTCCACGATATCAGCATTAAAAACACTGTTAGGCTCGAGCGCATTCCATCCACATGTCATTTTTTAAAAGATATCTCGTCATTTGAGGGATCCAAACAAAATGATACTCCTATCTTTGGCTTTGTGACGGTTATGGTGACAATGACGTGTTGCCTGCAACCTAAAACATCGCTCTATCTTACTAAAATACTGAGAAATACGCAGCTGTTGACGATTTTATAAGACTGAGCCAAAATGGTGGAGATTTTTTTACAAGAATATAAAATTAATATCTTAACGTCTTGTTTGAACTTTGGGCCTTTACTGGATATTGTAAGAGAGGGACAATACCATGGCAACTATTGAAAAGTATTTGCGCATGTTTCTTCTATCACGTGTTAACGAACGTGTGATTTATGCCCCTCCCCTGTGTTAGGGTGGGCCTTTTAAAAAGGCGAGTTCCATATTTAAATTCAACCAGGCCAATATTTGGATTTGAATGCCAAAAACAGACCAAGTGTACGACTGAGGGCGCTACCTCAGCCGACTGAGAGCATATTTGAAATCAGCGTGTTCGAATACCTTCGATGACTTTTGTAGAAATCTGCGGCGAACAACGTTTTATCCCAAATTCCTGGGCTACCTCCCTGGGTTACCCAATCCCCTTGTCTCGAACTTGGGTTTGACATTAAATTATCCAAACATTGACCAAAGTACCCTCATACACAAATTATCATGCGCTGATTTCAAACTTGAACTTTTTCTTTTGATATCTTGTACCGTTTGAGGGTTACGGCGTAAAAACCCAATTTTGTGCCTACCAGCGACCCCTTTGAAGGGCCATATCTTCCAGCAGGGAAATGTCATGATAAAACGGACTCCATATTTGGAATCAGCATGGATGGATTTTCTTAATATTTCCTTTCCGTGGATTTGGAGAACATTCTATCTGTCTATACACACCGCATTCTGGTCATGAAGGATGATCGGAGGCCATTGAGACAGGGGCACGAACCAAATCAAACAGTTCAGTAGAGCTATCAATTGGGTTACGTCTAATTGGAGAGTTAAGATGGAGAATATTTAGAATATACTTATCTAAGACACACATTAATCTCTGGGCATTTCTAGATGTTCTATTGCAACCAAGGTGGGTATGGGGGAATTTAAATCACCAATGAAAATTGAATTGGAGTTAATTAGTTTAAAAATGCCTGCACTTATGCGGATACTAGGGGGTTAAAGAGTCCAAAAATCTTAAGAGAATCTTTACCCCGTAGCCCAGGGATTGAAACACCAATACTTTGATCATTCAAAGGTGTATTTGTTCTGACACCAATTAGAAATCCACCCTGGTGGTAGGGCACGTCAAGCTTTGAATTTTAAATCCATCTAAGTAGAAGAGGGTATTGGAGGAGGGCTTTGTTCCATTAAGTAAAATTATATCAGAGTAATAGTCCATTATAAGATGAAGGCGAAGATCTTTTTCATTCCTAGCTCCATTTATATTTACATGCAGTAAATTAAAAGAGTTGGTGTCAATAATGCCGGACCTTCAGATGATTTTCTCCTGATTAATTCAATAGCTTTGGAATGGTCTGGGAATTGACAACTTTTAAAAGTATTGAGCAGATGTTCTCCAGGGACAATCAAATTTAAATGTGCCAGAGCTAATTTAGACGCATATGCAATGGTATCATAGGTTGATATTTTAAGTCAACACTTAGGGAGAGAAGGTTTAACCAATTCTGCACAAAAAAGAGACTTCGGGTTTGGCAGCCTGTACATGGGTTTTTACTTGAGTTGTCCTGTCTAACTTTGAGAAATTCAGGGAATCCTTTGTTCATTGAAATGAGGTTCCCACCGCAATTTGCATATTTCTTTTCTTTCCTTTGTTTAATACAGTTTATAATGTTGTGGATTTCTCAAGCATTTTGAAGTGTTTTTAGATTTGTAGCATGGGTGACCAAAGCCTTGACATTTACAGCATTGCATTATATTTGGAAAACCCTGATATTACTCTACCCGGTGTCTCTGAGACCGCAGAACGATTCGTACTGATGAATTCAGTTTGCTCGCTCCCATCTTCTGAAATAACTTTGATTTTCCAAGTGGGAGCTTGGGTTACTGTACGTATTAGTCGTTTGTTAGCTTTTGGCCTGAAAACAAGATCCTCTAATTCAGTTTGAACTTGCTGCTCCGTAATATCTGGGTTTACCCTATAGATGACTACCGCAATTAGCATATTTTGATTCTGTTGATGAATTCGATACTTCGGGTTACTTAGATCATAGTTTTGTTTCCTTGGTTTGAGTAAATTATTGGCGGAATGTGGGTCATTTGGGGAGATGAGTGCGTTATTGTTTTTAACATTTTGATTTCGGTAATTGTGACATAAGGCTTCCCGTTTAGAATCAACTTTGCCAGGGAGTTGCTGTTGCAACTCCCTGGTTTAATAGAATAACAGAAGATATCCTATCTTGAGCCGGATAAAATAATGGGTTGTATCTTGAATTTGGCTTGTGAAGGTTTAGACGCTTTGACAATACTCCGCTCCCTCCTCTGGAGTAATGTCAAAAATAGTGGGTTCCAACATTTATTTATTTTTTATAAAAAATGCACCAACGTCACAGCGTTGCATTTCTTGCCACTTCCCCATCCACGCTGACTAACAGTTATTTCCAAGGTACTTCAGAGTGGGCGCATCGCGCGGTGCACTGCCCCTTGGAAACAATTGTTAGAAAGCGTATATGTATGTGTATATATAAAAATAAATAAATAAATAAATATATATATATGTATGTGTGTGTGTGTGTGTGTGTATTTTTCCATCTCATTTATTTCTTCTTTGTACATATGATACAAAAATTTATTTACAGCTTTGCTTTCAGTTTTGTTTCTACATTTACTATTAACAACATAATGTTTACATCGCTGACAACATATAAATTATAAAGTTACATTTTACTTGTATTTTTTACACCTTTTTCATTATACACTCACAAACGTTCTTAATGCATATCCATATTTGGAACAAAAGATACAGTTGGTAAAGTACAGTCACAATAATCTTTTCTTTCATAGTTCAGTAACTCATTAATAATGCATTATTAATTCATTTTCATAGCCTGTTTCAATTAAACGTTTCTTTAACACGCACAGAGCGTATTTCATTGTTATTTTTATTCAAAATTTAATGTTCAACTTTTAAGGAGAACGCAAATTTATGACAAAAGGTTTTGCTACTTTGTTTACAGTTGAAAAGAAAATACTTTGCATGAAGTAGGAGGAAGTTGATAATATGAGAAATATTATCCAGATATCCAAATTTTACAAGCTCAAAGTGACATCAAATTGAGTTTGGCCAAGGATATGAAAAAGCATTTTTCCAAAAGCCGTTTACACAAGGACGTAGCCAAAATAGATGGTCTAAAGTTTCATTAGAAGAGTTACAAAAGCTACATAAAGGAAAATCTTTAATTTTAATTTTGTCCAGAAAGTTGTTTGTTCCTAATATTTTATGTATGAATCTGAAATAGAAATATTGTATCTTAGAGTCTCTAACTGCTACAAAGGGTAAAGTAAAAATATCCTTCCAATCATACGAATTACCATTACCACCGCCTCTCCTCTCAGATACTGCTTTTGGCTGCGAACCAACATTTTCTTGAAGAAAGTAGTTATATGTAATCTTAGAAGGTCGAGCATTTTGCAGGAAGTAGTGAAGTCTTTTAAGGCTGGCATTAAGCCCTTCATGAGGTCTAAAGTTTAATCTCCAAACGTCTGGGATAGCAGATGTTATACCATTATAGAGAGTAAATAGAAAGGTCGCAGTAATATGAAATTTATTGATAAATGAATCATAGCTTACGTTATAACCTTCATCGTCAAAAGTATCGCTAACAAGAAAAACTCTTTTCTGTTTCAGCAAATGAGAATAAACAATATCATTGTCAATCTTTACATAGGAATTATTTAGAACGCATTGATTTGAATATGTATATATTGTCATTTAATGGACGAAAGTTGAAATCAGACCATGCACTACAGACATTAAAAATAAATGGGCTTGAAATCTTCATATTATGCTTTGAAAAATTACATTCAAATAAGAAGCTGCCTCCGTAATTTCGTAATGAATAGGAAACTAGAGTTTCCAAGGACCAGGTCTTTTCTCTAGGTACAGTTTCACCCATTTACACTTCAGACCTTTGACAAATAAGGCCATACTTATCATGTTTAGTCCACTTTTAACTTTCTTGTTAATTAATACTGATAGCTTGACTTTATCAGGTTTTTTTGACCAAATAAATTGTTAAACTTACAGATGGCAAAGGTTTTGAGAATAGTAATTCTGCCAATTGGAGTTAGATCACTCGATGACCAAATATGTAACAAACTTTGATCCGAGAAATCTTTGGAATGTAGTTTAACTTAAAAAAAATCTTCCTTGTGGTGCGTAAAAGAAATGCACAGGTAAGTAATAGCATCATTACTTATCACAAATTGTAAGTAATTGAAATTAAAAGGAGGGTTAGAAAACAAGGAACCTAGGGGAAAGAGGTAAGACTTCTCTATATTTACAATTAATCCTGAGGCCTTTGAAAATCTATTCAAAACAGTAATAACTTCATCTGAGAACCATTGGTAACAATATCTGTATCATCGGCATAGTTCGATATCTAATAACACAGTTAGAAATCAATATACTTTCAATTTTGTTGTTTCATAGAATTAATGAATTGAAAATCTCGGTACATGTGATAAACAAATATGGGCTTAATGGACACCCTTGCCTTACTCCACGAGTGACTCTAAAATAATTTGTCAAAAAAACCATTGTTTGAAACACAGGACGAGATGTTACTATATTAAGTTCTGATCCAATGCACAAAACCTTGTCCAAAATTAAAGAAGGAAATTGCTTTAAGCATAAAATCCCAGTCAAGACGGTCAAACGCCTTTTCATAATCTAAAAATAAGAGAGCACCTGGGACAGTATTAGTGTCACAATGATCAATGAGGTCCAAAATTAGACGGATATTTTCCCCAATAAACCCACCTTTTCAAAAACCAGTTTGTTCTGGGCTAATTAAGCCATAAAGGATTCGATTGTCTAATCATTTTGCAGCTATTTTATAATCAACGTTGAGAAGTGCAATAGGACGCCAGTTTTTTAGAAAGCGTTGGTTTTTTGAGGGTTTAGGGATGAGAGTGATACATGCTCTCCCCTAATCATCAGAAATGCAGCCTTTAAAAAATTCATGGTTGAAAGAGTTTGTTACCAGTAATCCAATCTCATCCCAGAGGGTCCTATAAAATTTGACAGGAAGCCCTTCTGAGCGGGCAGATTTGTTCATGGGCATCAAAAGAAGCGAGCGTGTGCATTCCTTTAAAGTAAGGGGACCTTCGCAACTGGCACTTTCTTACTAAGATAGTTTTTTGTGATTAAGATGAAGGTTATTAAAAAAGTTACATGGATTTACATTTTAAGGCTTTGTGAAAAGTCTTCATAATACTTTTTAATTTCATACATGATATCATCTTTAGTGTCAATAATATTACCATCACCCCCGATTAACTCACAAATTGATTAGATGGACTTATTTCTCTTCTCTAAATTTAGAAAATATTTCGTACTGTTTTCACCTCCTTCTGCCCATCTAGCTCTAGATCTAATAATTATACCCATAAGTTTGTAATCATCAAAAGGATCAAGAGCAGCTCTAGCATCATTAAGCTTAAATTTTTTCAAACTGGATGGAGATGATGCATAACTTTGTTCAAGAGAAGAAACAGTTTCAAGTAACGTACGCTTTGCGTGTTGTAGATAGAGATTTTGAATACGAAACTGACACTGATCTATTTTTAAACTTACAGATTTCCCAAAATGAGCTGTGGTTATGCTCATTACAGGTGGATAACGTTCCAGAAATACTTTCTTTTAGAAGGTCAACATAGATACGGTCTGCTAAAAGAGAGGTGTTTAATTTGCACATTCCCTTTTCTCTTTGTCTGCCTAAATTTAAAGACAGGCTTACAAGGGAATGATCAGAGCCAAATAATGAAAAGATTGTTGATTCAGTAGTGGAATTCCTGAGATGCCTAGAGATGAGGAAAAAGTCTAACCTACAATGAATGGTTTCGTCAATGTTGGAACGCCAAGTAAAATGTTTACTTTTAGGGTTGTGTTCAAATATGAATTAAACCTAATTCTGCAATGTATGCAACATTTTTGTCCGAGCTTTAAAATTGGTACGGGGCAAGCCTTCAGTTTTATCTAGATGTAATTTGTTCGTTCTAACAGCATACCCGTTCCCTGGCAGGTCCATTGTTTCCGGCATCGGGACTCCGACTGAATACATCTCGGCCTAAGTTGACCAACACCTACAACCTCTACTTCCTACCATCCCAAGTTATATTCAAGACAGCACTCATTTTATTAATAAGCTAGATGAAATTACGTCCTTGGCCAAAGATGTCATCCTCGTGACGATGGAAGTGACTTCGTTATACACAAATATCCCCCATGAAGAAGGTACAATTTGCCTGCTCAAAATTAATGTGGAAAAACTCTGTCACTGGGTACTCTGAAGTAACAAGTCTTAATCAATTCATTTTGAGTCACAATAACTTTCGGTTTAATGACATTAATTATTTACAGGTAAATGGGACGGCTATGGGTACAAAAATGGTACCTTCATGTGCCAATATATTTATGTATCATGTGGAAGAGGGTATCCTGAAGCATTCTCCCAAAAAACCTCTGTTCTATGTTCGATATATAGACGACATTTTTATGACTTGGGACAAAGGGCTGGGTAATCTTAAACAATTTTTTTGTCTTGCTAATAGCTTTCATCCTTCCGTCAAATTTACTTTTCATTATTCCTTTAAGACTTTTCCCTTCCTGGATGTTTTGGTAATGATTGGAGATGGTAAGATCGCAACGTCCGTCTACAAAAAACCTACAGACACACATACGTATCTCCACTTCAATAGTTTCCACCCCCGCCATACCAAACATTTTTGTTGTTTACAGCCAGTTCCTTCGGTACAGCCGTATATGCTCCACGAACAGCATTTTTGTGGCCACTGAATTGGTTAACAGAGGATATCCCTACAAACTGCTCAACAGTTACTTTCATAAAGTTCTAGCCATATCGAGACATAACCTTCTTCGTTATCGCACAAAATCGAACTGTGACCGCATTCCCTTCGTCATCACATACCACCCATCCAATCGTTCCCTTACCCACAACATCAAAAAAATCTTGGGAAATACTCAAACTTGACCACCAGATTTCTGAAATTTTCAGGGACCCCCAAGTAGTTTAAGAGCCATGCTAGTTCGTAAAACCCTCCCCATTCTAGACAATCTTAAAACAGGCAATAGGAAGTGTAATAAACCCTTGTTCCAAGTTTGCAACCACTTAGAGCTTCCCTCACCATTTACCATCATGCCTCAGGTAGAACTCTAAAACCAGGGGACTTCGATTGTGACTCATGTAATGTAGTTTATTCACTTTTCTGCTCCCAATGTCCCTTAGCCACGTACAAAGGCGAAACAAGCACAAAATTCAGACTTCGTTTTAACAATCACAAGCTCAGCATAAGAAAGAATAACCCTGGATTCTCGGTTGCCGAACACGCTAATCTTCCGCAGAATAACCTTTCTCATTTAAAGTGTGCCTTGTTGTGCGGCAATTTAAAAGCGCTCAGCAGAGGTGCAACCGGGAGTTACAAACCATCCTTTCACTAAACAACCATAAATCGGGTCTGAATAGGGACTTGGCGTTCATGGACACCCAAGCAGTACTAAGAATGATAAAATAGACATACAAACACAGGCCAGACACGAGGAAAGAAATTAAAATACACGACATAAAAGGCAAAACAAGAGGATTCAAACCTCAGCAGGCAAACCTTGGCAAAAACTCAGAGCCTAGGCAAGGAGCAAGCAGATAAGCAGGTAGGCAGATAAGCAGATAATATAAAAGCCGCACACAAAATACAACAATACCAATGCCAACAAATCAAGCAATAAAAAGAAAAAAAAAACCCAACCTGAACCTAGCAGACAGGAGAAGGATGAAAAGCAGTTAAACATTCACACACCTTTTATTTTGGCAAAAAATCCATCATCCTGATTTAAGCCCTGCGGCGTAATTGAGCCCGGATTCCAAATCCATTTTCTCTCTTTCCTATTGAGCAATTGATGAAGATGCTGCCTACTATTGTTGGCTACATAAAGCGATTCAACAATATGCATATGAAAATAATCTTAATTATATGTTATTGCATGACCGTATAAGAGTTTATTGTCCATTTTATTTAGTTTACCAGCCGTAAAAAGACGGAAGTCACTTTTGTGACCGTTCATACGAGATCTGAAGTTAACACTTTGGCCAACATATTGCAAACTACAAATAGCACATTGAATAACAAAAACAAACCAATCCGAATCACAAGAGGTATTTGCGATTAAAACATTTTAAAAGTCTTCAGTACTAGTAATAGAGCCTGAACAAATGAGAGAAGCATATAGCTTACAACGTTTTTTCACACAAGTTTGGGGTTGTTTGGATGACTGGTCCCAAATTATGGGGCTGACTAAAACTAATGATAGCTACGTTAGGGACTGCAGTTCTCATTTTCTGTAACTGTTGCAAAAGCGGAATGAATCTTTGTGAGATACCTTTAATGTCGGGGAGACTAGGGTGATACCGCACATTAAAATACACAGGGCGAGCAGTCTTAATGCCACTTGCAGGGGGTTGGTGAAGTTAGTGAAAACACGATCAATTTGGGTCTTAACATTTTTTCAACTTTTTTTCTATTGAAACCTCGTTTAACCAAACGATTAGTATGCCCACAACAACGTAATCTCCCTGTTTTTAAACTAGAGCAAATCATAAGTATACGAAGGGCTTGACTATAGGGTATACTACTTTTAGTGAGATTAGGGTGACAACTCATAGCCAATAAGCATTGGTGGGTATCGGTCGGTTTTACAAACAGATCAGTCGTAAAAATACCACTTGTGTCTACAGGAACAGAGTCGGCTAGAAAATTGACACAATCACACATAAATTTAATACTGGGATAAGGCCTAACTGAATTAATATAAACCAAAAATTCCGTAAGTTTGGCTTCACCTTAAGTCCAAATAACAAACAAACGGTTGGTTACAAGTACCCGACAGTAAAGCCCGTTCAAAAACCCACATGGAAATGTAAGCATAACCGGGGCCAATTGTGTGCCTATTGCTGTAAATGACATTTGCAGTAAATGCTCAGAATTAAATTCAAACACATTTTTTTTAAGCACAAGCTCGGCCATTCTTAGAATACTACTCAACAATTTGCATTAAAGTAATTACATGAACTACGTATGGTATGTGGGGATTTATCATACTACGTATTCCAATTGAAAATGTGTGTCGAAACGTTGAGGGGAAAAGGTTTTTTTCGCCCTATGGGTCGTTTGTTCAGACGATGTTTCGTCCTTATCCGCAATAAGAAGTATATATATATATATATATATATATATATATATATATATATATATATATATATATATATATATATATATAAGGTCGAATTGCTGCGGAACAGTGTTGAAATGTGTAGGTCGAAAAGAGGTAGTAAAAAGTGCTTAAAAGTTTGCGGAAGTTTGCGGTAGGAAGCCCGAACTAAATGGTTGGCTAACCCACCCACAAACTTCTTTCGACGACACGGCTGGTACCCCTCCATGTAACCGTCCGAGGTGTAAAACATGTCCAGTTGTTGGCAAAAACGACCTCGTCAACATTTCATGCCCCAACGGCAATAGCTTTATTGTCAAACAAAGATTCTCCTGCATTTCCTCTAATGTAGTTTATATTTTAGCTTGTGGGAGATGTAACTCGTTTTATGTGGGAGAGACCAAGCGCCGCCTCGCGGATCGAGTCACCGAGCACCTTAGGTCCATCAAACAGAATCTCCATGGATACCCGGTGGCTGCACATTTTAATCCCCCTTCACCTTGTTCTATACAGCATTTAACTGTTACGGCAGCTGTAATGTGCCGAGGCTCCGATCGTGACCGCCTTAGTGCTGAAAACCGACTGATCATGTAGCTAGGTACTCTCGCTCCACACGGCCTTAACGTTAGAATTGACCTTTTGTAATATTCACCCCTTTTTGAGCCAGTTTTTACTCCTTTTACACTTACACGTTCGTGCTCATTTTTTACTGTGTAGCCCTAATTATTATTTTTTCCGGACCTAGTTTTTGTCTACTTTTTTCCCCTTTTTTCCGACCATGTTCGATATGCACGTGCACTTTTTCATCCAGGACGCTCTTTTTCTTTTTTTGATTTGTGTTTCATCCTTCGCACTCATGTTTTCTGACAGTCACCTCGTTCTTTTCTGTTTTTACAGCGATCTCTTCGGATCTGATGTTTGTCGTGTCCTATTGTTACTGTTGGTTGTTCAGTTTGGTTTTTGCCACCTGATGAAGGGTTTATACCCGAAACGTCGTGGAGTTTTCCGCAAACTTTTAAGCACTTTTTACTACCCCTTTTCGACCTATATATATATATATATATATATATATATATATATATATATATATATATATATATATATATATATATATATATATATATATATCTATATAAATATATATATATATAAGAAAACCAAAAAATGATAAAAACGACGGTATTCAGAGCACAATAGTCTGTGTTTGAAACGAATATTTCGGACACTCCTGTGCCCTTCAACTGCGTTATAACAAATGTAGCAAAACTGAAACAAACAAAAGCTGTAGCACAAACCGCCAAACACGCAGAGATGAATTTATGCGCACAGTACGAACTCCTCTGAGAGAAAAGTCGCGGCGCGCAAAGAAGGTGAACTGTTGCTAAGGACTAACTTATATTTATATATATATATATATATATATATATATATATATTTTGTTGGGTTTTTGTTTTTGCTCAAAAAAGGGCTTTTTGTTGGGTTTTTGTTTTACTTTATCTGAAGTGCCTGATATGATGCGTCTTTTTGGACTATATTTGTTGCATCTAACACTAGCAATGAGTGTTTTCTGTAAGCTTTTGAACGCTGAGAAGAGGCGTGTACGCACTGAATGCAGACTGGATTTCCTTCGACAGTGTCGTCAGTATGGAATTATTCCGCATGGTTTCCAATTTTCTAAGCCTCCAGCCTTGGGCAAAACTACGGATACTTTCCTTGACTCCTGGAATAGTGTTCTATGCCGTGCTTCTGCGGATCTATTGGATCTTGTTATAACTGAAACTTGCATGCAACCCCATGAGTGTTATAAAGTTGTTGAGAGTGTCACTAATGACATAATTGATTCTTCTTCTTTGTCCAACTTTTTTTCTGTGAAGCGTGATGTGGAGGTCTGTATTCGGAGGTTTACATCCGAGATTCGCGAGCGACATCGCCGCAAATTTCTAAAATTTAAAACTAAACCATGGATTAAGAGTCTGGCCCATTTACGCGATCGACAGGATGATTGGTTCGGATCCGATACTTCCGGAACAGTAGATATGGAGAACTTTCCTAATCCAAAGCGGCCAGCTAGAGTTATTGGGCTGGGATCGAGGCATTCCCGTCAGGACGATTTACCGGAGTCTACGGATCCCGAAACCACAAGGTGTGTTACCGATACTACGCCCGACAAGTCGGACACTTCAGATCATGCACCAGTGGACGGGAATTGTACAGTAGCATCGCAAGGGGAGAGGGTAGAAGCCTACCCTCAACCCACGAGACGTGTTACGCGGTCGATGACTTTTCGCTCCCAGAATAGTAACACTACGCCGTCGGATTCTGGATATATTGCTAAAACTACGGAACCTATAACATTACGTAATGATGAGTTTTTCACAGTTATTAACCTTTCGGATCATAATCTCTCTCACTATGAACTTTGTGTATTATCAAAAGGTTTGAAATTCACGCCAGTTCCCCCTTTTGTAGACAGAATTGAACTTAAGGAAAGCGTGCGTCGGTTTGATCGGACACTTCGGCTCAGTGAGTATTTTGCTGATGTTGAATCTCCGTCTGATTTGGAAGCTCTCAAATTTCGCAAAAAGTCCACCTGGACTCCACCTCCTAATCGTGACAAAGCTTTAGATATGTATCTCTCCGTGGTTGACTCAGAAATAATGAGCGCCCCTGAACGAAGGACCGTTCCTAACCTTACATCCGAGGAACGTCGGGCCCTCCGTTCTCTCCAGCAGAACATTGATATAGTTATACGCGAGGCTGACAAAGGGTTAGCTGTTGTTGTTATGTCAAGGGATAGGTACGTAGCGGAGGGATACCGTCAACTTAGTGACACGAGCGTGTATAAGCGAGTTCCCAAAAGTGTTTGCACAGACGTCATAAAAGAGGTCAGTGACATCCTCACACGTCTTCAAAATAGACGTGTCATTACGGAAGATATGGCTAGTTTCGCCGAACCTTCTGAATCTAAACCGGCACGTTTTTACCTACTTCCGAAGGTGCATAAAAGAGGATGTCCAGGGAGACCTGTGGTATCAGGGAGTGGGTCACCCACAGAGGGATTGTCGGAACTTGTGAATCATTTCATTCAACCTCTGGTGCCCAAGATTCCGTCCTATATACGTGATACGTCAGACTTTCTTGTCAAGCTGCGCGCTCTCTGTCCTATTCCTCCAGGTTCCATTTTATGTACGATTGACGTAACAGCATTGTACCCCAGTATACCGCATAATGATGGGCTTGCAAACCTCCGTACCGTTCTTAAGGAAAGCTCTTTTCCAGCTGAAACTATTTCCGGTATCTGTGACATGACGGAGCTGGTGCTGAAGCGAAACGTTTTCGAATTTAACTCGGAGTTTTTTATTCAAACAAGCGGAACAGCTATTGGAACTAAACTAGCCCCTAGTTACGCGAACCTGTTTTTATCTATTTTTGAACGTGACTTGTTAAACCAATGCGCTGTTAAACCTTCCATCTGGCTCCGGTTCATCGATGACGTTTTTATGATTTGGACAGAGGGTAAGGATAAACTTGTTGAGTTCCTTTCATACATAAATACGGTTCACCCCGCTATCCAGTTTACGTACGATTACTCACCCCAGTCCGTGAACTTTCTTGATGTTTCGGTTACCCTTAACGAGGATGGCAGTATAACCACCGATTTATATAGTAAGCCTACAGATACTCACCAGTTCCTTCATGTGAACAGTTGCCATCCTAACCATACTAAAAAATCTATCGCGTATTCACAGGCTCTCCGGATACTTCGTATCTGTAGCGATTCAGCTACGGCTCACACCAGGTGTAATGAATTGGTTGATTATCTTGTTCGGCGTGGACATGGGAGAAGGCGAACGCGACAGCAGGTAAAACGGGCATTGGATGCTCACCACAACCCACAACAGCGTCCCGGCAGTGATGTCAAAAGACCTTTTTCACTGTACAGTTTCACCCCGGCCTACCAGATATAAAGGGGACTCTCGAGAAGTATTTACCTCTGCTTCAGACATCTGAACGTATGCGCAAATTAGTTACGAGTCCTCCAATAATTTCATTCTACCAAGCTAAAAGTCTGGGTCGGCTCTTATGTCGGGCTAAGCTTCGTGACGCGGCTGAAGACTCGGATGTGACCCTTACCAGCCAATGTAATGGAAAGCGTTGTCAGCTTTGTCACTCCTTTATAGCCTCGGACAAAGTAACTAGTTTCAGTAATGGTAGAACATTTTCATGTCGTAATCAAGGTACCAACTGTAACACTAAGTGGGCCGTGTATATGTTCCAATGTGAGGTTTGTGGGAAACAGTATGTGGGCCAAACCAACAACATAAGGTTGAGAATGAATGGTCATAAATCTGACTTTCGCAAATTTGTTAACGGGGAAACCTCTAAATCGGGAACATCTGCACTTTATGTGCATCTTAAATCTCATGGCGGGGATTACTTTAAATTTCAGATTTTAGAAGTGTTGAAAACAGAAGGGTTTGACAAAATGGATATCCGTAAATTAGATAGTTTATTAGATGAAAAAGAAAGACGATGGATTTGGAAATTGAACACTTTGGTTCCACATGGCTGTAACATTGACGACACTTTTTACTCCCAAAACCGTTCCAGCAGACAAAAACGTAACTGAGCTTTCTTTTTCAATCTCTCCTCTCCGCTTGGTTAAACTTTTATTGTTTGTTGTCGAGTTTTCTTCCAGTGTAGAGTTCCCGTCTTTTCAGGTCTTCTTATTCACTAAGGCGTGTAATCTTGTCTGTTTGTGCGTAGACTTGTGTGTTATTCCGTTTTAAGGCTTGTAGTGTTCGCTTTTTGTTTTAGTGTTGTACGAGTTGTGTTCAAGGGCACTGTGCTGCCGAAAATTAAACTGAATCCTCGTGTGTTGGGTTTTTGTTTTACTTTATCTGAAGTGCCTGATATGATGCGTCTTTTTGGACTATATATATATATATATATATATATATATATATATATATATATATATATATATATATATATATATATATATATATATATATATATATATATATATATATATATATATATATATATATATATATTTATTTATATATAAGTTGAAACCAAGAACACGACAAACGGGACATGTCCAAAGAAGTAGGATCGTAATGAGGCGATACAATGCTGCAAACGAGAAAGATAGATGCAAACAAATACAGCAAAAATTACTTCGCCAAGCTTTCAAACTCTACACGAGTCCTTTTTCAAGGCTATACAGTAAGCAAATAGTAACAGAAAGATCCAAAATAAGAGAAGGCAGCAAAGCAAAAGGGGACAATCCCTAATTAAGGGGGATATTAAGGTCTGGAGGGCGGTCAGTCTGGAGGGTCTCCAGACTGACCGCCCTCTAGACCTTTCCTTTTTTTTTTTTTTTTTTTTGAGGTCTGGAGAATATGCTTCCAGAAGCTGTTTAATTGGGCGAATCTGGAATTCAAATTCTTCTTTTGGGAGAACCCACCCCTCACTGCCTTGGCTTCGTGCCTTCGGTGCTCTTTCGTTCCAGTTCTTCCAAGGCTATGTAGATGTGTTTTAAAAAGGCCTACCTGATGAACTTTCGGAGGACATGTCGAGGGCAAATAACGATTTTTAGGGGGGAGGCTTAGCTGTAAGTACGGGTGAAGTCAGCCGTGTAACGTGCACTCTTTCATGGGTTTGCGGGCACGGATCCAGACATTCCAAAAGTGGGAGCTGACCTAGGAGAAAGCAAGGGTGTGAGGGAGTTGCACTACTTATTTCCGTATACTGATGTGGCGAAAAGGGAGGGCTGAGGCCTGTTGCATGATCATCGGATTGGACTAGCGAGGGCCGCAGTGGACAAATTGAACCCTTTCAGATCAACCGAAATTTCATACGACACAAAGATGTCCTGAAAAAGACTACATATGCGATACTTTATCAGAGACTTGAAGGAAACGAGGATACATAGGAGAAGGTCCCCGAGGTCATGCCCGCATCAAGACTGGGAGTAGCTACATTAAGTCTCACAACTGTAGCGCAATGTTGCATGCTGAAGTGTGAGCTGTCCTACATCAGTCTCTCTCAGATGTTTCTGAAATGAGCACACGGCCATTCATCCCCATGTAATCATAATTGCTCACGCGTTCTTGTTGTAAAATATGCAAGTCTTAGGCAAGAAAAAATTAGCAAAAAAAGTGCCCAAATTTCCCTAAATTTGTACATTTTCCAGTTCCACGAAATCCTTTTTCAAAATCTTCTATTTCGATCATCAATAAGAGAAATTTCAGTTGTTAAATGGCTCAGAGTTGTAAAAAAAATTCCAAAATCAATTTCTTGAGTGAAAGGTAACCATAGTCAACTTAATGAGACATTTCTTAGGCAAAGCGTTGATTTATTCTTCAAACGCCCTCTGTATGAAGGCTAATTAGCGTTTAAAATATCAGGGTAATAACCAGCCCTCAAACAGGGCTATGTCGTCAGTTAAATGGCCTAATGAAATGCTGTACATGTAACATAATACACATGAAGCCCTGTTAGCTAGGTAATTACATTGGCTTTTGGCTTCAGAGTTGGGATAAGGACTGGAGGACGAGGAGGGGGGTGGCAATGAGAACTTTGCTCCACTGATACCCGAAGTGTAACTGAATATAAGTCTATCAATCATTTAAAGCCCCCCCCCCCTTACCCTCCCAATTAGGAAAAAAGAAGGTTCTAGCTACTCCACATGACAAAGTTTCTTGTCAAGCTATGTTTGCCACTGCTAGGCTTCTTAAAGGGCAAATCTCTTCATTCCAGATGGTTCCCCCAGTTCTCTCACCCCAAAAAGTACCCATTCTCCTAACCTTCTTACTTAAGCCCCTCCCACAATTGTGTGAAATTCATCCTTATCCAGTCATAATCACAGTTTATTGCTTCGGGGTGAGTATAGAAAAGCTCTATGTGTATAATCAAAACACTCTCAATACAGTTCATGCTGTGTAATATAAGCTTTGGTAATCTGCATTGTTTGAATGAACAGTCAATCACAAAGCTGGGCCAATGGAGAGTTTCTGTAACCCCCTACAAGAAGTGTAGTTTGGGGTGACAGGATTGACCCTTTAAGCTAAGACAGCTAAGATCTTAAGCTCCTCAAAAAGCAGACAAACTTTTGTTGCTAAGAGACTAATCCTGTCAAGTAGCTGTCATGTTTAATAAATCAGAACAATTGCAGTGCATGCAACTGCATGTTGTAATGAAAGCATTAGCTGCCTACTGCATCTTCTGAATTTGTCAATGGAAGAGCACTTATTGCAAAGGTTACTCTCTCATAACTAATCGACTTGGTGATGAGTGTCCATATTTTTTGAAACTGATTCCCTTCACAAGCTAGCGTACAACTTTCTTGTTTCATATGCTAACTATTTTGCATTTTAATTAATATCATATGAAATTAACATCATATGAATCGAGGCTTATGTGTCATTCATGGAACAGCTCAGTAGCCTCTGCCTGGCACAAAAATCTTCAACATGGCTACATGTACAGAGCATGAAGTAAATTAAAATACCATACCAGAGTAAACTAACCTCCAAGTGTACAACATTTTCCTTAAACAGTCTACTGAAACTAAAAGGTTGTTACTACATGTGACATAACTTATTTATATTATGCTCTTCTTTGTATCCTTGAAGGCACTAGCACTACAGGAACTGCATCAACTTTTCTGGAAAAGAATCACCTACAGTACCTACTATATGGTAGAACTCATGCATGGGAAGCTACCATGATTACCATTGAAACTTGCTTCGTATGACATACTTACTTAATGCAATATTCCGAGACTGGGGAGGACGGCCGGTGTCATCATGTTAGGATACAGTGACAGGAGTGCAAGTATAGGGATGGAAAGGCCACCCAGAAGTACATTGAGATGGGAATTGCATATCATGATATCAGTGACAAAAAATGTACTTGTGGACCCAAACTCTCCTGCAAGATATATCATGAAAGTTGCATGTAAGCCTCGAATTCCTACGTTTTAAAAACTTCATTTACAAAGATGGTAGTAGTTTTCATATCACTTGAAATATAACCTTTTCTTTAGAAAAACACAAGTTTTTGTACCATTTTTGAAGTGAATTCATAACTGCATGCAAAAAAAGAAGAGTTATGTTTTGTTTTGGAATTAATCATAGTGTCTATTATAAAAAAAAAAAGAGCTTTCCACTGTCATGCTTGTGATCAAGAAATGTATTATGGCATGTTGATGGGAAATTTTAAGTGTAAATCAATAAAGTGAAACAGCTGGTACAAGATTGCAGTAAGAATATGGTACTCTACCTGATTTTCATCTTTTCTTTGATGTAATATTTCTGTCAATTGACTTTTTTAGGAATTCCAGTAACTATTATAATTTTGTCAAAAATCATTTAATATTACTATGAGGTATGAGTGAATTACATGTTTCCTATACCTTTATGTATGCCTTGAAGACTAGTCAGGCTATTCACTTACAGAGGTAGATCAGAAAAATGGTGGGGTATTTACAAGATGTAGAAGAATCTATTTCCAGTGGTTTACAGCAGTTATGGTAGTGTTATAAATTGCAGTCACTGGAGCAAGGACCTGTAGCACAGATGTATACCTACCATTTCTTTTGAATGAGAATAATTATGTCTGTTAATGACAATGGCAGTTTTGATAATTTTGAGTTTGCAATTAAAGAGCCGTTCATTCTCATATAGAATCAAGCATGCACCTAGCGTATTTTATTAGCATTCTGGACCAAAATGAGGGGGGAGGGGGAGAAAGGAGGAGGTGATACTAACCATGCACACTGTCCTGCAGGCTGAAAGGCTGACAAGAACTAGTCCACCTCCTTTTTGTAATTTACAAAACCATCCCTAGAAAATGTATTGTCAAACTTTCAATAGATCACATTCTGCTTTTTTCTGAAGGGCAGCAAGTTTTTACATAGTTTTCAGACTTCAAAAGGGATCACAATGAAGCCCTATTTTAAAAGCTGTGTTCTACACACTCTATTACCTTCTCCAATTTAAACAAGAACACCAGCCTTGTGCACCTATGCAGTAGAACTTCAGCAAAGCTGAATTGAGTTTCAAAAGTCTACAATTACATACAACTTCATTCTTATTGGGGACTTCTGGGTAGCAGTAGGGTGGACCTAGGTGGACAATGCACAGGGGTCCATGGAAAATTCAAACACCTCAGAGCTTGTGTGTGCAAGGTTTCATTCCTATCCCATACCCCCCACCCCCCACCCATGAATATTGGAGCTAGAGGCTTTTAGAAAAATGGATTTGGGCACCCCCTTGCGGTCTAGCTTCCCCGTGCATCTAGAATTAGGCCTTGTTATGCCATTGATTGAGTACACAACTACCAGTACCAAAAAAACATTGATCAATAAGAGTGGAGTTATTGTTTCAATTCATATCAAAATTTAACTAATTGGTACTGATCTTCATGTATAAAGTGCTATATATTCCTAACTATCTTTGTGAATATGCTACATTCCCTTCAAGTATGGCGGTGATGTTTTTAAGCAAGTGCACATACTGTATGCATGCAATTTGCACAAATATATTTTCTCCTTCTTATACTGTAGCAACAACTTAATTCTGCATCATAGCAAAATCATTCTACGTCTAAATGTACAAGTCCCTCCATAACTAACAGCAAACAATGATGGCTACTAGGAAATATATGAGACCCATCGAAGCAGTACCACAGTCTCCAATTAAAGAGGCACCATGCACCAGCATGCACCTTTACCAGGCTGGTTTCTAAATGGCACTCAGGTGGGGACACATAAAGTACTGTACAATATCACAAATAAACAAGCTTGTGGAGGGTGTAGGATTAAACCAAATTAGTGGAAGAGAGCTGAAAAAAGAGTTCTCATGGAATGCTCAATGCTAGAATTAAATGTAATCAAAATTTTTATTCAAGTCATATTTGGTCCTTGGGATGTTGGCATAACGTACTTGAATGTGGCAACACAGACCCAAAGCACGTCATGACTGAACCTGAAGGAAGTACTGATCAAGGTATGATGTCAATGTTTCAGCACAGATGGGCAATGCTTACAGTAGCAAGTCCTGATTTTACAATTGCTCTTATTCAAAATGAAACACAGGGATTGGTTCAACCCATTAATAGAAAATGTCAAGATTGAAAAATTTCTGTGTCCCACTAACCATGGCGAGGGCTCCAAACATGACGATAGCTAGGAAATGTGTATTTTCAGCACAAATAAAATTTACACTGGAAATTAAATGTTCGTCTATAAAAAAAAAAATCTTCCAAATTTTCAACAATTCTTGGCAAGGAGCTTTCCACATTGCTGGTTTTTCCACCCTTGCTCATGGCGTATTCAAATCTAAGAAAAGAAATATTTCGATCATTGGTAAAAGAAATTTTTAAAACACATTTGATCACTGCAAGTGTAGGATATGTAACACAAGCTTGCTCCAAGTTCACAAAAATTGATTTAAAAATCTAATAACTTTACTTGCATATATTTTGAGCATCCGAAGAATTGAGTTAAGAATTTTATGCGCAACATTCTACTTCACCGTATTAAACATAAATTTATTTGAAACATTCTTTTACAGGATATCTTTTAAATGAGAATTAGGGTCTACTTCTGGAGGTAGAATATTCAAGCTAGGCCAAGTCCTCTCACTACTTCATACATTCTCCCAACCTGTTAATTCTAGCCACCCACAGCTGTTTAAAACTTTTCATTGTGCAGACACAATCCTGGTCTACTGTTTGAAAGGTATATCATCATAGTTGAGCATACAAAGCCCTGTTGAATCAGACTGCACTCTCTGTCGGAATATGAGCCACTCTGCATTCTTGAATTTGATATCACAGATCAGGATGATGCATGGGTATTTCTCACACAGTACAGTTACTATAAATAAATAAACTATAATTATCAATCTGAATATCCTGAACATGCAGTTTCAAACTTCCACTTCCTTTGGCATACCAACGTCTCTATTAAACAAATGACTTAAACACCTTTAGAAGGGTTCCTGCCATCATTGAAAACCTGAAAAGTCATGAAATTTGAAAAAATATTTTCGAGGGCCTGGTAAAGTTTTCCAATTCAAAAAATTGTGTTAACTAAGTCATGAAAAATTCATGAAAATTTTCACTTATTTTCATAAAATTTTCATAATTTGATGTCACAGCCCCCCCCCCCCTTAAAAAGTCGTGCAAATTCTTTTAATATTTGGTCATGGAAAAGTGAAAATTTAGTTTCCAGAAATGTGGGAACCCTGCTTCAACTTACGATTCATTTGAAGCTTACAAAAGACACATGCTCCGCTGAGTTCCTATATTCTTGTTGTCTTTATTGTGCATGATATGATAGTCCCATTAGTTCTTTCATGCTGTTTAGTAACTGGAGTAAAATTCAGACCTAAAGTTTCAGGTATAGCTGATGTTATAACATATAAATGAAAGGCTTCAATACAGTTACAAGCTGGTTGGCAATACTGTTCAGGTATCACACCATCTTCCTGTTCACAAAACTTCATACACAAAACACATTGGCCAATAAAAATTGCTTTTGTGATGTAAACCATAAAAATGGCAAGCAATCTTTCCAGTATTGATGTGGTTTTCTGGGTTCTGCCAGGATACTCAAAATCATGCATAAATCCATCCTGGTTGGGAAGCATCAACCAGGTGCCTTTTACACCCCAATTGTAGCTGAGATTTTGAATCTTCAGTCCAGTTGACCGTGACACTGTACATGACTAGCATATGCAAAGGTGAACTTGACAACTTTGGGAGGATCCTTGGGCTGGTCCTCCTGTGCTAAAAAAAGCAGAATAATATTAAATGCCCACAGAAATATTTTTGCTCTGTCTGAGTTTTGTTTCCTTGC
This sequence comes from Holothuria scabra, assembly GCA_037179385.1. Classification (NCBI taxonomy): domain Eukaryota; kingdom Metazoa; phylum Echinodermata; class Holothuroidea; order Aspidochirotida; family Holothuriidae; genus Holothuria; species Holothuria scabra. The sequence goes on from CM074199.1 coordinate 10,548,442, forward strand.
TTACTTGAAATTTTTCTGGATTGCTTAATAATCTGCATTGGTACTTCTCCAAATTTAATGTAATAAGAAGGCTCAGCTGGAACTAGACATGTATGAAAAACACTTATAATTTGTTTTCTTTATTCTCCTTGTCACAAATTCCAAAAAGATGAAATTGTTCTCATATTTCTAACTTTCTTGAAGAGAGAGCTACTCATAAAAGATTTCTTTCAAACTTTTGGTGTTAAAACTTGCTTAACTGTACAAGGCCAGAGCTTCTGATGTGAGGTTGGTATTACTGTCAGTAGATCTTGGAACTGGGGATAGGCATACTACAATTCCGGAAATATTTTGAGCAGAATCCACATCAAAATGGAAATTCAAAAGATGTAACAAAAACTTGATATTTTTCCATCAGGTACAAGGTTTCTCTTTTCAAAGAAACTAAAACCAGTGCATAGTGAATTTACTTAGATAGTCTAGTTTCATGTTTAGACTTGACTGCTTCCCCCCACATTATATTGTCTGCCTCTGCCTCATCAGTTTCATTTTGGCAATCCAGGAAATCTTCAACTGAACTGTTGACAAAATAGATTGTACTGCACTTAGACCTGTACTTCAAGTCACCTCTTGTCCAAGCAGGCAACAATAATGGCGCAATTAGCAAAGTTTGGAAACTACATTTTATCCTTTATATCATATTTTGAAGATAAATGAATGAAGAAACAAACTAACAAACTGACAAATGGCAAAAAAATTTGCAACTTGTGTAAAGGTATTTTTTATCCATGGATATGTTCATGCCAAATGCAAATGGTGAATGTTCCTACCATGCAGTTTCATGATAATGTTTCAATCTAGAGAAATCTCAGATCCTCTCTTCTGCCCTATAATATCAAAGCATGATTAATGAAAAGCTTAAAGGGCAAGAGCAGTCTCCCCAACTTGAAGCAGTGAAGTACACCGTCCCTGTTTCATGATTGGCTCTTCACGGTCATGTGCCATTTTTTGGGGAGCCACTGCTTGGTTTTCCTATAATATGTAATATTGAAGTCCTAAAAAGTTATTAAAGATACTTTTAAGAAATTAAGAGAAGTGAAAAGAAAATTGTGAGCTTTAGCCTTTGCTTCAAAATACAGTAAGTTTGGGATGACTGTTCTTGCCTTTCAATGTGGAAAACTGACAACAGCAGTCATGTACCTTGGAGTAGTATGGTTAAAATGGGAAGACCCAGTGATTGCATCTGCCAGGACTGAGCCTTTACACCACATCAAAAATAAAAAAAAAAACAAATTCTGTTTAACAAAGGAGTTTCTTTCTTTCCAAGTCAGCTTTTTTGATGTTAATATCCGACATTTCGAAAGCAGTTAGAGAGCACTTATATATGTTCCGCAAGCATGTGACTGCATTTGAAAATGGTCATGCAGTTATCACTAGAAAAAAACTTGCATTTTCAGAGTTAACACCCAAAGAAACAGATTGGGTAGTATCTTGTTGGAATAATAGATAAAATAAGTAATAATACAAAAACATAGGACTTCATAAATCCATTTTGAAATAATTAGAGTAGCCTAGCTAGGTTACAAAATAAAAGGAAATATAACTACTATGAGTAGAAGAGAGACGCATATATCTGACAGTCAAGCTACGGCACTGTACTTCAGAAGAAATGCTTACTGTCATGAAAAAAGTCAAAGCTTTAGAACTTTATGAACAATTACAGTAAGTATAGCACCCTCCTCTCACGCTGTGACAAAGACATCACACTTCCACTGCAAAAAGACAAGGGAAGACTGGCATCCAATACCCCCATCTCTTTTTGTTTAGGTAGAGGGCAAAACAATTCCATGCTAAAATCTTGAATGACCCTTTGTGTTTTGGCAATTTATTTTGCCATAAGTGTTCAGTAAAACAAGGAGTGCCAGAGAGGTGCTAAGGGGAGCAAGGTGGCACAGAGGATTCATCTCCCAGTTATGATGGATGGTCCCCATTGTATATAGGAAACATTTTCCATTCTTTTCAAGGGAGCATAGATGGGTATGTTATTTATTGTCCAGAGAGTGACAAGTAACTCCAATGGTGCACTTCCTTCAAATTCTTGAAGGAAATGCATTTGTCCTTTAATAAAAACCACAAGACTTAAAATTTAATTTTCAAATCCAAATCAACATTGAATTTAAAATCCAAATTTTCAATTTTTCTTTCATAGCATTTTATTCAAAATAATTCCCAGACAAATCTCTGGGTTTGGCCATAAATATGGGTTGCTTGTGCCTCTTATGAAGGATTTCATCATTCCCTTGGAAAGAGACTGCATGCATGGCACCATGCCGGATGTTGTGACTTCTTACAGCACGTACTACAATGCTATATATAATCATGGGTGAAAAGAGTTGTGAAGCTGAGAAACTCCTTCCCAGGAAATTTGGACATCTGGAGGGAAATTTCCCTTTTCTGTACATGAAAATGCAGGGAGAATTGTGGGAAATTTTACTCTCTTCCTTAGAAATAATGCAACTCCCTCCCTGGGAAATAAATATTTTTTTCCAGCCCTGGCTGTAATACATGTTGTAGTTAGTTAGATGGAGTTTTACGGCCCAGTTTCCAACCTATTGGTTCAAGTCAAACCGGTCACGGCTTTTTTTCCAGTTGTGGTTCACTGGCTTGTTTTCCCTACCCCACTGCTTATACCAAGCATCGATCACGCAAAACGGCAGTAGGTTCCTTTTTTAGAGTCTTTGGTATGACTCGACCTGGGAAGTGAGCCTGGGGCCTTCCGCGTGAGAGGTGGATGCTCTACCGTTAGACCAAACACACTGTCTGTGTAATACATGTTGTATAAGGGAATTGTGCATACATAGAACATGTATGATGTTCGTCTGAACTCAATGAAAGTGCAGCTAGTCTTGGGCAATAACTATTGGTTTAAAGCTGAACAGCCATTTGCAATCCTCCCTGTGTTTGGCTTCCATAATTACCTGTACTTGCTGATGAGGGACAAACTGGCTCTAAAATACTGTCATAGTGGCCCTTGACAGGAGTAGATGTCAATGCTGCAATTCAATGGAATATCATATTTACAGCTGGTGATGCAAGTTTGCAGCACAGGATGAACTGTATGGATGATGTTCAATTATTATAACCACACTTCTAACTACTGTAAACATGATAATAGGGCAATGCTTGTTTTCAAGGAGGTATCTCACAATTTTCTTCTCATTCCATAATACTGGATATTCAGGCAAGCCAAGCAATTAAGTAAATTTCGCATTTAAGGAAAGAATATTGTCCGAGTCACCTGACTCTATAGCCAATCATGAAACAGGGCAGTCTAACTACTGTACACTACTGTACTTTATACTGGGGTGACAAGCTCTTGTCTTCAAGGAGAGAGCACATCATATCAACATAGCAACTAGCCCAATTTGTAAATGTAAACTATTCAAGCACATGACATTCAACCTTACAATTCTGAAAATGTTGGCAATGTCAAAACATTACCATAGTTGGTATACTATCTAACAATGTGCAATTGGGAGAAAGTAATATTCACTCAAGCTTTGTGGACAACTAATTGATACTGCAACTCTACATCATTATCAAACAAGATATTGGATAAAGGCCTAGCAATGCTCATAAACTGTGCAATATTTTAGTAGATAGTAGATATAAAGTTTCTAGATGGTAAAGATGAAATTTAACTATACCCAACATGAACATGTCATACAGTATTGTGTCAGTCAACTCAATAAAAAGTTAAAAATTTAAATTTACTTTCAAGTACAGTTCAAGTGCAAGTTAGTTTTCACTTTAGTCACCTCTTACAATAGGCTGGAAACAGGCTTCGCCCCTGGAAGCTCTGAGGTTTTAGCATACTGTATCTCTGAATGAAAATTGTAGTCTCTGGAGAGGTATGCTATTTAAACGCTTTTTAGTAAACCCAAACCCAACTCCTTCCTGACCAGCTAACATTTTGGAGGGGGTAAGTGAGGGGGAGTTAAGGGGCCACGGACAAAATCTAGGGAGGGCAAATGCCCCCTCTTGCCCCAACATAGAGCCACCACTCATGGTACTAATTAAAGCTGCTAAAACGTTATGTACAATTCTGAATAGCACAAGGTAGACTGTTCTGTGCTATAGTGTTGTGAAACCATGGAAGCACTACCTGGAAGTTAGCTGGGAAAACATGCTTTTGGAAATTGAAAGACTTGTTTTAATACATCCTGCAGTTATTTCCACTCACCCATGGGTGTAACAGCTAGCAACTGACCTGAGGTTGGTCATTCACTTGGCTCTGTCTGTGTGGCCCACTGCATGTACAGTACTTTGAAGAACACCTGAAAAGTAAACCATGACTATTTGCAATGAAACAGTATTTAATTTTAGGGAAGAGTGCAAGTGTATCAGACTTCCATGATTTCAACTCGCAAATGTCCCTCAGTGATTAAGGGGTGGTGTCAAAATTGGTTGTTATAAGAGTCATAATAATGATGATTGATAATGATGTGAACACATAGGCCCCATTAAAACAGAAAGGGACAAGGGGGGGGGGGATAGCAATCTATTCTGTCTAAAGGGAATTTTAAATCAACCTTCCAATTACCAGTGGCATCATCAGTGGCTCTTGTATACCCCCCCCCCCCCCCATGTAAAAAGTATATTGGACAAAATGTGTAAGAACTTTACAAACACCTCTTGAAAGCAGCACTTTTTAGTAGTAAAAGCACCAGCTGGAAAGTACCATTTTATGCAATCTGAAACACATTTCAGGCAAAGTGTTCTCTGTACGCGATGTGCTGGTCAATAGTGGCACTCGATATACAGTAGGGGCATTTTCGTTTGCCCCACCACTTCAGCACTTTCCCTCTCCCAATGAAAAAGTCTGGTAATGCCACTGTCAATAACTGAGGACATGAATTTTGTTTAGGCACTAATTTTTATTGCATTTGGCATTTCATGTACACTCAACATACAGATTCTACAGATCTCACTGAAGACTTTAAAAATGGAACCTACTGCCATTGTGTTTGATGCTCAGCAAAAGCAATGGAGTAGGGAAAACAAGCCTATGAGCCAAAACAGGAAAAAAGGTCAAGACTAGCTTGACTTGAACTACTTGGTTGGAAACTGGGCCGTAAAACTACAGCACGTCTAACATACGGAAACCTAACCCAGTTAAAGCATTTATATTTCATTCCTGCCTAGATCTTGGGGTAAACAACTTTTTAGGTACAGCTAAGACTAGCCTAGACCTTACAGTACCCTTCATAGCCCAGGCCTCGATTTTTAAAAAATTTAGTGTTGTCTTGGGGCAACCATTTCACTCATTTTAGTTGTCCAGAAGGAAATTTGGTTGTCCAAAATATTTTTCACACAATTACAGAACAGAAGGCTAATTATGTTCATGTATTATTGGTCTTGAAGAATAAAAAGATGTGATGTTTGAGAGACAGAAACACTCCAAGTCTGAAATATGGTTATGAAACTATTATGGAAAAAGTTGAAAGAGTTTATCAATCAGCAGTATACTTTTTCAATTCGAGAGGAAAATGGTTGTCCATGGGACAACCAACCTTTAATTTATTGGTTGTCCGTATGGAATTTTTGTTGTCCCAGATATTCGGACAACCATGAAAATCGATTCCTGTAGCCCAACTGGTTACTGGTAGTAGGCCAACAGTACTTTGGCATGAACTGAATTTAGAATGCAGATTTCTTATTTCCCTGGTGAGGAGAGGGGTTGTGGGGTGGTGGTGATTGAGGGGAAGGAGATCAGCATCAGTTTTCATTGCATACAGGTACAACTAATTGTTGAATATGTTGGTAATTATCCCTAAATAATTTTTACAAAGTATGAGGGTTAATTGGACGTACCATTTCAAATGTCATTAACTGAGTATTTTAAAACTTTGGCTTGAATTAGGGTATATAGTCTGCACTGTGCAGGATTAAACAGTGTGCACAGAGAGCAAGCTTATACTTGAATATCTTGACAATACCTAAGCCCTGACCCAGGAGGGGGCATTGGCGGTGCTCAGGGTTCCCCTAAGTTTTTCAATGACGAACTATTTTTTTACCAAGGAAAATATGCAGAAAATATGCTTCTCAGTTGGTGGCAAATTGTATATGAGCATATAACCAGAATTCAAATTTTATTGGAGGTGACCCCCAATGCCCCGGTGTATGGTTTGTTGACGGTGTGTTAATTCCCCTCTTTCTCAAAATTCTGGATCTGCGACTGAGCCCAAAATCTGCAGATCCAGGTCTTCTTAGGCGACTGATGTAGGCCTAGCTAACTTTCTATACTATAGCATTGTTCCACACATGGGGGAAATATATATGATGCACGTACTTGAAAGCCTAGGCCTATATATGGGGCCTTTCCTTACATTAGGAAGGCAGTTGCCTTACAACTCTTTTAACCACATACCTGGCGTAAACCACTGGCATTTGGATGGAGATCCCCTTACCCTTATAGCATTCAATAAGCATTCATTATGCCTTCTGAATGCATCTTTTAGCATTCAAAGGCCTAAATTAAGCAGTCAGTGAGTTGAATGCTTATTTTCTTCCTCAAATGAAGTCTTCCTTGCATTCTTAATAAGCCTTCATAATTTCCTTTGAAGTCTACCAAGCCTTCAATTACTGTTTGAATGCATTTATTAGTTTTTTAATGTTTTGGAATGCATTCACACATGAATGTGAATGCTTAATTAAGTCTTCAGATATATGAATGCTTATCAAAGCCTTCATTTCTTTTTGCAAAGCATATAACTAGTATCAAATACTATAAATGCAGCTGGAGGTCACTCAAGCATAAGCAAAGTTACAGAAATCAATTACTAGATAATGGCCCCTTGATCCTGCCCACCTGGTTGCACCAGATAATCTTCATTTATATTACAAATCCGACATGCTCAGACTTACAGAACTGTTGTTCTCATCACGTCTCTTTGGGAAATTACTGATCCAGCAAAGCTGAGCACTTACTCATTGTCAAGTGGACTGTAGGCTAATGAAACATTTAGGATTATCTAAGTGATAGCATATTGTAGGCCTATGCATGATAAGAAAGTTTTGTGAAGACAATATTGGGGAAAGTGCAAACTCCGTGCCAGGCCTTCTGAGAGATCATAAGTGTAAACTAAGATGGGGCATTTATATGAGCAAACCGAGGACATAGTTAGATTTTTCAAGAGTAGTGCGGCTTATTCTGAGGTTACGATTTTGATGAATTGGTAAATGTAGTGCTGATCACTTCTGCTGGAACCTGTGCTAGCTCGTCATAAGTTTTACTAGGCATAGAGCTACTAAGATAATTATGTCCTAACTTAGGCCTATGCATGTACATATGCTATGTGGGATGGGTATGTGGATCACTAACCAGACGGCAATCCTGTCTACTTTTTACCATCAGTAACTGAACAAACACATTTCACTTACCTTTGGGCATGATCTGTGAGAAGATGTTTCGCAAAATCGCCGTTATAAACAGGAGACTTGCCATTCCCAATCAATCAACCTGCTTTTTCTGCAGGCGATCAAGGTAGGGCCTTTCCGCGTGAGAATGGGAAAGGGAACTCCGACTTTCGTTTGCTACTGTATTTTTCTCGTTTGATTTCTCCTTTTCGTGACAACATTTAATGGTCCTCCGGCGCCATTGCTATAGCCTGGTGCAAACGCTGTCCTTCGATTTTTTTTTTTCTGAACAGGAAGACATTTTGCAGTCGTAATACTAAGACTGGCCCCTTCGCTTCGACCAATCTCTCAAGTTCAATGCAGGTTTCCTAGGCCAGTTCGTCTTTTTAGAAATTCCCAAGATCATGTCCCGAATAACAACGTATAGCCCCACAACGTTGAACTACAGTAGAAATAGCCTATAAGAGCATCGAAGTCAAACTGATGATTAAAACACAAAAACAATTAAGCCGGATATTTAATACAAATAAGCCACCTTGGCATTCTTATTAGAACTTATTCACATATTTCATAACTAATTAATAAGTCACTTAAAAAGAAAAAAATAGAAACAATCACACAGTATTTCTTTTTTCAAAGTGGGAAGGAAAAGAATGATCAAGCCGTTTCAAAATTCCCAAGATATTGGGTAAATTCCCAAGGGGCTCTCTGTTGTCACTGAGCAAGGTATTTTCTTGTATCAGGAAAACAACTCCCTGCTACATACAAATTAACACAAATAATACACCTGTTAACGCTCACACAAACAAGCATATGTATAAGTACGCTATCCCACGCAATCGTATGTACTGTTATCATACGGTGTCTATGGGCTACATCCGGGATTTTTGGTGGGATAACAATTTTTTTGAAGGCTGTCCAAATGTCGCCCCCGTTTCGCGCCACGATACTGTGCCTTTAAGTTAATTGGCCCAATTCGATTGCAACTAAAGTCTGATATCACTGCGTACCCACGTGCTCAGTCCCATACTTTCCCCACTTCTACAAGACGTTGTAATTCATGTTTATTTTTTGTGACACATTGATAAACAATGAAATCACCGTTACGTTATTTGTTTTACCAATAAATTCATCCTAGCTCTGCGAATCAGCTTCAACGTTAAACTTACCTAGATCAGTTTATTGGCCCAACTCGATTGCAACTAAAGTCTGATATCACTGAGTACCCACGTGCCCATTCGAATAATTGCCCCACTTCTACGCGTTAAACTTACCTACACGCATGTACATATGTCATGTTCCCTGAGTAGGATGCAAAATGGCGTCAAATCACAACCGTCACAACTTTTGTTTGTAGGAACCCTATTTATGATTAACGAAGAGCGCCTACAATATGGGACAATTTATTGAGAGACAAACTATAATGAAACGAACTATACCGAGACCGATCAAAATGAGACGAAATATAATGAGAACTTTAATGAAAAGAACTACAGTATAAAGAGACCAAATAAAACGAGCCGAACTATAATGGGTGAACTGAAAAAAAATAAAATAAACTTACTTGAAGCAAACTTGAAAGTGACAACCTAATATGAGGCAATCTTTACAAGGAAAACCTTACATGAAACAAACTCAAAAGAGATTAACTGCAAAGGGACAGGAAAAGTAAATGAGACAAAGGAACATAGGAAACAACATCAATGAGACAACAAAACATCATGAGACAAACAACGAGACACAAAATGCGTTGCTTGGATCTATTAGTATGGGCGACGATCCGTCTTTGAAAGTGGGGGGGGAAATAGTTGGTTTCACTATTTAAACGGAGGGCTACCATCAGTAAGTGGGGAGCGTACAAAAAAATTTCGGCCAAAATTACGCCCGAGATAACCGGAAATGGCTCTTTCCTGATTTTCAAACGTGATATCATAGCAACTGTCAGAAGCGTATTTCTTGAAAAGGTCAGAAGGCCTATTGTGAAAAGTATTGGAAAGGTTAAAGTCTGATTGCCTTAAAGGGGGATTAAGTTTCTGAATCGAGTGAAAAGAAAATCATTTATCAGTGGCATTGCTGGACTTTCAGGGAGGGGGAGGGGCGGACACCCAAATTTTCTGAATTTTTCGGTCAATTGTGAATGTCATTTTTCCGTGGACGTGCTTTGCGGCCCGCGAATCGCGCCGAATTTTTTGCCCTTTTACAGCAAAGTTTTGGAAATGTAGAGCTTGTATTGGGGTATATTTTAGATTCTGGTTTCCCTATAAAAGGAAATGTGAAAAGTTCGGAGTAACTGAAGACTCTGTATTTCCCATTGGTAATTCTGAGATTGCACAGCTACCAGAGATTGTTGTTGCATCGCAGTGTTACCTGAGATGTACAAACTGAGGCAGTGCGACGACATTTGAGGAGTCAAGGCTTTTATTACAGAAAATTTGGAATTGAATGACAGAAAATTCATAAAAACTTGATAGCACTGTAGCTGCCAATAGCTCCTAATGATCCGGTGAACTTTGCCATTTGTACAGCTCGGAAAAGTTTACCAAACTGATATATGAGTAAACACGACTGCAAGTAGTGACTGAAAGCTTCTGCGCAGGAAGAGCGTGGAATTTTTTTTCATTTTTAAAACAAATAATTACAAAAATGGAGATTTTTTTGGAGAGAATTAGGTATTTCATGAAAGAAGAGTTGGGAAAACCACACTGTAGTTGACTGATGTCACAAATGGCAAGTTGGCGAATTTTTCCCTTTTTACAGCTAGGGACAATCACTCCCTGCCCCTTGTAGCTACGCCACTGTTATTGAGTATCATTGATTTCTTTCATTCCCACAATATTTTTTAGTTATTTGAAGATGTGTCGGTGCACATCAGAAAACTTTCTTCAAGTTTCTTGTCGACACTCTTCGGGCTCTTTATAATTGTATAATGGATTAATTTATATTGTTATGTACACTGTTTTAAATCACCGTGCGCCCTTTTTAGTATTCTTAATAAAGACCTTAACATTAAGTAATTGTTTATAATCATAAGTCATTTTCTAAATTACAAAGTATTCTTAATGATGACCAAAATATTAAGTAATTATTTTTGGTTATCATTCATTTCCTGAATTTAATATTTTCTTAGATTATTGAAATGAGACTTTAAACTGATGAGTCCATAAAACTGAACCAAAAGGAATAAAAACAACGACTTTCAAAGTAAAAATCACTGTAAGAATCATGGAGAGCTTCAATTGCGGTAAAATAAAACTCATCTGTGGAACTGGAAATCCAAGTTGTAACAGAATTAGATATTTCAGAAAAAAACGTTACGGTACGTCGACAGTTATGTAAAAGGTCGTTCGCAATTTTGATGGCATTTGAACATTATATATTCTTTCACTGCATGTAAATGTCACCTCATCAGAATATGTATGCAAGAAATTGATACCGTACTTACCTTCTATTTCAACAGAGAAATCAACTTGTGGATGATCCTTTCAAAGGTGATAGGCAATTGAGGATACTGGTGCATGTCATATGTGTGGTTTGTTCATGTTTTAGTTCCTCCATGTGAGGGTGTACAGAACTGTCAAGCCACAGTCATACGTTTCCATGCTATTTTTAAAGAAACGGTTTTATGTTACATTTTACAACGTGAACTTTTGTAATCTTTTAGTTTTCCGTTTAATTAAAGAAGTTTGCATAATAGCATACTTAACTTTTTTACATAATTCCGAATCTGATGTTTTTTTTCCCATGGGAATATAGTGTACAGTGTCCCCCCAACCCGACACGAGTCTTACGATGTGGCTGGCTTTCATCAAGTTTGAAGAGCCCTCTTCTTTAAAACAAGAAAATGGATGTGTACATCACGGGATCTTCGAATCCGTCTGTCATAAGGCAACCTCCCTGCTGCCACTATGCCATGATCAGTGTCGAACTCTGGTCGAAAAGCAGTCAACTTGGCCGTGAAACTCCATCTAAACTAAACTCCATCTAACTAAACTAAATCTGGTCTCACAGCCTTACCCACGTACGTGTGGTTCATCGTATAGAGGAGGAGTGTGCAAACGTTTGGAACACCTGACTATATTAGGCTTTTCTGGTATTCGGGTGGCTGCAGTGGATGAGACAGACGAGGGTGGCGTCCATCTACACTTCTGCCATGATCTTTCCTCGTTACATTGACGATTAATATTCCATCTAGGCAGATTCACATGCTCTGGAATAACATTGTATGGTCCAACTCAATGTTGACGAAAACTGTCCCCTTGTGGCTCCATCTCTATTTTGTCTGCTAAAATGTTAATGCAGCGTCAGTACTACTATAGTTAAAAAAATGAGTAGATCAATGTTAAAATCGTACAAGACGAAAGCGGACCGAAAATGTGGCAATTAGAAATAGTTTTGCGGGTCGGAGATCGGGATGGCATTTGGCCTAGCGGACTTCAGTGAGCACACTATTGGTAAAGAAGGACAGCGATCTCAAACAATCATACACACTGTTAAATATTTTTTTATAAATTAACAGTAAAATTCTGTAAAAAGTACAAGATTCCTTCTGTAGTTCTCGTGAACATAATAAATGTTTAACGTATGTCAAATGGTTTACTGAAAAGTTTGTTTTTATACTTAATGAAAATTTACTGATAATATCTGTAACATTATGCAGAAAATGAGGGATATTTACGAAAATACTCTGTACAGATATTTAACGCATTTCCAGCACAGTTTTCTGAGAAAAGTGGTTTTGCAAAGGGGTTTTAATTGGTTTAGAGATAACATTGTATACGCTTTTCGGGTATACATACATTTGATTAGAATATTACAATAAAGCATTGTGTCATCTTGAAAAATGTGGAGACTAAAGTCGTTCTATAGAACAGTTTGTGAAGTGGTCGTGGCCAAAGTTTGATAAAAATTGTAAATTGGCCCTTGGAACAGGTTTACACTAATCAGACCTGTAACAAAAGACACGTTTCAGTAAAAAAAGACAAGTTTTTCTATACCAATAAAGAATCTTAAGATGTATTGGCTTTATTTCTGTAAAAATATGCAGTAACTTTTTTTCATAATAACTAATGAAGGTGGTACATAGCACAGCTCACTGTTCGTACATAAAGCACAGGGGCTGCTCCAAAATGAAATCCAGCACTTCTCAGATGGGTGAATCTCCACATCTGTTCTTTTCATGCAGTCTAGAACGGAGAAATACATGACAGACCGATGATAAAAATGGTCTGAGGGCCGTGAGGTATTGTCCTTCAGTAGACGTAATAGCTTCTTCGGGAAGCAGTTAAAGCTTTGGTTTCGCCGAACGGCCCTTTGCAAGAGGGTCAGGAGGATTTTAGAAAAAGAATCTCCACGCTTCTCGGTCATTTGACTAAGATCATGTGTAGTATATGTTCTTTTCAGCCAGTCTAGAATGGAGCCATACACGACAGACCCATATTGTAAATGGTCTCAGGCCCGTGAGGTTGGTCAAGTGGTGACCTTCTGTTTACTAATAGCTTCTTCGGGATGCATTTAAAGTTTGGTTCCGTCGAAAAGCCCTTTGCCAGAAGGTCGGGAAGACTTTAGAAAAATATCTCCATGAAAAAAGATTGCTTCTAGGTCTTTTGGCTAAGATCATGTGTAGTATCTGACCGTTTAATCCAGTCTAGACCAATGGTATAAATGGTCTGACGGCCGGAAGACTGTTCAAGTGTTGATCTTCTGTTGACCTTCAGTAGATGTAATAGCTTCTTCGGCAGTGTATAAAATTTGGTTTCGCCGAAGTGTCTTTGGCCAGAGGGTCAGGGGAACTTTAAAAAAGTGTTTATTTCTCGGCCTTTTGACTGAGATAATGTGTAGTATCTGTTTTTTTTTTTCATCCAGCCTAGAATGAAGCCATACCAGACAGACCAATAATGCTAAATTGTAAATGGTCTGAGAACCTTGAGTTTGGTCAAGTGCAGAGACGTATCGCTTCTTCGGGAAGCAGATTAAAGTTTGGTTTCGCCGAACGGCCCTCTGCCAGAGGATCGTGAGGACTTTACAAAAAGTATTTCCAATGACGTTACCCTTTACCACAGCTACCTCCGGTATGTTTTTTAAGTACATCAAAACGGGCACTGAGAAACAAAGGGAGAGGAACTTAAACCAGACCGGACAAAAACACAAAGGCAACGGCTATTTACAGGACCTTAACATGCACCAAGAAACAAAATTTGTGTAACTACATACAAAGCTATTTACATTTACAGGTTAACTACCACCCGCCCCGCCCTCACCGAAACAATTGGCCCCCAACGCCTACCGAACGTCGACCTCGGAAGACGAACGAAGTCTGCCTCAACCCTCAGTTTAATCTCCATCCTCACCGACGCCAGGACGACGTCCGCAGGCCTCCCCTCCCCCCTAAAGACTATATTACAACGGTCTCTCCATATGGCCAGCTTAACCGAGGCCGAAACAAAGGTGAGTATATCATGAAAACTTGCGTTGCATGATGGGGGCGATAGACCGTACAAAGCATAGTCCTGACTGACAGCCCAGGTGTTGCAAAACGTCAGGCGGTCAGCCAGGACTTGAAACCACTTCCAGAGGAGGGCCACAAAGCTACAGTGCCAAAACAGGTGAGGCACACTCTCCCACTTTGTGCACCCAGTGCGGGGGCAAATGCCATCTCCAAGACGCCACCGGAGGCGCCTGAGGTTGGTAACGATGGCATCGTGTGCAATTCGCCACAACAGGTCTCGCTGGCGGTAGTCTAGTGACCTGCTGTGTACTACGCGCCACAATTCCGGTCCCAATGCGCAGTTGTTCGGTTGGGCCTGGCCGGCCAAGTCATCAAAAAATGCCCCAGAACAGGTTCCCTGCACTGGATTGCGAGACGTCCCCTGCAGTTGACATCATACGGAGAGTGTCCCTCATGTTACAATATGCCCCGAAGGCCTCCAACTGTGAGGGGTACTATTACTAAACAGGGTCGGAAAGAAGTGATAATCCCCCCCCCCCCCCCCCATTAACGGACAAAGTAGGAAAACGGCATTTCACTGTCCACAGCCTTAAAAATACACTTGGCCAGGAGAAAACGGAGCTTTGAGGGAAAATGCACAAGGCCAAGTCCCCCATGCTGAAGGTCCTGGTACACCATCTTACTTTTGACCAGCTCCGTTTTCCCTGACCATAGGAACTTAAAGACAGCCATCACAAGTCGCACAAGGACACTTTCTGGAGCAGCCAGAACAGTGCCCGGGTACCACAAGAGAGGGTAGATGAAACGATTAATTATTGTTATTTTCCCCAACAGACTAATGTGGCGTCCTCTGTAGCCTGTGATCCAAGCCTCCACCAGGTACACTTTCTCTTTCCAGGTTAGTAACTCGGGAGAGCCGTAACCGAACCATATCCATTGATTTTAATGGCGTCGTCAACCCATGATGCCGCGAAGGGCAGCTGTTTCCACCGCCACTTACCTAGACGAAGTCCTTTGGTCTTTGTGGGGTTCAGTCTGGCACCTGTCGTTCTTTGAAACGTGGACAGGGTGCCAGTAAGGGCCCTGAAGGAAGCTAGGTCAGAGACTATGCATGTGACGACATTAGCATACTGGAGGCACTTGACTTCAGCTCCACCGGGAATGTGAAAAGATCGGAACAAAAGCTCAACTTTGATAGCCCTCGCGAGGGATTCACTAGATAACACATAGAGTAAAGGTGACAGGGGGCACCCCTGCCGTACCCCGCATTAGACCCTGAAGGGGTCCGACGATAGGCCATTAACAATAACACGACTATATACACTTTTATACAATAAGGCGATCCATTTAACAAAACCTGGATTCAAACTTAACTTCATCAAGACTTTAAAAAGGAATCCGTGATCAACCATGTCGAAGGTACGTTGTGCCTGTATTTGCCAACTTCGTTTTGGTTTGTGTTCTCGAGGAGCGTGGACGTGGGCTTGTTCGATCTCTTTGGGACTATTTGGTTTTTGTTTGTGGATTGTAAATATGGTAACTACTGTACATAGACTGTAACTATGGAAAACGGACTCATTTCCCCTCCTCCCCTTACACTGTAGTTGTAACCCTGAGTGAATTGTACATTTGAGGTTTCGTTTTTTGTCAGGTGTTCTGGAAGTGTAAGATTTTGTTGTTGGGTTTGGGTTCGGGTGTCTGTGACTCTTAGGGGCATTGTTGGCTGGTTTTGTTTCCTTCGCAAGGGTGTTCATGAGGTTCAGGTTTTTGGTTGTTGACCATTTGTTACTTATTTAGCTATTGTGGCCGTGTCCGTTTTGCCACGTTATAAGGGTATTCCCAAGCACGTAAAGAGAAAAGGACAGTGCCTCCCAAATAACAGCTCCCTGTTTTCAAAGCAAGGACAATGATGGGTAGATCCCATTCACGCTTGCTCACAGATTCTACACGAGAAAACTACAACTGGAAATTTTACAGGCAAAAACTGTAGTTATTATAAATTAGTTTCAAATTTGTTGCGGAGTTTATACGTTATTTAAAATTACAGAATTTTCTGCAAACTTCGCTGCCAAGAAAGCTTTGTGAAAATAAAAATTTTAAACTGTAAATTTTACCTAGATTTTCTGTTATTTGAAATAAAAGAAATGTCCTGGAAACTTTGCTGCCAGAAAAATCTTTAAAAACAGATTTTTTCCATTGCAGATAAACGTGAAACTGGTTATAAATTAAAGTTTTCGAGAACGAGAAAATGTTTTTGTATTAATTTTTGATGCAAAATGTAAGAATTGGGTCCATGGTTGTTTCCATTGCCCTAAACGGATTTAGCTTAGCCTACCGTGGTTTTAATTTCCTGTATTGCAGTGTATGTTTAATTTGATGCTTACGGTTCAATGCTTTATGGGAAACTCTTAAAAATTGGGTGAATCACTGAGTTTTACAAAGCCAAGTGCTTTTCCCAAGAGGAATTTGGCCATGACAGTCTCATGGTTTGACCTGAGCAGGCTGCTCAATTACGAAGGATATTGTTAAGCTCGATGAAACTTGTTCATTTATTAGACCGGTGCGCGGTACATAGTTTGAATGACATTCTCCTTGTAAGTTTAAAATGATTCGTGCCAGTTTTGACGTTTCTCGAAACTTTAAGTAATATTCAGCATAATTTCATGTTGCTAATAACTGAAAATAGCGTTTAGAATGCTCATACAAACTCATTTGCCAATGATTAGCCTTATAAACGTAAATTTCCATTTAGTAACGCTTAAGCCTGCAAATGACTGTGCCATTCGCTCAGACATATACTGACAGTTGATGTGACATTGTTGTGACGACTATACTAATCCATAAATATGGAGAAAACTCCAACTGTTTTAGTTACTGATGTATTTGGAATGAAGGTACCCGATTACTGCACTTGGTATGGAAATGAGTGTACATGAACATACGCACAATGCTATGTACATACACAGAAAATTAAACTTATATTGAGGGAAAGTAGCACTGATATCGACTTATCGAAAAAGCACTGATTAAATGAGAGGTTCTACGTAACGAAGACTTCGTACAAACAAATGGAAGTACGAACTAGAAAACACGGGTAAACATGGATGGAATTGTGAAGGATCCTTCTGAAAAGGCATTGCCGCTATAATCACACTTCTTGGAGTGTGTAAAGGCATATATTTATCACCATGACAATTCAAGTTCGCCCAGATGTCTAAACTTCCGATACTTGTCCAGACACAATCCTAGTTTATTACTTCAGGGTGCACACTGGGGAGCATATACGTGTAATGTGTAATCATAACAGTCTCAGTGGGTGGTGTTTGATAGGAGACACTCTTTTGAGATTGATGTCATAAAGTCTTGACAGAATTATGCCAATTGAAAACTTTGGTGGACTCCGAGTAAAATTGTAGTTTGGGGTGACGAATAAATGCCTTAAAGGCTCTTTCAAAGATAAATCATTGCATCTTTGCACTGTCTATGGTTGGTTATCTTTTTTCTGTGAACCCTTTGTAAGGAATGGTACGAGTTGAATATCATTTGTAATACGCATGAACTGGGCAGTAAAAAATTATTTCAATTCACAGAAAACTGTACCACGTAAATATGATGGAATTTTTATTAGCCCTGATACTTTTATGTGCTTATTTCGCATTTGTTAGTGAGGAAATTTAATTCTGTCAAGAATAGGTGAGTAATTCAGTCTACGAAAATCGTAAAAGCTTCGGAAATTCTTTCCTTCTTTTTTTCATTTTAGTTTTTAGTAGGAACTAGACATTTTACGATCTTGGACATATGTACTCCTTCTTTTTATGATCTCTCCTGTACTGACTTCAAAACATTACTGATATCCAGATACATATTAAAATCTCAACATTATGTGCAAATACTGGTCTGTATTTACACACGGTTATGCACTTATCAATTTAAACACGGAAGCTTTGATCCCCGGGAAAGGTCTGCCAATGTTCGTTCAGTGCATTGAACAGTTACTTCCTCCCTGTAATTGTAAATGCAATTGACCCAGCATTTCATAGTCTTTGACGCACGTTTCTTCACATTGACTCATCCATGCCCAATTGCCAGAGGGTGCGTCTCACAATTCATAAGTGCATTATAAGTGAAAAAGAAGACGACAGTAGCCCACCTCCATTTACAAATTTCCTATAATGTCACAAGGTCGCTCTGTTTGACGGACATTTTCGCAATAACTTTATTTGGAATCTACATATAAGAGTTTTAAAATGTATTTTTCAACTTTGCATTTCTTCATGTAATTGTAACCGATGCATTTCGATAATTCCCAAACCTACATGTAAAAGCTCAACAACTGCTTCAACTTTTGTCCACACAGTAAGCAATATTTGGTGGTTCGCCGACGGCCACCAATGAAAGAGCATACAGGAGGCCGTTCATGATCGGCTGGATTTGCACGAAAATCCCTGTCCTCCGTTATTGGCTGACTCAATACTTTTTGCAGCCTCATGATCTCCTGACTGATTGTATACAATATCAAATGGTAAATATTTCGGGTCTCGTCAATTTAAAATGGTTTCCCAAACCAAAATGGCGGCATTTATTTTTGGAATATTCTGCCTCAAAAAATACAGAAACAATGTCTTCATGATGGTTATTCCTCAATTAAGATCACATTTATTCGATTTAATTTCAAAATCAAGTTTTTGATTTTTTCACGAAATTCAGGTTATCCAAGATGGCCAATGACCGCTAAAATTAATGAAATGTTTTCAAAACATGTATTAAAACATATTGCAAAATTCCGAATTCCTTACTCATACATAGGCGTAGGAGGCCTGGTGGACAGGAAGGCAAACGGTCCCCTCAAGTTTACGAAAAATCTAAAACTAAGGAAAGCATACTCCACAGTTTCTTCTCAAAACTTTCATTAAATACACTTTCAAACTGTCTGGACACTATAACAGGGCTGCAGTCAAGTCCAAGTCGAGTCCTAGTCCGAGTTCAAGTCCAAGGGGCTCATGTCCAAGTCCAAGTCCTAGTCCAGTGCTCTTGAGTCCAAGTCCGAGTCCAAGGCAAAAAGTATTGACACAAGAATGGTTTTTCTGGTATGGATCTAGGCCTATGGGGGCTATGTATAGCTGCAACGAACAAGGCCAAACTTGGACTCAATTCCTGAATTTTTTCCTGTACTTGAAATTGGCCTGGAATGGGGCCTGAAATCGGAACTGGCCCAGAATGGGCTGCAAATGGACCTGAAGTCAAAGCGGAGTCAAGCTGAGTCAACTTAGCTGGCTAAATGAAAACCCAACCTCTGACCCAAAAATACAATTTGGTACAGGGGTACCGAAATTCTCATTTGGCTAATTTTGATAGAAAACAGCTAATTCAAACAATGCAGAGTACCAAAGCTTATATTACACAGCACAGCACAGAACGGTACTGAGAGTGTTTTGATTATATAAATTGAATTTTTCTTTACTCACCATGAAGAAATTAACTGAGATTGTATCTGGATGAGCATGAATTTCAGACAATTGTGGGAGGGGCTTAAGTAAAAAGGTTGGGAGAATTGGTACTGTTTGGGTGAGAGAAATGGACCTTTAAAATCAGCCAATTGCCTGGGAGAAATGCCTCAGCCTGGGGATGTTTGCAACAGTGCAGGGGTCCTGATGGGGATGCTTAAATGTATTCAGGAATTTTGTAGGCAGCCGGTCGAAGCCTTTTCTTGGGATAATGGATTTTTTAGTTTTCCTTGTGCCACAGGTAGCTAGAGAAACACGTACTGTGAAAACACGGTCTGGTTTTAAATTTGTAACCCAAAGGACAGGATGTTTGAAAATAGTACAATATAGGCTATTGGTGATTATGCAGGAACTGCATGTATGGTCCCCAATAGTGAGAATGCACTCAGTGCTGAAAGCAACCTGAAACACCACTCATGGAGGGCACATCAAATATTTTAAATAATAGAGGCTTCAGCTGGGCTTTAATTATATGGTCTGTCTGAAACTATACTACAGACCTCTGGTTGTATGGGCAATCCCCCAGTAGCTGCTCTACTAGTAAAGCCCACAAAGCCAGCTCTGCACAATGCCATATGCTTGCAAAACCAGCTGCCATTTCCCGTTTGTCTTCATGAATATCATAGTATATACAGCACACATATACAGAGGCTAATGAAAGTTGCACATAGCTGCTGCAGCTTTGTCAGAATTACTTGTTAGGTACAACAACAAAACAACATTGTCATACTATACTGTTATACTGTTCGAATCATTGTACAATATGAACATACAACCTGTAAATCTTCCGACCCGGAGATGGCCTGGCAATTAATTTAGGTAACTTTACCGGCCAGCATATTAATTTTTACTTGCTATATTATGGAAGTTTTTAGCCGGCTGTGTCTGTGTCGTTTCTCGTCCATGGGGAGCATGAGTTAGAGTAATTATTCCAGCAAGGTGGAGGAGGTATGAAGATGAAAACTATACAACTTGGTAACAGGCTAGGTGCAAATTCGAATATGTAACAATGCAGTAATTTAGATACTGTAATTACATACAATATGTAAAATTGCGTTGGTTTGGCAGTCGTGTCAATAGCTTTAGTGGTTTCAGGATGTAGGTATGATGATGATCTAAGAACTTAACCATAATTGACAATGAACTGAGCCTCAAAGGCAAATTGGTTACAGTCGTATATGTATAACTGACAGGTCAATTATACGGTATGGTAAAGTATACAGTATTGTTTGGAAGTCGTGTCAATAGGTCTCATACAATTTTCTAGCAGAACTAGTACCGTCTGTACAATTTTTCTGGGACATAACTGAAATTGCTATACCTACCACAGTAATTTACATCTTTCGGTTGTGCCCCCTATGCTGTTACCTGCATCTAAGGAGCATTGTAAGTGTTTGATTAAGTAGGCCTAGATCGGTTACGACTGTGGGCCTTATTCGGATCCCGCAGGTCTAACATTTGTTTGAATTGGTTTAGATGTATGTGAAGAATGCCTTTGACGGTTAGTTTTCTGACATTGACAACCACATAGGCCTGTGGGCCTTCAGCTACACCCTCTCCTCGTTGATCCCAGCAGGTTGCAAAATCACAAAGTCGACTAGTTAACTGGTCCAACCAAAGGTGCTTCAGTCCAGGGCGCAACCGAATTTGTGCAGCTGGGCAACCGATTTTAGTAGCAATCCTGTTCCTAGTGGGACGGAGGAAAGCCGTTTTACCGTAGAAAAAGCCACAAACATTGGGCAGGACTCAATGTGAATATGAAAAGGCATTTGAAACACAGTATTGGTACACAGCAGCTATGGCTAGACCCCTCTGCCACTCGACAACCCCACATGGTGCATTACTCCACTGTTAATAAACCCTCATCATACTTTTATGGTAAACAATAATCCAGATTTAAAGGGCAAGAGCAATCGCCTCAAGCTTTGTATTGAAGCAACAGCTTGTCACAATTATCCTTTATCTTTTACAATATTTTAGGACCTCCATATTGCATATTCAAGGTAAACTAAGGGGTTACTCTCAGAAGATTTCACATTTGAGTAAAAAAAATATCGTAACGTCGGGCTAAAAGCCCTCGTTTTTTTGCTATTAAAGCTGTTGTATGCTATTTGAAAGTTCTCGAAGCCTGTCTGTGTGTAAGATTTTGTTTGTCAGTCTGTGCAGGCCAGTTTTACCCTGGGATTGGGTTGTTTTCGTACTTAAACTTGTTTGTCAAGGAGATTAGTGTTCCTTGCATAACGTGACTTGAAAGAGCGCACTAATTGGATGTCTTGTGTACGCTACTGGGTGTGTCTGGCCCAGACGTTAAGCTGTATTGTTTAGATTTAGTTTAAAAGGTAATGTCGAAAACAACTCGAGGAGAAAACCAGTTCAAGGAGTAAAATTCTAGGTTGGACGGCAGGCTTCACTCCCTGACGCCGCCAACTTTTAACTCCATCCGGCAGGCTGCAGTAAAGTGATAGTGTCTTCTGTATTTTTAAGTTTCCTAGGAATTGTTTGTCGTGTTTTTAAGGAATATTCATCATCATTTTTTTGGTGTAACCCAATTTTAAGAATAAACAGACCAACCG
This sequence comes from Holothuria scabra, assembly GCA_037179385.1. Lineage (NCBI taxonomy): Eukaryota > Metazoa > Echinodermata > Holothuroidea > Aspidochirotida > Holothuriidae > Holothuria > Holothuria scabra. Next base: position 10,570,362 of record CM074199.1, read on the forward strand.
TATTTCACTTTTTGAAATCATTTTTCAGGTGTTCCTGTTTCTCTGGCCAATCAAAACACAACACTTAAGGTTAAGATCCCCGACCTGCTGGCCTCACGCTACGGTTCCTGGAAGCAACCCCTCATGTTCGTTGTAATATTGTCACATGACTCCAAACAGCCGATCTCAAATAACAGGACAGTATACACTACTTCAGTCAATTTGGAGTAACTGCCCTTAGGCTCTCGCCCTTTAAGTTGTGAAATTTAAGCTCTAATGTTGTGTATTTACCTGACTTACATATTGTTAGTATTGCAAACTCCATATGAAGTTCAGCAGAAGCCATTGGCATGTTATTTATAGGCCTATCTTACAGTATCCCAAAATAAATAACAACGGCAATAATTCCCTTTGCAGCAGTTAAATAAGCTACAGTATGCTGCAGTTTAATCCATGCAGACTTTTTGTAAAATTTGTATGAAGAAAAGGAAACAGGTGGTAAAAAGTAAACCGGCCTACTTTGGAGTCCATAACAACAAAGAAAAGGATTTTAGAAGATTTACTGACAATGCTGCAAGGCAATGCACAGACAGACCGTATTCATTGTTGAAAATTAAGCAGAGCATGTGTAAAACTCAATGCAGGCAAATATTTTACAGGAACTACAATAGAGTAGCAGTGAGGATTAATATTCAAGTCTCAAGGTATTCATAGGTTCCAGACATAAGGTTATACACCACACCAGCTTGTGGCCTGCACAGTGTGTTTTCCTTGGATCATCCATGCTTGGACCCTGCAAATCTGACTGCTAATTGACTTCGTATAATGCAGGAAAATAGAAGGGTACAGGTTACTAACAGCCTTTGCTTTAAGTTGATTGCAAGCATCTACAGAACATTACAACGAACCTCTGGATGGATGTCAAGTCCAATCACAGCAGACAGTTCAGGGAATTGTCTACATTTATGAACAAACTAAAGAATCAATTTACTAATTTTCAAAAATATTCTCAGTAAAATTTAAGGGTTTTTCCGCAGAGAAGATCACTAAGAGTACCACGGTTCCAGTGGTTGTATGTTAAACACATTTTACATAATATTATTCAAGAAACTGAAGGTGGTACCAAACCCATGACTAAGTACATTACCATTCTTGTACTCATGATAGCGTTTGGTTCCTAATTATTTAGCTTGGAAGCTACATATACTGAGCTCAGTATGCCACAACAAATTGACAAACAAACCTCATGCTAAACTGCATAGAATTATAATTAAAGTTTGATTTCAATGTGCTTTTTACCCATCCTTAAAATCCCATCTTACCCTAACCTAACATCTGCACATTCTTTTCTTATATTAATGGTTCTGTGTGATCACATTTTCCATATCACGCCTAAATTTTCATAAATTGAATTACTCTGTCAATAACTGGCATGTGACACTTGAAAATGATTAAGTTGCATAAAGATATGCAGGCCTGTATCCAAAAGTAAAGAAAGGAAAGCACACGTATATATTGAGTGCTTAGGCTTTTGGTGGATCATGAACTTATTAAAAAGGTAAGAGAAATGGCTGCTGGACTTGAAGGACTCGTCTTCGAGTCCAATCTACAGTCCAGGTCAAGAGAACCCGAGTCCAAGTCCAAGTTCAGAGACACCGAGTCCAAGTCCAAGTCCGAGTCCAAAAAAGTAGATTGAAGTCCGGTCTCGTGGTCGAGTCCGGCACCAGAGTCCTCCAGTCCTGTTAAATATCGTTTTTCTCACAAGGGATTAGTAAACACACGGCTCACGCTCAGCTGAAGCCTATTAAATTTGACTCGCATCTACAAGCTTTCATTTGTTTTATCGTTCACAACGAGTAACGTTAGGTATCACATGCTACAGACTACAGTGCAGCTCACAATGTATTTTATTGCAAATCCCGCTGTTCTAACGCCAATCTTCAGCTTCACACTAGACGCAACTTGCAGTACCGTACGTATCTTCACAGGCCTATGAATACTTAATACAGTTGCCTTTTTAGATTCGTAACAACAATATTCATGTAAAGATTTAGACCAATCGCCGTTGTGCAATATGGGGGTAAAATATATAAATGAAATTCTTGTATTGTTTTGGTATGGAAGGGATTTTTGACTATCGTCGGCAGGCTCGTGGGAGTCACCCTAAAGGAGCGGCTGCCACAAAGGCGCTACATAGGTTATGTGAGGTGTAACTGGAATCTGAATTTGAACATGACCTGTGTCTTTAGTGATCAATGCCCTTCATGGAATTGAAAAACAATTAACACTCACTTGACTGACTAGTTAGCTAACCCCAAATGATGCGTCACGTTTTGAGTACTGTATATTGGTATAACTGGTACGTTTTACAATGTCATCAGATGTGAAAGCTGGCTAAAATCAAGTATGTATGTTATGTGCCTTATTTCTTCCAAGAGGACATAAAATGTAATCAGGCAGAGAAGGAGAATGTTTCAGAAAGTAAGAAGGAAAGCTTCATCATGGATAAGATATTTCTATTCTTGTATTCCTGGCAGATAACATTTCACTACATAAGACATATAGCATTAAAAAAGTATTTCACATCCTTCACAGCCCTGTACTACCATCACAGATAACGTTCGGTTTCGGCAAGAACCCGTACAATAATTTGGATAGATAGCGTTCTGTTTTGATCAGTTTCTGAAGGTAAAAGAAAGATAGCTCATGCTAATATGATGGGATACCTACGCGTGTTTGTATATATGACTCCTCATGAAACATCCTCAGCTATATTTTTAAGATGATATGCTCTTACTAATATGCAAATATTCATAGATACCTATGTTATGATATCACATAACCATCAAAATGGCTTTTATTTTTTATAGATGTATTCGGTCAATCGGGTCACAAAATGTCTACAACCAGTCTTATGGACTCATTTCTCAAATGTTGTTGGACGAAGCTAATGCGTAGTGCGGAAACGTAAAAGGGACATTGCATTGACGAGCCGCAGACATGGTGAAACGTCAAAAATATGCAGATTGATTAAGAACTTTGACGAGGTATTATCATGAGAAAGTTCGATAAATTATCATTTTGACTAGATGCTGAATCTCATCAAGTGAAAAGTTTTCTGCAAACTCACGAGTTGCACATTTGTTTCTATCTTGTCAAAATGACAAAATTCAAGAAAATGTCGTTGCGACGTGGAAAAATGACCTCGTCAAAACGGGAGTTTTCTTCAAATTGATTGGATTGGATCACCTAAAGCTGTCATTGAATACCGTGGTGTATATTACAGCCTATGGGGCCTGTAGAAACATACCACGTAATATTATCAAAATAACGTATTTATAAATAATTTCGTATTTCGACATTAACATATATTCAATGCTAACCGAGCAATATATAACTCCATTTTTATTTCACATTGAAGGAAAAAACTGCTGTCACATGACTTTTAAGAGCCAATCATGAAACAGGACAGTGTACAACAGTTCTTCAATTGGGGTGACTGCATTTTCCTTCACAGGAAAAGGAAGTCTATGGACTTCTCAAGGGATCTTTAGGACTTCATAAACCTTACATCCTTAAGTTTCATACGGAACCGGTGATAATGTAAACAATATTGGACTAAAACATGAAAAATCGATACTTTAAAAACCTTCAACGCACTTTGACAGTAACAGAGTTTTGAGTGATCTTTTCCGTCATGTTGAGCTCAGACTCTGCTGCGATTTCTAGAGTTTGACGTTATTTTGACTGGAGCCCAGGTCACACTACAGCGATATCGGATCGGATTACAATCCGATTATTGTGAGTTTTATTTAAAATCTCCTCCTTCCATTGACGGAAAGAACTGAAAGTTTTCCATCTTGTGCAATTGTATGATCGGTATGAAAGGATTACGGAAATGAAATGTAAACTATTTATTTCGTGACGTCACGATGAAAAAAAGCTTTTATCGGACGACGTGTACCCGATAAAAGCTGTTTGCTGGTGTGACGTCACGGGATAATTATTACAACTTAGATTTTCGTAGTCCCGCAATACAAATCACATAATTACACAGGGTGGCATTTTTTTTTATCTAAGATTGAGGAAATATGAAGTGAAACTCACAAAAATCGGAGCGAAATCCGATCCGATATCGCTGTAGTGTGACCTGGGATTGAGCCCTCGAATCTCCCGCGATTAATCATTCAGCTATAACAGTGTGCGAAACAATGAAATACTTCTGTAACTGAATGTAACGTTATAGTATACTGTACGTAAAGCAGTAGAAACCTAAGTTAGGATAGTAACGTTAGTGATTGATTTTTTGAAAAAAAATCTTGGAATCTTGTAATCTCAAGACTGCAAATAATTACAGTGCATGCACTGAGAGAGGTGCGGAGAGAGACTTTTTAAATTCAGAATCCTCCAAAGCAACCAGAAAAAAAAAAAACAAGAAAGAAAGAAAAAACCAAAGCTAGTGGATGTGTCCCTCCACTAAGTAAACTTTCATGAAGACCATTTGGGAAAACTTTGTAAAGAACACCAGACCAAAACATATTGGGACGATGGGAAGGAAAGAGATTGTCTTCATTCCGAATCCTCACAAGCCTCAAGAAAATGTAATTTGGGAAAATGAAAATGGAGGATACCAGAGCAAAACTATTGGGACGTAAACCAAGAGAACGATTTATGGACGTACATCAGAATCAAGCAGTTAACCAAATAAGTATCAAACTATTGTACGTAAGAAACCGACGAAAATGTATGGCTTGAATCATAACGTCGGGCCTATAACGGAAGTATACACTGCAGGCCTTCAGTATGCTTTCTGCACACACTGCATGGTTGCCATACCATGAAGTTAGGCTATGCGAGCATACCAACGCGACTGCATGCATTGTGAATTGCTGGTTCCAGTGAGCATTGTCTGCAAAACATGGCAAAAATGCTAAGCGTCTCATGTTTTTTCACTCTGAACAAATCATCATCACAAATAAAATTTAAAAAATACTATTTGTAAAAAGGAACGATATTGGAGTCAGATTTAGAAGGGTTTTCTCTAAGTTATTCAACAAATTTTTTGACCTCTTCTGATTCTTGATATCGGAACCCTAAGATAGGCATAGGGATAGAACTACCTCAAAGAAGTACTTTTTATCGCGAAATTATCATGCACCGCAAGGATATCGATGGAATTTATACATAACATCTTCCTGGTGGGAAGTTATAACGCCTTAATTTCTTTGTCCATACATGCAATGCTAAACCCACATATTCAGTGAAATCGCGAGAATCAAGAAGTGTTGTAGTGTACTGACAATCAATCATGCATGATATATTTAAACAAAGAATTGGAAAGATCAGAGCTGAAAATGTACAGTCATGGCCGACTTAATCAGATCTTAATTTAACTTTTCCAGATTACTCTATATTCCTGTGCCAGAACAAACCTAGGCGAAGTTTTAATTGAGTCATGCTCCCTACGAGTGCAAAAAATAGACATAGGCCTTGTGAAATCTAGACAACAGAGTGTAAAAAGCACTTGGCCAATCAAATTTAAAGGAAGTATATGTCATCATTACTTTCAGTTTCATTGTGATTTCACCAATATTCATTCAATTTGTCCCAACACTAATGAAAAGATTGCCTCCCATTTTCTCGCACACCGGACTGCCGGAATGTGTAATGGTATCATATATATATATATGTGAGTAACTATTGACAAGATGAACTTTTGTTGTGGGAACCTCTAACAAAAAGCTTGAATTTATAGGCTACAAACCACGTTTCATACTTCGGCAGTGTAGAAGAGAAATCCAATGCGTTTTAAAGACACTGTATGCTGAAACTATCCATGTGATTAAAGACTCGAATTTTACACAGTACCCGAAGGGGCATATTCATAAGGAAAACTTAACGAGGGTTTTGAAGGCTACTACCACATGACAATGCCAATTATCAAGCATTATTTCGCATGTTTCACATAACGCGAAAAGTTAACATATTGAGTATTTGTAACCCTGGCTTGTCACAGTTTCCTTAATAATTTTAGAAAACATCTGCTCAAGAACCTTTTAAACCGAATTGAATCACCAATTAATAATCTTTGAAACATTTATTTGTATGTAGAATAGGGGCTTGTCTTATTATGTGGAGAAAACTTCAAAGGTTTGAAAAACTGGTGAATTTCACGAACCAACATAATATGAAGCTTTGAAAAATGTATTGAAAGAAGTATCCATATCTGTAAACGCTACGATCATGTTTCTTCCTCTTACGAAAGTAAACATTCCCAGCATTTTAAAAGTCAATGAATTTAGAAGCTAGAAAATCCCTCAAGTACGAAAAGGCTATGTAAAGGTCACATTAAGGAGATAAACAAGGTAATATTTATGCACTTCCTCACAGTACTGTTGCATTATAAAAGGCGGAAGGGAACTTGATGAAAATACAAGCGTGGTACTGAGCGGCTATATCAGTACAAACGAGCTACTTTGAGTTAGGCGAGGCAAATATTCAAATATCCAATTTTTGTAGAAATTTACGAACTGTGGTAGTAACGATATTTTTAGAAATATGCTAAAACGAAAGGCTGAAGATTCTGGGGAGATATCTGCAAAACAGCAACGTCTGACGGATCAACGGAAATCCGAAAATTTGCAGGGTAAGGCTTCACCTCTACTAAGAAAATAGAATAGTCGTATGGAACCAAGAGGCAGTCCTCCATTCGAAGAAAAAGTTTTCGTTTTTTTTCAGAAAAGCCTCATTCTATTTGCAGAGTTAGTGCTAGATCTACATATCTGCACTTAGTTCTTGGGTACAGAATTGCTACACCGACTTTTTCAGGTTTACCTTAACACATTTTGACATGATAAACCTCTCAAAGTGAAAGCTTAAGTAAAATAGCTGCAGCTGAAATTTTCAAATTTTCATATTTGGCCACTTTCCAAGACAGGCAGTTATTTCAAAATGGAGCTAATGTACGTAAACTTATTCCAAAATATTTGCAAATATCGAAGGCGTAGTGATATTTTTATGAAAAGTAACTGAATATTGTCAACTATCAACGTGGTAATTTGACCAAAGCAAAGATGTCATTTATTTGTGCCTTTCTTCAACCTCATTGGCTTTTGGAATGCTAATTTACATTATAAAATGGATGGCTTGATATTCCAAAGTATTACGGGCATTCTTACGTTTTGATGAAAAAAATTAGTGGAATCAGGGCCAGGTGCTTTTACTTTGAAACGCAGTTCACCAACAAACGATTTATTTGACAGGTACTATTTCCCCTAATTTCCATTTATATTAATATTCTATTTCCAGTACATAGTATTTTGACAAGAAGTTACTATGTATGGGAAATTTGTTCAAGATTACCCTTCGGTGTCAACTGAAGCTTTCACACATTGTTGATTTAATAACTTTTCCACTCACTGTAACACAGACTAAAAACTCCAATGAAGCTAACTTGTCCAGTTACAAAAGTATTTCTTCCCTGTATCCCAAGGAGGGGGGGGGGGGGCTGGGAAGTCGCAGATGGGTGTTAATGAGCCCATTGTGGAATAACAAGCTTTGGGACTTATTTTGAAGTCCCAGGCAATTACGGAACACCGCCGTCACTGCAGCGCCGGCGGATCTAGGGCTTAATGAAGCCATCCACACTGAAACTCGGGCAACTTCCTCAAAAACTTGTTAAAAACAGCATATCGAGAGCTATTTTGTAGCGTTTTTAAGATTCCTACTAGGGTAAGTTATTCAGGTTATTAGGTACTTTGATAGTTAGTTACTTGTTAATTTGGTAGTTAGTTATGAGGTTTCAAGGCTCAGAGTAGGACTGGCAATGGCATATGGTTAGTTAGTTAAATTGAGTTTTACGGCCCAGTTTCCAACCAATTGGTTCAAGTCGATCACAGGCTTGCCCCAAGTCTCTCGAGATGTCCCCTGTAAGCTTTCAGGATTCTCCTTTGTCACTATTCTTTCCTAAGTGTCACCCCTTTCACCTCTCCCAATGTACAGCTGCATGTTAACCAACTTCTCACCCTCTCCTCCGTTCCACTTCGACTCATTAATGACGCCAATACACACTGTGCTAACCAACTCACATCGACCAACACGCCCAGGGGTGGCGCCAGGGGGGGGGGGGAACGGGGTGGCATGGCCCGCGTCGGGGAGCACTTCCCCTCACCCCGTCGGAAAAGGTCGGCGGTTACGTTGGGGAGGCCTAAAGAAATAATAAAAAAATAATAAAACAGAAGAAAAAACTTACAAGGACTGAAAATTGGATGGAGGATCTTTTTTTTGTTTGTTTTGAAATGCTATTTTTATACATATCGGAATCGATTTTCAAATACTTCTTCTTCGCTCCGTTATACCTCACTCCATATACCATTTCCTATCTCCTACTACGTTGAGTAAGGACGGGAATTTCCTTCGTGGGGGGCGGGGTTCCTAGATTGAACGTACATGACTGAAGTTACTGGATGGATGATCATGAACTGTTTTTTTCTTTATGGACCTTTTTTACTTTTGTAACGATATTTTTATGCATATCTGAATTTGTTTTAATCACTTCTGACTAGCTCTGCTATCCCTCATCCCATCATCATTCCGCAAGGTCATGCCCCCGTCGGGAAAGGCTTCCCTTCACCCTGTTGTTGAGAAAATCCAATTTTGTCGGGAGCCTTCATATATACATGCCCACGATAAACTGATATAAAATAACCTCAGATAACTTCAGTCACCCGGACGATCTTGATTTTGCTCACTAGAAGATCATATTCTTCAAGGAAACTCACAATTCCGGATTTTCCTTACAAAAACAGACGAAAGGTTATTCATGCGCATGCAGTGCCCAATGGTCTGCCATCTGGCCTGCCCCGACAGTCGAATTCTAGCATTGGTAATGAAAATCGGACAGGCCGTTCACACTACGTATAGTGATAAACAGTAGTGTAAGAATGTCTCCCAGTAAGTCTGACTGAAAATTCATTTGTAGCCACTTTGTAACGTGAAATACTTTCAAAATTCAAATATGTTGAAAGTAAAATCATTTACAGTCTGAAATTTGGGCAGTCACGTAGAAAATAGCATCTTTTAACAGGACGTTGCAATGGAATACAACGAAGATTCCTAATAGAGGCAAAAACACTGGTATATTTTCAATTCAGTTGCAGAGTTTTCCCCCAACACTGAAGAGACGAGAACTTTACATCTAATTGTAGCAGTAGCTTTCATCTGGTTTAGTTTCTGATCTTTTAGCAAGCTGGACCTTTTCTATTGAATTGAAACTTTCATTTAAAAGGAAAGCTCAAATAAAAACTGCTTCATTTTTAGTTTCAAGTGTGGGAAATACCATTCCCGGCTGTCTGACTGTCTGAGAGGTAAGATTTTTTTAACAATGTGCCGTACGCTTCGTGCCAACCAATTCTGATGCTCCCCTTAGTGTTTTGGTCGAAAAGATTACTTAACAGAACAATGCAAGCTTGCAAACTATTCTTTGTTTTGGGACAATATTATGAAGTGATAATTTAATTGCGAAAAAAAACCTCAAAATAATGACTGCTTCCTTTTTAATTACGAACCCGGGAAATGCCACTCTCTGCTGTCTGGGGTTCCTCAATTTTTTAAGAATGTTTGTACTCTGCACTTTAAAAGTCTTTCGGGCAGGAATACATTTTTCGGATAAAAAGACAATTCTGCCCCTCCAAAACTGAAACGCTCCCGTACGTCTTTGTCAATGTATAAAATGTAAAATTCAAAAGTATGGGAAGCCAAATTGTTTCCGCGGTGAGAATTTTCCAGTATGGTCCGAGAGCGTTAATCTGCATGATGATATCAAGTAACCCAAACAAAACTGCAGATCACCCCTACTTCAAATTTGTACAATTTCGATAGATACTCAATACAATAAAGAACCAAAGCCAACTCTGTTAATCACCTCAGCATTCTACCTAATTTTGCTCTTGAAAGGCATATCACTAAAAAAAATCAAAACATTCCATAGTAACTTCCAAATTTTCTCCAGCCCCCCCCCCCCCAAAAAAAATAAGCTCTTCAGTTTCAAATCTTCGTTCGAAAAAGGGAAAAACCCTTTCGGACAACCTTCCAGTCTGGTGTTGAAGCCTTAGTACGTAGGCCTACCACGATTAAATTCCCAATTCCAAATTATTTTCAGCTGTCGCCTATATAACATTTTGATTTTGCCTATATGGAGGACAGATTCTTCAATAAATGACCCAACTTTCCATACAAAAGCCAAATTTCTCTAAAAAATTTACTCAAGATTTTAAAGTATTTGTTGAAAAGAAAGCCAAAAATTTCACGCTCTACGCGCCCTCCCAAATCTGTTAAGTCATGTCCCACCGGGATTAAGTTAAAGCCTTTGTCAGGGCCTTGAAATGCTGACCCGATGTAGGGGAAATCCTGGCGCCACCCCTGAACACAATTCGACCGGTAGTACCCGCTAACAAGTTCCAGACTCACACTTACCGCTACGAATGTTTCCATACGGAGTCACCATAACGAGATTGAAAGATTGGCTAGCCAAGCTCATTTTTCAAAGTACTTAGGACATGCGAAGGAACAATGTATTTAGGGTGGGCAATTGATTGGTATGAAATAATACCAAATATGGAAACGATGTGGATGAGCATGTAATTCTCCTATTCATGTAATGTCTCGGTAGAATCTCGATCAAACTTCACCCTGGGGTCTCGCTTAATTTTCCCATTCTACCTCGCCTATTCCATTCAATACGGAATTCCATGAGACTTCAAAGATGTGTTTCTAGCATGTAGAATTAAAACTCAAAGACAGACACAAAGTATTTTCGCTTCTTTGAGTTATTAATATATATTTCCTGATTTAATGTACTTCATTTCCATGTATCATGTGTAAACATAAATTTTACCTTTCTCTGAGTCAAGCAAAGTGTAGTTTCTTGTGTTTATTTTCTCTCGAACATAAAATTGTTTTTAAACGCAACCTTGTGAACCTGCTTCGCTTTATGGTATGAACATAATTTGTAATAAATGAGTCTTCTTTTAAACAATGATAATATATAAATGTATTGTCCATAGACCAGCTTAACTGGTGCGTTAGGCATTGTCTAACAAGATAAAAGAGTAGTTAGCAACATCCCTTGGATGTAATATCAAAGAATTCAAGTTGTTTCTGCAATCACAGTATACAGAGCCCCACACAAAGTCCCTGAACAAACTTAGTAAGGAAGTATTCCCTGAATTTTCCAAAACTGACTTTGCAAGCGTCTCTTTATCCAGTATTGGCTTCTTGTAAAATTCAGCAAATGTTCTTTCCGAAGACCAGCCAGCAGTTTGAAGAATTTTTTTTCACTGTGAGGTTTTTTTTTTACGAACAGCTGCCTTATCAGCAGCAGCACTTATACTGTGAGCGCCACGCTGACTCACATCAATACCGGAGGTTTCCAGTATTTCCTTAATCCAACGAGACAAAGTATCCCTTGACACTGGTTTATGTGGTGGTGAATAATTAATAAACAATTGTTTCAATTCTTCGTAATGGCGAAGTTATCTCTATGTAACGTTCCAGCTGGTTGTACACATCTTAAGTTGCGTCCTCATGGTATGCAGTTAACACCACTTGCATTGGCTTCGAGCCTGGCCTTGACTGTTTGAATTTGTTGGGCAAAATGAATAAAGCCTTCTCGTTAGGGACATGAAGGTTATTGGTATTTAATAAATGTAATGCTTGTAATCTTTGGGCTGAAATGAGAGCAACGAGCATCAACAATATCTGAGTAAGTTGTTTCAGTGTTAAATCTGATGTTGGGTACATGGACTCAAAAATATTTAGCACTTTAGGCTCATCCCAAATAGTTTGATATTTCGGCTTTGGGGTCCTGTGTTCAAAAACTCCTTTCAGAAACCATCTAACTAGATAGTGTAATCCTATGTTATATCTGTGATTAAAATCAAGTTACGCAGACAGGGCAGAGCGAACTCTGTTTATTGCACTGCAGCTCAGACCTGCTTGGTACAGAGTTGTTAAGAATTGAAGCGCCTCTTTTACAAATGGCTGAAATGGTTTAACCGGTCTTGAAGAGCAGAACTGAAACCCCCTGTTCCGGCAACTGCTGGACTGTTTTTTTTTTTTGGGGGGGGGGGGGGTCGCGATGATGCCATAAGTATGGCGGATGTATCTTCTAAAATGCGGCAGTTTCGCAATCTTTGCCTGAGACAAGACATGCCAGTAATCTCATGTACTGGTTTTGCTCGGCTGGCTTTAGACGTGTCCTTGTTGTCATTGGGCGTTACCTTGGGGTATGTATGTGAAACATTTTGCCCTACCAGTGTTGGGTTGGCCAGGCTGGTAAAATGAGAACAACCCTGGCATTGTCTTGTGTAATGTTTTGGATATCATGATCAAGCTGAAAGGAGGGAATGCATAAAAATAACCGTTCCAACTAATAGAAAATGCGTTTATTGCAAAAACTTCTGGGTCTGGTGTCCATGATACAAATTGACATATTTGCTTGTGTTTACGTGAAGCAAACAAATCCACTTCAAATTGTTGCCATAACAGAGTTATTTCTTGAAATAGTTTAGGGTTCAACATGCAATATGTATTAGTCATAAATTTCGGTGTAAAATTGTTTGCCTTGACATTACTTCTCCCTGGGATATGGGCACAAAAATAACCAAATATTCCTGGTAGAAGAACACTCCCAAATGAGTTTAGCTATTGAACTGAATTGGGGTGAGTGTAAGCCACCCATAAATTTGACATAGGCTAGTTGATCTGTCTGTCATTACGCTGATATCTTTTTGATGGGAATCTGCCATCAAGACTTTAAGGCAGGGATAAATTGCTAAAATTTCAAAATATGCAAGTTTTCCTCATTATTAGCCCATTTCTCTTGTTTCCCTTAGGTGCTAAGGTAGGTGAGTATCCTCCCCACACCGCTAGGAGGGCATCCCTTTCTACTATTAAATCTGGATCGGATTTAAGAATATGGTTATATGCAGTGGCAAGATTTTTTTGCCACCAGTCAAGTTCTATAAGGTCTGTTGCTGAAACACAGACTTGTGACTCAAAATCTCCTTGATTTCTCTTTAATGATTCGATTTTGATCATCTCCAGGTCTCTATAATGAAGAGGCCCACAACGTACACCAGGAAAGAGTGAAACCACCATACCAATAATATGCGCGAGGTTCCTTATAGTTTTCATTTGCTTATTCTTAAACTTTTGTATTTCCGACAGGGTAGTAGCAACTCTGTAAGGTTTGGGCCGGACAGCCATATTTTACGAATTTTGCACAAACCCGAGAAACGTTAAAGTGTTCTTGGTTTAAAAGAGATCTATCAGGGTGCATGATGAAAGCTACTGTTTGGAACAGATGGAGTGCTTGAGAAACAGCAGAGAGACAATCACGTGTGGAACTGGCCTCAATATTAATATCGTGAATATACGCTAAACAGGAAATTCCTAGTTTACGTAGTTCTGACAAAACATGTTTTAGTACTTTTGTAAATATGCGCGGTGCCGTTGCCAGCCCATTGGGTAAACATGTATATTGGTAGACTTCTTCTTTGTGCAGAAGTCTTAGGAATTTCCTGCTTTACTGGCTGACAGACACAGAATAGTGCGCATCTTTGATATCAACAGATGCCATAAAGCAATTAGGTTCCAAAAGTTTAAGTACAGATTACAGTGTCCACTTTAAAATGGTAGTACGTCACACTCTCATTCAAATTCTTTAAATTCAAAATCATTCGAAAGGACCCATCAGGCTTTGGTCTAAAAATACTGATGAGATGAATTTATCACTAGAGTGTGAAGTGTTTTTTTGAACACCTTTGGAGAGAAGTGTCTCAATTTGTTGTTGCATAAATATTTCTTCCCTAGTGTTTAGTTTGGCCAATGTACACTTGGACTTATGAAATTTTATAGCTGTGCCCGGTCAAATTAAATGTCACAGCCTTTGACATAATTCAAAATTAGGGGGTCGCTAGTAATATCCTGCCATTACTTTTGAAAATATATCAATCTTCCAGCTGAAAGTACTGATACGGGGTTTAAGCAAAAGGAACCCACCTCACCTGATTTGTTTAATTCTTTGACTTCTTGTTGGTCAAGGTGTTTGACTCCTTTAGCGGCGTTCTGTTGTAGTACTGCCTGCCTTGAAGGTTGCCTAAAAAGGCTGATAACGGTGAGTTCGTCCACGACCAGTTAATTTACTCCGGCCAAACTCTCTGCTTCTGCCACCAGGGGGAGCCACACAACACCATACAACTGCTGTGTTATGTTATCTCCAAGCAAATAGTTTCACCTTTCTGTACTTTTATCGCAGAGAGTTTTGTAATCTCCTTTTTTACTCATTTGTAGAATTTCCCAAATCGGTTTGTTAAAGTGGGTGGTTTTCAACAACTCTACATTTTCTGGCCTTAAGTATTTATTGCATCTTTCTTTGATTTTTGCCGGCTTTAGTTTAGCTTTACAGTTTGTTGACACAAGTATGGCTTCTTTTTCTTGAACTTTGGGTCCATTGTCCTTAGCCAAATTAAGCTCAGCTGTAATATCAACGAAAACCTTTTCACCGGCATCTAAAGAGCAAATGTCAGGCTCTTTTTTTTTGGCTAGAAAACAGTAAGGCTTCAGGATCATTGTAAAAATCAAATTGTTCTGAGTCCTCCTTTTGTCTCGAATCAGTTCCATGTAGAGCCTCCTGGTTTGCTGGAAATGGTGATTCATCTACCTCATGAGTCGTAGGCTTGGCAATTTTTGAAGAGGCCGGAACCAATTTTCTCTGAGAACAGTTTAATTTGGGCCTGCATTCGCAATAACATAGACTTGCAGTCAGCTAATGGAGATGCCAGTTTAGTAGCTTGGGTTTGTTCAGTGGCATTAGGAAGTGAATGCACTTTCTCATCTTTATTATCCAGTCGGTCCATAAGCCAATCTGCTTTATTTGACTCCTTTTTTACACTTTAAATCAACACAGGGCTTGAAAGTGCTTTGGTATTGCCAAATTCTCGAAGAAGACCAATCAATTTTGCTCACAACGGCACAATTTCTTCTGCTCTAGTGTAAACAAATTATTCCAACACAAGGCTCGAGACTGAGTTGTTCACAGGCCAACTTGAAATGCTTTTTAAATTCAATTTAATTTTGCTCACAAACGGCACAGTTTCTTAAGCAGTGAGATCGACAAACTCTCACTTGTGTACATACATAAAACACGTGAATGTGCAATTTGTTCGCAATCGTGAAGAACAATCCCAGCAAAATACTGGGAGTGATGAAATCTGACACTAAAAAGCAAAAAAATTTTAGTGTGCCCTGTAAACTTGCTATAGCACCACATGTCTAGCAAAATACTACTGGCAGTGTTAACGTTTAGTCACTATAACCTGGTAAAAATTGAAACGTCAAGCAAGCCCAGGAAGACTCCAGCTGTACAAAGCACGGGTTAAGAAATATTTTACTTACCAAGCGTTGCTTTCGCTGTTCAGGACTAAAGTGAATCCACGTGCGTTAAAAAAGCATGACATTATTTGTGTGTATGCCAAGAATATTCTATTACCTAACACAAAACCTGGGCATGACGATAAACTGCATCCAGGTTATGGCTTCTGTTCTATTCAGCCAGTCTAGAGCAGGACCACTCAGTGTTAGCCCTTTGGAGGGCGTACTTGTCCATTTGGGACGTTAAGCTCCATAAGGGAGCAGAAAAGAGAAAGAAAAAAAATTTAAAACACAAAACAATGTACCATGTTCAAAGAAAAGCCACTGCCAGCTTGGCTTAAGTAATTACAGCAACAACGCAGGTGTTACTCATGAGACAACACGAGACTTCACAAGATGGCTGCAAGTTTCCAACCGGTATATTCTTTTATATAGTTACAGATGGCGCAATACAATAATACATACCATGGCATCTCCCTTTTAAGATACATTCATGTGAGAGATATAAGTAAGATACTGCATTACTTTAATTCAGTTAAAGTTCACCAACTTGATCATCTTTTAACTTTCAGCTAGAACAATGTAACAGAATGCTGAATGGTTTTTGTTTTGTCCTTTTCTACAAAAAGCTTTAAAAGTAAACAAAATAATTCTAGAATGAAACAGTCTTGATTACAAAGCATTACTGATCTGAAAAAACGGCACAGGTAGTGCATACGGATTTCACTTTCCTAACTCTACCACTTCTGGATGTTCTAATTTCACACCTGTTCCCCCTGAGATTCTCTACTTTTACACAAACAATATATGTTGTATTCTGACTGATTCTCCTGCGATTAAGGGACGCAGTGGCTTAGCATGACGGTCACATTATTTTTTCTATATGGCTTGCATCTTTTGAGGGTAAGGTTTACCACTTTTTGACAATTTAGGTTTCAACAACGATGGTTTTGTTGGGAAGACGGTGTTTTCGTCCACCTTCCCATCAACCTCTGAGCAGGAAATCCTGTTCCTCTCTTGTGAGTATTTCAAAGATCCAGTAAAAAAATACTGGTCTTTTTGTCACGTTTAGCCTTTTTGAGAAGATTTTTAATGGTCTGAAAAGCGCTTTCCGCCATACCATTGCTTTGTGGGTAATGGGGTGAGCTGGTTATATGAGAGCACCTGTACTCAGAGACAAACTCGCTGAACTTTGAGAATGCGAACTGCCGACTTTTATCGCTAATCACCACATCTGGGATCCCATGCCTTCCAAATTGACCCTTTATCACGTCAATGACATATATTTAAGCTGTACTTTCTGTTATTCTAGATATTTCCATAAACCTGGGGTAATAATCTATCAAAGTACATAACTCTCATTATACAAAGAAAACAAATCAATACCAACTTTCTGCCATGGACGATCAGATACTTTATGGATTTGCAAAAGTTCCTTTTCTGTGACCTCTGAAACTTTTTACATTTAGTAAATTTTGATACAAAATCCGTTAGTTGTGAGCTCATGTGAGGCCAAAAAAGTGATTTTCTGGCTGCCTATCTACAACTTTTAATACCTCGGTGACTGCTATGTATTTTAACTTGCATGTCTTTTCTCAATGACGATGGTACAATAATTCTTACACCTTTTCACAAATAACCGTTTTCAATGGTAATCTCATCTTTATACTGCCAATACTCACTTAGCTGTGGATCAATTTGATCTTTAATACTTGGCCATCCCTCTTTAACAGTCTGACTGAGGGACTGAAGAATTGCACCTTTCTCTGTTTAATTGCCAATATATTTCAAATGTGACTTAGGAAGCTTTGACTTTGCCTTATTCAATGTAAGACCACTTTCTTAAGCTCTCTGCAATACTTTGAGCAATCTTTCGTTGTGATCGTTCATGTCTTTGCCCCACATGAGAATATCATCCATTATTACTTGCAACACCTTTAAAGGGGAAGTTTAAGCAAAAATTAAATTTTCACATGTGAAAGAAGAACCTAATCTACACTTTATGGTGAAATTTCCATTCAAATTGAACATGTATTTCTCGAGATATCAGCAAATGAAGTTACTGGATTTGTTTTCCAAAGTGAACTTGAGGGCAGCAGAGATTATAGCACTTCCTCACATAGACAAGGAATGCCTTGTTTCCTTTGTTTTTCAGACTGTTGTGTTGACCTTGAAATTCATAGGAATAAGACTTCCCCATAAGGATTGCACAGTTAGAAAAGGTCTCATGCCACTTATGCAATCACATTAAGATAATATGGAACCTTTGAGGGAATAATAAGCTGTAAATTTAAAGAAAAACGAACGACTGTCAATTCATGTGAGGGAAATGGTGTCATATCTGTTTGCTTCAAGTTCACTGGTTGTCGAAAATGGGACAACTTTACTTGCTCATATCTTGGGAACCACACATTGGATTTCAATGCAAATTTCACCCAAAATGCTGTGAATACGTTCCCCTCTAACATATCAAAACGTGATATGAACTTAAACCCTTCTTTTAATACCGTCAACATTTTCATTGACACGTTCTTGAAAGACTTCAGGCGCCGAACACAAGCCAAAAGGTAATCTGCAAAATTGACATATTTTATATGGTGCATTAAACGTAGCAAAGTGTATACAACGTTTATTAAGCTTAACCTGCCAAAATGCATGACCTGCATCCAGTAAAGTAAACAAATTTGCATTAGACAATTTTGAAGCTACATCTTCTACAGATTTTAAAGGATGGTGACCCCTCATAATGACTTTATGTAACTGTTTCGAATCTTCAGTCTTCAGTTCCCAACTCCAAAAGGCTAACACAGCCATCACAGAGTGCACAGATAACAGTTAAACGAAGTTAACAAGGGCAGCACAACCAAAACAAAAAGTGCAACTAGGAACTAAATTGCCAAACAGACAAAATCTACAGACCAAACCACAAACGAAACAACCACAAAGTAACCAGTGCAAGTAAAAACAAACGACAAGGGCCCTAAAGAGTTGACTGAATGAGGACCCATGTATTCGTCGATGGGTATCTGATCCACCTATGTGAGAGGATCCAGTTAGAGATAGCAGCACGAAAGGATGACACAGACGGTTTAATCTTAATTACATGGGGGATAGTATTCCAAAGGCGAGTACTTCTAAAAAAGAACTGGTATTTGAATGCGTTAGAGTGCAGGGCCTGAACATAATTGTAACAGTTAGCATGCTTGATGGAAGGGGTGATAATAAGTGGGAATGGAATGTTCATAAGGTTGTTTCTAATTTTGTAAAACATACAAAGATCAGCCAAGGCCCTACGGTGCTGCAAGGATTTCCATTTTAAAGTCTTGGAGATTTTTGTTGAAAGATCTGCACTTGAGCTAAAATCATAGTAATTAAGAACAAACCGTGCTGCGCGTCTCTGAACTGCTTAAATTTTTATCTATATTCAATTTAGTGTAAGGATTCCAACACGTGGAAGCATAATCAAGATGAGGACGGATAATAGCAAAGTAAGCTGTAGTTTTGATTTCTCTAGAACACATGTGCAGATTACGGCGACACAAATTTAAAGGCTTAGTGGCCTTGTTTGTGATCTCATCAATGTGTTTTTTGAAATTCAGTTTGTTGTCGAGAATGACATCAAGATACCTATCTGAAGTACCTTCTTCCAGGCCACAAAATTCAGAAGCAGCCATGGGTATAATAATATTACTTTGCGCAAGAGCAAACAAATCAGGGGAAGCAGGAGTCGTGGAAGAAGCATTTTGGTGGTACATTCTGTAGATAAAATTACATCTGCAAGTTTTACGATAAGTTATACGCAGTAGTTTACACTTGGAAACATTGAAGGCCATTTGTCAAGTGATAGCCTAATTTTGTAACTTAAATAGGTCTTCCTGGACTAAAACCTTTATAATGACTTCGAGTTTTCCCATACGATCAAGCTCATTTTGTTTTACTTTTTCTTAACTCGGTTGAGCATTCTCATCAATTCGAATGGTATAATCATGTTCTAATCTTCCTAGGCCATGAAATAATTCGGAATGCTTGCTAGGATCTCCGCAGGTGTTGCTGTGGTGGTGCTGTTACCTGAAGGGTCAACTGAAAATAATCTGCTGATCAGTTGCAGCGTGAGGCATGTTGAAAGCCCTAATACCGGCCAAAGATCTGCCTCTACAATTTGAAACTTTACTAAGTGGTACTTGTCGCCATGGAACCCCAACAGTTGCTACTAACCTAACGTGGTGGCGCGATGTCCTTCATGCGAGACCAATTTTGTCTTTGAGTGTTTCACCTTCTCGTCTGACAGGGTGGTATAGATGCTCTTGGGCAAAATAGCACAGTCTGTTTCGGTGTATAGTCTAACCGTGACCAGTGAATCTTTACTGCCAATGGATAATTATATTTACCAGTCATCACGGAGTGGTTTTTGCTCCTTGAACATTGGAATGAAGAATTCATCCTCTGAGTCACTACTTCTCTCCTCAATATTATTGACTGAATTTCGGTTCCTGTGCCTCTTAACCTTCTGTGGGGATTTTGTTGTGGTTCTACACATTGATGCAAAGTGCCCTACATTCTTTATTTTAGGCAAAGCACTGTCTTGCCCATGCCTACGACCACATTTGCCACAGTCAAAAGTATCACTGCCCTCTGCTGTTTTGGCTTTGTTAATTCTATTACCCTTAGGCCTTGGGTTAGAGGATTTATGAGTAGATCTGTCCACTTGACATGCATTGATGCTATTTCTGTTTCCTTCTTGTAGGGACTGTGCTTGAACATGGCTGATTTTTGCTGCTCTACATGTTTGAACAGCTTTGCCTAGTTCAAGGTTTTCATCTCTTAGCAGCCTAGTCCTAAACAGGTCGTTGGTAACGCCACACACTATCTTATCACGAATCAGTGAATCACAGAGATCGCCGAACTCACATGACTTTGCTTTTACACGCAGCTCTAAGTGGCGGGGCTGCCACATGGTTGGGGGGGGGGGCGATCCCCCCAACGACGGACAAAAATCGTCTGTCGACGCCCTCTTTAGGTTTTTAACATACTTTACTCTTGCATCATTATTGGCAAAAGACATAAATTAATAGCGTTGTTTAAAGGCCCAGATAACCAAATGCTCAAAGAGCCACCAGTAACTGTACTGTCTGCACTTTATTCTAATGAAAAGGTTTTTTTTTTTGTAATATATGGATAGGTTTTGCCGAAACGTATCTTCATGCTTTACACCCGCTAAATTGAATGTTGTCTCTGTGCTAAGTTAAATGCTTCCACACCAAGCGTGATTATAGCTTACAAAATACACCGACTGACATTAAAGTCACCCCTTGGCCAGTAAATGATGTTACAAAGGGCACAACAATAATTGTAGAACAAATAGCCCTCTTGTTGTCGGATATAATTGTCAACATAACTAATAAAAAGAGTTTATAAAGATACCAAAAAGCTGCGAATCCACAAGATTTTCAAAATTATTTGAAGAGAACATTCAGGTTAAAATAAAATAAAACTGTGATCCTAGCGGTAATGATTTAAGGGTTTTAATGAGCAGTTTCCATTTTGCTTTTCTTAAAGTGTCAATTCACATGATAAATGGATATTTGTGACACAGAACGATAATCCCATGACAATGCTTATTTCTGTACTTCCGTGGTCTCGAAAGACAGAAAATTGCATATTATAAGCTTAGTTTTAGACTTCTTTTATTTATCATGCATTCGGTATCTAGAGGGCCAAGCAGACCTTTTGTCTTGGCTATTTCTTTCAATGTACTACATTAATGGCGTTGTCAGAGTGGTCACATGATACAAATTACGTCATTTAATCTTTCTTCGTGTACTTATCTTGATTTCCAGTTGCCAAAAATTTTCACCGAACAGTGATTAATTTCCATAACTTTTTCCCCTGTTAAGATTGCTTCCTATTTAGCTCTAGCAGGTTTAATCTCTATCTTCACAAAGTAGCCCATTATTACATTAAAATCTTAAATCGAGACCTGACAATAACACAAAATATAATGACGGCCTTCATACTAGGATGTGAAAGAGAGGGATAGAAACATGGGCGTCCGCAGGAAGGGACAAGGGGGAATTTGCCCTCCCATGGAAAATTAAAAAAAACGGAAAAAGGAAAACATTAACATCAACATTTCTTAACAGTTCACTCAGTTTTTCTCAATTTATTTGCGGTAAACAGGTAAATAGGCTGTAGAAATGCCATTTCCAGCGATCTGAGAAGCTTTTTGCCAAAATTTTCTTGTGCTCCGCTCCCCTAAAAGAATTTTGTCCCCCCGAATTTTCTTCTGCGGAGGCTCATGGATAGAAAATTTGAACATGTTTTAATAGAAAACTTGCTGAGGAGAAATAGCAAAGAAGTCTACTTCCAGGTGTGGAAAATCAAATGGAAAGTGTGAAAAGCCGTGGTTTCGATCGTGCTGAGGCTCAGGGTATTTACTCCTTCGAAGCGCCTCTGTAGATCATTTTCGCCCCCTCTGACCGAAATCCTTAGCTTCGCCACTGGTACCAGGTCTGTTACATATGTAACAATTGATTCGCCTGGTAGTTGATTCCTTTTGTTGAATTTATGGCATTCATACGTGACATTTTTTCGTAGAGTGCATTACATTTCCACCTATAGCAATATCTTATTTGTCTTCGTCGTTGTCCCATTGAAAATTGTTTTAGATTTCAACAGTATCCGGACCAGCGACATGAAGCAGGATTATTGCCTGTACATGTTTGTCTTTCTTATCGACGCCAGTCGCCACAGAGTAGATTTGGTGTCACTGCTTGAATCTTCGGAAGTTTTCCGCAAGATTTTCACTTAAATTTAGTTGAGGTGGTGGACTTAATCTCCATTCTGACTCCATGTTATATACTTCATGAGACAACAGGAGACCTCACAAAATGCCTGCCAATTTCCAACCTGTATATTCTTTGATGATTGTTACAGATGGCGCTATACAAAAATACATACCATGACAGAAGGTACCGTACACGTAAACTATGGCTGTATTTTGTAAAGCGCTGTGCGGTAGACTCTGAAAGGAGTCATGGAAGTAATAGAACAAACACAACCCCAACTTGGTATATTGGTATATTTGAAGAGATCTGAAAAGTACATACGTTCTCTTCATATCCAAATCAATGAGACTGGCCTGCCAATTTTGCAATCTCATGGAATTCCGTGATGAATGGAATAGGCGAGGTAGAACCCTGTTTATAAGCTGTTCACATATCAGCAAGCGGAGATCTGTCTTGCTCGAGAGACTTGTAGCAGGGAGGTGTTGTTAATAACACCTCCCTGCTTGTAGCTTCTGCAACTGATGAAGTAGCATTTTCGGCGGTTCGATTTTTAATCACTAAACTCTGTACCCAATGAAAAGCTTTCTATGTGTAAACAAACAGAACGATGCAACGTTCATCACACGATGATCTAATGAATATCCAGCAAAAGTCGCAGAATGCGGAAAACCAATTGGATGATACAGTAAACTATCTTGAAATATAGTCGTTTCAGTTTTCGGATGAATACAACAATATAGAAGTTAAAGATAATATGGTAAACAGTTGCAAAAAAAAAAAAAAACAAGTCTCTCGCGGCAAGCCGCAAATTTGAGCCAGCCGCTCAGCAAGCTTGTGTGTGTTAGCAGTGTACAGTCTGCATTAACAATCGTTAACAGGTGTTAAAGCGCTAGCTCGACCGTGGAAGCTGCACCAACGGGCAGTGAGAATTAGTTATATGAATGGTTACATAACAGCACAATGCAATGGAATCATCGTGAAGAATAGGAACAGAAATAAAATGAAAAGTGGATGGAAGGAATACGAGCGAGACTTGGGGCAAGTATAAGTCGAGACGGTCACGGACTTTTTTTCCAATTTTGGCTCACTGGCTTGTTTTACCAACTCCATGGCGTATATACTAATGTTGAAGTATTACATTTACTGATTGGCCTTTGCGTTGAAACAATACGAGTGAAAGGTTTTGTACAACGGTGTTGTACTAAATGATTAATTTTAATGTGAGCTAAAGGAAAAGAATTTCTTTCATTGATCTAATTTGTTTAAGATGTTCAAACGAATATAACTGTGCTTTCTTGCAGACGTAAATGTGACAATATATAAACATCCACAACTATTGTGACTGTCCGATATATACTTAGGGAATAAAGTCAATGGTGCCCATGTCTCTACATCAGATTCGAACAGGCTATGACGTCACGCATATGGGCAATAGTCACAATAGTTGTGGATGTTTATATATTGTCACATTTACGTCTGCAAGAAAGTACAGTTATTTTCGTTTGAACATCCTAAAACAAATAAGATCAATGAAAGAAATTCGTTGCCTTTAGCGCACATTACAATTAATCATTTAGTACAACACCGTAGTACGAAACCTTTCACTCACTGCCTATATGCGTGACGTCATAGCCTATTCGAATATGATGTAGAGACATTGGCACCATGACTTTATTCCAATTCATAAATACTTTAATTTCGAGAAGTTTAGAAGGGAAAAAGCTTTCTTTTTTTATAAATTCTCCATTGATCATCAATAATTCTCCTTAACTGACTTAAGTTCCATGAAGTGCTCGCACAGGCGTACGTTACAAAGACATTGACATTGAACAGAGTAGCGAAGAGCTGTATAACTGCAATGTACAGTACTAGCTAGCTACACGCTACCTTCGTCGCTTGTACGTGCGATATATATAGTATACACACAGCTACAGTGGATACTCATCATAGGCCTACGTGCCGTCTATTTGGCTAATAAGTTACATTTTGGAAGTCTTGAACGAGGTCATATTTGGAACGATTTTCTCTTGGATTTGGAACTATAGTCGTGAAAAGCTCCACTAAAATCATAAACTAGCTTGAGGATCTGTGGTTTGGTTTATTTTGCTCACTGCGACGTTTGACTTTGATGCACTAACGTCATGCTATACGTTGCTGAAAACAGACTAAACAACTAAAGTTAGGCTAACATAACATTGTTAGGCCTAAGTTAGCCTTTCAAATGTAGCCGAGTCAGTAAATAACCTAACCTTTTTGAGTGGAACTTTATGGAACCAGACACATTTGCTTTTACTAACGGTTGCTGTCGCAATTCCTAAAGATTTCAATGCATAGAGAATCTAGGCCTATCACAATCTTGATGACGTTTCACGATGCAGTAAGCAGGCTTGGCCTTTACTTGTGCCGGCGAAGGCTCTTGTTATTATCACATCTGCATTTCATTTCCCTTGGCGATTCTGGTGCTAAATTTCCTTACATAGCTAATAGTGCACAGAATACTTGACCAAGCCTTATGTATGGAATATGCGAGATGAGCTTTTAAGGTTAGTGAGTAACGTTATACTCGAGCACTCATTTCAAAACTGCTTTTTTCATCGCCCCAGATAGGCTAGAGATTTTGAGTCTAACTGAGGTAGGCATAGGAATTCATGTAGTCCTATTCCTTTTCTCATTAACAGCGTATCATATCAATTACACGATCGGGGTCTAAGCCAGTAGGCATAGGCTCTAGTCCCTATGTGGACTTTGAAACACGTAACAAGACCTACACTTAATATTCTATGAATTAAAGGTCTGAAATCTGATTAGGCCTCGGACCTAATTTATTTGTTTAAAATATACGCACAACATTGCGGTCAACCAAATATATTTATATTTTAAGTTGGACAGTTATGGGAAAAATTACAGTCGTATGCCTCAATTGCTCAAAACGTCAGGCACCATTTTGAAATAGTTGGGCCAGTATGTCCATGTACAACTGTTGTTTAATGTATATTTAACTTAAAACTATGTACATTCATATACCGTGTCAGCAAAGCTGTGTTTAGAGTCATGTTGATCAAAAAGTTGCTCTCCATACACCCTATGTCTCTACACTGGATTAGAACATGGGTCACTGACCGATCACAAGCCAGCATTCTCAAAAAGTATTTATGAACGTTCAATAAATATTGATTAGTTGGTTGCATTATTCATGTCCTCCTTAGCTATCCGACTTAATGAAAATGCTACGAGCAAAGGAATAAAACATTCAATGGATCATCTACAAAGCATTGCAAAAGAACAAATCAATTGATTTCGCACCATATTGAAATATGAAAAAAAATAATTGACACAAAGGGCAAGGCAATAGTCACTCTCAAAGGGGGGAAGCTTGTTTTCCATTAAGAGTTAAAGTGGGCAATAACAGCTGTCAAAGAAATTTTCTTCAAAAATGTTGTTATTTTACTTTCCTTAAACCGAAAATAAGAAACTATTCTGCATGTATTGATGGTGTATTACATTTACATAGATTCATTCACAAAGATACGGAAGCAATTAAGTCAATGTCTTTACCTATCGACGAATGGAGAAAGGGAAGAAAGGATACTTAAAAGACAATAATGAGGGCTTGTCTAGTAAACAAATGGGTGTCTATTTAATGTCGTTAGGTTATATGGAACCCCGTCCCACAAACAGCTGCGAAGACCCACAAGAGTAACTTGCGTGACAGAGACTACTCACGTATCGTTTTAGCTACAGGTGGTACTGTTTAGTAGGGCAGGCAACTATAAGACAATCCTCCATTGCCACCCCATGCCGACTAAGGCCGACGAATATCAAGGATTAATCTTTGTCTATTACCGGTATATGCTCTATGGTAATTCTTTCCTTAGCTCTACACTTTAAATGCCGGCGGACCTAGATGATTTGGATGATCTAAGATGCGATCCCCTAGCATCTGGAAAGTATAATTTCCATATGTAATGCCGGTACGCCTTTTCATACCGGAGACTTCAAAAGGGGAACCTATTGCCATTGTTCTTGGTGCTCAGCATGAGGAATGGTGTGAGGAAAACAAGCCAGTGGCCCCAACTGGAAAAAGTCCGTGGCCCGCTCGACTGAACCAATTGGTTGGAAACTGGGCCGTTAAACTTCATCTAACTACACAATTATGTAAAAAAGAAATAAACATCGTTGGTCAAAAATCTCTTGTTATCGAAGGGGGGAGGGGACGTGAGCCAGGGACGTGTTTCCAGCCCGGATCCGCACCTGATCATTCAATGATAACCGTGACCGTCCCCAACCTAGACCAATGGAATTGAGCCATTAAGGACCCAGGTGAGAAGTATAAACCTTTCCTCAATAAGAAAATCTTGGAAATTCCTTAGAGCCACTGCCAGTAAGGTTCCTTCAACCCATTAACACATGGGTTCTCACAGTAATGTGTGGGCTTAGGGTAATGTAGTATGTGTAATGTTCTGTGTGTGGAAAGGGTAGGGTGGGGTACAGGTAGGGTATGTGGGGCAAGGATGAGGGTGAGGTAGGATGGGTGATAACTAAGGGGGGGGGATTTAGGGTGTGATATCGGAAAGGTATTCTTTATCTACGTGCTTTCTCTTTGTTTTGTTATCGTCTGCCCTCATAATTTTTCTTTTTAGTTTGTACTATCCTAGTTCATTTTTGTTTCTTCCTTTTCTGGGGGCGCACTTTACTCGACAATCCCTATGGGTTTTTTTAGAGTGCTTCCCTTCAAAATATTTTGATTTCATGTAACATTCTACTTTTATTTTAGTATATTGTATCAATAACTATCAAATATTGTGGAAAACCGAATAAATGAAATGAGTTACAATTTCAACAACTTGTGCACCGCCTCAAAGTCATTTGCATAGAGGCACACTAACAAGCAGTACCTTATTTCTGAATGTGCATCACCATATACAACTGCTCAATAGACAAGAGGTGATTTTCATAATGACGTCACGCAATGACCTGTGTGCTGTTTGTGATCATGGCATTATTCGCAATTTCCGCCCGGGTAAATGCGCAGTGCTTAAAAAAGTGTTTCTTGAAAGTGTTTCTTGATTGGCTGTTGCCATTGTATTGTATCGATTGCGTTGTTTTGAAGGGTTAGGGCTAAGGTAAGGGATTGTGTTAGGGATTAGGGCTGTTGTTAGGCAGTTAGTAAATTTCTTGTGAAACAGTGGGCATCGCCCCACAATTTAAATGAATTGGAGCAGAGTTACAGAAAACTATCGCTTAATTGGTTTCGTTTGACACTTTGTGATGAGCCATTAACATTAGTAAAAAAAGGATGTTGGTTATTCACACTTGAACAACAGTCAATTTGAAACAACAGATTTTTGTTTCTGTCATTACATTAGTTCTAACTTTTCCAACTTTCTTACTACAAACCTAGACTATTTTGAAAGAATTCCAAATTTCCTGGAAAATAAGATTCTTACACGGTAAAATAATTGTTTTCGTACAGACTTTTTCTGGCAGCAGAGTGGCCTTAACAATTTATAACTCCAAATTTATTACATATAAACTCCGTTAAAAAGTCTGAAAAGGTCACGATTTAAAACAACTACAGTACGGGCTTTGCCTGTAAATTTTAAATTGTAGTTAACTCGTTGTGTAGACGCTGTGAACAAACCTGAAAGGGATTTACGGATCATTTTCCATTCTTTATAAGAACAAGGAGCTGTTATTTGGACTGCATTGTCCTTTTTTCTCTCTTACGTTTTCAAACGTACATAGAAACAGGCACGTAGTAACAAACAGACAACTCAATCCGGCCGGACAAAAATGCAAACGTTTATCATCAACTATCCACATACTGATACGGAGATTCTTTCTGTTTGGCCCTTGTAGTTGCCTTGCCGAATCTAATCTTTTATGAGTGAGGTTATTTATAACACTTCCCTGACATGATCTTAGCCAAAAAGTCTAGAAGTGAAACCGAAATTGCTTTTTGCGTGATAAAACGGACACGACCAGACCGGTGAAAAGATCCTTTCATATAGCCAACAAACGAAAAACTAAACATCAACACCCGTACAAACCAAACAAGGCCACTAACGGAATCCAGAACACCAGATTGAACCCCTTTACCAGCGAGGCCATTCCAGCTCCCGTACGACTTCTTCGAGCCCTTTACCACCAACAGAAATCACCACCACCACACCTTCCAACAATGACCAACATAACAAACTCAAATCAAAGAAATTGTAAAGTGGGAAAGCGGAGAGGTGCAGTCCCTGTGTTCAATATACAGAAATTGAGCTATGATATGTATCACGTCAATGACACTTTAGTTATTATGGATTTTTTTACAGAACTAGCTTAAATCTGCCTAAAGGGCCACATTACAATTTTTATTTCAAATTTTGGCCACGACCACCGAACTACAACAGGACTAATATAATTCTTCACCTACTTCAAGATTACACAAAGCTTTTTTGTAGTATTTCTAAACAACTATATATATATATAAATATATATATATATATAAACATGACGGAGAAACTCTAAAACAACAGTGCTACAGAATTGAAAGGCTGGATCTCCGAGGAGATACAAATAGCGGAAGGCTAGAATTTAGATAAATTATATATATATATATACATATATATATATATATATATATATATATATATATATATATATATATATATATATATATATATATATATATATATATATATATATATATATATATATATATATATATATATATTGAGTGAGAAAAGTTAAGTGGCGGTCAACTACACGCTAAAGATGACAAGAAGCGCACCGTGTCTGGTAGCTTTCGGTTATTTATTCAACCTTCAACAGCCAAGTAAAATGAGACCAGCCTAATTCGGATGATTCCATGCTTGAGATTGACCAAAAACTGAAAATTAAGAGTAACTAAATTAACTAAATTAAGGACCCTACCGCTGATCATGTTAATGTTCTCGTTACTTGGGCTCATAAATGGCTAACAAGAGGGGAAATTGACGAGAAAATTGCCAATTGGGTGGTTAACTGGGAAGCGAAACCCGGTAGGGCTTTCGCTACAGTCAAAACTCACAAGCAGGGCAATCTACTCCGGTTGATCTCTTCTGGGTGTGGTACGGCTATTGAAAATCTCTCTGCCTTTACAGAAATTTTTTGCAACCCTTAGCGCATAGTTCCATTCACTTTGTCCGGGACACTACGGACTTCATTAATAAATTGGAAGCTTTCACCAATTCTAAACCACTATCAGAGGGTAGCCTTCTAGTATCTTGGGATATAAAAGCCATGTTTCCCAACATTGACAATTCATTGGGACTTAAAGCAGTTAGAGAGGCTCTCGATCGTAGAGCTGTTTGCCAGCCTAGTACTAGTTGTATATTAGAGGCGGTAGAAATTGGTTTAAAGCATAATAATTCTACTTTCAACGGTAAACACTATTTCCAGGTTCATGGTACGACTATGGGCCCTAAAAAATGCATGTAGCTATGCAGACATAGCTATGTCTTACATTGATAAAATAGCTACGACTCAAGGGCCATTTGCTCCTAACAACTGGTGGAGATTTAGAGACGATATATTTGAAATTTGGACCCATGGGGTTAAGGCCTTAGAATCCTTTACTAATTTCATCAATTCGATTTATCCCTCCATAGAATTTGTAGTTAGATCTTCGGAATCCAAACTTGAATTTCTCGATGTTTTAGTCCATTTAAATGAAGGAGAGATTTTTACGGACGTTTATTCCAAACCTACAGACGGGCACCTCTATCTGCGCACAGATAGTGCTCATCCGTCAAGCTGTAAGCGGAACATCCCTTATAGTATTGCCCTTCGACTCAAACGCATTTGTTTTTAACCCCAATTTCTAGAGAATCGGTTTGTCGAATATAAACAATATCTTGTTCAAAGAGGTTACAATGAAAACTTCGTGCAAGGCCAGTTTCAAAAGGCCCAACTTATTCCTCGTATTCAACTACTACAAAATCATAAAAAGACCAAGGTCAAAGCTTCCCAGAGGAGTTACCCCCTTATTATGGACTACCACCCGGGCTTACGCCACTTATCCAATATATTGCACGATAGCTTTCATCTGCTTTATAGTTCGCCGAAGATGAAAGATATTTTCCCAGAGAAATCCATTTTTCCCGCCTTTCGGAGATGTAAAACTTTAAAGGAACACCTGCAGGCTTCGAAGTGTAAATCAGTCACAAACTTCGTTGACAACACTGGGTGTAATAAATGTGCAAGAAAGCGTTGCGACCTGTGCTTGAACTTCCTATTGGAGGGTAAATATTTTCAAGTTCTTGCACCGGTAAACGGTACTCGATTTCTGAAAGCGTTTCTTGTACTAGCTGTAATGTTATTTATTTAGCCACCTGTTCACTATGTTACTTACAATATGTTGGATCTACTGCCACCCCCTTTAAGGTCCGGTTTCGAAACCAGAAATCGGACCTCGTTAATAACAAATCGAGGTGTGAGTTATCAGTACACTTTAACTCTAAGTCTCACAATCTCGACCATATTCGTTTTATAATTATTGAAAAAATTAGCAGTACCTCTAATGTAAACACCATTTTAACGAAACGGGAAGCTTATTGGATGGCACAACTATGTACTGTGCACCCTTATGGTCTAAACAAGAGAAAAGAATTCAATTCTCTTAAAAGAGTCAGCTACTGGTCCTAGTTTTTGTTCATTATTGCCGTACGTACAGTAATTCGCTTCTCCTCTAAAAGGTTTTATCTTTTACTTTCCCCTTTTGAATTCGTTTTGCTTTTGTTCCTCTCTTTTATTTGTTTTTACGCTTTAATGGTTTTTCTCCGGTGTTTGGTAGTAGACGGCTTTTTCTTGGTATCGTTTTAGAGACTTGTGTAGTCTATTGAGGGGGGCTTTTTACTTTTGACCTTTTACCTTTTAATTCTGATGCACAGGGGTATTTTTCACGTCTTTATATATATATATATATATATATATATATATATATATATATATATATATATATATATATATATATATATATATATATATATATATATATATATATATATAAAGACGTTATAAATACCCCTGTGCATCCCTGTGCACGTGTAAATATATATATATATATATATATAAATCAAAACTGGTAAAGCTGGAAAATCTGGCTGAGGTGAAAAAACGATGTTGACTCCACCGGGATTCGAACTCGGGACCTCCCGCTTTATAGTGCGGACGCTCTAACCACTGAGCCATAGAGCCAAGTTGGTTTAGCCCTTGTTCAAATGACAGATGAAGCAACTCGTATTTCACCTCCTGGGCAGGCGCCTATTTTTTGGAACAGCACTAGTTCTCGTTTGACGCAAGCCCAACCAGAGATCAAAGTTGATGCTATCCAGCTCAACACAATTGTTTATTCGCCAGCGGATCTCCGAAGAGATACAGAAACCTGTGAAAGCAGAGATGAAGTGAAAATAAACGCTGACGACAACTGCGTTTATATATATATATAAAGTAAAACAAAAACCCAACACACGAGGATTCAGTTTAATTTTCGGGCAGCACAGTACCCTTGAACACAACTCGTACAACACTAAAACAAAAAGCGAACACTACAAGCCTTAAAACGGAAGAACACACAAGTCTACGTACATACAGACAAGATTACACGCCTTAGTGAATAAGAAGACCTGAAAAGACG
The DNA here is from genome assembly GCA_037179385.1 of Holothuria scabra. Taxonomy (NCBI): domain Eukaryota; kingdom Metazoa; phylum Echinodermata; class Holothuroidea; order Aspidochirotida; family Holothuriidae; genus Holothuria; species Holothuria scabra. The sequence continues at coordinate 10,602,225 of CM074199.1, forward strand.
GGAACTCTACACTGGAAGAAAACTCGACAACAAACAATAAAAGTTTAACCAAGCGGAGAGGAGAGATCGAAAAAGAAAGCTCAGTTACGTTTTTGTCTGCTGGAACGGTTTTGAGAGTAAAAAGTGTCGTCAATGTTACAGCCATGTGGAACCAAAGTGTTCAATTTCCAAATCCATCGTCTTTCTTTTTCATCTAAAAAACGACATGAAAATGTTCTACCATTACTGAAACTACCATTACTGAAGTTTCAGTAATGGTAGAACATTTTCATGTCGTAATCAAGGTACCAACTGTAACACTAAGTGGGCCGTGTATATGATCCAATGTGAGGTTTGTGGGAAACAGTATGTGGGCCAAACCAACAACATAAGGTTGAGAATGAATGGTCATAAATCTGACTTTCGCAAATTTGTTAACGGGGAAACCTCTAAATCGGGAACATCTGCACTTTATGTGCATCTTAAATCTCATGGCGGGGAATACTTTAAATTTCAGATTTTAGAAGTGTTGAAAACAGAAGGGTTTGACAAATTGGATATCCGTAAATTAGATAGATTATTAGATGAAAAAGAAAGACGATGGATTTGAAAATTGAACACTTTGGTTCCACATGGCTGTAACATTGACGACACTTTTTACTCTCAAAACCGTTCCAGCAGACAAAAACGTAACTGAGCTTTCTTTTTCGATCTCTCCTCTCCGCTTGGTTAAACTTTTATTGTTTGTTGTCGAGTTTTCTTCCAGTGTAGAGTTCCCGTCTTTTCAGGTCTTCTTATTCACTAAGGCGTGTAATCTTGTCTGTATGTACGTAGACTTGTGTGTTCTTCCGTTTTAAGGCTTGTAGTGTTCGCTTTTTGTTTTAGTGTTGTACGAGTTGTGTTCAAGGGTACTGTGCTGCCCGAAAATTAAACTGAATCCTCGTGTGTTGGGTTTTTGTTTTACTTTATCTGAAGTGCCTGATATGATGCGTCTTTTTGGACTATATATATATATATATATATATATACACAAAGAATGTTTACAGTGTTATCTCCAAACAAATTAGATTAACTATTAATTTGCAAATTGCAAAACATTTTTTTTTTAGAAAACCAATCTGGAAATATGTAAATCTCTGTTAAATTTACATAGCATTCTCGAGAGAATGGATCATTTGAGAAATGGATATGTTCTGCAAATTTTTATAGATATTACCTGTTAACTTTCATTGGTTATAAAAAATATAAAATATTCCTTAAACTTTTTAACGTACGTAAAACCTCTGTAAAAATAACACAAAATTATACGTAAATGAGAAGAACGGCCATAATCTTAAAAAATCTACAGAGTTTTCCTATTAATTTACAGAAATTGTCAACAGCGTATTTTCAAATAAGTATTTAAGAACAACAAACATTTAGACGTGTTTGCGAGACAGAAATTGCATTTCCTAACATGGCAATGATCCTTAAAAAACGGGAAATTGTGGTGCTTCCCCCTCCCATTATAAAACTTCTAGCCACGCCACTAAATATGCCACCATCATTTAGATTCAAAGCGTGCGCCTCTGTAAATTAACCATGGGCGTGAATCCTTCCAGAAAAGTGGAAGGGGCTTTTTCATTTCACCATGTGCCGGCGAGAGGGAGAAGTAGTGCACTAACAAGAGAAAGGGAGGGAAGCACACTCCCCCGGTGTGGAATTTTTTTGTTTTTTTGACGAGATTTGTTATATGATATGTGATTTGTTGAGTACGCTATAGGGTATTTTGTATCCATAAGCCAGTTAGTACACAAATCATTATGCACTTTATGAAATATTTTGTAAGAATAATCATATAAATATCAATTACACACTCATTGCTGGCAAATTATTTATCGTTCTACAAGTATACATAATTACAAAAAAGCTCAAAAGAAGTTACGGTGTTACTTTTGTACATAGGCCTTCCGCTAAATCAAGGGCGGATATAATTTTTTTTTTTTTTTTTGGGGGGGGGGCAACTCAAGTTGCGCCCAAGACGTCTCACATAGTATCAGGGCATGTCGTGCAAAAATATTTTTTGGGGGAGAGGGGCATGATAAGTGGTGACTAATTGCCCGAAAGACTATCTAAGCAGAGCGCCACCATCAGTTGGCGCGGAACCTACAGAAAATTTTGAAAAATCGCGACCTCTCAGAAAGCCGGACATTTCATTTGAAAAATTTGTAAGTAGAATTTAAGCGGTGGTTATTTTGAGCTTTCCATTGCAGTGAAATCTTCATTTTAATAAAAAGAAAATGATCAAACTGCAAAATGATCAGAAAATTACCAAATAAAACGTACTGGCTCCTTGACAGGTGGATGTGACATTTTATCATTTTCTTTGTCGCAATGTAGAATCTCCATCAAAGAGAACAGACGAGAACCAAAATTTTGTTTAACAATTATGTTAAAGACGAACATATTCTTAGCACTCTGGTGAAGTTTTCATTCATTTCCCATGTTCGGTTCTCGAGATATTAGAATTGAAATTGACAAATTTTCTACAAAAGTAAACTTGAACCAAGCAGGTGCGATGTCATGTATTCATATTGATGGTCAATGTTTTGTTTTGTTCATTTATTTTTAATCCTGCTGTTTTACCTTGAATTGATTAGGGACGATATCTTGCCCCCAAGTTTTCCGAACTTCCATTGTTCGGTGTGCACCTATGGTAACAACATTTCACAGTTAATTGTATAAATATGTTGTTGAATTTTAGAGAAAAACAACTAAACACTGTCCATCAATGTGAACACATGACTCACGCCTACTTGTTGCAAGTTCACTCTTTGTAGAAAATATGTCAACTTCAATTCTAATATCTCCAAGCATGGGAAATGAGTAAAAATTTCACCAGTCAGCTATGCCAAGAATGTGTTCCTCTTCAAAATATCAAACATAAATTTGGTTCTGCACTTTTTCATTCAAGGAGCTACACACCCACCTGAAAATAAATTGAAATCATGACTTTTCGAATGATATTAATTCATATGACCAGTGGTCGAATGAGCCTATAAACCTGAGCCGTAAGCACAGAAGCGTTGAAGGGGCTACCAGCACCAATGACAGTACTGATTCAGTACTGCTATTGGTGCTAGTAGCGCTATCAAAGTTTCTGTGCGCCGGTACTGGGCTAAAATTTTGATACAATTTCGAACTATATCCTTGACAATTACGCATTAGTTAATACTTTGAAAATAATATATGACATTTGAATGGCATAGTTTGCCAAGATTCAGAAAATTGCTACTTTTTATTCATGTCATATCGAATGACGGTATTTTGGGGATTGAAGACCATGCTTTGGAAACTTTTTTGAAGGGGGGGGGGGGCAGGAGTGCCCCGTGCCCCTATGGCGAGCCGCCAATGCGCTAAATACCATGTGTGCCTGGCATGTAGTCCCCTTCTGTACGGTATAGTTAGCAAGTATGCTCTGAGCCAACTTTTGAAATTTTTGAATGGTTAAGCACCCTCAAATGCAATCTGATGCAACATTTATCTTTATTTGACTTTTGTCCTATTACAAACATCGTTTTCAGAAATCGATTCGGGGAGTGGGAATGGCCTAGTGGCTCTTTTTCGTCAATACAGAAAGGGATCATCACGTCCTATATCATAGGCGGCGGAAGATGTTTTTTGGTTTCGATGATAAGAGAAACCTATGCGATCATGATGGCGTGTGTATGTGTGTGTGTATGTGTGTGTGTTTGTGACACTTTGCTTGTTAGCACGATATCTCAAGATAGGAATGTCTGAAAATTTTCAAACTTGTTACATGAATGCGCCATTATGAGAGAAAGAACCCTATCGTTTTTGGTGGAGGTCAAAGGTCATCTGGGGTCATCGGGGGTCAAAGTCTGAAAATCCTGTAAGCACGATATCTTAGGGTAGGAAACTTGGACAAATTTCATATTTGGTATGTGGATGCGTTATGGTCGGAAGATGGTCCCCACTGTTTTTGGCGGAGGTCAAAGGTCATCTTGGGCCACTTGGGTTAAAGTCTGAAAAATCTTGTTAGCCCGATATCTCAGGATAGGAAACTTGGATAGATTTCATGTTCGGTATGTTAATGCATAATGGTAAGAAGATGGTCCTTTATGCTTTTGGCGGAAGTCAAAGGTCATCTGGAGTCACCAGGGGTCAAAGTCTGAAAATCTTGTCAACACAATATCTCAAGGGGAGAAACTTGGATAGATTTCGTATTTGGTATGTGCATACGTTATGGTCAGAAAATGGTCCATATTGTTTTAAATGTAGGTCAAAGGTCATCTGGGGTCATCGGGGTCAAAGTCTGAAAATCTTGTTAGCACGATATCTCAGGGTAGGAAACTTGGGTAGATTTCATATTTGGTATGTGGATGCGTTATGGTCAGAAGATGGTCCATATTGTTTTTGATGGAGGTCAAAGTTCATCTGGGGTCACTGGGGTGAAAGTCTGAAAAATCTTGTTAGCACGATATCTCAGGATAGGAAACTTGGATAGATTTCATATTTGGTATGTGGATGCTTTATGGTCAGAAGATGGTCCATATAGTTTTTGGTGGGGGGTGAAAGGTCATCTGGGGTCATGGGGGTCATGGGGTCAAAGTCTGAAAAATCTTGTTAGCACGATATCTCAGGATAGGAAACATGGATAGATTTCATGTTTGGTATGTTGATGCATTTTGGTTAGAAGATGGCCCCTATTGTTTTTGGCGGAGGTTAAAGCTCATCTGGGGTCACCAGGGGCCAAAGTCTGAAAATCTTGTCAACACAATATCTCAAGGGAAGAAAATTGGATAGATTTCATATTTGGTAAGTGCATACGTTTTGGTCAGAAGATGGTCCACATTGCTTTGGTGGAGGTCAAAGGTCATCTGGGGTCATCGGGGTCAAAGTCTGAAAATCTTGTCAACACAAATCTCAAGGGAAGAAACTTGGATAGATTTCATATTTGGTATGTGCGTGCATTAATGGTCAGAAGATGGTCCATATTGCTTTTGATGGAGATCAAAGGTGATCTGGGGTCATGGGGTCCAAAGTCTGAAAATCTCGTTAACACAATATCTCAAGGAAGGAACTTGGATAGCTTTCATGTTTGGTATGTGGATGCATTATGGTCAAAAGATGGCCCCTATTTTTTTGGCTGAGTTCAAAGGTCATCTGAGGTTACCGGGGGTCAAAGTCTGAAAGTTTTGTTAGCACGATGTCTCAGGATAGGAAACTTGGATGGATTTCATATTTGGGTATGTGCATGTGTTATAGTCAATAGGTGGTCCCTTATGTTTTTCGGGGAGGTCAAAGGTCATCTGGGGTCACCAGGGATGAAAGTCTAAAAATCTTCAGCATGTCTAATGTCTTGGCACTTTTGCCATTGCCTAACGTATAGCATATATGTACATTTCGAACCTATCCTACACATGTATGTTTCTGTGTAATATCCTTAGGCTAGGCCTATACTGGGAAATTTAGCTGTGCAGTGGTGAATGTTTTCCTTCTTATTTTTATTCTTGCTTAAGTTCCTACCATTATTTTAGTTGTTCTAGAACATGATATAAAGTATGCAGCAGCATATTTTGGTAGCAGGGTGGTATCTGCACCGGGTGAAAACTTACAAAATTCTCCCATATATATTAGTGTTATGAGAAGTTGTTCAAAGGTTCTCCCATATATATTAGTGTTACATATTGCCATTGCAAAATAATGTCTAACTCTACAGTACTTATGGGGTTGCAAACCTCTGCACTGTAATCTAACCCGCAACAAATTCTCAAAAGTATTATTAAACCTTTCAGCTGAAAAGGATATGGGGGAGGGGCCTTAATTTAGAGTGTTGTGAACTCTCAAGACTTTTTGCAAATATATAAACAAAGCCACCAACCATCAAAGCCATCATCATGTCATTTCTTGATTGTACCATGGTTTTTTTAGGTTTACCCTAGCATGGGAAGGGTTCACTTAAAGTAAGGTTTGCATGATTTCACATGTGGTATGTGAATGCTTATGGTGAGAAGATGATCCCTATTTTTGGTGATGGGGGTCAAAGGTCATGTGGTATAACAAAATAATTTTTGGAACATGTTAGAATAACATTTGAATGAGGAGATCATGGTACAGGATGGTATTATTTGAAATGGAACATTTATGTATCATCGAAACCTCAATGCAGTTTTGCATTCTGGTTATTGGGGCACAAGTTCTCGGCAGCCGACATAATGGTGATGCCGAAAGGCGTTCGCGCAAAAACCCCTTAAGCGTGGTGTCCAGGTGCCCGCTCAAGGGCCCCTGGTGGGGTCCAGAAGCGAATCCCCCCCCCCCCGCCCCCCGGGTCAGTGATTTAAGTGATGATTTGGGAGGCGCCAAAATGGTCGAATATCATATTCAAATTAAGGATTTTATTACTGTAAATTTAATTTCAGGAGTGGGGTGAGGTAAGGGACGAAAATGGAAATCGGGAAGTACAATGTCATTTGATTAAGGAGGAACATACTTTACAGTAATTTTGGAGGGCAAAGGGAAGATGTTGAAGCTACACATGTGACTAATAATTTTAGACAGGGAGTTAGACCTTTTAACGTTTGGCCTGACCTATTTTCAGCCTAACGTAAAGATAATTTGAACTTAAGAACTTTTACAGCACACTTACCCAAACTTTGCAAAAATGTAAATATTTACCTTTGTTTTTTAACGATATAGTCCAAAATTGAGGTATTGCTACGTTTCGACATGTCAAAGCTTAACGTTAGAGTTTGTCAGCTCGGGGTTAACAGGTACCGGCGCGGGTTGTAGGCACATGTGTTTTATGAAACACAATAAAAAATATACGCACTTTCCTTTGGATGGTCTGTATATGCGGCAAATGCAAAATTGGAACATACTAGGCACTAAATCACGTGAGAATTGTGTCAAGGTAATTAAGTCCTCTGGTCTCCACGAATAACAAAAAGGTCATCTTTTTCATTCGTGTTCATCACTCAGGTGCCAGCACTTCAAGGGAGAGTCAGTACGATCTAGGGTGAGTAACAAATCCATTCTGGAAATCAAATGGGCGGAAAGATGCTCTTTTCCGTCTGCTTTTTGCTGCACGCTTCGTCCTCGTTGCCTACAGCCTGACATCTTGAGGCTCCCAATTCATAATTATAGGACACATCGTCATGCGACTCTTTATTTTGGAACCGATTATCCGATAGGATGAAAGAAGTAAAGAAGATAGGAAACGAACCGGCAAATGATCTTAGGTTTACTTTTGCGAAGAAAATAATTTCTTTCAAAATAACTTAAAGTTTAGGTAACACTAATTTCTTTGATTCCCTAGAACAACACCAAAATTTCCTTCAACTTGGGAAATGTTGGGTAAATTGTAATCACTGTCTCGTTTAAGTACCACAAATCAGAGGTTCTTCACAAAGTTCTGAAAAATTTTCTTTTTTCCTTGTGATTTATCTTTTAGGACGACGTCTTCTGAAAAGCGTATTATGGATTTTAAGGTAAGAAAACTACGGAAGCAGAGAAGTGCGATGACTCTTTACCATTTTCTTTTATTTCGTTTGATTGATTCTTTTCATAACACAAAATCATGCCTATTAAACAAGTTACATGTAATCATGTGCAGTGTAAAGGGAAGCTTGTTAAAAAAGGGAAGTTTGTTAAAGAAAAAAGAAAAACAAAAACCCTCCTGGGCTTGGCGAAATAATACTCACTTGGAATAATAAAACCAAAGAATTGCTTAAAGTGCAATACAAAGATACGCAAACGCACTTACGTCGGATTAAGATTACACCCCCATAACTTTTTTAACCCTCGTTCACCTATGCTGAACTCGATTGCTGAACTCCACCTTGTGCCCCACAACTCCGACACAAGGAAACGAATTTCTGAACTCGCTAGCTGAAGGATCTGCCCTCCACAGGAACAAAGTCAAGCAAGTTGCCGGCTGTACTTAAGTGACATGTTTCCCTATCAACTTGGACGGTTCCCCTACTCTTCGAGGTAACATTGATCGATAATAATTAGAAAATTGGAGGCCTGCTGCATCTGAAATGATGTGGCTGTTTTAGCTTCCGAACAGTGACCGTACTTTCGAATACAAGGAAATTGACGAATATATGAAAAAATTATGGTGCCGTCAAATTTAAGACGTAGTCACTATTTGATCTTCAAATTTTGTAACAAAAACAAAGTCAATTTGCAGATCATTTTTGTCATATCGCCATTTTGCCATGTATGTCAGCAACTCATCCATGCAATGTCCCTTCTACGCTTCCGTAGGTCCTAGACCGGACAGCCCAACAATAATACATGCCGTATGTGGTAAAACAAGAATAAGGTCAATCTGTCCCCAGGATTATAATATGCTTAAAGGGGAAGTTTAAGCAAAAATGTATTTTTGCATATTTGAAGGGTAACAGATTCTATACAGTGTGGGGAAACTTCCATTCAAGTTAGACATGTATTTCTAGAGATATCGGCACATGAAGTTACTGGATTTGTGCCACGAAGTGAGCTTAAGGGCAGCAGCAGTTATACCACTTCCTCACATTGACAAGGAATTCCTTGTTTCCCTTTGTTCTTCAGACTGTTGTGAAGCCATTAAGTTAACAGGGATAGCACTTCGATTTGGGGAATGCAAAGTTTGTTGTGTTCCCATACCATATGCTATCACATTCTGACAATATGGGATTGCTGAGGAGCAAATTGGTTGTAAAGTTTAAAAAAAAAACAGAAATCTATCCATTAATATGAGGACATGATGTCATATGTGCTTGCTTCAAGTACACTTTTGTTTGAAAATTTGTCAAAGTTTCCTCTTTTCTTGAGAACCGCACATCGGATTGCAATGCAAGTTTTACTGAAAAGCTCACAATAAGTACCCCTCTACCATATCAAAATTTGATGTGACCTTGAACCCTTTTTTTTAAAGAGGCTTCACCTTAAATGACCTGACGTTGGAGAGGTGGGAGGTATGATTTCCCATGAAAAATAAGAACAATATAAGCCCCAAGAAATTTCAGGTGATTGGCTTGCTTTTTCGTCGACTGTCAATATGTAAATCAAAGGTGTAGTTTCTGCATATATCATGTAATTATGTCGCCCTGTTGAACTACAGTCAGTTTGTGAATTTACTGAAAAAGTACTGGCAACTAGTTTCACAGAAATTTTATGTAAAATATAATCGATCTGTAAAATTCAAGTAATGTGTGCTATTTTACAGGACGGTTCAGAATCTTAGGCGGCGGAAGATGTTTTTTATTGGGGAGGGGGCACAAGTTTTCGGCAGCCGACATAATGGTCACGCCGTAAGGCGACCGGTTTTGCGCGAAGGGGCCCGCTTAAGGACCCCTGGTGGGGTCAAGCGGCAAAGCGCCCCGAAGCTCAGCGATTTAAGTGATTTGAGAGGCTCAAAGATGGATGGTCGAAAATCATACTCAAAATGAGGATTCTAACCTATGAATTTCATTCAGGAGTGGGGTGAGGTGAGGGACGAGAATGGAGTCGGGAAGTACTATGGCATTTGATTAAGGAAAAACATACTTTAGACTAATTTTAGGGGGCAAAGCTAAAATGTTGAAGCTACTCAAAATTGGACATGTGGTTGATAATTTGAGACAGGGATTTCGACCTATCAGCCCAACGTTACGATTATTTAAACTTAAGAGAAGGAAATTTTGCTGCACACTAACCAAAACTTTGCAAAAATGTAAATATTTACCTTTCTTTTTTTAACGATATAGTCCAAAATTGAGCTATTGCTACGTTTCGACATCTCAAAACGTTACAGTTTGTCAGCTCGAGGTGTACAGGTACCGGCGAGTTGGGCGTACATGTTTTTATGATGCACAACCAAAAATATACGCACTCTCCTTTGGATGGTGTGTATATGCGGCAAATGCAAAATTGGAACATATAAGGCTTACTGAATCATGAGAGAATTAAGTAGAAATCATGCTAACACAAATGATACTTAACTTAAACGTGTTAATTCCCTAATAGGCCTATTGCTCTTTTGAATAATTTATTTTGCGACATTCAGTTATTGGGAGGGGGGCATAGCCCCCAAAATCTCATAAAAAATAATGAAGGACCAGGTCCCCCTGCCGCTTCCGCCGCCTGTTGCGGAATTATAGAAAACATATGTGAAACTGTTTGCCAGTACCTGTTACTGTGGATTTACAAAAGAACTTTTAGCAGTGTGCTACACGCGTACAATGCAGGCTATGTAGTAAGTTTCCGATGAATTCAAAGCTCATTTATTTGCAGTAAACCGCTTTGAAAGTACTGAAAACTCATTAAAAACAGTATTCTGTCCTGTTGACAGGTCGCTATTCGAGAAAAATATATTTGTATTGTCTGCAAATGGAAAAACGGTAGAATGATTTGCAGCAAAACCGATATCGATCGTGTAAATTATGAATACCAGAGGAGAATAGAAACCACATTTAACATTTAAATAATCAAACTTAAAAATCATAACCTGGTGCACACTGCTTTCGATTATGTTTAATCTAGACCAAGAAATTGAAGAATCTGTTATTTATAAAATCATATCTTTGAAAAACGTAGGGTGGAGAAAACGAGGAACATTTTCTCGTACCGACTCTCGAGGATACTATGTGAAGTGAGAAAACCAAAAGACATTGCGTACCTTGAGAAAAGACTAAGACACCGTTAGCATGTAGTGGTACATTTTCAGCACCTACCAAATATAGACGTCACATCAAGTAGTTGAGCGGTAGTATCATCTAATCATGCGTGTGAAATCCTTTGTGCCAAAAGTCTGTAAATTATTAACTTAAAATTTGTCTTAGTTAGACCGGTGCGGCAGCGGTGCGGTGTGTTGTTAAACATCAATAAAGACGGCAAATACTTTGAAGTATTGCTCTGTCAGTTTTCTAATTGAAATCTGTAACTATGTTTCTGCTCCTGTTACTTGTAATCTTGGACTTTAACGGTATTCGATCTTTAAAGTTGTCCCGTCTAAATTTAATCAGACAAAGAATTTCCTTTTAAGAGGGCCTCGATATGTAGGAAGATAGAGGTAACTATTTTCATTTAACTGGTGAATTTCTTCCCTTTACCTTCTAAAGCTAGGATTGACTATGGTTATCATTTACGTTTGGGTAATCTCATTGACTTTTAGGGTGTTGTAGGAAAAATTCAAAGCAAATCCCAATCTCCCGACATTAAATTCCAGTGTCTTAGCAGATTTTTGGTTTAGCTCTGTTGTTTTTTAAATGAAGTGTATAGCATAGAAATTTAATTTTCACGTGGTTTAGGCAAGAGGAGATTTAATTGTTCTTTTTAATTTATGATTTCGATAGCGTGATCAAATTCAATACCCGTGCGGTTAGGTGAATTGAATTTTTTTCAAAGCGTCTTTCAGTCCCTCTTAGACTGTCTCTCCAATCCCATTTATTGTTTGATGATTATTCATATCATTCATCTTTCCTTTGATGGAAGGTTGCAAGATGGTGGGCTAAGTTTGCATAAAGATATTCACAGGGTTTGTGAAGATGTTGGTGTCTAGCCATCTACGGAATCCCCTGACTTGACTGTCCATTGGACAACAGCAGATTTTTAAGATAAAATCCTCCGTTTAAACTAAAAAATCTCTGAAGAATGAGTTTAAATAGGTTTCGGTTTTGTTGTCTCGTACATACTTTGGTTGGGTTACCGGAAGTACGTATTTGGTAAGACGGGTAGCTCCAGAAAAAGATTGTGTGATGTGTTTTGTGACTTTCAAGTACAGTCTTATGTCATTTACACACATGGCCTTCACACTTGACAAAGATCGCGCTGCGCTCTCCGACATAAATAGAACGTCGCGAGAATTTTCTTGATTTCTTAAAAATACATGCATATTTTCAAATCTGCTACGATCGTGCCAAGCTCTTTCTAGGCTCTTCCTGCGTTCATAAATTCCCCGGTACGCTGGCAAAGTGGCCACTGGGTTCTATCTACGCGGAGGACGGTAGCGGCACTTGCGACTTCTCTAAAGTTCCCGGTACCTCTTTGCTACTGCTCTAGACTGGTTGTTGCTACGTCAATAGTACGTCTTCACTTTATCAACTCCGCCAATCGTATCCAACCTCCAGCAGTGCAGCAGTATTTCATGGATATATCTGAAGTATATTTTCAACCATAGACGTAGGAGGCCGTGGGCTGGGGGTTACAGCATCTCCTGCTTAAAATGGTTCTATAAAAACCCGAGCAATAGGAAGAGAATTTCCTGTTCTGGAATAAAATCTTACGATAACGAAATTCGTTGATTTATTCAATCATTAAAACTAATGTTCTTAGCCCACCCTACTCTTTGTCCGCAAAAGGGCTAACAATGTAAGCTAGTACTACTTTTACGCAATTGGTTCATGTACCGTGGTCGTTTTAGAATTTCATTGCTTACGTTAGCAACAGAGCACCATTTTCGGGAATCCTTCAAAATTTACCACCATCATAGTGCACCCCTCAAGCCTTTAAGTCTAATGAATTAACTATAAATAGCTTCTTAAACATATTCACATTCATAAAAAAATCACGAGTGGAATCATTATTTCACACTCGATTGCATTTGAATGTGATGACTCACCTCAAGAGGCTAAACAGGCTGTTCTATTGGGCATAGTATACTCCCCTACATTGAAGAAAAACTTATGACGTAATTCTTTGTGCACTCGTTGCCAGAGTGTAAATAGGACTGCCCGTATGCCAAGCACAAGGAAGAATGAAATGAAATGCTTGCAGTGCACGCAGGCGTCATTGGGTGTAGATAGGCAACTTATCACCGTCAAATTAAAAAATAAAAACAAGTATATATGTATATGCTACATTTGAAGTAGATAGGACTTCACACAGAGAAAATGAGTCATCATTTGATTTGAAGAGCATTTAGCAAATAAATTTTTTCAAAAAAAAAAACATCAAACAGAACAAAGCCATTTTCTGTTCAATTTCAAGTCATATCTTTCGTTTGGTACATGCTTGTCAGAGAGCGAACTTAAGCTTGTAATTCCGCAGGTGGGGAGGGCAATTGGCCCCAATGAAAGTAGTAAGTTACAGACAAACAGCCTATATTCCGTGCGACAGTGAGAGGAGGCTTTTGTTACTCAAAGTTATCTTGCGGTCAGTTTTGTTATGTTCCAAACTGTGACGCTCTCCCAGAATGTAACGTTCTAGTCTCAACGTGGGTTCGTTTTAGCATGTGCAATAATTAAATTGCAGAAAATTCGTTTGGATTTCCTCTTCATTTAAACAGTCATTTCTAACGACAACTGGAAGCGTTTTCTGATGACCAGGATGCAGATGCACCTAATTATAAATAGAAAACTCATTCTTAGGGAATAGGCGATTTCCCGGCCGAAGTCTGGATGCAGCTGTGGAATATAAAAATGTGTTATTCCTGATTCAACATTTTTGTTGTCGTTTTGCTCTTTATAGAATAATGACTATTATTAGGGAAATAAAATTATACTGGGAACATTTCGGACATTTCTGATATATCTGACACATTTCCGTCCTTTAGCTGCGGGAGGTACGGTGATTTGTCATTCGAAGAAGGGGATCGCTTTGCGCACTTCAATCATGTTTCAACATAAATCGTTCTCCAAAAACCATAATTTTTCTAGCTTTGCGCATTACATACCTATCTCAACATTGTCCTTGCATGATATCTGTCTCAGAAAATCCTTGCATGATATCTGTCTCAGAAAAGCGTCCTTACTTACACCGCTACGAAACGTCGTGCCTGTGTGCATGCCGTAACATATATGTTAGAAATGTTTTACTATCCGTTGTTGGCTATTAATTCTTCTTCAGTCAGGCCTCTGTTGGAAAATGGCTTCATTAGGTAGGTTCTGAGTCCAAAGGCGTCGTGACCCAGTAGGAAGAATGGCATGTTTCGATCATCATTGGGCATGGTTTCGGGATCTGGAAATCCAATTGTTCCATTTTCTAACATGACAAGTCGAAGACACAATCGATGTTGAACCATTATATTTACTCACGGTTGCACTTGAGAGTGATGACTCACCTCATCTGCGGGGACTAAGAGCGGTAAACTGGCTATTCCCTTTCACATCCTTCACTCCCCAAGATGAGGAGAGACGGACCTATGACGTAACTCTTTGTTTACGCACGCACACAAGCATTCATTGTATCCGTAGGAGAGCATTTCCGCAGGGAGTAGGTTACATGCAAAAAGTCTATTTCTTCTGTGACCGCTTTTGTAATTCGAAGCCATTCTGTGGTCATTTTGTTTACTTCAGTCCGAGAATGTAACGTTCAAGTCTCGATGTGGACTCGTCTTGGCATGAAACACTATTTCAATTCTGGCGCGTTGTTAATCTGTGAATCAGAGATCTACCCATATTCATCGACGTCTTTCCACAGAAATTTGGAATCCTCATCAACTAAAGCCTTCAGAACGACGAAAAAGAAACCATTATAAATGAAATACAAGGAACCAGAACCATGTAGCTTCTAAGAGCAATAAGTTTTCCATCAATGGCAGAACAAGCATGCGGAACATTCCTTTTTTCGAAAATTCATCAGCAATAAGACGTCATTTACCTGGTGTTACTGGACACGAGACAACTTCTTCTTTCAATACATCAATATCGCACGGCAGACTTCTGGTCTAAAAATGGAGCAAGTGTGGCGTGCAACTCTGAAATCATACTTAGGGGTTGGGTACCTATCCCCGGAAGCCAAGTGACGTAGGCAATAGTTGCAGCAATTTTTAGGCCGGATTACAAAGCAGCAATACAAAATATCTGCGGACTTTATTGCATTGAACAGCACCGTAATCAGTCCAACAATAAGGAAAAAGCTTATCTAAGAACTTACAAGTTTTTAAAATATCAGACTTTGTACGTAGGATGAGATGATACTACCTCCTAAAGACTTTAATTTGCTTAGTCAGGTCCATATTTGGCAGATGGTAAAACCCAAGTTTTAACCATTTAATTAGTGACGGCTGACAATTTCAAGTATTTCCGAAGGAATCAAAGTAATTGTGGATGTAAGAGTAAATCTAGAACAGAAAGCATTATTTCATTCTACAGGTGTTCAATGATTCAGTTCATGGACATATTAAGATGCATTGGCTATTGGTCCGTATCATCGACACTCCTCAGTTCCAACGGTTGCGTTTCATCAAACAAGTGGGGATGGCATACTTTGTATATCCCGGGGCGTCACATAATCGATTTTAGCATTCTATTGGGTAAGAATAATAGCAATGCTTATAATTTTGAGACAAACTTTCTTCTTCCTCCTCCCTTTCATCTTCTTCAACCTCATTATCCCCATCCTCTGCATCTTTATAACTATAATCTTGACCAATGTCACAGCTCGGCTGGAAGTGCCCAAATAACAACTGCAGCTGAGATTTAATCTGGTTTGTGAGGTTAAGAAATATTTTACCACAGTCTGTGACAACCACGACAACGACTACGACCACAACACGATCGTCATTTCAACAGCAACCACAACGACGACCACGACGACGCTGACGACGACGGTGGTGGTGAAGCCGGCACCACCACCTCCACCACCGACGTCATCATTTTATTATTTTCATTTTACTGAATCAAATTTTCGAAGCTCAATTCCATTTCGGGATATCGTGCCTAAATTTCCCTTCGACGTGAACTAGTGTTACATTAATTGGCAGCCAAAATCATTTCTTCCTTATTACTAAATTTCATGTAATAAGTTCAAACTCACTAACCATCCAGGGTTTACTTTTAATTTTGAGACATTTATCAACAAGTCAACCGCATATCTAGAAGGAGCAGAGAATTTTCAGCAAACTGTATGATATCCTTTGTTAAATATTTGTAAAGAAAGTCTTCATTGTATCAATTTATTTTCTGTAGAGTAAGTTATCTTGCAGGAGAACTTGCAAAGACTTTACAAGAAAATCAGAAAACGTTAAAGCTTACAAACGAAGACATTTTGTGCGTTCAGATTGCTGGATTATGTCATGATCTTGGTAAGTTATCATTTACTTCTGTAAGAATAAATTTGTTCATTATTGTTTTGAATGTAAAATTAACTTTCTGTTAAATGATATCATCCAATTGATTCCGCATGAAAATGTCATATCCTTCATTAACTACGTTTGGAACAACAAGGGCAGAAAAATGATAAGTAAGGCTGCTTAAAGTCATATTTTAGAAGGATGCAGACGTTTTGGAAAAGACGCAACATTTTCTATAGATATTTCATATGTGACCTGTTTTCATCGACTGGTAGATGTAATGTGATCCAGACTCATCACGGCGACCCTTTTGGATTTTAAAATGGCCGCCAGGAAAATATTTGTTTTTACAGAAGTATCAACATCTTAACATCTCAATTTGAAATTATACGATGAAATCTCATTACAAATTTAGATTACTAGGCATCCTTCAAACTTGACACCTAAGGTAAGAAATTGTATCTCCGGAACATTTTATTTTATTCTTTTGTCAGGAAATTTACATCTAAGTGCTTAGCTGTCTAATTAGAAAACTGCACATAAAAAAATTATTACTTGTTTCAATGGGTCACCGTGAAAGAAGTAGTCTCTGCCATTATAACAAAATTTTGACATCTTGACTTCACAATGGTCCCCCAAAATGGACGTTGCTTAATTGATTATATGTGTTCCGTTTCATTCTTTCTGTTTCAGGCACTGATACATAAACACTACAATTATAGCCACATGAAAAATCATCGATGAATAGGTCACTATACCAACATACACTTAAAAGATTGTAATCAAGTTCACTACTTGAAAAAAATTTCTTTGAATTATCTACCTTTGTGCATCTTCAGCCAAATTTATTGCTTACAATATTTAATTTTGAAATTATGCAGGACATGGACCATTTTCTCATCTATTTGATGATTTATTCTTGCCAGAAGCGAGGAAAGATTGCAAGAAAAAGGTACTACACTAAATTAAATTAAAATTGTTGTTTAATTTGTCTGGCAGCACTTCTTCCACCCTTAGATCTGTAACAACATTACTTTAGCTACAATTGGCTCATGGAGCTCACTTGATGACATGTTTTTGTGTGCAATGAATAACTGTGATTTATCGTCATTAACATTGGTAGCACAACTCTGAATGCCTTTAGTAGTCTGCAGTAACAAACTCATACATGCTGCAGAACCTGACTCAAGTTAAGGCCGCGCGGTATACATGCCAGCAAATTTATGCACTGGCCTTTTCTTGCGTAATGTCAGTCATTGCAGAAGAGCAGAGGTGTGCGCAGAGTGATGGATTGATTGGGCTACTGCTCTCCCTCACGGATGCGACTTTTTAGACACTAAAAAGTCGTACTTTAGTACCACAAATTTTATGTCAAAAGGTAGCATATATGGCACCAGATTGCATGTAAAGACAACGAATTTCTCAAACATTTTCAAGTGCGAGGGATTATCTCCTCAAGGCCAATCAGTGATGCAAATTTTTTGTATTCCTAAAATACCCATATTTTGTTAAATTTACCAATTGTACCTCAGCAAGTAGCATCTGTGGCACCAGATTAAATGTAAGAACATCTACGTGGAAAGGATCGCCACGTATATACGAGACGGGACAAGGGAGCGGAGGGTGTTCAGGTGCCGTGGGCAATAGTTTGCCGTTTATGACGCAAAGTATCTTAGGAGGCAAATCGTTTGTAGTCACAAGTTTGGGCAGTCATTTAGATAATTTCATCTATTCAGTAGATCTTGAATTTAACCAAGAGACACAATAGAGAAACATTAGCAAATTTTCCATTCCGTTCGGTCGTATACCCCCCCCCCCCTCCCCCGAAAAGATTAAAGACCATTTAATCTAATAGTAATGGTACACGTTATGCGATAATTTTATGATCACTTAGAAAGTTAAAGTTTTTTATTATTTAAACGAAAACCAGAAGGGACACTGTTTAGATTCTTTTTTAAGCATGAAAAGGCAATTTTCGACCATCTGAGAGGTCTAGATTTTCAACATTTTCTATGAGCTCCACGTCAACTAATGTTGGCGCTCCATTAAGATAGTCTTCCGTGCAAAATCACTTTTGTTTCAACGTACCTTTTACTTTCTTATTACTTTACAAGCGTTGTATTGCAAATGACAAGAATAGCGACTGCTTATATATAAGTTTGGGAAGTGCTGTTTCCAGAAATCTGAGGGGTCCGATTTTTCGAAATTTTCTCTGCGCTTCGCGTCATTCAATAGTGGCGCTCCGCTATGATAGTCGTTATGACAGAATTACGTTTCTCAAGCACGATTAACTCCAACCTAAAATGTTCCCTTACGCCCATGTCGAACAATAATGCTCGTTTTTTGACTCCTATTTTCTGCAATAAAAATTGAGAAAAATTTAGCCGTAAAGTAAAACGAGCTTTCCTCACTATTGGCGGATTAAACGCTACTTAACTGTTACACTTGAGCAAAGGCGGTATCGACCAAGAGCCAGAACCATTAGTAACGTCTTCACTCGTTACCTACAAGTTACTCTATTTGTAGACAGCAAACTATTTATTTATTCAGCTTTCTACCACCTCCTCTGACTAGTTATTTAGAATCACGTTTTCTGGTTGGTTCAGCACTGACCGGTAATTATCGAACACATATTATCGAAGACAGTTTAAGGCCGGGTCTCATATACGCGATTCAAATTGCTATGATTCAACTTTCAACCAAGTTGATGCAAAAGTTGCGTAATGGGCAAGGCGGTAGCTACAGGGGCCGGGGGCATGGTGGGACGTGCCACCCAAAATATCCGATAAGGGATCCATGTTTAATTCTTCAATCTATAGGCCTACCTCGCAACCCCCAGAATGGCGATTAATAAATCCGGTGCCCCGCTCTCAACAACAATCCTGGCTACGGGCCAACTTGACAATCGATTCAACTTTGTTGAATTGAGTTATAGTTGCATGAAATAGAAAATGTTCTATTTTGCTGCCATTTTTCAATCAACTTTCTATTTGCTCATGAGCTTAACTTTGAGTGATGTTCGAGTGACTTACGTCAAATCCGAAGTGTGCACGAAAAGCTTTCACGGCGAGTGCAAAGCTCTTAACGGGTGGGAAGAACTGTGACGAATGTGATCACATACGTGCCGAAATTATGAATTAAATATCATTTGTTTTCATGTCAGACTATTCGCCTAGACATCTAACAAGGAGAATCTGCTACCTTAACAGGAAAAAGAACTTCATATTTCCAAACAAGAAAGTCAAAAATAACCCTTATTCAAAATCAATATATGGGCCATATATGGAAATTTATATCCGGCCCATATCTGCTCCAGATTTGGAATTTGTGTCTGGCTTTAACAAAAACTGGGACGATGTAACTTGATATTACATGACGGAATGTATATGGGACAGATATAGTCTATATGGCAGATCCATATATGGGCCATACATGGAATTTATATCTGGTCCATATCTGGTCCAGATATGGAATTTGTATCTGACTCTAACAAAAATTGGGCAGATATAACTTGATATAACATTAAGGAATATATAGCCAATATAAAATTTGTTACGGCTCAAATTTTATATTTGACAGATATGGTGCATACATGTCCCATATAGAGATTTTATACCCCGGCCATATCTAGACCACATATGTCTGCACCAAAATTTCTTGATGCACTACCTTTGTGTAAGCGCTTCAGAAGCCTTGCTTAGCCACTTTTTTCTAAAAGTCCCCTCAACTCTCTAGCGAAGAGCCAAGGGGCGAAAACCAAACATTTACTCCCGGAAAAGTTCAGCTCCCTTAAGGAGCTAAACGTCCCAAATGGACAAGTACGCCCCTAAAAGGGCAAACATGTGTGGTCCTGCTTTAGACTGGCTGAATAGAACAGAAGCCACACCCTGGATGCAGTGCCTTGCTTAGCCACTTTAATGTAAGGGCCATCTGAACACCTCTAACAAAGTTTATCTATTGTATTACATTGACTTAAGTATTAAGTTGTAAAATTAATTAATTGTGGAGAACAAAACTGCTGTGAAATCCCTACTTTTAAATGTTTACACTGCATTGTTGTTTTAATTACCGTATGTTGCAATATCCCAACATAAATTTTTTTGACGATTTAATAATTTGTCACATTATTACTTCCTAATTCATAAAAAAAGAAAATCATTGGAAAGTCATTTGCATATTTTAGTAAAATATGGCTGAATATGGTTTAAATGTTACGATTGTGGTTTGCTGATACTTATTCAGCTTCCAAAGAAGATCTTTGCGTAGGATAGGTATACAAATTAAACCAAGTAGGGTTAAAATGGCCAAATAAACGTTTATGAGTATTCCTGACATGGTATTTATTAATAATATTTGATTTGATATGGTCATATAAAACTTTATTTAAATATCTTGACTGGCATTTGGGCAAACATATCTGGACAAACATATAAGTTATATATCGGGCTTGATATAGCAATATAAAACTTCATTCACATATCTGTACAAGCATTTCAGCAAGTTATGTGTGGCTTTTTATGGCCATATTAAACTTTATTTCCATACCTGGATTGGCATTTCTTCAAGTTATTTTATCTGGCTTGATATCGCATATAAAACTTTTTTTTTTATATATCTGGACAAGCATTTCATCAAGTTATATCTGGCTTGCCATGGCCATATAAAACTTTATTTCCATATCTGGACTGGCATTTCTTCAAGCTATTCTATTGTTTTGGTGTAAATCAAAGGCATTTGGGGTCACCAGCGAATAAAGTCTAAACTTCTTGTTTACGTGATATCTGATGGTGGGAAACTTAGATTTCAGATGTTTTGTGGATGCATTATTGTAAGGTGTAGAATTCTCCGGTTTTTTTAAGGCGGTCAAATGTCATTTGGGGTCACAAGGGCGCAAAGTCGCAGTGCCATGTTTACTCAATATCTCATGGTTGGAGTTTTGGATACTTCAAAATTTTACACACATACCATGTGCATGCGATACAGTGAGCAAACCCTAGTTCCAGGATCCCAAAGGTCATCTCGGGTGTCTCAGGGTAGGAATCTCGGAACCCGATTTACAAATTGATGTCTCAATGTAGGAAGCTTGTACTTTGTGGGTATACTATGAATCACTGTCAGTTTGGGAGCAAAAAAAAAAAAAAAAACAGACTTACATTTCAGCGGCACGGAATCACTAGGTGTTTGGGCTTTCTGGTTAATTTACTTTTCAGTTGACGAATATATTAATGCTTTCACCTTAACTATTTGCATTATAGTACAATGTCCACCACTCCCGGAAAGGGTGATAAGATCACCTTTTCTAAGTATTGAAGTCTGGACAAAGTCCAGCTTCTGTTGATGTGCCTTTTTAAAGAAGCGTAGTTAACAATTAATGACAAACTATTCTTTAAAGCCTTTTTGTGTGATATTCGGGTTTCACCATAAAGTATTCCTGTAGAAAGAAATGCTCCAATGAAACACACAATTTAGAACATTAAACAAGCAATTATATACTTGATGCCACAGCCAAATAATGAATTAGAGGACTTTCGGCAGAATAAAATAGAAGGTGTTTCTATACGTGCAAATGCTAGGTGGATTGAGTTTGGGGAAAACCAACAAAGAATTTTTAAACTAAGAGAAGCGTAAAGCCTTGCACAAGATGATAACTAAAATTGAGGGCAGTGATGGTTCTGTTCACTCTCCTCAGTTTGAGATAATGCAACAAGTAGATAAATACTACAGGAATTTGTGTAACATAGATCAGGCAATTGACAATAGTATTGAGTTGGACACTCTCTTGACTGATCAACCGATTCTCTCAGCCCCTAATTATATGATTGCTAGGATGAGTAACCCTATATCGAAGAACAAAATTCTTAACGTTTTAAACAAAATGGAGAATAGTAAATCACCAGGGCCAGACGGCTTCACAGCTAAATTTTACCAAGTTTCTTGGGATTCACTGACACCTTTTGTGCCTCGTTCATTTAATTATGGTATGTCCAATGGTAGCTTATCTATTGCACAAAGGCAGAGTTCGAATACATTAATTCCTAAGAAGGATAAGTCTAGTTTACTCCTTTAAAATTGGAGACCGATTTATATTTTTCAATGTACCTTATAAATTACTTTCAGGGTGTATTACTGAGCGACGAAAATGTGTTTTAACTAGTACACTCTTAAAAATTTCTGTAAATTTACAGAATTTTTTTAACTTAACCTTTTTGTATTTCACTTTTAATAGAGATTTTCTGTATCTTTACAGACACTTTGTATTGCTACAATAAAAAAAGGTTGTTTAACATGTATTTTCTGTTTATTTGAAAAACCATTTCTGTCTGCTTTTATAACCAAATTTTACTGCTTTGTAAAACTTTTTCTGTAAATTTACAGAAATTTTAACAGTATTTTGTATTTTTCTGATTTCACATAAAAATACTGTCATTTAACAAACATTCATTTTGTTTTAAGCTGAAAAAGAAACAAAAATAAGCCAAAACAAACGAATAAGAAATAGCCAGAAAAATTTTCAATATATAACATGCATCGTTCTGCGAAGTTTCAGTTTAAAAAAAAAAAATTTTTTTGCAAATTTATGGCCCTATTTGAAAATTAACCTACATTTATTATAAAAGCATGCTTAGTTATTACGTTCTTAGTTATGAATATCATACAACTGGTGTTTTGTCACACATTTTTAAGTAAAAAGAAATTGTAAGGCCCTAATTTCAGAGCACTGACAATTGGTATACTGATGTCAACTCATTGCCACAGGCGCTCATGCACTTGATCGGAGCAAATTAAAAACGTTTCACAAATTTACTTGAAAGAGTCTGTAAATTTACCACTTTATGACATAAATCTCATTTTGCATAAATGGGTGGAGCTTATTTTGTAGGCATTTTCTAACAAAAGGATTGCTGTTGCTTTGAATAATATCTTCTTTGGCGTTTTTTAATCAGGAAATGATAAACTTATTGTTTACCTTGTCTGGAAATGTTTGCAACCAATGTATTTGCATTCTTTGTCATATTTATTTTAAAAACAATTATTACATTGTACAAAAAATGTGACTTTCCAAGTACAAAGTTCCTAAAGATAGCAGTCTACTTGACAACAAAGCATCTTCAATGAGTTTTGATTGAATAAAACTTCGTAACGACACATTACGTTGACAAGCACATATCTGATCTTCGTAATGATGAAGTGTATGTTACGTAATACCATATGAAAGGTAAAAAAGCGATACTAAAATAAATATTAAAACGTCGGGAATGAAATCAGTAGGCTGTAAATTCACATAAAATTAAGGTAAACAAAACAGAACAATCCTTTTATTCGATTTTACAGTAGACTTTTGTAAACTAATTTACATGCAAAAACTGTAAAGAAAAAACAAACCCTTAATGTTTTTTCATGATTACAGTCTGGCTTTAAAAAAACATTATTTGGTTGGAAAAAAATTTGCCATAAAAATTATGTAAATTTACAGAGGAATTTTTTAACAGTGTATATAATAAACACCAAGCAAAATGGTTGTATGAAAGGCAGATGTATAAGAAATAGTAAACGAAATTTTTATGACGTCATTCATTATTTAGAAGGCGAGGATATCCCCGGGTTACTCCTTCTGACTGTTTTTGAAAATGTTTTTGCTTTACTTAGCAGAAATTTCATTCGCAAAATTTTAAAGATTTTTGGCTTTAGTGACAGTCTTAGTACATGGTGCAAAACACTGCACAATGATATTAACTTTTATGTCCTAGTTAACTGACACACATCTACTAGTTTTCCAGTGTACACGGGGTGTATACAGGGTGAACCTCTCTCTACGTTCCTTTTTACACTCTCTGTTGAAATACTGGGAATATTGGTTGGTTGTGATGACACGGTCATGGGTATTAATATTGGAAATAGTCAGGCTAAAATGAGTTCTCATGCAGACAATACAATACCATTGACCTCTGATTCTTTAAACGCCTTAGTACGAATTATAAAACAATTTTAAACGATTTCGTACTTTAAGATAAATTTTGATAAGTCTAATCTTATTTGGGTAGGCTCAAAGAAACTAGAACGGACTGGTAATGCGTTTGGTTTTAGTTGGAATGATTTGCAGTGTTTTACATATCTTGGTATAACCTTTTTCAAACCATTTGAAGGAAATGAATACTTTATATTATAATAAACTTCTGGATAACATTAGAACCTTGATTAAGGTGTGGTCTAGAAGACAGTTGACTATTCTTGGAAAAGAAGTTGTTGTTAAATCACTATTTCTATCTAAGTTGTCCTATGTGGCGACGGTTTTACCTAATCCTGATGAAGCCTTTTTTACAATTCTTAATTCATCTTTATACTCTAGGGTTCGAGAGACAAAGTCAGAAGGAGTCAAATAATTAAAAATTACAAACAGAGTGGTCTGAAAATGATTCAAGTTCACAGTTATTTCTAATCTCTTAAATTGCGCTAGATTCAAAGATTTTACTATGGTAATGGTTTCTGTAGGGAGAACGTTCTTTCCCACTTTTTAAGAAGACACTGTTGTGTAAACACTTTTTAGAACTTGATCATAAAGCAATTAAGACCGTCACTTAACAGCTAGATAATATCTTTTGGAAAGAAGTTTTTCAAAGTTGGGCATACGTCCCTGCTATTCATTCATTGGCCATGCCAATTGCCATTCTGTTGATAAATTAGCTGTTCAAATGTTTGGAATAGTGATGTTTTTTTATTGAACAATGTGTATATCTTAAGCAGTTATACGACAGAGGTATTCATTGCGTGAATGACTTTTAAGACAACGAGATTGAGTTTTTCTCTTACGATATCTTTTGTCAAAGTATATTGTCATTGCTAAGTTTTTGACGTATATTGGTATAAAAATTCTATTCGTAAGGTGACACGCACAATTCCTCTTGGATAAAATACAAGGACAAACTCATTTGGTATTTTTTATCCAGTGTTTTGCAGGGTTTTCCTTACTTTTAAATAAGAATGCAAATTCTGTCATGAATTTCTGTTCAAACGATTATTTTTGTGACAGTAACGCACACATGTCGGTGGAAATCATGATAAATTAAATATAAATGTAAGTCAGAAATCTTGGGAGAATATAAACCTGAGGCCGCTTATCACAAGGAAAGCCACAAAATTGGAACGGTTGCAATGCAGAATTACAAATCATATTCTTTGTTGTATTGATTATTTAAAAAAAAAATAGGGACAATGATTTATATTCTTTTTGTAATAGTGAAACCATTCAGCATTTACTCTATTATCACTATTGCATTTAACTTTTGGGAGGTATTAAGGGAAATTATTAGGTAAAAAAAAATAGCTTTTGGAATTGAAAAACAGAACTATTTTGGTTGGTATAGACTTCGAAAAAATATTAAACTGCATTATTCTATTAGGAAAGTATTTTCTTTACAGGAGTTAATTTATGAATGTGAAGCCAACGGTTGGGGAATCTATCTGCTATGTAAAATACTAAATATTTTGTGAGAACAAATATATATATATATATATATATATATATATATATATATATATATATATATATATATATATATATATATATATACACTAGTAATAAGATGGGCTGTTGCTACTCTGAGTTTCACGCTCTTACACGATCATCAGGCAGCTAACCGGGATTGAATGGTTCTTTACTTAAATTCAGTAGCCCCTCAAGGAGGATCCCTACGGTTGGCTAGTCTTGTATACCTGCGATTGCAATGGAGACACTTTGACACGATTTCTGACCTTTTGTTCAGTAGGGATGTTTTTTCTGCTGAGAGTGTTGCCAATTTCTCTTCCGTACACAGACTGCATTGGCCGTCGGCGGTCATGCGTGCTGGAATACGCTTGAGGATATTCCACTGAATATTAAAGCTTGTGCTGGACTCTTTCAAGCTCCGGATATATTTGGACAGTTCTGTTTCTTTCTTGTAAGATTCGTTGTGAAAAGATTTCTTGTGATTGTTGAACCGGGCTTTAATGTCTCCTCCTGTCATTTCTATATGTGTCATGGTGGTGGGGTTGCTGGGTCTGTTTGCAGTGACGTTTGCTGAGTAGACGATGGATAACGTCAAACAGGCTCCTTCTAAAGGGCATTTGGACTTATCGCGGCAGTTGCAGGCGTTTGGTGTATGAGCGATCGGTTGCTGGTTGAGGATTTTTTTTGTTGTGGTTGCTTATGAGGCTTTTTGTGTTCGGCATACAGTTGTAACTCACTTTAGTGTTATTCTTGTTAAATAGCTTGTGGAGTAAGTGACCTGTGGGGAAGTGTTTAGCTATGAGGCGTCGGAAGGTGCGACCGACGTTTGTTGCCACTGACTTGCTGAAAGGTGGATTGAACCAAACTATGTTCCTCCACGTGTGCTTACTGTGGTGTTTGTTTGAGTTTGCTGCGTTTGCGTCACGGATGGCAACCACCCCCATCCGTACTCAAACACATCCCAACAGGTGTAATTGGCGGCGTGTTTGGCGGTTCGTGCTACAGCTTTTGCGTGTTTCAATTTTGCTACATTTGTTGTAACGCAGTTAAAGGGCACAGGAGTGTCCAAAATATTCGTTTCAAATACAAACTATTGTGCACTGAATACCGTCGTTTTTATCATTTTTGGTTTTCTTATATATATATGTGTATATATATATATATATATATATATATATATATATATATAAACGATAACAAGAAACATGCACAAAACACACGGCATACTGTTAAAACGATCTGAAATTTTAATAAAATACCGAAGACAAAGATCGTGTCAAATCTTCTGAGGCAACAAGATATTAAAAACGGTAAAGAGTTCAAAACTTAAAAGTTTTAAAAAATACATATATATATATATATATAAATAATATATATAATATAATAATATATAATTATAATAATATATATATATATATATATATATATATATATATATATATATATATATATATATATATATATATATATATATATATATATATATTGACTATACATATATATATAGTGTCAATACAAAGTATAACGCTTTAATTCCAACGAAATAGTGATACACGTAGAAGAACACTACACAAATAACGTTTCGATTGCCCTGCAATCTTCCTCAGAAATTACCAAGACAGTTAAACTTGACGGACTCACTGAAGCTTTACTTATTGATTGAGTAAGGGGATAAAAAGGATGTGTCCCGATTAAGGCCAGTGCTGTGGGATTGGAGTTTGTGTATTAGCCGCTGTTCATACAGCTTTCTGTTGTTGCTACTGGTAAAACATTGTTTGGCGATGAAACAACGGAGGTCGAGGGGAGAGTGGCCTGGTGAATTAAAGTGGGCTGCTACTGGAAAGCCGGGAGGGTAATTTCTAATGCTGTGATTATTAAACCGCATTCTCCCCACGGTATATGTTTATATATATAACTATGTTATATATATATATATATATATATATATATATATATATATATATATATATATATATATATATATATATATATATATATTTATATATATATATATACTCAATCTGCAGACAGTACTGTTTCGACCTTTTTAGGTCTATAAGTCTAGCTTTGCTTCATTTAATATCGAGATATGGCTGTGTACCTTGATATATGTGGCTAAATAAAACCTTTATCTGAACATATCAAGCCAAATACAACCTGAGGAAAGAGTGCCAGATTTGCGAATCATCTTTCATAACTATTTTAGCTACATTTAACTGTTACAAAAAGCAAATATCAAATGCGAATCAAGTTTCATATGGCCATTAAATTTTGCAGACACTCCTGTATATTGTGTTTAGAAGGTGGTAGTGGCAAGTTTTTACCAAAATGTGCAATATTAACAGGGGTAGTCAGTCGAGATCGCTCATGGAAATTCATAATCCATTTTTATCTTCTTTTATCTTTTTCCTTTCCAGCATGAAGAATTATCAATTGCAATGTTTGATCACATGATTGAAAAAAACGATCTGAAAAAGAAATTTAAAGATGCAAACCCTTCTGACGGGGACCTTGAGTTCATTAAAGAACAGATATTTTGTGAGAAGGTGGGTCTTTAGGTTATAGGCCTAATTGCAGTGCGCGGATAAAAATTTACATTTTGTACATACAATTTTTTTCGGGAAAGACCAATGAGAAAATACGGTTACATTTGAGTCAATTTTTGTAATCAGAGTAACGAAACGATTTTCTCATTTGACGTAGACCACATCATTCAACTACCCTAAGTCCTTCAGCTCAATTTGTGAACAATTTTATTTGGCCTTTGTGTCTCTCTTATTACGAATTTATATTTTATTACACTAAGCTAAACTCCTTGAAAAACTTCTCAGGATAAACTTTTTCAAAGCACGAAATTTATTTAAGGAAATCTACACTCATAAAACGAAAGAAAACATACTCACTATCAGCCTTAAAAGCAGTCGATCCTCACCCCGGCTAAAATACAATTTTTGTAGTAGTCCGCAAAGATGATCAATTGGCACAGCTCATTAACTTCTAGCAAGTCAAAGCGGAAGTTTAAGCAAAAATTTAATTCTCACTTTTGAAAGAGGAACCAAATCTGCACAGTGTGGTGAGAGTTTGATTGAAATTGGACATGTTTTTCTCGATATATCAACAAATGAAGTCAGTAGATTTGTGTTCCAACGTGAGCTTGATGGCAGCAGAGCTTACATCGCTTCCTCACAATGACAAGGAATGCTTTATTTCCCTTCGTTTTATCAGACTGCTGTGTTGACCTTGAAGTTAATAGGACGCAAAGTTTGTGAAGTTCTCATGCCATTTTTGCAATTACATTTTAATAATATGTGATTGTTGAGGGGAAAATCGACTCTAAATTAAAAGAAAAAGAAATGAAAGTGCACTAATGTGGAGATATGTAATATGCGCCTTCAAGTTAACTTTTTCTTGAAAATGGGGAACTTTAAGTGCTCATACCTGAAAACTGTAAATCGGATTTCAATGCAAATTTCACCAAAATGCCTAGAATAAGTACCCCTCTAACATACCAAATCGCGTTGTGACCTTAAACCCTCATTTTTTAAAAATGCACATAAGTTAGTATGTTAGGAAGAGGTGAGCATTAGACAGTAGGTTAGGAGATTTGAAACTTTTTGGGGTGACAGGGTTAGGCCTTTCACTAATGTTGGTCTCAATGCTTCGTATGGAAAGAAGAAATGTAAAAATTGCCCATATGTCAAAAGAGTAATACCTTACTGGTCTGAGCTTCAGCAAATATTAACTATTGGTGTAGAGCATGGGAAAATTTATTAAAACAAAAACTGAAAAAATGAAATCCAAGTAACAGTTCCCGTGAGGAAGGATAATTTTTTCACAATTTCCGAATTTGTAACTATACTTTAAGACAGTGACTCATCATACAACGAGCCGTGTTTTTCATTTTCAGGCTAACCGAAAGGCTACAAAAAAGTACGTACCTTCACATCTAACAGCAGGGGAGTTGGCATTTAATAAAAAGGATGAATTTCTTTGGCCAGAGGAGACAGAGGCAGGGAGCATGGAAGTGAGGAATGCAGAAAAACAGACGGGTGTAGTTCCAGTTTCAAATCTAAAGGTAATGTGTTGCAACGTTTCATTGACACGAGAAACTACCTCCATTAGCTTCAAGCCCGAAGCTTTGGAGGAAGGCAGTGGATGAGACTTCCCCTGAAAAGATGCCACCTTTCTAAAAGATCAAAACTTAAGCTAGTTCGAAGAAAAATCGCCTGTATACTTTTGCGACTATTGCATCCGCAAATGCAAACGTGCGAACAGGAACTTCATAGCTATTGGCAAACGTGTATGGTAAGCCATGTTGGACAAATACACCATATTTTATCCCGTTATTAATTCGAATGAATACCAGTAATAATTCTATTTAATACCGGTATATATTCGGACCAATCACAGAACAGGAAAATATATCGGTAGTAATTCGACTTTATACCAGTATTTAATATAAAATATCCCGGTATTAATTCGAATATTTACCAGTGTTAATTCCAATCTATACCAGTATTCGAATTTTCGCCAAAAACCCTTCTCATACCTCTTTTTCAAATTGTTTGCCACATTCAGTCCTGGTAGTTTTTGTTACCATCAAATTCTTGCTATGGGTTACCCCCAACTAATTTTTTGAATTACACCCTTAAATGACGAATTTAATACCTCACAAGTACCCTAAAACTCAGAAGATTCCGAGTGTTTCGCCTCTGGAACCCACTGTCCCTTAACCCCTGGGCCTACCGTGGCCGGTTCGACTTGAACCAAAAGGTTGGAAACTGGGCCGTAAAGCTCCATCTAACTAACTAACCCACCAGGGGACTCTTGACTTCAACCTTTTACCCCACCCTTTCCTAGGGATGCACGTTCACCCTTATCTTACCCTTGGCGACGCCATTGCTGGATACACCTGCAAAAGTTCGCACGTTCTGTGCGCTCGCTATGCGCTGGACCAGAAGACTTCTTTGCCAATATTTTCCTCTGCCCTAAAATAACGACCCAGGTATGAATTCGATTCAATACTGGTATAAATTCGACTTAATACTGGTATATATTCAGCCTTTCTGATTGGTTGATTTAATACTGGTATAAATTCGACTTAACACTGGTATAAATTCGATTTGATACTGGTACATATTCAGCCTTTCTGATTGGTTGATTTAATACTGGTATAAATTCGATTTTATACTGGTATTAATTCGATTTAATACTGGTATATATTCTGGCTTCCTGATTGGTTGATTTAATACCGGTATTAATTCGAATTAATACTGGGATTTATTCAAATTGATACTGGTATGTATTCTGGCTTTCTGATTGGTTGATGTAATACCGGTATTAATTCGAATTAAAACTGGTATTAATCGAATTAATACTGGTATAATACGATTTAATACTGGTGAATATTCGAATTAATACTGGTATATATTCGAATTTATACCGGGATATTTAATATTTTATACTGGTATAAATTCGAATTAATACCGATATATTTCCCTGTCCTGTGATTGGTCCAAATATATACCGGTATTAAATAGAATTAATACTGGTATATATTCAAATTAATACCGGGATGTAATATGGTGTATTTGTCCAACATGGCTTGCCATAAACGTGAAATATTAGCACTACCTCATTTCCTTTGCACTTACTTATCACAAACTTCATCTAACTAACTGACTGACCGACCGCCGACCGACCAAACTACCTAACTAACGCATCTAACACATCTATTTTGGGAGATTTGAACTTGAAAACGAACGTCGAATGAACGTTCACTGTGTGCTCGCCGTCGTACACACTATATGTATGCAGAACTACAACAACAGTGATCTTAACAATAACAACAGTCTAACTGGAAATAGATGGCGCTATATCACTATAGGGCACCAATTTTGTGATTAGATTTGTGTAGGGAAATTTATAAGGAACATTTTGGTTTTTGAATGAGGAAAATCGGTTGAAGGGTTAGAGATTTATGAACTTTTGAAAGGAGGGCTTGTTTTGGGTCGTTTTCGACAACATTTTTCCAATTTTTTAATTTTACGGAGCTATTTCTCCAAACCCCTGCATCCCTCTGAGTTGAAACAGTCAGAGAATGTTTTAGATGTATGCAGGTAGTTCCGAAACGAGTTAAGTGATGTTGCCTGCTTGATAGCCTGGGTACCTGAAACAATTTTTTTACTGAAATTCGTAAATTTTGACATTTTTGCCATTTTTTTATGTAAACAACAACTTCAACCGTGATTAGTTCAAAAATTGTTCATGATAACCCTCACCAAAAGTAGTTCAGAATAAAGAGCATCTTTTGAGCTATAATTTGGTGGTTGGATAGGCCTAAAGGCTGAGGAGTGTATAGTGACAAAGTTATGGGTTTTAGAAAAATGTCTAAATTCTAAGGTTATATGTTGCCTCGAATGCGTTTAAGAATTAAAAGGTTGAATGTGAAAACAAAACAGATTACACGAGCCGTGCGGTCTTGCACATCACATTCCGTTTTTCGTCAAAATGAGGAACTATTATTCATTAACAATAAAAAGGACATTTTCAGCAAATGGTTCGATCCTAAAAGGATGTGAAACACAGGACGATTTTGCATCTTAGCCCTTCACACCGGCCAAAAATTTCGAAAGTTGTGAGTCATCCTTCTCTTTATACATCCCCATAAACGACCGTCATGAAGCGACTTTACCCCCTACATCAAAATAAAATTGATACGGTTTTCTGATCTATTTGAAATTAATACGCTCATTTCTTATTGACGGGAACATTTATTGCACACAAAACATCAAAAAAGCAACGGCTTCTGTATACAGAGTGACCGAGAAATGTACTTTGCAGTTACCTGAAGGGTTCCCATTTTTTAATTTTTTGTACGCCAGACTCCAATTGATGGTTGCGTTGTTTTTAGTCTTTCGAACATGTAACGCAGTTAAAACAAATTCTGCCCTTCAAACCGACATGCTTGAAAATACGCGGTGAAGATGAATGAAAAAACAAAGTATATTGAAGCAGTTGAGGTGTTGTGTTGAGGTTAATGCACCGTCGAGGTCACACGACACTGTTTCTTGTCTCCCTCTTGAAATTCCTACACTACAAGACTTACAATTCGTTAGGTAGTTCTTACACAATCGATTTGCCGTTTGCTACGTATGTCAGTCTCAAAATTTTCGCCACTGCCAAAGCATTGCCAGTGGCTGGGTAACAGTCTACTTTCGAAGCGGGGTTTTGTGGGTCAGAAAACACCACTAATATTGTACCTGGAAATATGAGCATAATGTTACACCTGGTCAATTCAGGAGTTTTCAAGACATCTCCGAATTGAAACGACACAAATTAGACTAATGCTCCTGTACCTCATTTGCATCAAACACGTTCTTTGGAAGGGGAAATCCCTATTGGATAATTTCAGTCAACCACTGCTTTCTAGTTCTGCTGCACCCATGCAGCTGCTACCTAATTGGTGACGGTATCAAATAATCTACCTATCCATACGAGAAGGCCAATTATGACAGGTATAATGCTGTCAGCGCGTTTTGATATCACATAACAGACTACGGATTAAAGAAAGGAATTCTTTCAGGTAAATAAGTAGATATCAAGGATAACCTTCTCAGGCCTTAAGAGTTTTAGTGAGAATGAAAAGTTTCCGTTCACTTTCTATCCATATAACAACTCTCTTGATAATAAAAATGCGAGATTTTGTTTCCGACGGAGGGATTGCCATGATCATACACACCTAGAAACGTTTTCAAAAGTTACATTTTGTAATGTTTGTTTTGCGTTTGGCTCATGGTTCGAATATTGTTATTAAATACATTTTGTTTCCCAAATGAAAACTCCCTTTGGAACCTTTCTAATCCAAAAGGTTGCAAATGGAATCGTTTGGAAAACACTTTTGCATTGAAAGGGTTCTTTTTGGTTGTTAAACGAAATTATACCTATGGCATAGATATTATAAATCAAACCTGTTTGAAAACCCTTTGTTTGAAAACCCTTTAATGGAATTCGGACAAAAGGTGTTCAAGGGATATTCTGCTTGGTAAAAATTGCAGTTTGTTACCTGCGCAAGGGCATTCATTCAATGGTTGATAACTGTGTCAACTTACTATGCAGCTAGGTTTTGGTTTGATCGAAACCACTGGATGCACTCGGGCTCTGTAGATTCACGGTCCAGCTCCAGCATACTTTTTATTAACACCTTTGAAGTTTGAAGTTCTTTGCATGCTCGTTAACAAGTTAGACATACAGTACAACATCACAAAGATAGAAGAGACCAACAGAAACAAAGTTTATCGATATCGGGACACCTTTAAGAATTAAATACGAACAACAAGTAACGTTTGACCGAAATATAAACTACAACGAATGAATGCCGGGGACGGAGAAAATCTTGCAGAAAACAAGATATAAAAAGAGGAGACAAAAAGAAATGGAGGGGAAGGCAAAAGAACGGGCAGAAAATAAGACACAATCGTCATCGAGTATTCTCAGTAGCGAGTTTAAAGGGGGCCGGGGCACATCCCCCCACCTCAATCGGCGGGGGAATAACTCAGTCGGGGGATTTACGGGTTAGTGGAGTAGGAAAGCCATTTCGTGGTCACTTCGAGGTGTCCGTGAGAGCAAAAGTTCAAAAGTCGAAGTAACCACGAAATGGAACCGGATCTCACGAGTTGCCACGATTTAATTACGATTTGACCACGTGTCGATTCCCTCCGTGGGCCAATTCTCACGGATGCTCCACGGATCACCCACAAAAATTTTGGACACATTGAAAAACTGAAACGTGGGCACTTCGGAAATTTATTGCCGATATGGAGACGTTTTATACGGCTTTATCGAAGTACTCTCGAAGTGCTCTCGAAGTTGGGTCGAAGTAACATCGGATTTCACGGGATAGCCCCGGAATGATTGGTGGTCGGTCTTACAGCCGTTTTCATTACGAGCTAGTCGATGACACTCTCGTGGCAACTATGTCAATATGTCCTTCTCACTCCGGGAGAAAGCTGCCACGGACTGCCCAAGTTCGACTTCAGTACGTCTGTTACGTTTCCATTTCGTGTCTCCTCCGGAACAACTACGATTTCATTACCTGCTCACCGTTTTTCATCACGTGGAAAACGATCAAAACGTTTTCTTTACGTTTTAATCTCGTTGTCATAAAGTGATCCCGCCGTTGCCGTTCCCAGTAGGTGCTCTTCTCGTTATTATCTCGTTTTTGGGACTCTCAGATCCATCCTTGGTGTCCGTTGTTGCACAACATTTTCCGAAGTCTATTATTATGATTATTAATGCTGAGGACAAAACATATCTATGATAATCTTCATCAACCACTCTGCGATATGGTTGGTGAAGAAGTAGAGATGTTGCTGTTAGGTGTGGCTATAGGTCTTGAGGTGGTGAATTCTGACATGGACGTGCCAGTGGCAGAGGCACAGAGACGCATGGAGGAGGAAGAACGAGAAAAGTGTTGGTTTTGCCTTTCTTAGTGGCATCTTTGCAAAAGCTCTACTGCTTTGTTTAATGTAGGCCTATATATTATGGTACATGTCTTCCCAGTCAGAGAGCATCGCCCGAAGGAAGCTTCACATCCGTGAGCCGCGTTTTTATTTCCGGTGTACGGATGTAAGAATGAGCTTCCGCGGTCATACGAAGTGTCCACGAGTTGGCTATGAACTGCTTACGGACTATACGTAGTTCCCTCGAGATGACGCCGTAGTTACTACTGACACCACGTAGTAGTCTCGGGATGGTGTCGAAGTCATTACGGGATTCGATCTGGAAGGCCACGAAATGGCCCCGCTTTATTTTCGGCCTGGTCACGGATTACGAACGAAGTGAAAACGAGTGACCACGAAATTAAAACGTGGTGACATAAAAACGAAAAAAAAAAAAAGACTACGGATACTGTTGCAAAAAATTCATTTCCGAAGTGACCTCGTGCTGGTTTCGGATTGGTGTGAGAAGGGTAAAAAGAGACACTGAGTATTCAAACCTTCAGTATTGAGAGGGTTGTTCATTTTAGGGGACGAACACTTTATGGCACCCCTTTGGCTATGGGTGGCACAGATGCCACCCATAGCCAAAGATGGGACGCATTCACTCAAAACATAATGACTGGTATTTATGCGCAGTGAAATGGTCTATAACACGAAAGTTCATGGCCATTTGCTCAGGTATATTAGCTGTACTGGATGTCTGCGTATTCGTTGCATCTTTTTCCTACTTTTTCGTACAGTGTCCTCCCTTTTTTCTTTCCTATGACTCTTAATTAAAAGTTGAAAGAAAATGAGTAGCTGATATCAAGTGGTTGACGTTTCACTTTTCTTCATAAATCCTATTTAAAGGTCTTATCGTTAAATATGACTTTGTTCTAAACAGTCTGGATGGGTTAGTAACAAATGCTATGAATGCTCCTAGATTTCGAAATGAATAAGAACATACCCTGTTTATAAAATAAGCTGTGAGAATTTGGAATCGTACCCCCTTTGAAGTTATGCACTCATCAATGCTATGAGGTACAACGAGATTTATTTATAATGTACGGTATTCGAACTTTACGTTCTTCTACACTGGCAGAAATATCTTACTCCGCCACGTGCATCTACGCCCTGTGCAGTCTTTGAACCATAACGCAGCCTTAACCGCACAGTGTGTGTTTTCCTTGTGTTATTGTTAAAGAACATGACACAGCATGTCCATTATTGTGGTCGGTCTCATTTTCTGATGATTACGTGACCACATTTCTTTCGTTCAGTTTATCGGAAGACTCCCATCAAGAAACAAACCGATCTCTTGGGGGAAGATTTGTACAGCAAAGGTGACGGTAATGTTACAAGATTGTGTCGCAAATTACGAAATGCGGAACATTTTTCCTCAAATACTCTACATTTAAATATTAAGTAGGCTAATTACAATATTAATTAGGCTAATCACAATATTAATTAGGCTAATTACAATATTAAGTAGGCTAATATGCCTGTTACTTTACATATGACGCAGTCATGAACGAATGATGCTGTCCTACTTTGGTTAGACTCTGCAGAGTCTGCTCAAATCATCTTTACAAAATCAAACTTCACCCCCTCTTTAATAAGACCCGTAATCATTGCTCTTCTCGTTTACTCCCTCTTTCTGCGTTCATTTTCTTAGACTCTGGACACTGGTTTTAATTATGCACAAGGCTTTTAACTAAAACCTTTATTTTTTGCTACCAAAATCGGTAGAAACCAATTACAACGAATGTTACAAAAAATAATGTTGAATATTCATCACCCACTGAAAATGAACGTCGAACGTTTGAAAGAAGAACAGAAGGGAGCTAATGTTTATATTTTGGGCAGAGTAGATATCTTTGTTAGCCTTCTTAACTGAAATTGGAGTGGAATTTTGTATCAGTCGTTGCTACAGTGCGTGCTTGAATGCGATTTCGGTGAGTCTACATTGGCTCACACACGCACGGGGTATCTATGTTCAGTACAACAACTATATGTACTCACCGCGTGTTGTGTAGCCTAACGTTAGCAATTCAGTGTGGCAATTTGAAGTTTGTTTACATCGTAGCAAAATGGAACAGGCTGGAAGATGCGTGATTGGTAAGGTGTTGTAATTCGACAAATATTGTGCTTATTTTACTCCTTTCAACAACGAAACAATTTACCTTAATTGTTTAGTTTAAGCTCAGTTAGGTTAGGTCGAATCTTCAGATCTGTCTGGACTCATCAGTCTGGACTGGAATGTACCATTATTCTCGTTTACTGTTCGAATGCTTGTATTGGTCCATTTTCAATGTTAGTAGTTTGTTACGTCAAACGTGAATAATGTATGTGTACATAATTATTGCAAGTGTCCAAAGTCTCTCTGGCGGACGTGGATACAGGACGGCGACAAATAGAGGGCGTAAGATTTTGAAGAGTTGTAATGGCTAATCGGTTTGGATAAAACATTTTAAACATTGGTGGGAGAATGATGTCGCCAGGAGAGACTTTGCAAAGTCTATACTTTGGTCTGTATTTTCAACATCACTTTATTTAGTGGAACTGTTTGGTCACCAAATTTATTTTTCATTTGATTTATGAAGTGATTATAAAGACAACTGAATAAATTTGAAAACATTCGTATGATTTTCTTGTGGCAATTCCCTGGAATTTCGGATAGCGGCATGCTACGATGTCTCCGTTTGAACTGCATACAGTTAAGGAATGTAAAAAATGTGTACAGTAGTGTAAGTGCCAAGTTTGGCCTGGCGTTCAGCAGTATAAAGTCAGAATGTACGGTCCATTGCTATCGTGTACAAGCAATGTGACCGATTGAACGAAGTTTTCTAACGTGTTTAAAGGTAAAGAGCAGTCCCCTCAACTTGAAGTAGTGTAGTAGACTGTCCTGTTTTATGAATGGCTCTTGAGGAGTCATGTGACAATATTTTTGTCCTCAAGTGTGGAATTTACAAAGAGTTACTGCTTGGTTTATTTTGAATATGCAATCATGGTGAAGTCCCTAAATATTATAAAAGATAGTTTGAAGAGGAATATGAAGGAAATTGTGATATTTAGCTGTTGCTTCAAAGTACGTTTGGGGCGACTGCGCTTGCCCTTTAGGATAAATTTTCGTGTAAACGAAAAGAAATTCACATAGTATCGTACAGAAGGCAAAGTGCAATCAAATCTCTAGTCCGAATTTTCGATGCAAATTTCGTATTTTACTATACGTATAAACCATTACAGGGTTTCGATTGGCATTTAGGCCAGCTGAGGTCAACCGTAAACGTAGCTAGTGTACATTAACTGCACGTACATTCGCAGGTTCACTTCATTCCGGGCAATTATTCTAAATCAGAGCCAAATTTAGTTACTACACACTTGATGTACTTTTGTCGGACAGGTTTGTCAATCCTCGGTGGCGGGTAGGTAATTGCAACAAGTGTCTTTGCACGGGTACTGAAAAATAGGACCCTGGTACCTAATCGCCATACCCGTCTGGTAACCGATGTTACGGTGACAAAAAGATTAGAACATTTTTGTTAGTCATGCTCCATATAAGACATGCATGATAATATTTACAGTTGTTCTGGAGAGGTAGCGATCACATTCCCAAGTTCATAAACATTTGATTTGTCATAAGGTTTTATCGTCTCGTTTCGTTACAAATCAAAATGACAAGTAAAAGAAACAAGAAAGAGCCATTGTTGGAGCATTTATTGTGCCTTTAACACCACACACAGCCAACAACCTACACCCCTATTTTAAGTGTTTTTTAGTCTTAATGGAACGACCGGACGCGTAGTGGCCATGATCCTTCTTTGGATGTTGACATGGTAACATATCTTTTTACCATAGTTAATATAGTATTATAACTATGCTTTTACACATAAAATTCCTAATCTGCGCGAGCGCCATTTTGGGGCAAAATAACGTAATATGTAATGGCTTGTTTCAAAAACCTTTTTCGTGAATGTTTACGGTGTCATTACAGTGATATCTTTGTACTTTATATATAGCGGCAAAGTGTTGATTTGCGTAAAACTGGCACGTTTAACCATTATGAAATATATTCGAGCATTATGCTCGAGGTGGCATACCGTATTAAGATCGTATACATGCAAGGCTCAGTTTACCTAGCATGTAGACTTGCTCCAAGTCTCTCGAGATGTTCCCTCCCAGCTGTA
Organism: Holothuria scabra; assembly: GCA_037179385.1. Classification (NCBI taxonomy): domain Eukaryota; kingdom Metazoa; phylum Echinodermata; class Holothuroidea; order Aspidochirotida; family Holothuriidae; genus Holothuria; species Holothuria scabra. Next base: position 10,641,333 of record CM074199.1, read on the forward strand.
AGGATTCTCCTCTGTCACTATTCCTTCTTTAGGCCTTTGACCTCCCCAATGCACCTCTGCAGACAAACCAACTTCCCACATTCTCCACTTCCCACTTCGACTCGTTATAACGCCAATACACACTGTGCTAACCAACCCACATTAACCAACACACCTCGTCCGGTAATGCCGGCTAACAAGTTCTTACACTCACCGCTTCGAACCTTTCGACACTGAACCATTGTAACGATCGTGCGTGGCAGATTCCTGTGTATACGCTGTGCCCATACCACCCAGCGAAGAGCTGGCTTGCTCGAGAGACTTGTAGCTTTTGCAACCGGGGACGTAGAATTTTGGGCGGCCCGGCCTTTAATCAATAATCTCTGTAGCCAATGAAAACCTTACTATATGCAAACAGACAGAACGATGCACCGTTCATCACACGATGATCTTAATGAATATCCAGCAAAAGTCGCACAATGCCGAAGCCGATTGGATGATACAGTAAACTATCTTGAAAAATATTCATCTGATTTCTAAGATGAATAAAACAATAGAAAAGTTAAAAATGATAACGTAAACAGTTGAAAAGATACATGTCTCTCACGGCAGGCAGCAAGTTTGATCTGGCCGCTCAGCAGGCTCGAGTGTGTGAGCTGTGTACAGTCCTCGAGAACAGTGGTAAACAGGTTTTACAGCACTTGCTCGTGGAAGTTGCAGCAACGGGCAGTGAGAAGTAATTCGAATGGTTACATTGGAGCACAATGCGAGGGAATAACCGTGAAGAATAGGAACAGAAATAAAATGAAAGGTGAATCGAAGGATTACGGGAGAGACTTGAGGCAAGTCAACCTAGCATGCCGAAGGTTACGGGCACTGTCTCTGCAATCTGGGCGGGATGATGTGTCTGCTAGTTTCTGCGTTCAGTACGGTGTGATTTTGAATCACCGTCAGCCCCTCCTTTGCCCCTCCAATAATTCAGGCAGATTTAAAATAACAAAAAAAAGGGGGGGTGGGGAATAACCAGAATGTAATAACATTTTGGGATAAGGAGGGCTTTCGTCACTTTGAGTGTATGCTCATGTCATTGTGAGTGCAGTGTATGTATGTCTTTCTGGTTGTTGTGTATGTAGGCCTACGAGTGCACTCGTTTTCATAGGGTGGACTGTTTACAGATCATTCCGGTCCTTGACACGATACAGGGTTCAACAGTCTGTTGGGAAATTTTTGTCCCCCAATCCACATACCAGATCTACGTCCCTGTTGTCCGTCGGATTAACCAGGCAGTCCATCCTTCCCCTACATGAGCAACCAAAGACTAGCACAATGTCATGTCCATTGTGGTTACGGTACGTAACCACATTTTCTAGTTTACTTTATGCACCTGAAATAGTCTTTTTCACATAAAGCGTTTTGGAAATAGCACTTGTAAATTACCCTACCTATTATATTCCCCTGTGACGAAAAAAACATGTGTTAAATCGAACAAAATAAAATTATCAAGACTTATCTTATGGGTATGTTTCGGAAGTTCATCACAGGGCTCTGCCCTGGACCCCGCCAGGGGCCCTAACGCGGGCCCTGGACCCCACTCGTTCACACCCGCGCTTCTCGCTCGTAGTGCACTGGTGATTCTCTTCCGTGTCAGTCGGGGGATTCACAGGTTGTGCCCCCACCTCCGAAATCCTGCACACGCCACTGCAGAATACACTCTTAAAACAGTGTGAAATTCACTCCAAGAAGATTGTGCTGAGGGACTACCTCTACAAAGGATGAATTTTACCAGGTTTTGACAAAAAAAACTTCACTCTGAATAGAGCGATATTCCATTCCATGTAGTGATATATCGCTCTATTAAGAGTGAATTTTTCACTATATTCCAGATAAAGTCCCTCAGGACACCACGGGCGGCGCCAGGATTTGCCCGACAGGGGGTCAGCATTTCAAGGCCCCGTGTGACATGAGATGGCAGAATTTGAGGCCCGCGCAGCGCGCCGAATTTTTTGGCTTTCTTTTTTAACAAATTCTTGAAATTATGAAGTTTATTTGAAGAAAAAAATTAAAATTTTTATTATGTAAGGACCATAAAAATTGGGGTGCTAATTGAAGAATCTGTCCTTCATATGGTCAAAATCAAAAAGGTTTTGTACGCGACAGCTGAAATTCTGTTGGGGTTATGCATTTAATCGTTCTTGGCCTACGTACTTCGTCTTTTGAACAAAGATTTGAAAATTAAGAGCCTATCATATTGCAGAAATTTTGGAATTTAATATAACAAAATTTGGTTTTTTGGTGAGGTTGTAATAAAAAATTTGGGTTCTGTTTTAAGTGTTATGCATTTCAAAAGCAAAATTAGGTAGAATTTGGGGATGAGTTGTCTCTTGTTATTTGTTGTAGACCTACTGAGTATCCATCGAAATTGGAAAATTTTGCCACTTTTAACATTCTGGACCTTATGTTGGGGAAAAATGGTAATTTTATGAGAGATTTCGACAGCAAGAAAAGGAATTTGCCGGGCTGGTAACTAGAAATAAAGTAATCATTGTTTAAGCTTTCTTTCGCAATAAAATTTTCACTTTATAATACTGCCCCAAAACGAAGAATAATATGCAAGCATGAAATTATTCTGTCAAGTAATCTGTTCGACCAAAACACTATCTAAGCGGATCGCCACCATCAGTTGGCGCGGAAAGGGCAGAGAACGGTTAAAAAATCTAACCCCTCAGACAACCGGAAATGGCGTTTCCCGGCCAGACTTGTAACTAGAGATGAAACAGAAGTTGTTCTGGGCTTTCCTTTGAAAAGAAAGTTTCACTTCAATAAAAAAAAAGGTAATTTTCTTAGTGATGGGAAATTGCCAGATAAATCAAAAGGTACTGTCTTGTCTCTTTTCGGAGTAAAACTAAGCATCGGAATTAGAAAACATACTGTTTTTGACTCTACTAGGAATCTTCGTTGTAATCAGTTGCAAGATCCACTGAGTAGATGAAATTTTCTACGTGACTGCCCGAACTCCACACTATAAATGATATTACTTCCAACGTACTTGAAAACATGTCACTTTACAAGATGGCTTCAAAGGAATTTTCAGTTAGACTTGTGGAGAGACATTCTCACGCTACTGTTTATCTTTATGTGTACCGTATAGCTCACACCGGCCTGGTCGATTTTCATTACCGTTGCAGATAGAATTCGGCTGTCGGGTCAGGCCAGATGGCAAACCATTGGGCACTGCATGCAACATGTCAGTCACTCTTCTTTTTTTTTTGTAAGGAAAATTCGGAATTGTGAGTTTCCTGGAAGAATATGGTCTTCTAGTAAGCAAAATCAAGAAGATCGTCCTGGTGACTGAAGTTATCAGACCCACATCTTTTATCGTGGGCCTGTAGATGAAGGCTCCCCGACGAAATTGAATTTTCTCAACAACAAGGGGAGGGCATTCTGCCCCGACGGAGGCATGACCTTGCGTGCACGGATTGAAGATGTTATGATGGATAGCAGAGCTAGCCTACTAAAAAGTGATTAAAACCGATTCAGATATGCATTAGAATAGCGTTACAAAAGAAAAAAAAACAGTTAATGATCATCCATCATCCAGTAACTTCAGTCCTTTACATTTTTCATTTTTAGGCCTTCCCGAAAAATGCCGTCTTTCCCCGACGAGTGATTAGCTAAAACAAGGTACATGGAATGAGTTATAACAGAGCTAAGAAAAAGTGCTAAAAATCGCTTCCAATATGCATTAAAATAGCATTACAAAACAAAAAAATATGTTCAAGACCACCCGCATAGTAACTTCAGTCCTTGTAGGTTTTTTATTGATTTTTTTTTTTATTGTTTTAGGCCTCCCCGAAGAAACTGTCGACCTTCCCCGACGGGGGGGGGCAGTGTTCCACCACGGGGGCCATGGCCCCCCCGCCCCCCCCCCCCCCCCCCGCTGGCGCCACCCCTGCAGCACACTCTTTCTGGGTTGAATGTCATTCCTTTGTTTCAAAAATGCATTTTACGAAAGAAATCCAATAACATTCTATTTCTATATTTTTGAAAATTCACAGATGACCACATCCTGTGACCACCAACCTTCCAATGAAACAGTAGATGAATTACCCTCCAATAAAGGGGAAGAATTATCTATTAGCAACGAAGAAAATGGACCACAGTACATCCGAGTGAAAAATTTCAACGAAGAAGTTGGTTTCGTGCCATTGACGAAACTTAAGGTAAAGTCAACGCAGTTACGTCTTTGAGCATTTGCACATTTAGTATTTTGTATTCAAATGACGAAGGGGTTAGCTTTTGAACAAATAACGTTTGACTGACATATAAACTACAACGACTGCATACCAGGGACGGAGAAATCTTGCAGAAAACAAGATATAAGAGGAGACAAAGAGAAAAAGGCAAGGGGAAGGTGAAAGAGGGATGAAATAAGACACAATCGTCATAGACAGACTACACTGCTAAATATTAATTCACTCCAAGAAGATTGTGCTGAGGAACAATTTCTACAAAGAATGAATTTCACCCGGTTTTGATGAAAAATATATTCACTCTTATCACCCCGTTTTGATAAAAGAAAAATTCACTCTAAACAGAGCGATATTTCATTCCATGTAGTGAAATATCGCTCTATTAAGACTGAATTTTTACAATGTTCCAGATGATGTCATCCAGCACACTCTTTCTATAGGGTGAATGTCATTCTTTTGTTTTCAAACTGCGTTTTATGAAAGTTATCCGATTACATTCTAATTCTATATTTTTGAAAAATCACAGGTGACGGCATCCGGTGACCACCAACCTTCCGATGAAACAGTAGCTGAATTACTATTAGACGTCAATAAAGGGGAAGAATTCTATGTTGGCAAAGAAGAAAAAGCACAACAGTACATGCGAGTGAAGAGCTCCAACGAAGAATTTGGTTTAGTTCCATTGACAAAACTTAAGGTAAATAAAACGCAGTCTTTAGGCATTAGTTTTTTCTGTTTGGAAGTTAATAGTTAGTTTGGAATCAAATGAAGGATGGGATTAGCTTTTGATTCTATGATGGAGAATGCAATCAAAACTCATATTTGTGATTCTCACACAATCAGAAATAATGTTGTTCTACATTGTGCCAGCAAATGACAGTATACCATCACCATGTTTTCCAATGAGTTGATGTGTCAGAACAAACTTGGTTTTGTAAAAGATGAATATTTAATTTGTGCCTTTTGAAGCACCAGCAAAACACCCACTGAGATAGAATTCTAACTACTGAGCCAATGCTGCAATAATACTTTTATCCAGTGGCGTAGCTAGACATTTTACTAGGGGGCAAACACCCAAATTTTCCATTTTTTTAAAGTGTGAACATCACTGTTCTAGGGATGTAGTTTGCGCCGTATTTTTTGCCCTGTTTAAAGAAATATTTAAAAAAATATGGAGGTTGCATTGCAGAAAATTTGGGATTCTGTGTTTCCTGTAATAAAATTTGAAAAGTTGGGGGATAACTGAAGAATATGCATTTCCTATTGGCAAATCTGAAATCGCAGGGCGACCTTGAACATCATTGCACGTAATGTTATCTAACGCCTACCAATTGAGGCTCTCGCAAAAATTTCTTTTTGAAATAAATAATTTCAAATAAGGAGCTTTTATTGGAGAGAATCATTAGAGAATCCTGCCCCTTGACAGAGGACGTCATGTCTTGGCCGATAGCGTAACTACTTGGCCAATTTTACAACAATAGAATACCGCAGACAATAATAGACGGTCACTGGACTATGTAATCTGCAGCAAAGTTGCTTTTTGTCAGTTGTATAACAAGCAAAGACTGCAAGGACAGGGTAAATTTAAATTTGTCAAAGTTTCAAGGGACTGGATTCTGTAATGTTCGGAAATTCATGAAAGAAGATTTGAAAAACCACACTGCAGTGGACTGGTGTCACAAATGGCAAATTAATTAAAATTAATTAAAAATTGAAATAAAAAAATTAAAAATAAATCATCAAAATATATTCACTCACAGCGTCAGTTTTTACTCGTGAAATATGCAGACATTTGACCAGGAATAGCAAAAGAGAAGATGGTATGTTGAATAGTGAAATCGTAATTTGGGGACCATCATTCGTGATATCTATTGGAAATTTGTAATTGTAAAAAAACTCTGCCAAAATTGTACTAGTTGTCAGGTATGTAGTGTGCATATGGCATCCGACTATTGATGAATGCGTTGGTCTTGGTTTGGTCCCGTGCTGATCTCAAGTGGCGACGCGCGGATGTAACTGGGATATACAAGGTGAATATGGGAGGGGGTATGATTCATATTGGGTAACGGACATAGGCCTATAAAGGCTGTTTGACAGTTGTAAGTTTTATCACGCATAGGCGTGCTAGGCCAGGGGCGTAGCCAGGATTTTCTTGTGGTGGGGGGGGGGTGCAAAGTCGACTCATCGTCCCCAATCTTGACCGACAGGACTATCTAAGGGGAGCGCCACCATCAGTTGGCGCGGAGCGTACAAGAAAATGTTTGGTTTTAGAAACCCCTCAGATGGCAGGAAACGGCACTTCCCGAGTGTTTTAAGCAAGAATATATTCAGTCCAACTTCGAAATTCTCCCCGCTTCTTAATTGGAGCACTTGACAAATATTGAGGGGCTGAACATACCTTTAGCCCAAACTTTTTTCATCGCCGTCACTGGGGTGTGGCATTTTCTTAAGGGGGCGAAACGCCCAAGTGAGGAGCCGAGCGACCGAACGGGGAGAGGGTGTGGTTCTCCCCCTCCTGCCCCAAGGAGATTTTGCAATTTTACATCAAAATTGAAAGATCTGGTGAACACCTAAGTTGGAATTTTTGGACAGATTCAATCTTGTATCAATGTTTTCCTTATTCCCTCGAGAGTTAGCAGGGTTAGTGTGTGACTGTAAGAGGGTTACTCGGTACGAGTCAATGGGGCCCTAGGGAATTGTGTCGCACTGGAACAAAACAGCTACTCATAAGGCTTACATTTATTTGGCTAAACCAGAGGAATTGACATTTTGCCCTGAAAAACGTCAAAACTCCATTTAAAAAAAAAAAAATTAAAAATAAGAAAAATTAGGTAAGGGCGGGACTAAGTGCGAACCCCCTGAACCCCCTGACCACGGGCCTGTCTCCCTGGGTGTCACCTTCGCCTTTTGGAATGTTTTGCTGTCTCGAAGAGCTTAGATGCAATATGGTGCAATATTTTGTTCTTTTTATACTAGATTCCAGTGTTCTCCACAGGGGGTTTTAGAGGGCCGACACGTCCTCCCAGTGAAATTGACCGCCCCTCCAAAATAGTTGCCGCTCTCCAAATCTCCATTTCTAGTTCATTGCTTCATTACACATATACAAGTCTTCCCTCCAGGCTTGGCGCCAGGATTTGCCCGACGAAGGGCCACTCTCCGAACGGGGGAGGGGCAGGGTGGGTAGCGACCCAACCCCCGACAGCCAGGATGCCATCGATGAGTTGGTGAGGGAGGTTTGAAGAAAACCTGTGCACTATACCTGCCATTGCGAGCCATATACGACATCAAATTCGTATATGCTAGAGGAAGATATTTCCGCACTGATTTAACCGTGGAAAAGGGGCAAAAATTTTTGGTGTTAGCCTACACTAAAAAGAATCTGTACTTATTTAAATCTTATATAGGTCAATAAATTGTCCCGGCATTTGGGCCCTATCGGACGCAAATTATATTGTAATTTCTTCTTCGAGTCCATACCGCACGACTAACACAAGAGATAATTAACTAAGTTTAGCGAAATGAGATGAAATTCCCGACATGAACATTAATCCATTTATTCTACTTATTAATTTACATGAAAAGATGGGAAGGGTTTGTACTTTATTAGCTCTAGGTAACGGAACTGAGGAAGAGTGTGCAAAGCGTACCGAACATTTTGGGTTTTATCGCAGAAATAACTCTTGTGAAAGCCAAAGTAACTAAACCGACCATGAGAAGGCGACAGGTTATCCCCGACATGGGGCGGGCCATACCAGCGACCACAAGTTCCGACAACCCCTATGTCGAGGGGGTGGTATGAAGGAGCCTAACTATCCCATGTCATTGCAGCCTTGGGCACATTTTGCACAATGTTACTTAATACTTTAAAAGCCGAGTTAGTGTTCTTTTGAGTCTGAATCGTGAAATTGCAAAGCGCGCAAAGCGCGCGAAATTTTTTGGTGGCCTTACAAAAATAACATAGCCTATGTAATCATTAAGAACAAAAAGAAAAAAAAATAGAAACTGTAGGGGTTGTAGACCGTATCGGGGATAACATACATTGTGTCGAAACCACCTGGAATACCCGATAAAATAGCCAAACTATGCTCTGTGAGTGGCTCACCATCTGACCTATCGCATGACACACACAAGAGAACAGCAACTAGGCTTTGTGATATGGGATAAAATTTACGACCTCTGCATAACCTGTGTACTCTGCCTTCCAGTTACTTGGTTAGGTTGAGAGGACTTACACTCTCTAGACATGTGGAATGGAAGTATTGAAAAAAATGGAGTGAATCTACAGTGCGCGTCGCCGAAAATTTGGGGTTCTTATTAGGGAAATTGTCCCTTGAGAGCAAAAAACAGGTAAACCGTCGGGGAGACTAGTCGCCGTCGGGGACTGCATACTTTATCGTAACGACTATGAGCCCCCCCCCCCCCCCGAAAAACTGTAAAAAAAACCCGATTCCATCCCTCCTCTTACCCGTTTATTTTTATTTTATTTTTTTTTTTATTTGGCTCCCCTTCATTTTTTCAACATCGCCCATCGCGTCCCCAAAATTTCTGTGGGGGGGGGGGCACTCTGCCCCTCCCTGCCCCCCCCCCCCGCTGGCTACGCTAGTGTGCTAGGCCGTTACCGAGAGGCAGATTCCCTTCAGCAATATTTTACATTGAAAAATCTAAAAATTACAGACATGAAATTCCTGTTTCAGGGCTGGGTACATGTAGCTTATAACACTTGCCAAATGTCGTTTCCCGCCATCTGGAGGGTTTGTAATGCCCAAAATTTTCTTGTATGCTCCGCGCCAACCTATGGTGGTGCTCCGCTTAGATAGTACACACTTCAATCATCCATGAATGACCTTGCCCCCCCCCCCCCTTGTAAAAATTTCTGCGGACGCCCATGCTTGTATGAGAATAACTTGTATTAGATAGGTGACTTCAACTATTTCATTGGAGATCAGAAGTCCTTTGAGTCCGTGGGTGTCCAAGCTATAATCTTGTAAACGCTCTTCCTGAACAAGAGTAACTTTAGAGCGACTCGTTGAGTTGGTTCATGAAATTCAACAATTTTTTCCAGAACTGTTAAGTTTACTTCACATATCAATGGCAAATGGTCAAACTAAGACAACCCCCACACCCAACAACTCAGTGAGCATCTTTCATAGTTGATATAGTTAACATGAATCAAGTGCTAGGTGCTTGCTTAATTTGTAAGGATCAATGTTTTCTTGGATCAGCAGAGGTCAAACAGTAGAGATTATGAAAAACGCTCGTAAACACAGAGTCTCAAAGGCAATTATTTCGGGGTTTCTTGTTAATTGATGTCCTATTTATTTTGGTTGAAATGTCTCAGAAATGCCTCGGGCTCTTCAAAATGGTTCATAAGTATTTAAATAAACACAACGAAAATTTGTTGAGACATTGAAGTTGGAGTTTTGATGACCTTGGGAGAGGACAAACCTACCATTTGAAAACATTGGCCTATTTGAAGGACTCTAAATGCAAAATGGGGCTTTTAAATTTTCGTCCTATACTTTTGTTCCAGAAAGGCCGGGCTAGAAACAATCTTCCTCCTCCAGTGCCCTAAGACTCCCTTTTTTGACTTTTTTTCTGCACCGGGTGTCTTTCAACTGTGACCCCTCCATGGCTGCGTGTCTGAGAACAGCATCGTTGCTTTTGCCGCTAATCATATAACTTAACGTTCACGAGAATGTTTCCTACGCATTTCGTCACAATTCGAACTGTTGTTTGTTTTGAGTGAAGATAGGTTTTGTTATATTCCGATTATTCCATTTTATCTGTTTTCCGGTTCCCTTGGTCTACATTGCGTATTGACCTTCAATACGAAGACGCGGTCATATCACGTTGTTCCTTAGTGATCTATCCCTTTCTGGTATTTGACATGACTGGAAAAACATACACTGTGACCCTCAGAGCGCAAAAGCTCTCGCTTCCTGCAAAAGTCATAATAATTATGTAAGAATAAAACGTGATAATGATTAATCTTATTGCAATGAAGGTGTCGGGTGTGTTACTTATTGGCGCATTAATGCCGTAAACTTAATACGTTGAAGTACAAATGTGTGAACGTCACGTATTATGTTGAAGCATAGGACTGTGGTAATACAACCATGAGTTTTCAACAATACCACATACATCGCACTTACCATGAGGCGTCAATGTGTTAGTAGATCAACACATCGTTTACCTTCACTGTACAAAGATAAGTTATTAATACGTTGAAATGTTATTTGAGTGTTCTTTTCTATTTTCAGTGATATAACAAAAGATTTTTAACCGAACTTAAACTGCCATAGATTTCTAAAGTACAATGTTTAAAAAAATCTGTAAAATTTACAACAAATTCCTGTAGAATTTACAGCATCATTTTTGTATTTCTGTCTACCACAAAATTTTTTTCCAATTAGGCAAATGAGAAGGATACCTAACTTGTTAAAAGGTTACACTGTAAACACTCTGCAAGGTTTGGGTTTTTAGTGATATCACAATAAAGCCCTGTGTAACCTTTAGATTTGTTCAAACTGATCTAAACTCCTTTTAGCTACTTAAGTGGGCGTGACCAAAATGACTTAAAAATTGTAAATTTATGCTTGGGTCGTGCTTCAGCTAATGGAATCTGTAGTAAAAAAAAACACAGTTTTGGGGAAAAAGAATAAATAGTCAATAAATACAGGTAGAGGAAATTGAGATTTTTGAACTATATTTTTTTTGAAAACTGTGTAGTTAAGTTATTCACTTTAACCAACGTGTGGTAGACGTAGTACATATAACATAGCGTAGCTTTTTACAATTAACACAATGTCTTCACACCTACTTTTGAACGTCACCCTCGGACTTTGATTTTTATGCCCTTAGACACAAGGGGACATTATAAAGAGTAAATGTTCTTTTATGTTCGACATAACAATCATAATGCAAAACAGTTTGTTTTTCTGTATTTCTGCGTAATACAGCTGACAAAATGTTTGCTGTAAAATCCACAACTGCTTCACTGTAAATTCTACAGGATTTGCGTTATTTCCTTTACAATTCACTGCAAAAATAACGTGTTTTGTTGGCAATACTGCTGACGGTGATTTCACTGTAAAATTTAAAACTTTTTGTTTACAGTGTAGCTGCCATAAATCGATTTGAATCTTAAAAATTAAAATTTCAAACAACCTTTTCCCTATGTTCAAAATAGTGGCGTAGCCACGGGGAGGGGTTGGGAAGCTGGGGCCTAGGCTACCTAACTTCCTAAATCCCCCCAAAATTGGGACATTTTAAAAGCTGCAAGGTGGGGACTGTGTGGGTTAACTGCCGACTTGGAATCGTTTTAAATATGGCTACGTACTGTGCTCTAGGTTTTGAAAAAGCTGGTGATGGTGAGCTTCGAGTTGGTGCCGAAGTCATCGACGGCGTTCACTCTGTGAATGCTATGAAATGGATTTGATGTGTGGTTTGTCCTGTGTTATGCCCACGGATTACACACGAAATGAAAATGAGTACCACGAAATAAAATCGTGCTGACATAAAACGGACACCACTGATACAATTGCAAAACATTTATTTTCTAAGTGACTTCGGACTGGTTTCGGATTTGTGTGAGACAGGTGTAAGAACTTTTCATGAAGATCGCCTGATTGTGTCTATCATTGGGCCTATTACACACAAATCATTGTAAATAATTATGTTATCGACTGTGGGGAAAACGGCAAGTCTTACATGACAACTTGTAGATCGTAATTCGTTTTTCAAAGAGACGTTTCATCCTCAGAAAAATAAATAAATAAATAAATAAATAAAAATAAATAAATAAATAAAATAATTAATTGATTAATCAATAAGTAAATGCTCCAAGAAATAGTTGCATAAATCGAGAGATCTAAAATATTGGAGTTTAAATTTTATAGAGTGGAATTAGTGACCAATCGAACGTTCGATCGGTCACTAGTTTCATTCTTTTAGAATTATTTTAACCTACTTAGACTTACTTTGAATCTATTGATTTAAGAGAGTAACTTTCCACTCCAACTTGCTCCAACTGTCATTTAGTGGGGTTTCTAACTTTGCTACCAATAGCTGTGTCTTCAGTGCTCTTAAAATGATTTTTTACTAGTTTGTATTCTTCAGTGGTGAGTATATTGTTTTTAAACAGATTTTGTTTTCTCTCAGTAAACTTACATTGATTTGAAGCATTTCTTTTCTAAATTTTATTGTTCCTTTCAGTTTAAGGCAAAGGAGGATCACAAGGACCGAAAGTTTAAAATCAGCCTTGGTGACAAAGTTTTTGTGAAAGAAAACAGTCGGGGACACATTTATGTCAAAGTAAAAACCACCAAAGGAAAGTCCGGATTTGCACCAGTTTCAAGTCTGGAGGTAAAGTTTATTCTTACTGCTTGTTAGTTATGCGCAGTATTGGCTGCAACTTGTAGATTGAAACCAAATGTGTAGAACGAATCTGCAATTGCGTTTCATATCGCAAATCTCTAAGTATCGGAAATTTCTAAGTTGTTCCATTTGTTGTCTGTTTAATCAATTATACTTCGAAAAGATATGTTTTATTCAAAATGCGTGATTTTTCACGATTTTAAACTTTGATACGTCACAAAATTTCTTCCAGAATAATGAGTCAAATCAAACCCCAAACACCCAATTTGCGCCACATTTATAGATTAAAGAAAACCATTATTTTTTTTTTCTCCGTGATAGCTATTACTCACACCTCCCAAAACATATTTAGTCGTGTAAATATAATTGGGTCTTCAAGTTTCAAAAAAAGGGTTTAAGTTCACAACAGGATTTTGCATGTTACAGGGGTACTAGTTGTAAGCATTTTGTTGAGATTTGCATTGAAATCAGATGTTTGGTTCTCAAGATATGAGCAAATAAAGATGTTATGGTCACATTTTCAACAAAAAGTAAACTTACGGCAAGCACATGACATCATATCCCACATTAGTGTACAGTATTTTCTTTTTCTTTAAGCTTTATCGTAGATTTTCTCCTCAGCAATCCCATATTATTAAAATGTGATTGCATGAGTGGCATGAGAACTTTTCAAACTTTGCATTCCCCACAGGGAGGTCTCATGCCTATTAACTTCAAGGTTAACAAAACCGTCTTACAATAAGAAGGAAACGAAGCATTCCTTGTCAATGTGAGGACATTATATAAGCTCTGCTGCCCACAAAATCACTGTGGAAAACAAATCTATTGACTGCATTTCCTGATATCTCGCGAGATACATGTCCAATTTGAATGGAACCTTCACCACACTGTAAAAATTTGGTTCCTCATTCATATATGAAAATTTAATTTTTACTTAAATTTCCCCTTTAATCCTCTAAATTTTTTTTATTTTGTTGAAAACGCTTTTTGCCACACATGTAGACTACCCGAAAAGGGTGTGACAAATCAAAAAAGTATTAACTTTGTGCGCAATACTATGAACATTTCAAAACCAGTTTCGCCAAACTCTGAAACACCACCCCGAATATTAAATATAACGAAAACCCTAAAAATACAGCATGCCTCCACACACCGTAAGAGCACATATGCTAGGTTTGTGACCACCAACTATTCGATATGCATTAACGTTTGCTTTCGGTCACACGTGTGAATCTGACATTATCAGATACGTAAGCGGCCCTCACCCAAAATTTCCGATTTCTTTTTAAAGTGTGAACACCACTGTACTAGGGAGGTAGTGTTGCGCCGAAATTTTTGCCCTTTTTAAAGAAATATTTAAAAAATATGGAGCTTGCATTGCAATGAAGTTGGGAGTTATGTTTCTTGTAATAAAATTTGAAAAGTTGGGGGATTACCGATTAGCAAATCTGACATTGCACGGCGACATTGAACATCGTTGCACGGAATGTTATCTAACACCTATACGAATTGAGGCTCTCGGATTTTTTTTTTTTTTTTTTTTTTTTTTTGAAATCATAATTTCAAATAAGGAGCTTTCATTGAAGAGAAAGTAGAGTTGAAAAAACACACTGTAGTGGACTGTTATCACAAATGGCAAATTTCCGAATTTTTCATTTTTCAGAGTGGGGGGGGGGGCTATCGCGCCTTGCCCCCTGCAGCTACGCCACTGCTTTTATCACCTTATATTTACCCTACGTCTTCTTCAGTTACGCATCCCAGTTTCCATCAGTCAACTCCGTTTAATAAAACCCACCTATTCGAAGATTATGTGACATTTCGTCTACTGCGCCATCCCTTTTTTAAATATAAGTGGGCCTATTGTTTGGTACCCTACCTTGCGATCGATGAAAGTGACTTTTTTCAACCAATTATCAGGTGAAAATATTTGAAAATAGAACTTGATGAGTATTTTGAGACACCTCTTTCGTATAAAACAGTATCATTAATTTGTAGTTCCTTTCAGAAGGCAAAAGGAGTCTATCATGGCATTGATGTGCATAATATGCTTTGTAATATTTGCTTGTTAAAGACTTTGATTCAAAGGTCGAAATTACGAGGGATCAGTACTTGTATGAGAATAACTTGTATAAGGTAGCTGACCTTAACTACTTTATTGGAGGTCAAAAGTCCTTTGAGTCCGTGGGTGTCCAAACTAATCCTGTAAACGCTCTTCCTCAACAAGAGTAACTTTAATAGTTGATATAGTTAACATGAATCAAGTACGAGGGGCTTGCTTAATTTGAAAGTATCAATGTTTTCTTGGATCAGCAGAAGTCAAACAGTAGAGATTATGAAAAACGCTCGTAAACACAGTCTCAAAGGCAATTATTTCGGGGTTTCTAACTTCACACAAATGTTTCTTGTTAACTGATGTCCTATTTATTTTGGTTGAAATGTCTCAGATATGCATCTGGCTCTTCAAAATGGTTCATAAGTATTTAAATAAACACAACGAAAAAGTTTCGATGACCTTTGGGAGAGGACAAAACCTACCATTTGAAAACATTGGCCTATTTGAAGGACTCTGGATGCAAAATGGTGGGATATTTTTAATTTTCTTCGTATACTTATATTCAAGAAAGGCCGGACTAGAAACAATCTTGCTCCTTCAGTGCCCTAAGACTCCTTTTATTTACTTTTTTCTGTTTGGGGTGTCTTTCAACCGTGATCCCTCCAAGGCCGCGTGCCTGAGAACAGCATCATTCCTTTTACCGCTGATCCTTATAACTTAGAGTTAACGAGAATAATGTTTCCTTCACTTTTCTATCACAATTCGAATTGTTATTTGTTTGAGGTGAATCTTTAGGTTTTGTTATTTTTTTATTTTTGTCATTTTATCTTTTTTCCGGATCCCTTGGTCTGCATTGCTGATTGACCTTCAACACGTAGACATGGTCTTATCACGTTGTTCCTCAGTGACCTACCCCTCTCTGGTGTTCGACATGACTGGAAAAAAAACATGCACTGTGACCCTCAGAGCGCAAAAGCTCTCGCTTTCTGAAAAAGTCATAATAATTATGTAAAAATAAAACGTGATAATGGTTAATCTTATTGCAATGAAGGTGTCGGGTGCGTTACTTATTGGCACATCAACGCCTCAAACTTAATACGTTGAAGTTCAAATGTGTGAACGTCACGAAATGTTAAAGCATAAGATTGTCGTAACACATTTATGTATTTTCAACAATACCACATACATCGCATTAACCGTGAGGCGTCAATGTGTTAGTAAATCAGCCCGTCGTTTACCTTCACTGTACAAAGATAAGTTATAAATACGCTGAAATGTTATTTGAGCGTTCTTGTTCTATGTTTACAGTGATATAACCAGGGAGTTGCAACTCCCTGATTTAACAAACGATTTTTAACCGCAATTACAATGCCATAGTTTCCTAAAGGAGCTGCCATAAGTCAGTTTGAATCTGAAAAATTAAAATTTCACACAACCTTTTCCCTTTGTTGAAAACAGTGGCGTAGCTACGGGGAGCGACGGGGGGAGCTTGGGCCTAGGCTGACCAAACTTCCGACTTGTTATGTGTTTACGTCAGTTGATCTTGGATTGCCCCCCTCAAAATGTGTCTAACCCCCTCCCCCCCCCCCCCCCCCAGTTTTGAATTTCTAGCTACACCACCGGTTAATGGGTATTTTACCCAACAAACGCTATATAGAACTGATAATATCCTCCATTTTCGTGACAGTGTCAGGGAGTCATCTGCCCGGGCCACAACCTTGTAGTACCGTATTTCAAATAGAGATATAATTGTTTTTCATACCCAGTAAAGGTATAATCTATTCCAATGAAATGATTTGTGTCCTTTCGGGTAAATGTCAAAGGTCATATGCGGTAACGAGGGGTTGTAAGGTCAGAACTTTGTAAAGATGATATCTCAAGAGGTGTACACCTGGATCACTTGATCGCGCAGTTGGCATGGAGATCATCTTACTCTTTCCTAGAACTGTCAAGGTTTTATGTTGAATCTCATTTGGGTGAAGAAAGAGTGACAAGAGTAAAGCCTGGGTCCCACTTACGCGATTCAACTTGTGATTCAACTTTCAACCAAGTTGATACAAAAGTTGCGTAGTGGGACCGGGAATCAACTTGACAATCGATTCAACTCGGTCGAGTTGATTCATAGTTGCAGGAAATAGAACATGTTCTATTTTGCTGCAACTTCACAATCAACTTTCGAACTGCGCATGGGTTGAACTGTGCTTTCCGCGAAATTTGACTGATCAAGCGAACACAAAGTTGGTAAATATGGCAGTAAAAACAGCCCATTAAGTTCGCATTTAGAGAAGGCGCGTGTGCTTTAACAAGTTCTCTGGCAAACGGACTCGAAGGATTAACAGTTAGCAGACCTATTAAAGACAAGCTTTGGAAAATTTTGCCACGAAATTTGGTACAGCAGGTACAAATGCGATCGAAAGGTGAGTTCGAGGAGCGAGTGTACAGCCTAGCATACATACATAGTGTACACAATGATCAGTACAGCCTAGCTATTGTAACGTCGTTGTTTACAACATATCAAGCCAGCACTCGTTACTGCACTTGGCCTATTAACTCAGGCTACTACAGGCGGGTGACTTTTGTGGTGCTTGGAAACGGGCTACTTAAACTGTTAATTACACGTTGTACCTTGCGACTATGACCGATCTTGACATCAGAACACACATCTTATGTTACCAACGTCATACTTTACCTCAGGGTCTACAATCATATGATGATACAGTAAACCTGACGATCAGCAGAACCTAAATCAGTCGTGGAACTTACCTAGCCTAGGCCTAGCCTAGGTCTAGGCCTAGCAGTAGCTCAATCGTCCGTGCCTACGTTATGCTTACAAATATGGAGCGCGTGTAACGTTAAGTCATGAAGGGGTATTGTAATTTACAGTACCACAACGTCATTCTCCATGATCATTATGAAAATACGTTCTTCATATACGTCACCTTTCGAAGTCACACAAAACACTAGTGTTTTAAGTGCATGAAAGCAAACTTGATGACACTAGTAAGCGTTCAATTCAGCTTTAGAATTTACTAGTTAGACGTGAGATAAGACTAGTAGTAAGTTAGTACTAGCCAGACTGCAGTACGCACTGTCGGCAAGAGGACGGTATACAAGTCAAAACTAATTAGCATGAGCGTCCGCAGGTAAGGGCAAGGGGGGCACTTGCCCCCCCCCCCCTGGAAAATCAAAAATTTGAAAAAAACGTATAAAAATCAAAGCAAAAACCCGAACAAAACGTGTTTTCCAAGTTTCTATGCCAAAAATAGGCTTTAGGAATGCCATTTCCGGCGATCTCTGAGGCATTTTGGGCTAAAATTTTCGCACGACATTTTGTAATTTGGAAACTGAAACAGTCAGGGCTTGGACATTTCCAATGCATGTACTGTGAAAAAAGAAATATAATTTTGACAAACGCTTAGGGCACGTTAAAATCATATTTCTTCTTTTGTCTTCACTGCAAAGAATTAGGTAACTAATGGACCGTCTCTGAAGTGTAAATTTTGCAAGGACAATCAATGTACCCCCATTAGCACTTTGCTTCGTGCATTCGGAGCGTAGTCTATGGAGCGTATTAGCCTATAACAAGGCACTGATTGAGGGCTAATGTACCCCCAATCTTGTGCACCATTCCATTGATCCGCCTATATCTGCCCCATACTTGAACTTAGCAAAGAATTTCCCCCCACCGTGGTGCCGTGTATGAGTGATATCGTTGACCTCCCAACCTAAAGTTTGCGTAAATGACATTTACCAATCTTTGTGTCTATAGACAATGTTATTCTCATTTTCCAGGTTTTCATGCATAGCCCCATTGTTATAGCTTTAGGCCTATGACTTCTTTCCTTCATCATAACTCCCCATTAGTCCCCATTTATGATCGCCGTCCTGATGCACGGAGGGGTATGAGGGGACTTCATTCCCGGTTTTTTTTTCTTTGCCGTCTCGAAGGGTCTTGATGCAAAAAATACCATATTTTGCTCATTGATTCATGAACTCAGGCTGGAAATGAGTCCCGAGTCTCTTAATCTTAACAACGAATATTACCTTTATCGCCATTTCGTTCTTGGTATATGGGGTAGGGGGTTATTACCTCATTTAAAAGAAAATACTTTGTGGGTAGTTAAAGTTACCGGTAATGGGCGGATTTTCAAGAATTGGGGGACATGTCCCCTGGTCCGTTTCTTGAGAATCGGCGCTCACGATATTACCCGAATTTGACAAATACGAAAAGGGACCGCGGAGATGAAGGGGGGCGTTGGGGGGGGGGGGGCTTTAGCCCCGCGCTTTCTTGCTGTGGGTATTTTGGGCCGCCTGAAACTGTATTTTGGGACGCCTTAAACTGCATTTAGTTTATTGGACATATTGGGCCGCGTCGATGATTAGCCCCCGCATTTCAAAATTGGCTCGATATGACGTGGGAGCCTGCATTTTCTGTTAGTCTGTTTCGTTTAAATTAAAACATCACACTTATGCCAATATTACTCATGAGATAGATTTTGATTGATTCGTTCCAGTAAAATTTGGGTTACAGTATAAACGCTCACTTCTCTTCTTGTAATCTGACATTGGAAAACAACGTCCAACAGTTTTGCAACGATCCCCCAAATGTTCTGCTTACCATTTCGAAAAAATTTTGCCTACGTTAATGAAGTGGGGTGAGAAAAACTGTTTGATTTTACCCAGTTTAAGCTGTGTCGAATATTTGTATAATCTTTTCTATTTTTCTTGAAGATTTAAATGTGACTTTGAAGGATGACATTTTATTTTGGGGCAAATTTTGAAAGCACGATATTGGGACATTTTAGAAAATTGTGTTGCGCAACACTATAGATGACAAAGTACTGAGAGATAATTATTTTTATAAGCTTCTCACCTAATGTCTCACGATTATTTATTTCTTGATTTTTCATGATTAAATCTGACCTTGACTGTGATGCTTTTCTATTCTTCTGGCAAATTTTTGATAAAAATTGGAAATTCAGCCATTTCGAGAGCTTACCGTAGTACGTTGTGCAGGAATATGAAGTAAAGCTCAGTAATGATTGCTTTTCATAAGCTGTTATAGAATATACGCATAATGACACATGCCACATTTTTTTAGACGCGAATTTTTCTAGACACTTCCACAAAACTCATA
This sequence comes from Holothuria scabra, assembly GCA_037179385.1. Classification (NCBI taxonomy): domain Eukaryota; kingdom Metazoa; phylum Echinodermata; class Holothuroidea; order Aspidochirotida; family Holothuriidae; genus Holothuria; species Holothuria scabra. The sequence continues at coordinate 10,661,128 of CM074199.1, forward strand.
TTTTGTAAATATTGGGACTGGCCTTCCCTCTTAATTCCCCGCGCCTCGTACGCCATGCCCACTAGTCTGATAATTATGTCCTATTCAATTCAGTTTGGCCGACAGGTCATGACAGGCATGTGTTCTATGGTTTATCCTAGGTAGTTCTTCCAGAGAGGTGTTACTTCTATGATACGGTCCACGCACCTTCGTAGGCCTATAATCAAATCTCTCAGATTTCTTTCGTCAAATGACAAGGAGGGGAACAAATGCCTTCTTCCGGGAATCTTCACCATCACCTATATTATTATTCCAGTCGGGTGACCTCTCCATAGTCAACACAAAATAATGTTGCACGAGAGTTGCGCGTGTGGGAACAGCACACAGTTGCGCCGAAAGTTGCTTGAAAAATCGCGCAACTTGTTGAAAGTTGAATCGTAAGTTGAATCGCGTAAGTGGGACCCGGGCTTAAGAAGTACACCCGGTTTCTGAGGAATTGTTAGGACTTGGGCCATACATGGCACATGGGGGTCCTTATTAGGTAGGTAATTCTCAGTTATCCCTTGTAGTCAATTTCACCGGCCATCTGAAATCTCAACCTCGAAAGACCAACTGTGGAGAGAGGGTAAGAATAACATCTTATAAATAAAACCTTTAAATCCGGTGCTCAGCATATATCTAATGCATGGTCAATAAGCTTCCGTGGACCAGTCTTCTCGGTTGCTCCAGTTATCACCCAAAAAGTTGGGGACATTTTGAAAACTGCAACGTGGGGACTTTGGAAGTTAATTGTCGAATTGCAAATGTTTCCAATATGGCTACTGTACTGGTTGGGCAAAAGCTGTTGCTGGTGGGCTTCGAGCTGGTGCCGGAGTCATCGACGGCGTTCACTCTGTGAATGCTAGGAAATGGATTGGATGTGTCGTTTGTCCTGGGTTATGGTCATGGATTACACACCAAATGAAAATGAGTAGCAAGAAAGAAAAAACGTGCTGACATAAAACGGAGACCACGGATACTTTTGCAAAACATTTATTTTCTAAGTGACTTCGGACTGGTTTCGAATTGGTGTTCCCGTGAGACAGGTGTAGGGACTTTTCATGAAGATCGCCTTATTGTGTCTATCTATGTGCCTATTACACACAAATTGAAGTTAATTATTATGTTATCGACTGTAGGGAAAACGGCAAGTCTAAGATGACAACCTGTAGGTCGCTATCATTTTCAAAATAGTCTCGTTTCATCCTCAAAAAAGAAAACAATAAATGCTCCAAGAAAAGAACTTTCCACTCCAACTTGCTCCAACTGTCATTTTTATTCACTGGGGTTTCTAACTTTGCTACCAGTTTTCAATGATCTTAAAGTGATTTTTCGCTTGTTTGTACTCTTCAGCGGTGAATATATCTTGTTTTTTAAACAGATTTTGTTTTTCCTCAGTATATTTACATTGATTTGTGGCATTACCTGTATACGTCTCATACTTAATTGTTCCTTTCAGTTTAAGGCAGCGAAGGATCACGAGGATGGAGAGTTTAAAGTAAGCGCTAATGTCGACGTTTTTGTGGAAGAATACATTTACGTTAAAGTAAAAACCACCAATGGAAAGTCTGGATTTGCACCAGTTTCAAGTCTGGAGGTAAAGTTTATTCTTACTGCTTATAAGCTGTGGGCAGTATTGGCTGCATCTTGTACATTGAAACCAAAAGTGTAGAACGAATCTGCAATTGCGCTACAGATCGAAAGGCCTGTGAACCAAACAGTCATTTCCTCGTGTTTTTATACCGAAATCTCGAAATTGTTTCATTCATGGTTTAATCAGTAATACTTTGAAATAATATTTTTTATTCAAAATACGTGGTTTTTCACGATTTCAAATTTGATACGTCACAAAATTTCATGCAGAACAATTAATTAATACAAGCCCCAAAACAGGCGATTTGCTCCACATTTATAGATTCAAATAAAACCATTATGTTTTTCTCCCCCTGATAAAAGCTATTACTCACACCTCCCCAAAACATGTTCAGTAGTGTAAATATAATCGAGTCTGTAGGTATTTATCATCCAAATTATTTCTTTTGGATGAAAGTCCTTTTTGGCACACACCGTACAGAAATCCCATACTGCTGAACTTGATATTGTGCCAAACAGCGTGTGATCAATTGAAAAAGTATTCACTCTGTGTGCAATAGTAAGAAAATCACAAACGCGAACACTGAATATCACGAAAACCCTAAAAATACAGCAATGTGCCCACACACCGTAACAGCACATGTGCTAGGTTTTTTGCCACAACTATTAGATATGCATTGACGTTTACTTTCATTAACACGTGTAAATGTGACATTATCAGATACATGAGCGGCCCATCACGGGGGACATATTTCTCAGTATTTGACAAATAGTCGTTACACTTTAATTTTCCCATAGTTAATTATTTGACATTGCGGGATTCCAGCCTCAGATATTGAGAACAAATCGCTGCCTTTGAGCGTGCAGAAAATAGAAACGTTCACCTATAGATTATACATTTACAACTGCAGGCAGTGCACTGTAAGGTGTCTAAGCTTGAATGCATCTTTAAGATTGCTTTGATTCCATTTTTCTTCAAGAACACATTTTTTACGAATTTATAGCTAAACTGGCTAGGCTCAACTGTTAAAACGAGGGGCTGGATCAAACTGTTGATGTGATGAGGATCAACCCGAACGATCAAAATATTGAGAAAACGCCATCCAACACAAAGTATTACCGTGCCGGCGTAGTTTGACCATGTTAATTAAAATCTTAATCAGGGGAAAATGTCATCCTCGGATGAAGTGGGATTGGCTTTGCAGGGTTACAATGTTAATGGACACGGAAGAGTTTCACAAGGCATAATTGAATTTTACTTCCACTTGCACCTATACACATACAAATTTCAAGATTTGCGGATGTTACGAAAAACTCTTATGCCAGGGCCGCAACAAAGTGGCGTCGCTGTAAGGACCTCGTGCTCGGCGATGTAGTGGAACTGGTATTATCGCCGCACGCAACACCTCAGTCCCAAGTAAAAATTGTCGAACTGCCAGCTGCTGCCCGACTACACAGGACTGATGTGTTGGTGAGACGAATAATTTCTTGTAGATATTTCTCGTAGATTTTGGTAGGTAATTCCAAGTGCAGTATATAAGTACTGTCGTGTCAAAGTCGAGGACGGTTTATTCGGAAACTTCAGCGGAGTTGGTATCCACGTCTTTCCTGCGTCGCTGACTCAATGCTAGTGAGGACCTCCTGACCGTTACATGCCTGCTCACCACGAAAGTCGTACGTGTGATTGGTCAGTCCGGTCCACTGCACACGTAGCTTATGTAAATAACAAGTTGCACTGGGACAACCTATGAATATGTATATTTTGCACTCGGGATGAAATTATTTGAAGTGCAAGTGCTACACATTCATTAATACTTTCTTTCTCAATTTGGCATTTTTTCTGTTTTGCATTACTTTTATAAAACTGATTCCCTTCTAAAGTGTACCATGGATTTACGGATCATTCTTTGTTAAAAACTTTCTTGAAATTTTACGGAAAAAATGTAATGTCAAACAAACTTCACCTTGATTTTAACAGAAAAAATGGCCCTACAAAGGAAGGACAGAAAAGAAAAGCTTCCTGTATGAAATCGTTGCCAACAAACGCAACGGAATCGACGTCGATAAGTGGGACTACTTTGCCCGAGATAGCATGTATTTGGGATTCGCTAACCCTTTTGACTGGAAGCGTTGTATGATGTTTGCACGTGTTCTGGAAAAGGACGGAGAAAAACAGATTTGCACCAGGGACAAGGTATGTTCATCCATTTTCAAGTATTTTTCTGAGTAAACAACATTATTTAATAAAGTTTGATCACCATTGTTGCTAATCTTTGGATTCCTCTTTGAAAGCTCTCACAACGTTTACTCTATAAATTATGTGCCAACTAGTGTGCCATATACCAAGGGAATTTGAAACATAAATATCAAAATTTCAGAGCGACTCTTCGCGTGACTTCAGTGCTACCCTTACTACGTTGGCAAAGCTTATGCGCAGATCCTGCGTTAACGACACACTCACATAACCTGGTGAGTCCGTTCTTACATACAGAGGGCGCTTTCACATAATCCCTATCATTGCGAACGCTTGTGTTATGAAGCCGTCATGAGATTGGTATCTAACTATATCTGAGAATCAGAAGAAGTATTACATTATGAAGGATATTTTAAGGCAAAATGGAAGCTAACGGCTTGCCTACTTACAAATAGAATATTTGTATGTGTATGAAAGAGTAAAAAATGAGAACAGAGTTTACAAGTAAGAACTTTGCATATAAATGAAGTTGGTGCTAGGAGTGTATATGAAGTGTAGCATACTATGGAATTTTATAATGGTTTGTGTGGTTTCCATATACTAAGTGTTCCCATAGTTAGTTAGTTAAATGAAGTTTTTCGGCCCACTGGCTTGTTTTCCGTACTCCATTGCTTATGCGAAGCATCACGCAAAACGGCAGTAGGTTCCATTTTTAGAGTCGTTGCTATGACTAGACCAGTGGCGTACGCAGATTTCTCTGAAGCGAGGAGGTCATGCAGTATGTTGAGTGACTGTCGGCCTGGTTAGGGGTCTACGAGGAGGGGGGATGACATATGAACATTTTTGGCTCTTTCAAAGAGCCTAGATGCAAAATGGTGCAAGATTTTCGACTTTGACAGAAACAATGGTAAAAGTTGAATTGTGGTGGTTCATGAGGATGAAACTGAAAAAAACAACATATGGCCAAAAATTGCGTTTTCAAGCTTGGAAAGAGAACCTAAACAATCTTCATGTTTAGCTTTATAACAAAAACTCAGCAACATGCTAAGTGATCAAATATTACCACATAAAATGTTATGCCACTATTATATAAATGGTCTTGATTCTTTTGGGGGAACTATGCAAAGAAATTGAAAATATGCTGTTGCTTCGCTGTTATGACTTTTGGCTAAATCCAAGTTCCGATGAATTGATGAAATTGTCTGTGACTGCACGAACTCCCGACTGTTAATGATTTCACCTGTAAACATCTCTTGCATGATAAATGACAAACTATTGCTCACCGCACCTGAACCCTGTGCTTCCGTCACTTACTTCTATGCCGGCCGGGGAAGGAGTCCTAAGGATGGACTACTCCCTTTTAATAATTCTTATAAAAGTGGATGTCCTCAAAAGGCAATCGGTGCCAACAGGGTGTTACACAGTCTACCTTTTCAAGTAAAATTTGGAACTTGACAAAATTAGCCTATTTTTAAAAATTAAAAAAAAACTTAAAAAAAAAACTGACTGGGCCTTGTAAAGACAATCCTTCCTCTTTGAAAATTTTTGGGATATTGGGTGCTCTTACATGCAATCTGTTGCCACATATGCCACCTTTTTGAAGTAAAATTTGTGTGTGTAAAGTTGGACTACGAACTCTTAGGATAAAAAAATTGGTATCGGGGGAGGGGCCATGGCCCGATACCCCCCCCCCCTTCGTACGTCGCTGATCTTACACTTTGTTTGTGGATTTTCTATATTGATTTATTTATCCTTATGATTTCGATGAAGGTCTAAGGTCATTTTGTGTCATTAGAATTCTTCAGTTGGAAACTGTAATAAAGCAATAAAGCAAATGAACCCTCTTGTTTTGGGTGTATGTCAAAGATAATTTGAAGTTAAGTCAAGCGGAAGGTTTGAATTTGACTGTATGGCTGTTGATACAAACAAATGAAAGAAGTCAAGCCTATCGCCAGTAGCGTAGCCAGGATTATCGAACGGGGGGGGGCAAACATACCGAAAGACTATCTAAGCGGAGCGCCACCATCAGTTGGCGCAGGGCGTACAGAAAATTTTGAAATATCGCGACCCCTCAGACAGCCGGAAATGACATTTCCCAGGCTTATAAAGGAGATCCAAGAGGTCGTTATTTTTAAGTTTTCAATTTGCAGATATACGTCCACTTCGACTTAAAATTCAGCCAGAAAGACTAAGCTGAGCCCCACCATTGGTTGGCGTGAAGCGTACAGAAAATTTTGAAATATGGGACCCCTTAGACAGTCGAAAATGGCATTTCCCAGGCTTGTAGAGGGATCTAAGCAGTCGATTTTTAGTTTCCGTTTGCAGAACATTTGCACTTGAAACTTACATTCTGCTGAACTCAAAGACGTCATTCTGGATGTCTAGTGAGGTATATCTGGTATTTCTTGCAGAATGCTCGAGATGTTTCTTTATGGTGTCATCATTTCTCCCTAAAGTTTCAAGGATCTCCAGGAAAAGACCCTTGGTCAATGACTCACCTCTTTCATCATGCCCCCTCAAGATATACTCAGTATATACTGCCTTTGATCATTACTAGTTGGCGGTGTATTTCACTATTTTCAATTTTTCATTAGGTATTTAGTGACTGCTAAAAGGCAACAAACTGTATGTAATCACTGTCTAGAAAAGAAGAAAGTAAGATTTCCCTCAACGGCAACTTTAGCAAATGTTGAATGACTGTGGTTTTTCACAAATTTTACACTCCCCGGATATTGATCAGTGAAACAGCCCTATTTTACTATTTGTAGTGGAATTTTTCCCTACTTTCCTAGATATTTTTCCTGAAATTAAGAAATTTCATTCAATTCTTTTAATATCATATTTCCTTTACTAGATCACTACTCCACTGCTTAACGGTAATTGTATTTTGAATATTGCATGTAGCCTAGCTAATTTTCCCAGCTGGCCAGGAATATTTGATCGGTCCTTATGACAGCCCATTGTCGACCCATCGTCGGAAAATGTCTGGGTCTACGGTTCGCTGACGGGCGTGTGGATGATTGGCAAAAACTCTCTACCCATCATGCACTTTTCACGGTGTCAAGTCAGCGAACCTCCGATGGCTCTCTGTCGGTCCAATGGCCGCCGACAGACCGCCTGCTTACAGGGTATGATGCATCAATAAACTGTGGGCCTACGTGACATTTGGTTGATTAGTTTCGGCGAGCGATCGATCAACTATCGATTTTGGGTGATTGTAGTGCTACAGGCTATTACAGAGTTGACGCTTACGTCACTGGTTGGCATTGGTTGGCATAGAGCATGCGCGCAAGAACACATGGGTGTATATTTGGTGTTGCGCGTGTTAACGCTTGCCCGGTTGCACGCAGAGAGAAGACAAATTGGAACCCACCTTCCATTGTGACGACAGTGTAAGTGCGTCCTCTGAGCGATATAGCATAGAGCTTAGTGAGCGTGCCTTACCAACTCTTTTGACGCCCAGCCGTGATGGCATTTGTTTGTAAACACTGATTGAGTCTACTGAAATAGTGTTCACGTTCAGCGTGCCCACACCGTTGGACATTAACAGAAATGCAGAAAGAACCCTGGAATATGTTTACTAATTGTTCAGTATGACCCTTGAAGTGCATAGGGCCAGTCTAGACCAAGGCGACGAACGTACCTTTTACTGTCGTAATTTATTTATTTATTTTTCCTTTATATTTTTGAACAGGGGGGCCATGGCCCCCTTGTGCCCCCCCCCCCCCCCCTCGTCTACGCCAGTGCCTATCGCATATGCGAGAAAACATGGAGGATAATTCCAGAGAAGCACACGTAACTAACCACTTGATACGATTTCAATCGATGTAACAAAGTTCATAAGCAAGACATCAACAAAGTGTTCCGAGCAAGATAAAAAAAATCTTAACTTCAGTCTATTACTTAGGCCTGTCCAGGACACAAAAAAGTAGTTCATGTAGGCAATCGTAGTATTTCGAAGAAGTATTTGTAATTCGACGTCAAGATTAATGTAGTTTGAAATCCGCGCGAGAAACTGTGGCCGTCCAGCAAGGTACATACATATTTTGTGTGTTCATACTGCGATGTAGGTGAAATGCAACGATAAAAACTCATGTATACAGGCAGGTTTTGTTAAAATATAAAACAATGACTCCATTTTGCAACTTCTTAACGCTTAATGATTACTCCCCTTTTGGGGAATTGTTTGATCTTGACCTGACAAATGGACCATTCTAGCAGCATGTTTTCTACCAGTTCCTGAAATCCGGTTTTGCTTCATATTAGGAACACGACAACATCAGACTTCAGAAAACACTTCAGAGAAATACCTCGCTATTTTTTTTTTTTTTTTTTTTTTTTGATAGCGAATGTCATTTCAAATCAACTTAAGGCTAGATCAAACTTACGGTTTAGAAGAAAAATTTGCCTCCTATGTGTCCATATTTCTTGTCTTTCAATGGCATACTGACATTCAGGAAAGCAATGTTAAACACAATTTTCCATAGTTGATTTGTTCCTTAATCTCTGAAAAATGACATCTAATGGTCTTAAGTTATTGAAGGCGGCGTTTCAAAAAGGTGTTTTGATGGTGAGATAGTCACCCAAAGGAGTTTGATCTTAATCGAACGAGTTCAGGAAGAGTCGGTGGCACACCTTCCTTTAGTAGACACATTTGCCCGATAATAATATCTAAAGTTCTAACACAATTTAGCTGGTGATGCGAGTTCGACTTGATCGTCACTAATGTTGAAATCAGGTGCACGGGAAAGCTATCAAATGTGTGAACGTACAAGAAATTCTTCATTTGCTCGAAACAATCCAACTGACAATTACTGACAAAAGGTAGCCGCAAAAATCAAGTATTCGAGGTAGAAGCTAATTGCGTAAAGAAAAGTTTTACTGTGACAATGCGTTTGTGTTTTTTTACTATTTTAACAGGAGATTACAAATCTATATTCAATGTTCCATACACGATACACTATCCATCAAAGAGCCTGCCAACACCGAGTATGCAAGATCCTGGATTCAATGTAAGTTGCATCTGAAACAAAATAAAAATAAACAAAAATGGAACCACAAGCGTGCCATACAGTTTCAAGACAATTTCGTGAAAATATTTTTTTCTGACCTATAACACAGAAATTTTCTGTTTTCTATGGAAAGTAGAAAAGTGGCAAATGCACAAAATGCAATTTTTTGTCTTTTGAAGATTAACTAATTGACCTCTCTAGTTTTCCACCTAAGTATTATTTCCCCTCATACTCCGTGCCCATCCATCCTTTCTAATAACCTTACAGTGCCACAGCAGCAAATTATTGTGGTCTGAAAATGAAGTTACACTAGTGATGAAGACTTTTTGCGCCCAACCAACTCACACTCCCCCTTTCCCTATTTGAAAGTGGCATGCACTCTTTGCGGGGAGTTGTTGCTTAGTACAACTCCCTGTCTATGCATCAGTTAATTACCTCAACAAAGTGAATAAACAACAAACAAATTAAATATGATTGTGCTACAATATTCAAAGAAAGTGAAAAACAACGGTGACCATATATACGAGAGGCCTAATTTTCTATGGGGGGGGGGAGCATTTTTGCTCGACTGATTATGTCACCGTTTATCATGTTTTGCCCATGTTTTGCCCGAATAGACCAACTGCTATTGCCCGAATTGGGAGGGCAAGTGCCTCCCCTACCCCCTGCACACCGTCTCGTATGCCAGACAGTGCCACGATGTCATGAGTAACTTAAATGTGGTATAACCAAAACAACAATGATGTTCAGTGTAAGTCTAATTGACCAAAATTGCAACATAGAGCAATAAAGGTGCACTGCGGCCTCTTGAAAACAGCAAGATTTGTCTAAATATGTTTTTTCAAGTAACCAAAACCGTCCCAAACTCACGGGGACCTTAACTGGGCCCAACGATGATGCCAACTTATCAACAAGTTTTTCATGTGATTGAAAATTATGAGGTCACCCATCCACCTGTCTACTAAAACGCCTTATTTGCATATTTTTGTTTCTACCTTGCCACTTACAAGTGAAATGTTCTTTGGCAACCTTTTAAACTGTCGATTGGTGTGATTGGTAGCCGCACACGACGGTATTTTTGTTGCTTAAGTGCCCAATTTCTCATGAAGTTTTGCTAACTGCGTAGCTTTATTGTACCTTAGGGGTTGCAAGTGCGATTACGTATTCTGTGTTTTGGGAGTGGTAAGATGGCGGCACGGTGACTTCAAAAATACTGCCGCAAGCGCTATCCAGGTTATTTATAGAGATTAGTGGTTGGCACGTCTCGGCTTAATCTGCGCATGTGCAAATAGCGAATCTGAGGTAGAAACATCTTACAGCCCATCTGTTGCCTGCGTGAAAGGTACGTTCCTGACACAATGGTTAAAGTTGTGTTGGCGGCAGAACAGTTTTCTCTGAGAATGTGAGCATGGTAGGCCGTTTGCTCATTTTTGTACAGCACTTAATATTTACTCGATCGAGGCTTGGAATGGAGTGGTGCAATATTGGGCTTTTTCGTTTCGTTTCAGACCATTTTCAGTGGCATCTATCAGTACTTGCCTGCAAGCACAAACCGTCTAGTCGGTATATAGATTTGCCATGTTAAGAGGAAGAAGCCTATTGTTTTTGGTAGAGGTCAAAGGTCATTTGAGGTCACCTGCAGTAAGATTTCCATAACGTCGAAAATGTTTTGTAAACACGATATCTCAAGAAAGGAGTGACTGATACTTTTCATGTTTGGTATATAGATTTGAAATGTTGAGAGAAAGAAGCCTATAGTTTTTGGTAGAGGTCAAAGGTCATTTGATGTCACCTGCAGTAAGATTTCCAAAACGTCGAAAATGTTTTGTAAACACGATATCTCAAGAAAGGAGTGACTGATACTTTTCATATTTGGTATATAGATTTGAAATGTTGAGAGGAAGAAGCCTATTGTGTTTTGGTAAAGGTCAAAGTTCATTTGAGGTAACCTGCGGTAAGTCGAAAAGTTTAGCAGTAAGCAGTTGACTTTCAAACTACTGCCGAAATGTTCACCTTTTGAAAATAGTTTATGTTATATTCCAATTGTCGTGGATATTTATGCAATACAGAAACAGGAACATAAGCATTTCACCATTTCCTGCAGAACATCTGAATAAAATCAAATCACCCTTCCGTGTCTTTAAATAAAAAGACAACAAGATGCAAGTTCTGAATTATACAGAGTTGGTTTAACGCTAAATTGTCTCTTCAGGATTACTGATGCTCTGAAGGATGCAGATAACCATCTTAAGTTACCTGGCACAAATGGGTGAGGAGTTTCAACTTTTGAGATTGATCATTGGTTTTATATATTTTTTTACTAACTTTTCTATTTTGTAACAGTTTGTAAAAGTTTGACACATATGATATGGCGGATACTAAATGAACAGAAAAGAATACTATGCTGTTTTTAAGCCAGACTTTGGTCGTGAAAAGAATTAAATATAAACAAAGTAAATCAAAAGAAAGATAAAGATAGGCAAGAGGGATGCAAAGAAAATGGAAAAGAGAGAAACGAAATGAGGAAGAACACAAAAGAATATGTGGAGTATAGGATCAGTTAATACATTATATATTAACTAAGTTAAGACAAAAATCAGAAGCATCAGAATGGTTCAACAGATAAAGCTCTTCGTATCTTCGTATAACAATAGCTAGAAACAGAAGTATGCATACAGTAAGAGTGAAAACCTACATCTTGAGCAAGTTTTATTCCTGGTAGAGACTGTCAGTTGGGTAACGCATAGGCTTATTTGTGAGTATCTCAAGTTAGGGTTCGAATGCACAAAGCATCTTAAATGTATTTTTATGAATTTATTTAAGTGCTGGTGCTAAGCTTAAGGGGTATGCACAAAGCAGTTTAGCAAATTAAAGAATTTTCCCCGGTGTAAGCCATTGCAGCAGTGACTTCTACTGGTCAATGTCAATTTCACAGGCTGAACAAAACGCCAGACAAAAGGAAAATCCCCCAAAGTTAGAGAATTTTCTATTGCTTAAAGAAATTATTAGCTTAGGAAATTCTGAAAGTGCTTAAATTGCCACTTAAGGAATTACCTTAGCTAAGATTTCTCTTATGAAGGTAAAGGAAGTATTCAATAAAAGGTAAGGATTTTTTGCACACGGCCCACGACCCACGTTCTGTAGGCGTTGAAGCTGTCTCAAACATGAAAACTTACCTTTATCGTAAATTTCAAGTTTTCAATGACATAGCTGAACTTAAAGTAGATGAAACAATAAAAACTAGTGTCATTTAGGTGTAAGAGAAAATTCCCATATTAAGGTTGTGATAGTTAAAATACAAATACGTTAACCGAAATTTACATACATCATTGATGTTATTCACTCAAGATAACTTTTCATCGATTATTAATCCTAATATTTCTTACTGGATGTTTTTCTAACTGAAAATAACAACAATTTAAAACTTCAACAAGAGAATGACTAGCACTAAGTAATTATTATCGTGAAAAATGTAGAATTAGTTTTCCCGAAACTAAATTTATTGCAATGAAACCAGGCCCTACTCGTTAGGGCTAGGGCTTGGGGATTCCTTCAATAAACTGCTTGCAGTCATGACCAAACATTAGAATATTCGTATCATGTCTGATGATATCATAAACAAAAATGAGAGAAAGCAAGGGTTCAGATAAAAGCCTGAGGAACGTTTGCATGAAACATTGTTTTCGATTGTATAAATAACTAGACAAAACTTTATACTACATTCCCGCGAACGACATACTAATATAAATTCTTTAAAAGAATAGTGCCATTGACAATATCATATTCTTTCAAAAAGTGGCAATCCAAATTTGTATAAAGAAATATTCAAACCACAGCAGTCAAAAAATCTTGATAGCACGAGATCAGAATAAGTGGGTGGGAAATTATTTTGATTCTATTCTAACATACAAAGGTGAACAGACTAAGCTTTTGAGTTCTTTCCTCGTAATCAGCCCACCAATCGGGGTTATGGAAAAATAAAAGTCTGTTTGAGCATGATTATTCATGAGTTGACAACTTTTAGCGCCATGAGTACATGCTCAACTGAACACAGCCAAGTATACAATGCAGAGTAGGCCTGTTGGTTTGTTGATGGCCTATACAAAAACAGCCCACTATAGTCAGTTAAGGGGAACCTTAGGCTAACAACTGAACTGAACTCTAATGAGCGTTACCTACGCCAACAAAATTGTTTCTCAATAACGTGTAAAGGGAGGAAAACCTCACCTAAAACCCTAAAAGAGTTAGAGAACGTTGCCTGATGCAGCGAAGCAACATAGCTCAAACTACAGGGGTATGACCATGAACAGTTAGACCCTACAGCAACACATTTTCGTGCACCAAAACATAGCAGTCTGACATTCCCCGCCCATTAGTGTACAACGTACACACTGACCGAATCGTGACGGTGAAGACAGTTGTCCGCATGATATAATCTCGAAAGCAGCTGATCAATGAACATCCATAAAGTGGTAATGACTGCCTACTGAGGAAACGTATTGCATATTCCATAGTCGATTGAGTTACTGAAACTGCTTTAAGATTATATGATTACCCCTAGTGCTCTATTAACAGCACTATGTTGAAAGCAAACAGTGTTAACAGCTCCTTGGTGTTAACAGTCTCTAAAAGAACATGCGTCATTGAGTGACCATCACTTGGAAATCATAAACACATTACTATGGGTAAAAGGACCAAGTTGTTTTTCAATGACAGTTGAAAAAGTTGGTTTCAACAGGGACTGTAAAGGGCTGTAATTCTCTGCGAGTGTATAGTCAACTTTCGACCGAAATGGGTGACATGGCAAATTAATGCTGTACTCATTAAACCAGCAATTTTATTTCAAGCCAACCAATAACTTGTCGAATTTAGCCAAACACTTGGTAATTCTAGTAGTTTTTAAGACTTTCGTCCTCACTTTCAAAAAGAATTCCTGGTTAAATTTACCGAAATTGAGTGGGTGGTATACTAATCCGTACTGTGGTAAAAATTCACCACTTTGTACAGTGTGACTGGACATTCAGGCCCGATGGCAATCTTTTTTGTACTTTTTAGGTCTGATTTACTTTATATCATTAATCGAAGTTTCTTTACGATTTGCATTCTTTTTCATTTAAAAAATTGGTTTACATTTTAAGAATGAAAAAAAAGATGTCAGAATCTATTGACGACATGGTGGCATACGAACAACTTACCGACAACGTGATATTGAAGATTTTGTACACTGAAGAAAAAGAAATGGCCAAAGCAAAAGAACTGATCAAACGGATACTGACTAGAGATTTATACCGTGCCGTCGGTCATGTACGCTTGGTATGTTTGTCTTCCTTTTCTAATTCTTAACCCTTTTCCGTTGTGCTCCGATCGGGGCATATTTGCGCGCATCTGGAGTGGGCGGAAAAGCGGACGTAGCACGCCCCGCATCAGCTTCGGTAGGCCATTGACCCCGTGACCTTAAACTATTGTCTCTCTCGTTGTTGTGGCCGAATTTTCGGGTAGCTACTCGCAGTTTCGAGCTCCGCGTGAAACAGTAAAGATGGGTGACAGCCGAGCTCTCCGTATGGGTCCAAAAGGACCCAAACAACGGTAAAGGGTTAAACCTCTTTTATTCTGCATAGTGGTTCTAATTTGTTGTTTGGAATTCTTAAAAAAAATCAACGTGATATAGGGGATAAAAGCAAGCATGCCCGGATTTAAGACCGACGACGATGACGTTATCACAGAGGCAGAGGCGAAAACCAGAATTTAATCAACGACCGCCCACGTTCCTCGATCGGGATCTAGCAGTTTCCCGGCCAGACCAGTCTTAACACTCCCTAAAGTTACAATTTTTACCCTTTCATGTTCTCCTTTCTACTTATATTTTCTTTGAAAGTGCCCACCAGAATGGGAGGGGGGTCCTCCGGAAAGAAGGGAAGGTTTTGACGGGGGAGCGTAGTTGAGAGGAACTGTCACTGGAGTATTGGATGGAGAGTGCATAGGCGAGTGATGGGAGGGATAGCTTGCACTTTGAGGTGGGAGTCATGAAGATATAGCCAACAATTAGGAAATTTCCACAAAGCCCTTCGGACCCTTCCCATTTTTTATGTGTTTAAGATTATTTTATAAGTATTTTATTATTTTTTTATTTTCTTCCAACAAGACTGACGATCTGTCCCGGGGACAGGAGGCTTCTTCGATGTAGCATGCCCAGGAGATCAGTCCTGGCATCAGTATTTCAAAAACTTGTTGGGATTATTCAGGGCGAAGGATAAATAAAAGTGGTGGGCAAGTGATTTTTTCGAGTACCTCAAAAAACAGCACAAATCGTGGGTGATGTCCAGTGGACCGCCAGAGGTGCCGAAGTGATGTCCAAAGATACAGCTCTGTCTTAGCAATGCTCTGGATCTCTGAATTTAAATTAAAGATTGGTATATTTGGTTGGAGTGGGGGGATTTGGGGAGACTGCTTTGACCAGGGGAAATGGTTATTATGCTCCCCTTGGAACCGCCACTGCGTCTGACCTCCCGCTTGGACCACCCCTAATTTTTAGATAGGGGGTGTTTTTATAAAAAAAAAAAATTATCTTTAATGAGATGTGAAGTTAGATGTAAATATTTCTGTCTGAGAGCAAAGGATTGATTTTGAATTTATCTCGGGGTCCACAACGCTATTACTCCAATAGGAGGTTAGCTTAGATGGCTTTTTACAACCCAGTCCCCAACCATTTAGTTAAATTTGGGCACCATATAGTGGTGGATAGTGGTGGATCCAGGATTTGCCAGAAGGGGGTCCAGGTCAGGGAAAAAACCGGCAAGACTATCTAAGCGAAGCGCCACCATCAGTTGGGGTGAAGTGTACAAGAAACGTTTGGGCCGTACAAACCCTCCAGATGGATGGAAATGGCACTATTAGCGTGTCCTAAGGTGCATGTGCCCAGCCGTGAAATATGGATCTCATGTCTGCAATTTGCCCAATTAGCGAGGAAAAATGTGCAATAATATACCATGCTGCTTCAGCCAGTGGTTCCAATTTCAACGACCACAGGAAGGGTTGGGGAGTGATGAAACTAGGGATACCATATATATTTTCTGGCAAAGAGTATATAAATTGCTATCATGGGGGAGGGATCCAGGGGAGACGGTTTCCTCTACCCTCTGGAAACTGTTTTATGATTTTCAAGGTTTTCTAGATGCAAAATGGTGCATTATTTGTTCCTGTAACTACGGTTTCTTTAACTTGGAGTCTTGTGACGGGGGCGGTGACTGGGTTTACCATACTTTTTTCTGGAAAGGAGAATACATATGAATCGCTATCCGGGAGATAGGTCTATTAGAACGGGTGACTCCCCCCACCCTTGGGTGTCTAGATTCAAACGAATGCAATATTTGTTGCTTAAACTAGAGTTTCTTCACGTAAGATTCCTAAAAGCTATAAAAATGAGTCAGTACACTTTAAATGTAACATGAATTTGCTCAGTGCTCTGCATATCTGCGGACATAGGTTCGTTAGGTTGTAAGTTGGAACATAGGTAAATCTGAAACTTCTCTGTTATGCTGTTGGGCACATAAGGCCGAATTTACTATTTGAAGGCCTTGGAAAAAATAATTAGGGGGCCCAGACTATAATATTTCTCACAACTACTCGTGGCAAAAGTTATGAAAGGAGAACAAAGTTTTTGGTCACTTCCACCTACCCGACCCACTCGAAATGAATTTCATAGATAATGGTGGATACCCTGCACTGTAAAAAATATTCGTAAACGTTTACTGGGGAAATGGATTAAAGTTGTTGCAACCATGTGTGCGGTTTTCTGATATTAATCCCATGGTAGGTGGAACGTTAATCCTGTTTTTGGTGTTTGTAGCTCACTCGAGTTGTTGCAACCAAAAGTATGGGTTTTCTCCAATTACTCTCAACATCAGTAAATCGTTAATCCTAGTTTTGGTGTTTTCCCTGGATCCCTTTGCTTTAAGAAAGCAGGAGTTTTCTCTGGAAATGCTAGTTCATCTTCCTCAATTTTAACCAGACCAAGAGCAATGTTTAACCATGAATGGAATTTATTTCTTTTCACGTTTGAAATTCAGCTCAAATGACTTTTGACACACTTCACAGAGATTAAACAATGCACATATTCAAATTCTTTAAGAATAGAACTATCCTGCAAGGTAGCAGGTCATTCAGTGGTTATAGCTCATAGAGTCCCAGTCTGAGGCCTGCAAGTTCTGGAATGCATAACAAATAGATTCACTGATTGACATTCAAAAAGTGTCACGCCTTCCTCACAATCGTTGTTTGGGTATAAAAGGTATTATCTAAACTATTAAAAAGAAGAGAGCTAAAAAAGTGTTTCCAGATGCTAAATTGTTGGTTAGAAAACTTCACATTTCAAGAAATTCCAAGAACACAATTAACTGCAGGGAACTTTCAAACATATATTAAACCCAATAACCTCTCATACATGAAAGAGGCAATATTACAGCATAAACTTTATAAACAGTGTTAATTGAAATCAGTATCCCTGATCATCAAAAATAAAAAATGTCCAGCATAACTCATTCCACCTGTTAATACAATACAATACACTCATTCTACGAAGAATTATTCAGGCATGCAGTTGTAAATTAACATTGCGAATCACCTTAAAATAATCAGAACACAATTGCCCAAACTCAACCCATCTGTTCTTCATAAAATAGCTATAATGTTTGATAGAGGGTCCCCAGATTCCTTGACCCTCAAATCACCCTCAACCAATGTTGTACAATTCCATTAGTATGAGAAGAGGCATTGTTGTACTGTCATACAAAGCGGTTCACAAAACAACCACATGCTTTAAAGCTAACAGTGTCTCAGAAATCCCTCCCTGGTGGATTATACAGTAGGCCTACACAGTAGCTATACATACACATCCTCAAGCCAAGAATTCCTAGATATATACCAGTGAGTGCCACCATCTGAGTGATGACAGACCATCTTCACTGGAAAACATGGTACATAGGCAGATTGTATGCAATTTCATAAGTAAACCCTTTCAATACTGTTGTCTTCAGATAGAAGAGGTAAACTATCCAGAAAACAGGACCTGATTCACAAAATTTTCCTGCAGAAAATGCCAAAAGCAGCCCTGATTACACAACACTCATGGGGACCACTTTATTGGCCTACTATCATGATTTGTAAGTAGGAGCGAAGAACAGGACCTGATTCACAAAATTTTCCTGCAGAAAATGCTAAAAGCAGCCCTGATTACACAACACTCATGGGGACCAATTTATTGGCCTACTATCATGATTTGTAAGTAGGAGCGAAATAGATTCACTGCACAGTACTCTTAACAGTTATTTGATGTTTCAACAAAATGAACCAAACTTTAATTGTGAAACTGAGGCAGATCTACTGTATACTACACCATTTACAAAATCATGATGTTTCAGCCATGTTAAAAGCATGGTTTAATAACTACATCCCCATGCAACAACATATGGTACAATACTATAACAAAACACTGGTTAGTGCCATTCACAAGATTTAAAACCCTCTGAATAGTGATGTGCAATAACACAGCTTTTTCCTCAATACTGCTCCATATGACAAAAAGCAATTTCAAGTTGTTAGTCCTACATCATATTACGTGAACTTACTGATCACACACTGCTAGCTCACACAATAATTGGTATGTGGGACAAAAATCCAAGAACAGTTCTAAGATTTCAGACACCCTAATATCCTTCAGCCACTCTCTAATTGGGAACATAAAGCCAACCAATAGGGGAATCCTTCTCTAAATGGACACTTATTCATCAACATTTGTGATATGATTAATATCAACAATAGGGTTTGTTCTTGGCTAAAAGTAAATTCCACATGGTGTATTAGTTGTTTTGCACTCTGAGGCATACAACACATAGAAAGACCTAAAGCAGTTGGTGAGGAAAGTAAATGGGCCTAGGGGTTATATAATAGTCTCATCCAATCCCCCTCCCCTTAGTTGGTGGGAGCTGGGGTTAGATCATTCAAAGGCCTGGGTGCAAGTAATGTTTAGTTGGCACAGCTATGTGTGGTGCATTTGCTGAATTATAACAAATGTCACAGATAAAATGAATCAAAACTCGTAAAAACTCAAAAGAGAAAAAGAACACCACTGAGAATCATAGAGCTAGCCATGAGGAGAAAATCTGTGCTGTAAATACTAGTAACATATAAACAGAGTAACATAAACAGCAAAATTTAATTACAGTTTGGATCTTAGCAACCACTTCTGCAATCACTGATCTCAACCGTTTCTTTGGATATGACAAACTTCAAAAACTTATGGAAACTCGAAGAGAATAAACTGTGGAGAACAATACAGCCAGCAATGAGGAGAAAATCTGTTTTGTAAACAGTAACACAGCAATCATTAGGATTCACTTCTGCAATAACTGATCAGAAACATTCCTTTGGCATATTAACATAAAGTTTTATTACAGTATATGAAAACAACACGAGATAAGGTCCTTATTGTACATCCATCACAATCATCACTGTCGCACATGCTCGCACATAGCACAATATAGCCCTTCACCACAGCAAGGATTGATACTGGAACTCTCCAAAACCTGAAGAGAAAAAGTAAACAGCTGAGAATCATACAGGTAGCCAATGGAAGAATATATGTTTCATTGATAGCAGCAGTACAGCTATAATCATATTTTGTCTACATTTAAAGATCACTTCTGCAATCAGGGATCACTGATCAGAGCTTGGAAAGAGTTATTGAGTTCCAAGCTTTGTAACAAAAGTCACCAATTTAGTAGGAACTTTTCTGTTATCAGGAATTTGGAAAATTTCCTTTTGCACATATGTAAACGTACAATTACAAGACATTGGGTATTCAATGCTCACTGTATAGCATAAGCTGATAAGAAACACCAAACTGTCAAGGACATTCCGCTGGACAACCAACTCAGATTCTTCTGCAACTACACAATCGGAATCGCTTATCATCAGTTTGGGTGTAGACACCATCTCAGCAAGGTTCTGAAACTCTTCTGAATTCTGGAAAATAGAACAAGTGTTGGATGCATTATTTGAACGTTTGTATTCTCTTTCAGGTGGCGCTCTAGCATGGCTAAGTAGGTGCATGTGGCTTCGCACTTGTTTGCTGTTCCTAGCTGAAACCCAACACCTACAGGATTGATGGACACACTGAACAACTTATGAAATTGTCATACTTTTGTTAGGGAACAGAGATTCATAGCACCTTTGCTCTTGCAGGATATTTCAAAACAGAACTCTAAATTTGGCAAGTTCCTGTTCCGGTCAATTCTTTCTGAATATTAGGAGCCAAAACTTGTGTTTCAACACTTTTTTAATTTGAACAAAAAATAGAAAGCTGCATGGCCTTGTGATTCCTTGACAGGACTGGAAGAACAAAACTCTTACGGATTTTTCAGGTTGGCTGGGAACAATGTTGATTCATCATGTTGAATCATCAAATGACAGCAATGAATGAAAGCGATTCATCCCTTAGCCACTCCTAATCCATCTGCCCCTACCCTTTTCCATCTACTCTTAAGCCATCACACCACACAATATGCAATCTGACGCAACAAAGCAATATTACATTGCATCACATCATATTGCGTCCACACTGCAGAGAGTTCCTTCTTCGTCTCTGAGTGATTTCTCTTCCAAAAAAGGGAAATTATACGGTTTATGCCTATTGCTAAACTTCACTCATTGGTAAAGGTGAACTGATGGAAAAATGTTCAGAGAAATAAAGAGCAGTTAATTTCAACTATTTCACTAGAAAACATCTATCACAAATGTTGCTTATTTTTCAAATTATCACATTTTCAACATTCGGAAAAATAGGAGACCGATCAATTCTATGACATCACACATGAACAACATGTTTCTGTTCAACAGTTTAAATTGATGTAAAAATAAAACAGTTTTCTATCTAAATTTCACAGAATGCAATACTTATGATTGCAATTCACTTTCAGCAGTCTCACTAAGAGAATGTATTTGCTCATTGCCACATACTAAAAAATTGTGAAGGAATGAACAGCATAAATTTGATTGAAAAACTAAAAGAAAAATTCTATGCAGTTTTTATTGGACCACTGAAAATTGAAAGCCAGCTCTGCAATGTATCTTTCAAAATGTTCTGAATGAAGCTTTCCTTTAAGTTAGCCTACTTTCATACTGATGCTCCCTGTGTAGAACTATGACTCAAGTATTGAAGGATTTTCTTAAATGAGAACTGAAATTTCATAAGGGAATCATTAACCTATAAGCTTACAATCTATCATGCCTCTGTTGATAACAATTTAAAACTAAGTATGAACCAATGGAGAATGGACAGAATGTTACTTTCTGCTTGTAAGTTTTGAGACTGATTATTGCAGGTGGACCACACACATCAGCATTTCCCATGAAAAAACTTAGCCACTTTGAACTTACTCTTGTGTAGATCACAAAGTCCTCTTCTTTTTCTCTCAAAAGGATGGGTAACAGCATTAATCCAGCTTTCACTTCCTCCTCTGTTCTTGATTCCTCTGTTTCACAGTCTCTAATGTTCCTGCAATAGAGTGAGTGTGTGACTGTTAAATCTTAAAATGACATACTGTATCAACACTGGAACTATCTGTGCTTCACCAACCATCTTCCATTACCTCCAAAAGGAGTTTGAATATCGAATTCAGGATTCACAATTCGAGAAATTTATTGGAAGCCATGCCACTTATGGAATATGAATGTCACATAATCTCTAATTAGTGCTCAACTCAGACTCTCCCTCCTCAACACCTTTTTTCAGATTGAACTTGTGGGTAGTCAGGTGTCAGGTGGGCCTAAGGTATGGCCCAGCCTAACTGAGTAGCAACTTTTAGTTGGACGGATGCAGTTTCATGAGATCTTCAAGTTCCACAGTAGGCTACTTGTAGACTGCTTGAAGACAGTTCTTTAGCAGGTCAGTTGTAACATATTTTAACAGAAATTTAGAATCAAATAAACAGGTATGAGAGCAATGTAAGCAGCATCCAATTTTGTTCACCAAAATTCTCAGAAAAACACACTCAATCAAGGATGTATAGAATTCTTGTGATGTTGGAAATAGTCACATTAGGCTATGCTGTGACACATCGCCAATTAGTTTTCATAGTCAATCCATATCTGTATCCTGTATCTTATCCCTGGATCCTGTGCAATTTATTTCTGTTTGTTATGCCCTTATCAATTGAAACCATGACTACCCCCGGCACATGGGTTCAGATGGGACTGTAGTTGATAGCTGAAATGTGATTTTTATATGGCCCTAACTATACAGGGTACTTGACACCACCTGATGCTGGTAAGTGCACGATGTCAAAATTCAAGCCAAAGATACCTCAGGGTATGCACACAGATCGATGCCAAAATTCAAGCCAAAGATGGCTCAGGGCATGCACACAGATTGCCATGTATTCAGTAAAATGTGTGGCATGGTTGGGTTGGCACTTGCTTGATTTTGGTGTGGGAAGTAATGCACTTGTTTTGAAAAAGTATGGGGCAGGGGGGTGCATGGTTACAACTGACAAGTGCACCACTGAGTTGTCTGACAATTAGTTCATGGCAAAAAATTAACTCAAAATAATAGTTTTGGTTCAAAAATTAATGGCTTCATTTTTTTCGGATGCAACTTATTCCAATAATTATACGAAATATGTCATGATACATTTGTTTATTGAACTGAAGCTAATCATTCATAACGGTTTCTAGTTCTTCCCTGTAAATTGACCAATAATTAGATATCTTCAACTGAAATTGGTTTTTCACCCAAAATAAATATTTGGCATCCCAAACTACAAATTTATCACAATTCTCCCCAAATATTTTACGATCCGCTACATTGTAACTCTGTGCCAAATATGAAAACAATACACACAGGTTGAGATATGCCCCCAAGGAAAACACATCTGATGCACACACAGACAAAAACACTCACACACATATGTGGACAGTGTTTTGAGTATCCCCTTGGCTGAACACTTCACCAAAGGATACCACTTGATGGTTGCTACCCACCAACCCAAACTGTTAAAACAGCAACTGTTATGGTAATCAGCACTGTTGAGTTTCAGTCCACCAGCAAATCAACTACAATATCTCATTTCCTTCAGGGCGATGAGACACAAAATCAAATTATTTCTTACCTGTCACTTCTCTGTATCATTTCCTCCATCTTCTCATACTTGGGCCCACTCTTGGTCGTCTTTGTGTAGGATCTGCCCAGAAAGAGTATGTGTTTGGCCAATCGAGGGAATCGCTGTACTTTTTGCTCACAATCAATATTTACCAAACGAACCATCTCATTATTCATCTCTTCCTGCAACAAAAGGGCTGGGTAGGTTTGTAGTATGTCTTTCACTAAGGGCTTATCACACACAAAAGCTCTTCGCTGTGGATAAGTTTTATCCATCAGTGACTCTAAAATAGCCAAGTTTTTCACATCTTTTGAGCCATTTCCTTCTTCAGAGTTTCCTGATGTCTTTTCAAAGACGTGTAATCTTCAGTGGGTGGTACTGGTGGCAAGAAATTGACCTCGCCCTTGGAAGGTCTTTTGGTGATAGTTTTAGAAGGTGAACTCTTCCTTTTACTTGGGCACATTTTAGATGATGTGAGAGCAGGGTCCTTCATCCTTAAGGATTTCAGCTTATTATAAAAGGCCGCAGTCCACCCATCGTACCCAGAGCCAATGCGCTCTTTCAGATAAGGATACTTTTTGATTAACTGTTGTGCAATTCCCGTTTTCATTGCCATGTTAGGATATTTATTTTGTTGATAGAGAAAATCCCCAAGATGGTTCAAAAGTTCATGTTTCTCTGCCCACTGAAGCTGTACCCTTTTTTCAAGTTTGTTTTTGAGGTTGGAACTGAATTTAGTGTTAATCATATGAATATCAGGAGAACCCTCGTCACTAGATGTACCTAACTTTTCAACACTTGCAACCTTGTTCTGTTGCTTACTTGAAACACTTTTGGTTTCTCTTGCTATAATAGGAGTTTTCACTTCGCCAGTGCAAATGTCATTTTTAGACAAATCCACAACACCCCCCATATCACATGCACCAACTATTACTGGTATATCTCCTTAAGACTGATCACTTTCAAGATCTGATGATGTACTGCAATTTAATAAACAGTTTCCAGGTATGTCAAAGAATTGGTCTGGCACACTACGGGGAGTGAGTTTAATTTTCAACTTATCTTCAATTTTTGTTCCTAGTTCAAGATCGACCCATGTTTTGAATTCCTCATCAAAATACTGGAAACATATGTTTGATATAGGATATGGGACACCCATTACAACACTCAAAGTGTTAAAGAGAGATTCGCAAGCAAATGGGGCTTCACTATCATTTACCTTCCTCGATTGACCATACTCAACTAACACTTTCATGATGTTGCTGGCAACACAATTGCTGTTGGCACCAAACTCTGTCGATCTGTACAGACTGAATAAGAACATAAAGACAGAGATGACAACCAGGATGTCAAATCCCACAGAAACAAGAGCCCCTGAAGTTCAAACAGAACATAATATACTATGCTTCAAGGTTACATAAAAGTCACCCTGAACGTTATAAACACTCAAGGGATAATAATCTTCCAGCTGATTAAATCCTACAAAACACAAACCTTTGTTTTTAACCAATTGATAAGCCCTCACACTCAAAATATGTTGCACAACATATTTTGCCACTATAAAGCTTACTTCTTGCTCCCTAGCTAAGAGCACGTGGATGATACCAATCATGAAAAAGTTATTTTCATTGTCTGAATCCATCACAATGGCCATAGATTTTTCATAGTCGATCCCACTAATTTTCACAGACTGGCAGATTTGGAAATCTTGCATTGATATTGCCTGCATGGCTGCCCAATGAGCTACATCTGTATCTAAGCTGTCATCATGAAAGACAGCTTTGATTTCCAGTTCTGTTTTCAAAAAATTCCTGTCTAAGAGGAAGCATGCCTGTGTCATCTGCACTCTGCTTGCAACTGTAAAGCAAATGTTTTTAAAATTCTTACAGGTAGTGGCAATAGATTTCAGCTCTTGGTGCTTTGCTTCAAATCTCATACACCATATTGATTTCAGTGGACCATATTTCATTACCTGATCAGGGTAATGCAATAGGTAATGTTGTTTTGGTTTTACTCTTTCTTCAGGGAATAACTGTTTGAACTGTAAGAAGTGATCTGCAATTACACTTTCAAACACAGCTATCATATCAGTTGAGAGAACTGGGGCAAAAGCCAAGTCCACTATATCTTTTAAGATTAACAACAACTCCATGTAAAGATTATTGATGGGTACTTTGTCCATCAACATGATAGGTAAGAACCTTATGAAGGTCCACATTCGTGCTGCATTTTGCTTTACATTAAGATCAGGTCTAATTTTTTTCTGGTTTGTTTCTCCGACCCAAGGGTCCAAATTTCCATTTCTGTAACTGTGAGTCAATATAGTCAGCAGTTAGGAATTCATCTGCATGCAATTTTTTCAGAACAAGTGAAAGCTCATAAGGTAAAACTCCCTCTAGCAGGTCATGCATAATGTCCTGTGGACTCCCATCCATGCAGTGACAAAATTCAAGTTCATTTAAAGAACATTCTCTATAAATTCCATAGGCTGAACTTAGTGTGGGATGTTGCTTTGCAAATTCCAGGTGTATATCATACGTCTCTTTGCTCCTTGGAACATACTCCTTAAGCCTTAATTTGCTTTGAATGTCTTGACTTGTAGCCATACAGTGTCTGCATATTCTATGGTTTCTCCCACCACTAAAGCACTCTGAAAATCCCAACATGTAATGCATACCAAGGTTATCACCAATTAACAGAGATACTGAACCATATATCTTGTCAGGCTCATTTGGGATTTCAAGTCCAACAGTCTCTAATACATTCAGATCAGTTAAAAGAGGTTGCATAACTTTTTTCAGACCAAATTCAGTTAAGTCTTTTGCTTTACACAAAATAACAAGTTGTATTGCATTTAATGATGCCCGTGCTTTAGGCGGGAAATTGTCAATGACATAATAAAAGGCAGCAAGTCTATACTTTTGTTTATGGCAACCAAGAGGGTTAGCCACTTCTACAAAGTAGAGTATAAGAAGAAGTGATTTGAATGGTTGACTAAATAGTACATTTTCTTTAAAGGCAGACCCATCACTTATATCTCTATAAATTCCTTCATAGTCAGGAGTTTCTTTTTGACATGCTACAAAATTATATACATCCTGTCTACTGAGTAATGCAGAAAGAGTTTTTAGGAAAGGGATGTACTGATATGTGCATTCCACCTTGTCTTGGTTTTGTCCAAGAATGTACTTCTCCGGCTCAATTAGGCTTGCACAATCTTTCCAGCATTTTTGTCTTTTGTAGGAAGTTTTAAGTTGTTCTCTTGCATCCTCAAGGTAGTTTTCTGCAAATGCAGTTTTTATATCTAAAACGAGACTGTCTTCTTCTTCATGATTTTTAGGGATTGCTTGTACCTTTTTTCGGTGAATTGCAAACGAGCAAGGGTATCAAAATGTTCACTCACTTTTTCTGCTGTAGAAACTGGAAGTTTATACACTTCTTGTAATGATAACATGAAGTGACCATAATGCCTTCTAAAAGATTCCTTGAAATCATCAATTCCCTGAACATTGGTTTCATTGTCCATTACATCAACATCATCAGTATCCAGAGGTTGTTCATATGATGAGTTCTTTTTCCAACACTGCTTCAAGTTCAATGTGGTTAAATCTTTATGTTTTCTATACACATGGGACCGGAATGAACCTGAGACATTGTAGTTATTGACACATCCCTCAAAAGGGCAATCAACTAAAATGTCATTTTGCATGTGTAGCTGAATATGTCCAGTTATTACTGCCAAATCTAAGACTATACTAGAGTTGCCCACTGGAATCCCAGTCACACTCCAGTGTATAAGTGAACTATCATCACTATCAATGAGTTGTTTGTGTATTTTAAAGACATGGTTCTTGTAATTACCAAATGTTTTGTATGTTGCAACACACCCATCTAAACCACATTGAATGTTGAATTTGATGGAGTGGGAATGTACAATTTGAACATGATGTAGGAACTAATGTATGGAATCTGTCTGAAAAGAGGTACAGTTTTGGCAAGAAAACATAACAGGTGAGTACTGTACCTTATTAAGAGCGGACAGCCTCTGCAACACTTCCGTGAACACTTTTGTGAAACCACCCACTGACTGCTCTCGCAAAGGAAGCCTGCAAGGGAAGCAAGACAAAACAATTAGTTGAGATGTTCAGAGAAAAAAGTTTTACTCTCATGCAGACCATTGAGTATATCCAGCATTTGGAGAGTGTGCAGCCAAAAGCCTAGCTGCAACTCCTTGCAACCATTCTAGAAGGGAAACTAAATGCAAATGTTTGGAAGAGATCTGCTTTTAAGCGGTTTAATAATATCTTGTTGTCCCTCAAAAAACAGCCCGAAAAATCTACTTTAGGTGTGGTTTAATTCATTTCATGAATTAGAAAAATGAGGAAATCAACTACTAAACTGACATTTCGCAAGTGTTGAATGTCACGTGTGCAGCTATTACCGTCAAATCAAAGACTATGATCTACAGGGCTGCACAAGGGTCACTCAGTCACACTACTGTGTGTTAGTCTGTCGATGAGCTGTTTATACCATACATGTAACCATACATGTATATTTTGAGGACATGGTTGCTATAAATTCCTCATGTTATGTATACACCAGGGTTCACAGTAAGGAATTGAATTTCGGGGAATTTTCTCCTTTCTACTGTATATAATGGATGCGGGGGGGGGGGGGATTAGTAATACAAAGGAGGGATTTCTTGATGTCAATTTGATACATGCAGCATTCGCATAGCTTGGGTCTATTGTCATTGCTTCATGTTATCTGGGCAATATGGTGCCGTCTTCTTCATTAATACTGGAAGGTGCAAAAGGGCTGTGATATGAATTTTGACTGTTCCTTTTGAAACCAAACACATGGATGGTCATTTTGTTGAGTTTGTTTTCTTCAACTAGTTGGAAACAATCTGTTTGCTTTGAGATTTGTGTCCAGCTGAGCAGAAGTATTAGATAGAATTCCCCCACCCCCTTGCATTTTATCTTAGGGGGTATTTTGAGAATGGCTGCGGGAATCTCACACTCTTGCAAGGTACTGCGAACAATTATACACACCCATCCTTACCACTTTGAAGGTGGAATTTTTATTGAATGACAGCTAATTGTACATGATGTAGGACTATATGTTATCTGTTTGAAAAGAGTTACATCTGTAACAGAAGAATAGCCTACCTTATTATTGGCACAAAAGGTCTAAGACGAGCCCACTCAGCCCAGGGATCATTCTTGTGAAACCACCTGCAACTGCTGCTTCTAAAGGGAACCTGCAAGGGAAAAAAATTATCATATTTAGTGGAGACATCATGCAGAATCTGTATAATAATAATGCAGTGTATCCAGCCCCTGGAAAAATACATAGGCTGCAGTACAGTATGCTAGTCTATTGGGGTGTCAGACTAACAGGGTGTTTGTTCTCCACAGCTAGGTTACAAACGAAGGAGGGTGAGGATCATGGGCAATCACGAGATTTAAATGGTACCAATGGTTCTTATAACTGGTTATTTTTGCTCATCTTTGAGTTAGAACAAATTGTGGACTTTTGTTAACTGTAGAAATACAGTAGTCATTTACTTGCTAAGAAACATTATAAGAAGAAATGGGAATTAGGTATCTTTTGGGGAGCGAATAAATTTTTTGGAAGGTGGCGACCATTTTTGAGTGGTATCCATATTCACTGAATGGATGGTGGGCTGTCCCTCTTAAATCTCCCGTTGAGAACATTGGGTCCTTTTTCATTTAAATTGAAATAGTGAACTATTGGGTGTCATATTACTGCAACTGGGCATTTGACTATTATTTGGTGTCTGACTTTTGGCGTGTCAGCAGCTAGCTTGACCAATGTGATGGCAAACACACGTACAGGTTAACAAAAATTAATACTAAAAAAGTTTTACAGTTTATATCATAGCAATGAACATCAAAAAGATGTACTGTTAGCCCAGTGGCATGTGCAAGGGTGGCGCCAGGATGGGCACATCCCTACCTATGCATACATACTGTAACTACTTATAGCCCCCCCCCGCCAGTGTTTTCCGCTCCAAAATACTAGGGGAGAAAAATACCGGGTATACTACTTTAGAATCTGTGTCCAGAAGTGACAGTTTAAGAAACTTCCCACAACTTAAAAAGTGGCACTCTACCATTAAAGTTCAGTGGCAAATTGTTGCAATAACAATCAATTGGAGCAAAAGTCGGGGTTTTTATTTTGCCGTCCAGAAAGTTAACACGACATGCAATACTCTGGTGAGAAACAAGAAATAAATGCTGTGAAAGAAAGAAAAGAAAATTTTAGTAGTAAACGAACCTGGAACACTACTGCCTTTATCTTGAAGCAATGCCCATTATGCCACAGGCACAGTTGCCATGCAGCCATCAAATTTAAATTAAGTACTAAGTAACAGCTCTGTCCTTTATAATTAGGTATTACACATTTAAGTATGTATATGATATACGTACAGTATATGCACATCCCTACCTATGCATACATAACTAACTACTTATAGCCCACCCTAACCGTTTTACCCATGCGTACGTATACGTATAGCATGTGCGTATGTGTATGTATGCATTTCTCTACGTATAGCCTACAGTATGCATACATATGGTATTGCCCACCCCACCTCAACCCTGCATAGCCTACATAAGGATGCATGCGTCCTACAGCTCATCGATGTGACTTACTTCTGTGGGCATGAATTCGAATCTAGAGCCAAGTACTGTTTTTGAGGGGTGCAAGTAACAGAAGGATACTGTAGGCTATTCGTGCACATGCAGCGGCCCTTACCACTGGTTGCCCTAGCATACGTTTTTGCCCTAGGCTATGGCCAGCTATTCTTCAATGCCCATGCTGATTGCATGAAAACGTTGATTTGCCCCCCCCCCCCCCCCCCCCGTTAGACTAGTCCTTGAACAGGTCTCTAGGCCAAGGCTGTGCTCCATCCACTTCATTCTAGTACTACGTTAGCCTACGCACTATACGTGGCAGGTCCGACCGTCAGAGAAGTACCACAGTCCTGTTCAAGGACTATCCCTGGTCTACCCCTCCCCCTCCTGATTTAACTTCCCAGCACTGCTACAGTAGTGATTGTGCTAATCCAAAGCCTAACTTACAGCTTCGCTCTAGAAATTGCATTACCACCTAGGCCTAGGCATTACACAATGTTGTAGCTACACACCTATAGACTAATGTTTGTTAGGCTAGGCCTAGGCCTAACCACTTCCTTCGCATAGATTACATTCAAACGGACAGGTTTTTCACTCTTTTTGCAAAGAAAAACTCGTTTTCCTACAGATTTTTTCACAGAATGTATGTTGATGTTGTTACACAGGTATGAGTATTTTATATTAGAAAAATTATGAATACCTAGGTCTTCAGAAAAAAGAAAAGTAACATACCAGAATTTTGGCTTCGGGATGTGCTCGTGACTACTGTGACCTGCAAGCATCGCGCACACCAGTGTTGCCACTCGAATTTTTCCCATTTCACCAGATCGAAGACCAGATCGAGGTCGATTTCACCAGACTCCATATATTGACTATACATTAGCCCCTAACCCCCTCACGCTTTAACATTAATTTACCTGTTGAACGGGGATATTATGAATGCAGTAACGTTATATGTAGGCACAACTTTACTGTCATCTTCAAAGCACGTGATTGTGGAAACACGTGGAGTTTATTCATTTATTCAACAGAGATGCATCCGGATATGACTAATGTGGTACCGAGTGACTGTGTTCAGTGTTGCCACTGGGACTTTTCCAATTTCACACGTGATTTACTGACCAAAATCTGTCCTGCTTTTTCGTGTTACTTCGTGACGCACTTCGGAGGGTCTGTTTGGAAAAAATACCAATCGATGGTAAAAGATGAAATAATAACCCATGCAATTACCACAAGCGATCGGTTTGGCCTATGGATCAAGAAAAAATAAGTAAAAATATCCCTTTAAATTCAAAATCTGGCGAAGGTGAGATAGACACACAACTTCCACGTTTTAAGTAAACTTTTCTTCAAACAGTACTAAAACTACAGCTGCAGCCTCTAATCATGTTCTTAAGGCACTTTTATTATCTGAAATGGGCTTTAATGTTGAATTTTTGGAAAATTAAACAAATTTTAATGCTATTTTTGGTACGTGGGTTTAAAAATGGTAAAAAGATGTGGAAAGAAAAAGGACACTTTTTCGCGAACGAGGAGCTGTATATGTCCCTGCTACGTCGGTTTCACGCGTAACGTTAACTGCGAATGAGTAACTCGAGCTGGATACCGATCCAAATTGTATAATCTGCGTCACTCCGATCTCTGAAAAAAGAATAATACCCTTCAACCCATCTAGTATCATTTTTGTATCGAGGAAAGACGAAATCTGAAAGGTTAACAATACGAATACGGGCGAGAATATCACCAAGCTGTATTTCGTGTAATAGGTTCTAATAGGCACCGGCATCTGGGGTATGTTGGTTCTCAAGTTATTAGGGAATAGTTGTAGCTTTAATTCGGCTTAGCCATAACTCACATGCTATCTAAAAATCCTAAACCGCTAGAAACTTACTTAAAATTTGGTGGTCGAACTGTTATTAGCGGCTGGGAACGGTTTCCCTTCCGAAAAATATCGGAATTCGTGTACTAAATTTTCTGGTCCCAATATCAGCCCCCGAGCTCAGTACTAGTGCCAAACTGAATATGGTACACTGACCACATTTTGTAAAAGCGATCAGCCCTTTCCCAGTGAAATGCTTGTTGCGACACTCGACAAAGTAGCCATGTATTAAAATTTTGATTTTTCTGGCAGAAAATCTCATCAGAAATTCCTGCTCCTGGAGACTTGGTGTCATGACATGGCCGATAGCTTTAGACAGGGGCTGGTTTTTCAATAGAAAATCGCAAGCAGACCTTGGCATCTT
This sequence comes from Holothuria scabra, assembly GCA_037179385.1. NCBI lineage: Eukaryota > Metazoa > Echinodermata > Holothuroidea > Aspidochirotida > Holothuriidae > Holothuria > Holothuria scabra. The sequence goes on from CM074199.1 coordinate 10,693,003, forward strand.
TCATGCTATTAGGCGCGTAGACCTTTCAGGTGGGGATAGGGTGACTGCACTCCTCCCAGATCAGGGGAAGTGCATATTTCAGGGCAGTGACACTTACATGTATTTTTTTAGGGCAAGGGGGTAGTATGTAGTAGCTAGTCAGTTCGGCCTGCAGCGGACCGTGTTGACATGCGGCCGGGCAAAATAGGACTTGAAAAATATTCAGTTCGCGGCAAACAGGATCCGCCTCTTCCCGTACGCCTTTGTGTATTTTTTGAAATGACGGTTCCTGATATGTTTTTCTTTTTAAATATATCAACTTGAAAAAATTTTAATTCTATTTCCGCATTTTTAATCTTAGTCTCAGTTGAGCATAACTTTACTAAAGTTGGACCGATGATCATTTGGTATCTAATTATGACTGAATTGGATTCCGTCAATAGTCAGATACAAATCAATCCTTGAAACTCGTTTGAACTTGGTGAGGGTGCGGCAAAGATATACGGAAGGTCACGACAAGCGCTACTCTGGATTCGATGTCCCGCATGCGGTGTGTATGAGAACATTTGACTACGGTAGGCCAAAGCTTCCCTGCCTGGAATATGAAGTCTTTCTCGAAAGACTATCTTCTATTGGCGGGGAGCGTATACAAAATTTTGAAAAATCGAGACCCCGCAGACCCCGATGACATTTCAAAAGTTTCTCAAATTTGTTGTCCTTTTAGACAAAATATTTCAAAATCAAGAATTTTAATTGTAGAAAAATTGGAATTTTATGAAAGACGGGTCACAAAAATAGCAACATAGCTGCCGGTGTTTCTTAATGATGTGGTGTCACACAAATGGTAAATATCCGATTTTGATATGTCCAGAGCTCAGGAAAGTTTACCAAACTGGTCTATTAAGGAGAACTAGTGTACTTATGCTGCATAATGCGGCGAGCAAAGCGCGCCGGAAATTTCGCTGTTTTTTGAGATTTTGAAGGGGTTTCTGACACGGGAAGTGGGGGAGCGGAATCTTGCTTTCGCCCCTCATTTTTCACTGGGGGCCGGGGAGGCTTTCTTCCCCAGCCCCCGCTTCCTACCCCTATGCTTAAAAAAATATTTTTCTTTTTACTTTTCGAAAGGTAGGCCTACCATTTCAAAACAATTGTGCTCAAAGGGTTCCAAATGGAATGGTTACCTATAAAATACATGCAAAATATCAAGCATATGAATGAGTGGCAGGTTCCAACCACTGGTTGTTGTGATTATATCTCTAGGAATCTTGTGCCCCTCTCCACCTGACAGAAGATAATATATTTATACAGCTCTCACCCCGGTCGGATTTTCACATTTTGTAAACTTTAGCCCACGATCCGGTTCCCTTTTTTCCTGGTAGAGATGCTGGCGATCAGTTCTACTACATGATGCTAAGTTTCTCGCAGGAAATTTGAGATTGGTTCTTTGATGATAGATCATATAGTTTGAACTTATACTTGGAGTGAACAACCAAGGCTTCATGGAGATTCGACGCTGGTTCAAATCATGCAGGCGTGCTCATTAGAAAAGGTTATACTTTACAGCTTTAGGTATAGTCAAAATTTTTGACAGCCCAGCTGAAAATTCCATTTGGAACCCTTTTGGGTTAGACCCTTTGAACCCAAAGGGTTTCAAGTGATACCTTTTGTAAATACCCTATGCATTTGGGCAGTCCCTTTGGTAGATGATGGAAATTGGTCAAAACTCAAAGGGAATTACAAAATTACCCTTTTCATAAACCAAACCCTTTTGAAAACCCTTTACCATTTGGAAACCGTTGAAACCATTTGTTGATTTGGACAAAAGATCTCAATGGGAATTAAGTTCTGCTTGGCCGTAAAGCCTGTCCATTTAGGCCTATCCTCTCAAGTTAGTAAGATGGACGGAGTTTTACGTGACGACCCATATGGCCAGTTTCTAACCAATTGGTTTATGTCAAGCCGCCACGGACTAGCTTTTCCACTTGCGACTAACTGGCTTGTTTTTCCTACTCAATTGCCTTATGCTGAGCACCAGGTACAATGGCAGTAGGTGTTTTTTTACAGTCTTCAGTATGACCCGACCAATAGTACTCGAACTTCCGACCTCCCAACTGCAAGCTAGTCCAGGCGCGGATCCGCACATTCAAAAAAGGGGGGCTGACCTAAGAGAAAATAGGGGTGAGAGGGAGCTGCACTGCTAATTTTTCATATGTTTTATTGTTGATGTGGCGAAAAAGGGAGGGCTGGGGCCGTAAGCCCCCACCCCTTAATCCGCGCCTGAAGTCGGATGCTTTAACCACTTGACGGCCATGTCGTCGGTTATTTACTCTCTCATAACTCAACTGCAAACCACACTTGGCTAAACAATATCATGTGAATCATCTATTGGTCTCCTAACTGAACGCATCTCTTCTCTCTGTTTCTTGGTTTTTCATGTCATGTGTGTTTATTTTCTTCCTCTTTTTCTATTCGAAATTCTTATTCTTGTTTTGTCCTATTTCATTTTCCTTCTTCGCTATCCCTTCGCTATCATCTCTCGTTCCTGTTCCTGATTTATTCAACCTTTCCTCAGATGAGGGGAAAGTCGTCCTACTCCCCTGCTTCCCCCCTCCCGTCAATTAATTGACATAAAAGTTTATCCCTATCAATTTCACTGACCACTGCACTGTGCACTATACCCGGCATGTACAGATTTTGTACGTGTCAGAAAATTCGTGGAACTAGTATCTACAGTGAATGTTGGCCAAAAAAGCCAACAATTTAACCTCAAATTTCTCTTCGTAGGCCAACTCGTTCGCTTGTGGTAATTGATATTATGTTCAAAAGGTTAAAATTGACCTTCGTGGTTAATTTTTATGCCGACCCTCAGATGTGCGTCACGAAAGTTAAAAACGAAAGCACTTTTTCGTGTACGGCCCGCTGCCTAATTGTGGAAACTAGCGTACGTGGCTTTTTCGCTTATTTATTTAACTGTACTCCATCCTGGCTAGTGTGGTACGGAGTGACTGAGTATGAGATCCCGGGATGGTCTCATTTCATGATCTTTTATCGAACCACTGGACGATTTGGTGGATGATCTGAAATTTCACCAGATTAAATTCAATTTCACCAGAAAAAGCATTCCCGATTCCAGCATTTCACCAGATAATGACCGATTCCAAATTTATTTCACCAGATCACCAGGTGGGGGCCGATTTCACCCAATCTGGTGAAATTTCACCCAGAGTGGCAACGCTGGCGCACACCGAGAAACGGGTAATTAGCTAGAAACCTATGGCACGCCAAAAGGCTCCCCAAATATGATGTTTTAAAAATACACGTTTATGTACCAAAAATATACGATGATGTACTAACTTCATACGATCATGATGTAAATTTACACCATCATGTACTAAAACCATAAGTTCACCATGTTTAATGTTACGATGTACATGTAAAATCACACGTTGTACATCTAAAAACACATGTTGTACATGTAAAAACGTAAGATCATCATGTTATTATTGTCTCTTCCGCATGCCATACTGAGTGAGCCTTTCGGCGTACCAGAAGTCCGCCAAAAGGCTCACCAACATACGATGATCATCTTAACTCATGCGATCTAGTAAAAGTACACGTTCATGTACTAACTGCTACCGATGATGTACAAAGATTGCATACGATTATGTACTGATTTCATACGTTCATGCACTGTTTGCTTACGTACATGTACTGATTTCATACGTACATGTACTGATTTCATACGTACATGTACTGATTGCACACGTACATGTCCTGATTGCATACGTACATGTACTGAATTCATACGATCATGTACTAAATGTATACGTTCATGTACCGGAGGGGCACATGTGAGTATCGAATGGTAATAGGCCTCTGTCAATACTAAGGGCCCAAAGAATTAATTTTGTGGCTACGAACTGTGGAACTTTTGATTCGATTGGAAATTTCGATGGTACATTGCATTAAATACACTAAAGAGAACAAAAGGTTTTTTTTTTCTAATTTCCGTGACAGAAGATGGCCCAGGGGCCTTACAGCCCTGTTGATAGAGAAACTTAGTTCAAGAACCGGAAGTACCGAATCATCATTGGGTCTGTTGGCGACGGGTAGGCCTGGACATTCACTGGACATGACAAGTTGAAATAGGCCTATTAAGGGTCAAATTGCAGCATGGTAGTAGATCGAAAGTTTGGGGTTAGCAAATAAATCGTAACACTGTGCAACACTCCACATCATTTTTTCATAGGTGATGAAATATTTCAGAACCATCAAAGTTTGGGGAGGTATATGAACAAGGGTAAAAGATATTAATATCGATCTTTTGGGGTCAATTTTTTAACTGCCAAGTGTAAACAGCTCTACTAGAGACATGTCACCATAACATAAAGCGGACCTTAAGTCTAGAATTAAAAGTTAATTTTTGATGTTACGTCGTTGCTGAGATAAAAAGTGTTGAAATGTATTCACTGACTCTAACACATCACCTTAAGCAAATTTAAATGTTAAGTTTAAATGTAATGGGCCGTTGTCACTGTTTTGGCTTTTTTTTTATTTTTTATTTTTTTTTATTCTTTTTCTAGTTCCCTCTTTCTTTTAACGTTGGAAAAATTTCATCATGTTCGGGAGAGGGCGTGAGCCCCTCACCTCCCTAAATCCGCCACTGCCATAGGACAGTAGGAGAAGACATAAGATATAAGCCCAAACCGAATATTTCAAAACTTTCAACAGGACAATTTCTCCATCCCCGGACTATTGACCCCGTCAATTTACCCTAGGCCATTACTTCCAGACAAATTTCTTTTCCCTTAAAAAAGCCGTCACGACAATCCTACTTGCATGGAACCTACCTGGGGAATTGGTTTTTTGTTAACTTTAATCTCCACGTTTATCTGCAATGGAAAAGTGTGGAAAAATACCTCTTGCTGAACCACAATCCAACTCATTTTATGGATTATAATCCAAATAAGGCAAGCTACACTTCAAGACAGCAAGATCAGGTGGTGAATCAGCTAAGTTGCATATGATTTTTAATTGGTCAGAGCGGGCCACAAGTTGCCGGAAAAGTTAAATTTGAATTTTTGATACATGTGAGACACAAGTTACCCGCGGTTGTGTCCCCCCTGTACACACTGGCAATATTTTCCGTCACAAGTGTTTTTGCAACTTGTGTGGACACATATGTCTTGAAATGTGTCCAGTGTACACAGGGCTTAGGACATAGGAATTTCATACCATTTTAATTAGGAGCATGTGCTATTTGTTCCGAGGCTATACGACCACCGGCGTACCAGTGGCCCCTTGCAATGAAATTCTAGCTAAGCCACTGCGGCGTACAGAACTAAGGACTAGTTATGCTGAGGTCACACCACAGCATTACCGATCGATTTCGCTGTCTATTCATTTTGTATGAGAGCGGTCACAATACAGCCGTATCCGGAACGATTGATTCACCGATGATAGTGATCCGTTTCGATGATTTTTTTCGATTAATTTTCATCGCCTAACAGAGCGATTATTTTCGAAAAGCTGGCCGATTTTCTCACTTTTGTCCAATCATGCTTTGTGTTTGTAGTGACGTCGCGTATTTTTCATCCCTAGCGACGATCATCTGTTCACACGACCAGCATGAAAACTTCATTGAAGAATTCAAACAGAACGTTTTGCATTCAGAATGACATTTTTGTTTACGAAAAACACTCACAAATGATCTATGATCAAAGGCGTATTCAGTATTTATATATACTGAAAATGTCGATAAGAATGGTGAGTTTTCGCTTGTTTCTTGATCAAAATGCTTCAACCGGGTATTCTCTTAAGCGCATTGGATTTTGAATGTATATGTTTAACGTAGTGAGTTTAGTATGTCTAGTAGCAGTAGCACTATAGCCTTTGTTAGGCTAAGCGGGACACTTACAATTATTAGTTGCCCAGGCCCACCTGTAACTAAGTCTGGGGCTGTAACACATACACTCCCTCAAACAATTTCTGCTTGGGTCTGCTTTTCCCTTTATGAAAGAAGTTCTTTGTGGAGGTTGAGGAAGTGGGACTAGCCACAATATCAAGCAAAACTTTCAAATCGTGCTGCCAATCAATTAAAATTTCTGCCGGGACCATCTGGCTACAGCACAAAATGCTTTGTGTGGCTGGTTCATGGGGTAGGCGACACGATGGTCCTACACCAGAACAGAGAAATCCAATTTGACTCTACACGAACTAGTAATCAAAGGCGCCCATCCAATCTAACAGGGATATGTTTGGTTGTAAATTAAACAGCTGTCTATGCACCCTGCAATCATGGGAAGCATTATATTCTGTACAGTATATAGCTTAACGTTACTTTTTTACGGAACATTGTGCAGAAGTCTAGAGATCCTAGACATTCATGGATAAAAAAGCTTTGCGAAAAATATGAGTAGACCTAATAGGCTTTACTCTTTGGTGAAAACATAAAGTCATTCAAGAGTGTATTTATTGTTGAACTTACTTGGCCATAGAATGCCACTTTGCCTTGAGACCAAGCATACATAAAGACCTATGACAACTGTCGGCAGACATATCTGAACTTCATCCAGGCTTAATAAACTGTGGTGGTTATAATCACAGGCTAGCTCAAAGACTGTTTAATCTTAGGTAAACGGTTCCATGGACTCAAACGCCTAAACCAATATCATAATGCATTTTGAAGCCTGAGGTTGTGCTAAGGTAACTGTGGCTGCAAACCGGTCTCATGGAATTTTGGGCAGGTTTTAAGCTAGTGTCACAGTCAAACCTGATAAAAAAAATTTAGGCTACCATACTTCTATTAGTAGGCTGGGGCTTAATTGTTCAATACCTATGTTTTTTTTTTTTTTTTTGGTCGTTAAAAATTGTCGCTGAATTTAAACAGATTATATGACTCTACTTACTCTCTTTCTCATAAACCTATGAATCCATGATCTCATATATCATTTTTATGATGGTATGCACCAAAGGCGCCCTCTGCATTGGTTCATATATACCACGCACATATACATATAACACGTGTTATATATATAGTGTGTGGTATATATGAACCCATGTAGATGGCGCCTGTGGTATGCACCGGGAATAATGGGCAAACACCTTTTCTAGCTGTCATTGACCAATGTGTTGATTAACGGGTCACACACAGTATGGTCTACAAGTCGAGAGTTTAAATAATCTTGTGTTTAATCCCTATCGTCATCTTGCTTGCTTCTGATTCATTGAAAATTTCTGAGTGAAACTTGAATCACCTTTTAATGCAGTGGTCAATGTAAATATAAAATAGGTGTACTTCGGATTTAACCAGCTTCATAGAGAAAAATTTTTAATTAAGGAAACTGATGAAATAACCTACCTTAATCAAGTTATTTAGGGCACTTTAAATGAAAGTTAAAGGGCTGTGGTTAGTTCGGTAAAAGCATAAATTAACTTGAAAGTTTGGTTTTGTAGTTTAATGGATTAATAAACGTTAATAAATGTTAAATGTTCAAAGGCTTGAAGACCTCGTAACTAGCCCCAGGATAGAAAATGTACCATCTGACATGAAATACCTCCCTATCTTTCTATTCATGTTTCTTCTTGTGTTCCTTCCAGAGGAGAAGGTAACTTACAATTTCTACTGCGGCATCACACAGAAGTTGACTCTCTATGCTGTGACACAAAGTATCTGTAAGGGAGCCCATCTATTCAACTTAAAATGTGATATACATTTTCGGGCTAATGAACTCCACTTGTACCATTTTTGGTTTCCCGAAAGGGAAAACTATGGAGCCGCTCTTCAAGTTCACCGAGGCAAAACCTTGCGGGAGACCGCGGATTGCAAAGTCGATATTGACTATTACAAGTCATCCATACAAATGAGCGACGACGGTTACTTATACCGCATGCTTTTACCATATTGCTCGACACAGTGTTTCTACAAAACAAAAGTCAAAGACTTTTTTCTTACTAAAAATTTTTGTGGTCATCAAGAAGTTAATAGTTTAAAAAGTCGTAAATAACTTTGAAGTTTACTGCATTCTTGGAGAAAATCCTCTAAGCCTGCATTATAAGCCACACTCGTTGTTGTCTTGGATCAGACTAAAACAATGTACACATATACAGCCACTAATGATATAGCAATGCGCACCCCATCCGCTTTGTACTCCGTATTTTACATATCTGTAACGCACTACGACTACAAGCAAGTCGAAATGCTTCTCATCTGGCGACAATCGCAATGGAGTTTTACTGTGCAAACTTTCTCCATATACAGTTAACTCAATGAGGATTTACAGTACATTCTGTGTATAAAACAAGAGACCAGTCGATTCTTTGCTATATACGAGCTGTAGAGTATTGTGAGGGTGTCAGTGTCATGAAGTATCGTGTGGGCTGTGTAAAGCTGTGTTTCCAGTTTGTGGATTTGAAATCGTTTATTCTGTTTCAGAGATGTTTTCAGACTTTATTTTTCCTTGTGTAATTAATGTTGCTGCTGCTTAGTAGCTGGTCTTGTTTGTAACAAGACTTCAAAAAACTTAGTTTTAAACCTGTAATAACCATTGGTAGAGGTAGCTTAATTGATGTTGCATGTAGAGAACGGCCACAATTAGTTTGAGTTTGGTTCGTATAAGTTAAGGTCAGGTTAGATGAGGTTTTCATGGCTTAAGTTTGTTGGTTAAATCAGGCTGGCCAAGGCTATATTTCAGTTGTGGCTCACTGACATGTTTTCCGGCTTATGCTGAACACCAAGCAGTTTTCCGGCTTATGCTTAGCACCAAGCTTAATGGCTGACCTAGGCCACTTGCTACTTGACGATGAGGGAGTTGTCTAGACTCCAATTCATAGTCTTTCTTCTTTGTAGGTCTATATTTTCAGTAGGCCTATGCTAATTACTTGTACTTAGTAAAGTAACCTAAAGAGTGCCTTTGCAAGAATCTTGGTAGGGGCCGTTCAGAATTGGTTTGATATTTTTATATACCTCCGGTAATATGCGGTTACAGCCCTTTACTCTACACCCTCATATTCCGACCCCCTTTTGTTCCGACATTTGATCGTAGATGAGCACATTGGTGTCGGAACATATAGGGCTGTCGGAATAAAGGGCAGTCACCGTAATATGCTATGTAGCCTAGTTCCCGCTCGTAGCCAGAGTGAGAAGAAGGCAAAACCCGGGAAAATTTTCAAGGTGACAAAGTGTGTGGGCTACTGCAAGTAATAAGTCAATGAAAATAATCAAATTAGGCCTGTCTGGGGAAAATCATGGGGGCTTAGCCCTCTTTGGCGACCCTTTGCATGACTACGGATCTGCTAACATACATGTTTTTTATCAACTGGAGAGAACTCTTTGTATTGACTCTATAAAAGAATTTGCTAGTAGGCCTATAATATTCTCAGTTATTGCCACAGGTGAATACCATAGCCTATTCATTACATACTGGAACGGTTTCGTGGAGAAAATAAACACGCGCAGTATCTTAAGTTGTCAAGTGTCGTTGAGATACTACCCTTAAGGAGATTTTCTTCATTGCATTGCTTTTCGTGGGGATGTTTAAATTGCCAAGCTATCCAATATTGAACCTGGTAATGCCCCACTCAGATGCATGGACATTTTGGTCATAACTTGCGGTGCACTATCATTCCTCAAGGACCAACGGTGATTTCTAACAGTATCCTTTCGGGAAACGTACATAACTGTGGTTTTGATTCTAAGCCTGGACAGAAGAGCTATATTGGAAAAAAATGTTGATTAACTAATTATCATAACAGAAAATTCAAAATAGCTGTGATGACAGTACCTTGTAAAGGTTGCATAACTGGAGAAGTAAAAAGGTTATGACAAAACGTATCAACTGCACTATTCTATAACTTCAACTCATCGGACCAGTAGAAGCCATTAGTGATTTAAATGTTATTAGAAGAACGAGATGAAGACCCTTGTGAGAAACCCATTGGGAATTGAGAAAACATACATTACATGAAATTTTACAACTTATAAAAAGCAATGAATTACCAAGGGTGCATTTTAAGTAACCTTGGTGTTTCATTTCGGCAACAGCATGGGTACAGCAGGGATTCTTATGCATTTCTTTGTTTTTTATTATAACTTTGAAGGCGTTTTTAAAGGTGGTGTTAGAGTTATCATTTTAATTTTCTGGCAAGGATACACATAGATCGCCAGTATGGGTAAGCCACTATATAGGTGCAAAGCATCCGATAACCTTTCCACGGATTACGTCACGACTACGCGACTTCATTTTAATATCTGGAATATGAATATTTCAGATATAACTTATGAAGTCACGTGGTGGTGACGTAATCGATGAAAAGGTTACCGATGGGTTGAGTATTGAGAATTCTATTTCTTGACGACACTTCATCTTTCTGTCTTTAAGTTGAATCCAAAAGACCTCAAAAAGAGTAGGTACTTTAAATTTGACCATAGTTTAGCTCAGTGGTCTGTAGAGCTATTAACTTTCAGTCGTTAAGTCATGAGTTGGAGTCTCGGTAAATCTGAAGCTTCTTCGTTATTTTGTTGGACAATGAGGAAGCTACCATTTAAGGCCCATGGACACGCAAAATTTGTGGTTCCAAACTATACTTGAACAGTTGTACAAGAATTAAGATAAATCTTATATTATGTGGTCACTTTTAAACTGCGCGACCCGCTCGAGATTCTTCAGTCATTGGTGGACCAAGGTTTTGGACTGTGGCGGGAGGTTTAGAATTGTGGTGGGACCGGGTAAGGACTATAATCATTTGGCGCGTAGTGTACTGAAATTTTTGGACCGACAATGCCTCGCAGACCATCGAATTAGACTGCCTCTTGTACATCTCGCTTTCTCACTACTCCATCTTAATATAAATTCCCATTAATTCGTTTCAAGTAAGTTTATTTTTCGAACAGAAATGATGTGGGGTTCACAAGCTGAACATTTACCTCCCAGGTTGGTTTCCCGGTTGTCGCCTCTAATTGTTTTTATGATCGTAAAATTATTTTATTTTATCATTACAAATTGTTCTCTAATAAAAAATAAACAATCAATGTTTGAAGTCTAGAAGTGTGTTCGATATTTTACATTTTCAACCCCTATTTATCACAGTTTAAGTTTTCTTTATCTATGAAACAGTTGAGAGGGGATATTTTGGGAAGATATTCTCTCCCCTTCCAAAATATGGGATACTCATACACCCCAAGGTCCAGGCCCATGGGACATCTACTGCTGTCTTATGAGGGCTACCACTAATGGTTTCCTTTTATCGAAAAAAATGAGGTAGAACCAGATGGAACTTGCCATTTGTGTTTCCAAATGTAATATCGAATAACCCTCCCCCCCCCCCCCCAAAAAAAAAAAAATAAAACAAATATTGTGAGATATATAATGGAATGATCTATTTACAGGTATCATTTCATTGATCATAAAGCAAACCTTCCGTATGTTTGATGGTCAATTTGTGATTTTTTAAACGGTCTGTCATTTTTTCGCTAGAATCTTAAGGTCCTACTCCCGGACACGCGACAGACTGCATGTATACCTAACCCATACCCGTATACAAGCCATGCCACAGCAATGCCTTTTGTGACGAACTTTCGTGAAACTTTGGACAAACGTACTGCATCTTACTTAGCTCGGCCGCTACGTACTTTATCATTTCATGAAACTGTTGAAAACTTTATTCTGCGCGTTTTGTTTGAAATGCCAAAAGCAGTTGCAATTTGGCCCTGGATAACAAAAAAAAAAAAAATGAGGAACTTATATATCTCTCGTGATGTAATGCAGTAACTAAGTAGTAAAGTATTCAGCCCTATGAATATGATAAATACTATTTACGAACCATGCATTAACGTATGCACTTTTGCCAAACTTTTCAATAAAGAAAGAAAGAAAATGTCAGCATCTTTTTATGCCCTTTAAGCTAGCGCTATTAGAGAGATCAAACTGGGCATGCTTCACAATCAACACATAGGCGCGCAGCTGTATGCTAGTGTGACCTATACGGACCGATAATGACTTTTTTGTCCCGAAAGTATCGGTGCCGAAATCGGTATCGCTATCGCTGCAGTGGTACTTCAGATTTACGGAAATCCCGAGCCCTTTATTCCTAAGGCAGGAACACACCTGTTCTTTTTTGTGACCGAACTCCAATCGGAACGAGTTAGCTTCATATATCCATTGCACGCAAAATTCGAGTACAATGATTTGTGTCAGAAAAGTCGCTTTTTTGGATGACGGACAGACACCATGTATGCACCAGACCTTATTTGTCAAATTTCAAAGTGGTTGGCTCTAAGAAAAGCAGACGATGATGGCCTTTTTAAACGTGGAGCAATTTATTCACCGCGTAGGACAAAAAGAGGGGAGAAGTTGATTACAATGTGAAACTTCCTCATGGTGGTTTATGAGAAAACGCAGTTTTGTACCGAAAGTAGACACGGTTACTGGTTGTCACTGGTTGGTATAGAACATACGCAGGAACATATGTGTGCATGATAGGTTTTGTGAGTCCATGCAGACTGTACAGACGAATGGAAATATGAATGAGTCTATACCAGTATACAGATACATCAATTTGAGCCGGCGGCTGTGTAATTCTCGATATATATTGCTGTATGAATTTCGCTTGTGTTCACTGGTTGACCAACAGTAAATTTCATGTGACTGACGGGGAGGGGAGTTTGCCGGACTCATGGTATGTCTCTACTTTTCCGTATGGGATCGTGTATAAGTATTGCCGAAAGAGCAATCCACCTACATTGTCTGAGGGTCACTGCGCTGTGCTCCTCTCAAACTGACGGTGGTGCTTCGCCTAGGTAGTGGAATTCCCATGAAAATATGCAGCCCTCTCATTCCCCCTTCGAAAACTGCCTGGTTAACTTCAGTATGTTGGAAACATTTTGCCATGTTCGTGTACATCACACAACTTAAACCATAACGCGCTAGATGTAATTTTCTGAGGAGTAGATATTTTGTGGGCACAAATGGTCTCTCAACCCGCTTCACATGTTGAACTAGATTGCGGGTGTTATATCCTGTCCTACAGTATATGGACCAGAGATGCGGTGCACTCAGACTTTCATATAAAGGTTTTTCATATGAAGCCATAATACTCCATGTAGCTACGTAGTAGATCACACTTGACACGTTTGTTCGTTCCATGTTTGCACACCGCGTATCCTATACTACAGTGAATACTCTACAGTTCGTTCACAACAGAATCTTGTGTACTTGACATGAGTTTTCCAGCATGGAAGAATCATGACATACTTTCAAAGCCTTTGTACTGTAGGTCCTCTAAAAGAGGGCAGCTCGGTCCGGTGGAAATCGACAGAGGGCGCTTTCAAAAGGTTCCTACCAGCTGCGCGAAACAAAGCTCAGCCGAAAAAGTTTGTAAACAACATATCGCTAAAAGTTTGTAAACAACTAAACATCGCATATTTCTGCCGTATATGCCTGTGCACTCTCTGTGAAGTTCTTGTAAAGCTGCGTACTATTAAAATAACTCCCTGTTTTTAGTTCGCAGCAAAGTAAGAGGTATTTGTAAGGAGGTTTAAATTACAAAGAAGAAAAGAACACTATAGCCTGCAGGTCTACAGCGTCCGTTTACCTCACTCGCTGTGCCCGAATTTTTTTCCTCCATTTATTTGCTCTGTTCACATGATAAGTTTGGCATAAAATAAAATATATATACATACATATACACACATTTAATAACATTAGTGTCGAAAGGTAGACGGCAGGAACTTAATTTACTTAAACTTTACTACTTTCACATTATTTAGAGATATTTATATAGCAAAATAATAGTAGTCGCTTGCTTGGTTAATCCAACTATTTATATTTACTTAATAATTCAAGGAACCAGCAGAGAGGAAGCCTTGGAGAAAAAGAACAAATCTGGTACCAATCTACGTATACCTTTAGTTATTTCATATCACCCTTCGGTCCGTCCTATTTTACGCGCTATCTACAAAAATGTAGAGTTGCTCCGACAAGATCCTTCAACCCTTGATGTTTTCCCGGAACCCCCCATCACTGCTTTTAGAGTTGAGAAAAATTTAGCCAACCATTAAGTTCGGGCTTCCCACCCACAAACTTCCTTCAACGACACGGCTGGTACCTTTCCATGTAACCGTCCGAGGTGTAATACATGCCCAGTTGTTGGCAAACACGACCTCGTCAACATTTCAGGCCCCAACGGCAATAGCTTCATTGTCAAACAAAGATTCTCCTGCATTTCCTCTAATGTAGTTTATATTTTAGCTTGTGGGAGATGTAACTCGTTGTATGTGGGAGAGACCAAGCGCCGCCTCGCGGATCGAGTCACCGAGCACCTAAGGTCCATCAAACAGAATCTCCATGAATTCCCGGTGGCTGCACATTTTAATCCCCCTTCACCTTGTTCTATACAGCATTTAACCTTTACGGCAGCTGTAATGTGCCAAGGCTCCCATCGTGACCGCCTTAGTGCTGAAAACCGACTGATAATGAGGCTAGGTACTCTCGCTCCACACGGCCTTAACGTCAGAATTGACCTTTTGTAATATTCACCCCTTTTTTGAGCCAGTTTTTAGTCCTTTTACTACTTACCCGTTCGTGCTCATTTTTTACTGTGTTGGCCTAATTATCATGATGTAACGCTCCCTCTTACTTTTTGTTACATCTCGCTTCTCTGCCTGATTACCTCTTATCACTTCAGGGAGGAAATGAAGCTCACTTTATGCAGACTTGATATAGTCAAGTTTCACATCTGATTAATTGATTAACGGTAACATGTACTATGAAATACCCCAAAAGTTATGTAACATTTGGGGTTAGCTGACAGGCCAGTCAAGCATGTGTTAATTACTTTTCACGCAGTGTGAACACAATGAAAGCAAAGCTCATTTGAAAGCACAGATCATGTAACAAACTCAGATACCAGTTACACCCCACACCGCCTTTGATCTACTGGGATGTCTATGTTGCATTTTCAAGAAGCGACGTCACAGCATGATTAATTTTTTTCCGGACCTAGTTTTTGTCTACTTCCCCCCCCCCCCTTTTTTTTTCCCGACCATGTTCGATTTGTACGTGCACTTTTTCATCCATGACGTTCCTTTTCTTTTTTTGATTTGTGTTTCATCCTCGCTCTCATGTTTTCTGACAGTGACTTTCGTCCGGTTCTGTTTTTACAGCGATCGCTTCGGATTTGATGTTTGTCGTGTCTAATTGTTACTGTTGGTTGTTCAGTTTGGATTTTGCCATCTGATGAAGGGTTCATACCCAAAACGTCGGGGAGTTTTCCGCAAACTTTTAAGCACTTTTTACTACCTTTTTTCGATCTACACATTTCAACAGTGCTCCGCAGCATTTCGACCCTATATTTGCTTAATATATGCATAACTCCTCAGTAGATGGGTTGAAGTGAGAGAGCTTCTTTCTCTATCTGAAAAGCCCAGGACAATGCTAAAAAGCTTCGAACAGCTCGTTATATTTGACATTTCTCCTTCTTCTCTTCGAATCTGCCCGAATCACAAATATGTGAAAGAGTTCATGCACCGACGTCACTGGGTTGCGCGCATCTATATTTTACCATCGAGGCGTCCATTGTACAACAGTTGTTACTTAATTGCTGTTTGCAGCCACCATCAGTAAAACAACGACTCCGCATGATAGGATACGTCTTGTCCAGTTATGTGCCAGATTATATCTCATCTCAAGAATGTCCTATAAAGATGGGAGGCGAACTATTGGAATTCATTTTCCATGCTTTTTAAAATGTAGCTCTGAATGTTTGACTTGAGGTACACTTTGAAAACAAGGTTTGGATACAGCATCATGCTCCCACACTTTGCAAATCGTGTTTAAAACCCGACCGTTTGTCATTTTTACACGCAAATTATAACGTGTGAGGAACTATAAACTGTAGAAACCCTTACTTCAGCCAACAGCAAGGTACTATAGCCTGGCCAGAATCCGAGGGAGCCACAGAGCTCCGCCATCATTTAACACTTGGAGTACGTGGCTACTTAAATAAATAAGAGGCCCAATTTATGACATTTTGGGTAAAAATTGGATATTGCATTAAAAAATAAAGTCAAAAGAAGTAATATGCCAACTGAAAGATAATATTACTCTGCAGTAAATACACTGAAATTAGAACCTTATTGCATCACCAAAATAAAAATATTGGATTAAAATGGCTTTTTGTGTTTCACGTTTAAACGGGACACCAAAGCCAATTTTAAGAATTTTACCACATATATGATACAGCTATGGAGTACATGTCCTTCTAAGCGGATAGTTTGTTCATTGTCATTGCCATACATAAATCAGTTGCAATACTTCTGGCTTTTTGGTTATTGCAGCTTTATAGTCTTGTGTACAACGGGACACCGTTTTGGTGTCCAGAGTAAAATATTTACACGGGGAATTCATGACTTTCCAAATATATATATGTTTACGTTATTCATTCTTTTCCAAATCTAGACAGAAAACAGGTAGTTACAAGGTTATTGAAGCACCACTTAATTGTTTGACACATATTTTTCAGTCAGCCATTAGCACACAAAATGACCCACCTGCAAACGATAAAGTGGGACACCAAAGGTTTGGTTTTTGTTTACTCGTGAAACCCATGGACTATTCTCAAATGTGTTTGCTCTTTTAAGCATTTTAACGGCTAACATATTACGAGAAAATGATACGACCTACCTAAATTGTAACAATGCAGAACATCAAATCAAGCATATTTTTAGCTAAAAAAAAATAAATAAATAAAAAAAAGGGCCAGTTGATTTTTTCTTCATGTCAAAGCTTTGGTATTTCGTTTATCCCGTTTACATGTGAAACACGACGGTATATTGAAACATAAAATCCAAATGTGAAAAGTGAAAATGTCCAGTTGCATGTTTGAGAGATACCAACAGATGGATGTATTTGGAGTTATTAATCTTCCAATTGGAAGATGAAATGTAAATCTATCATACAAAATCTGTTGTAAGAAAATATCACAATGTGAATGGGACACCAAAAACCATTTGTACCCTTATTTATAGAATGACCCATGAACGATTTAGACATCTCTGGAGGGAATACCCCTGTGCGCGCCTTTACTCAAAATCCATATATTGGCCACATATGGAAATTTATGTTTGGCCCATATTTATTCCAGATATGGAATTTGTAAATGGCTAATTCAATGGGCAGATATAACTTGATATAACAAAAAGGAATATATAGTCCATGAAAAATTTGTTACTGTAAAATTTTATATGGAACAGATATGGTCCATACATGGCAAATGCAAATATGGGCCATATATGGCAATCTATATCTGGCCCATATCTGCATTACGGGATATTAGCCTTTAAGGAGATCCGTCATGGCTACCACAGTTGTTAGGGAAAAACTGCGGTTCCCAATTATAGTACCCGACCACTGGTTCATTACTCCAATTAGCTGCTTCAATGAGCAGCAGTTTTGAATACCATTCTGGTACAATAGAAGCCCAACAACTTTGGGGTTCAAATAACAACTTACAACAAATTCTGAAATAAGTGCTGGCAAAAAGGGAGTCAAATTCTGAGATAAAGTGCTATCAACTGTCAACCTTCATGGTCATTTTCAAATGCTTAAATGGGCATATAATTAGTACTGAGAACAGTTCCTGGCGAGATTGTTCTAAGGGTATTTTTTCTGACATGTGGTCCAGATATGGAATTTTTATCTGACTTCAACAAACATTGGGCAGATATAACTTGATACAACATAAAAGAATATATGGCCGATATAAAATTTGTCATGGCTGAAATTTTTAATGGAACAGCTATGGTCCATGTATGGCAAATGCATATGTGGGCCGTGTATGAAAATTTATGTCTGGCCCATATCTGGTCCAGATACAGAATTTGTATCTGGCTGTAGCACACATTGGGCAGATTTTTTTTGATATAACATAAAGGAATATATGGCCCATATAAAATTTAATATGGCTCCGAGTTTGTATGAAACAGATATGGTGCATGTATGCCCCTTATAGCGATTTATATCCGGGCCATACCTGGACCATATATGTCTGCACCAAACTTTATTAGTGCACTACCTTTGTGCAAAGCGTATCAGAAGCCTTGCTGAGGCAGTTTTTCTAAAGTCCTCCCGACCCTCTGGCAAAGGACAGTTCGGCGAAACCAAACTTTACCTGCTTCCCGAAGAAGCTATTACGTACAACCAGATATAAGTCAGATATAAATTTTCAGTAAGGGCCCTTGCCCCGCCGACGCAGTCTACGGCCGTCAAGCTGATAGGCACTGGTTAACACGGAATCTCTCGATTGGCCCTTAACTTATATTCTTAGTTACGGTGAGGAATTAAAGCCATCTTTCGCCAGTTAGGGGAATTTCTTGAATGTTTAATTGTGTGCATTGGTCTCCAAACCTTAAGAAACGCCCCCATTAGCCAATCTCGCCATCAGAGTATGCAACGCTAACCTGTTTCTTTACTCACTTTAGGGGCCCAAAGCGAGTAATGTAACGGCAGAAAAAGCAAAAGAAGAGATTGGAGAAATACTTAAAAAGAACACGAATGGACAGTTCACCGAAGATGGCATAAGTATCCATGTAAGTTATTTTATTGTTTATTTTAGCTTTTTATTGTTTGTCTGAAAGAACCAAAAATTTGCCAACCATTGAAAATATAAAGTGGTATCGCAGTAATACGAAAACTAAATGTTTACTAATTATTTTATGACTTCATGTGGAAAGCAGCGGCGCAGCCACGGGGTGGTTTTGGGGTTGACTCAACCTTGAAATGCAAAAAACACCTAAAATAGCCTTTTTTCTCTCTGCCCTTAGACTTTTGCCTCATGTCGTGCTCCAACCCCCCCCCCCCCCCCCATGACACAATCCTGGCTACGCTACTGGTCGAAAGACAACTTTCATTGGACTACACGTTTCCGATGAAAGCTATTTGTCGGTGTAACGTTAAGATAGGATTACGATCCGATTTTTGTAACTCTTTGTAAAATTGGCACCCTTTCTGATTAGGAAGAACTCTTAATTTTTCAACCTGCGTAAATATATGAGTTGTACCCCAGGACTGTGGAAATTTTATTTATACTAATTATCACATCGACAGACATATTTTTTATAAAATTTGTTTCGGTGTAACGTCACGAAAAAATTGGCATTTTATTTTCATAGTTATCACATGTTCACCATGCATTCACCCTGGATGGCAACTATTCGGCCATTCCAGACCACAGATAGAGACGATTATAACAAAAACTCACAAAAATCAGACCAGAACCCGATGGAGATGTCGGCCTTATTGCTGTAACTTGTGTGACTTGTGGAAAATCGACCTCATCCGTTATTTTTAATTCCAATTTCCAACTTTTGTAATCTCTAAATCATATAAACGAACAAATGCAATTTATTTCTAAAACAACTTGTCAGTGTTTAACCAATCAGTACAAAAAGTTCTCAATAGCTGCATAGATGTGTTTCAATTCGGGTTATATGGAGTAATTGGAAGTTTCTTTTTCATATGTCGAGAAATATACACTAATTCAAGTTGAGATGACGACATTTCCTATAAGTTTAAATGTATACATTAGATGGTGATCAAATTATCCTTGTGTTTAACAATCATATTTACAATCTTCCATTTAACAAAATAAAAAGAATGAGTTTTCTTGCAGATGTTTTGATTGTCATCAGGTGTATTAACAAATTTTTATGTCTTTTTTGAAGGATTTTGTAGTTCATCTTCCAAATGTTTTTGCATTCACTTAATGTAGTTGGTTAGATGAGATTTGACTACACACCAACACGAATGTGTTATATCGTGTCAGTCAACTCGATAAAAAATTCAAAGTTTAAATTTATTTTCAAGAACCGTTAAAGTGCAAGTTTGGTTTCCCTTTAGTCGCCTCTTACGACAGGCGGGAATTACCGTGGACGTATTCTGCAACCCCTAACCCACAGGGGGAGGGGTGGATGAGGGGGAGGTAAGGGAGAGGAATAAGGAGAGGGAGAGAGGGAGAGTGAGGGAGAGGGAGAAGGAGAAGGAGAAGTAAAACGCCCAAAACCAAAAAGGTGACAAGGCCCTATTTCATTTAAATATGACTAATGTGACGTGTTAGAGTCAGTTAACACATTTCAACATTTCTTATATAATCAACAAAGTAACATCAAAAATAAACTTGTGATTCTAGACTTTAGGTCCGCTTTATGTTATGGTGACATGGCGCTAGTAGAGAGCTGTTTTCACTTGGCAGTTAAAGAATTTAATACCCCTAAAAGATCAGCAGGAATTTTTTAATATATTTTACCATTCTCTATATACCTGATCAAACTTTGATGGTTTCTGCAATGTTTCATCGCCCATGAAAAAAATGATGTTGAATGTGGCACAGTCTTAAGATTTATTTGCTAACCCTAAAAATTTCTGTCTTAAGTACTAATCCACGTAGACTTAGGATGCAGGGACAGACTGCAGCCCTCTGAAATTTATGTGTTAAAATTCGGGGGAATAGGGAAACAATATTTCAGGCACTGGCCTAATTTTAATTATGTTCTATCACAAATGGTTCTGAAACTACCAAAATTTCAGCGTGCTGGTGTACTTTAGACGTTTCCTAAGTGAAAGTGAATTCCAAAAAAATACACCTGTACGTATTACCCATTCACACCTGAAAAGTAACAACAAATTAATTCAAAAGATGTTAAATTTAGCACCAGATTGCATCGAAGGGTACTCAAATGTTCAAAAATTTCAAAGGAGAGGGGACTTACACCCCTCCTTCACGCCAGCAGTAAGGTACTGCAGTTAGCCCCAAAAGCAAAACTACTGCCTAAACCTGAGTAGATGTCCACTCATTGACATGTGGCAATGTGCGTTC
Organism: Holothuria scabra; assembly: GCA_037179385.1. Lineage (NCBI taxonomy): Eukaryota > Metazoa > Echinodermata > Holothuroidea > Aspidochirotida > Holothuriidae > Holothuria > Holothuria scabra. Next base: position 10,713,850 of record CM074199.1, read on the forward strand.
CCCCTGATTCAGTAGAATCTGGGGGCGCCAGACTTTAAGGTAAAAAACATTGGTTAAAGCAACAAATATTGCACCATTTTTCATCTAGACAACCTTGAAAACCATAAAAAAAATTCCACAGGGTAGGGAAAACCTTCTGGGCCCCGTAGGCTCCGCAGATTCCTCCCCCATGATGGCAATCCATGCTAGAAAATAAATATTGTAACCCAACTTTCATCACTCCCTAACCCCATTTCCTGTGGTCCCTGAAAAGTGGAACCACTGGCCGAAGTAGCATGGTATATTATTGCACATTTTCCACCACTAATTGGGAAATTGCAGAAATGAGATGCATATTTCAAGGCTGGATACATGCACCTTTAGAACACGCGAGGAGTGTCATTTCCGACCATTTGGAGGGTTTGTAAAGCGTGTAGGTTTACTAGTCATGGAGTGCCTTTACTCTGCTAGAAGCTTGTATATTTATTGTACATGATAAAGTAAGCACAGAACCGGGATTCACTTGATTTTTTTTTTTTGTCTTCTACGGAGTCTTAATTTCACAAGTCTGGCAATTGTTCCACCTGTTTGGAGGATTATTTGTGAATCGTTTTGCCCAGAAAATTTTCATCATGGTACTGTTCTTTGACCTCTCAAGTTAATCTTCTTAAAATAACTTAAACGGCAACACGTTCCATCAAGTTTTCACTTTTTCAGTGTCACAGAATGTTTTGTCAAGTTGAAAAATTATCTTATATAAATTTTGCCAGTCTTTTAAAGGTAATTCCTTGCCTTCCCTGTGCGTTGATACTGTTGGGGTATTCAGATGTTTCGTTTCATGTCAATTTGGCGTACTGGACGTTACTGATCATACGTAGTAAGTGGGTATATGAACGCGGACTCGACATAAGCATGGCAAAAATTGTTGCAGAATGGACTCCTGGATGTCAAAATAGAGAGATGAGAAATGTAGTGACGTCAGTGACAAATTTTCTTCAAACAGTGCAACAGCATCCCGTATTTATGGTACAGAAACACCGATGAAATAATTATTAACAGTAGGCTCCTCGTCATTTCATACAAAATAAAATAGGTCAATGCTTATCATTTTTTAAAAACATTTAAAAAGGTGTTTTTCCAATGAAAGATGCTGTTAAGATGGGTTGTATAAAGTCATTTCTTAAACTCCAGAGTTAGTTAATTCCCAGAACAATCTTTGAGTGATGTAGCATAGTTTAGAAATACCGATTCGTCTGGTTGAGAATGGTTTCCCCTAATAGACGTTTTGCACTGACATAAAGCGAGTCATATTGGAGACAAAAGTAGACCTGTAAAACTTCGGTCAATCGAGGAGCCTATATGCATACGGACAATGTTGCAAGGTTTTCAAATTTGAGAGGAATAGTATTAAAAATGGTTAATGAGGATAATACTGTTTTGTTTTAACAAAACAGTATTATCCTCATTAACCATTTTTAATACTAATGGTGTCTTCTCCATTCAATCTTGTGCCAGTATGCTATCTTTTGAAGTAAAATTTGTTTTAAATTTAGCATATTTCAGGAATCGAATTAAAAGGGTATCAGCCTCCCTAGCCGGATTGACGTTAGGGAGCTTTTCAGGTTGGGGACTGATTCTTTTTTTGCCCGAAAAAATGTAACTGCCAGAAAGACTACCTAAGCGGAGAGCCACCATTGCTTGTCGCGGAGCGTACAGGAGGGTTTGAAAAATCTGCCCCTCAGGTTTATAAGAAGAATTTAAGCAGTCGATATTTTGAACTTAAGTTTGCAGTAAAATGCGCACTTAAAAATAAATTAGAAAACTGCAAAGTGATCAGATAGTTATTACAAATATTTCAAAAAAAAATATTTTTGAAAAAGTGTAATTCTGTCCAAGAGACTATCCAAGGGAAGCACCATCATATCAGCGTACACGAAATTTGAGAAATCGGGACCCCTCCGATGGCCGGAAATGCCATTTTTCAAGCTTGTAAGTAGAATCTAAACATGTCAGGTGCTTTTTTTGGCCTGCTTTCCTTTGAAATAACGAAAAAAAATAACAAGTTGCTAAGAGATAGGAAAATTAACAGATGTACTATATCACTGCTATTAGATGAAAAAGTCTTGAATCTTTTCACCAGAAAGCCAGACATAGTAATTAAAAATGTGGTAACCAAACGTTTCTCTGTTGGACTATTAACTAAATTCAAATTACACTGAATTGATGAAATTTTCAACGTGACTGCCCGAACTCCCAACTTTTAATGATTTAACTTCTAACATTTTTTCATGGTAAATGGTAAGCTATTGTGTATAATACCCGAACACCCTCCCGTCTGCACTCTAAAAACTGTTGGGTAAAAAGCGTTGGGCAAAATACAAAATGCCCAACAAATGGGTAAACAACTTAACCTATATTGTTGGGCAAATTAAGGTTGGGTAAAATTCAGGTGTTGGTAAAAGGTGTTGGGCAAGTTTTAAAGTACCCAACAGTTGGGTAAAATGTAATTGACCAATCAGATGATTAGTTAAAGATCAGTTAAGTTTTACAGATAATTATTGTAATATAAGTGGTTAATTATAAGATCTTATGGTTGAGTAAGGTTGTATTTGGTAAATAAAAAGCTAACGGCAGAATAGCAGTAAAAATCTGGACGAAAGTACTTAAAGAGCAATGGTCGCATAGAAAAAAAAAGTTTCCATTGCTACGTAATAAATGGGAGAAGAAATACAAAGTTCACGATTGAGTTGGTTACGTTAAACTACACATTCACTGTTTACTTATCAAGTGCATCGTCGCTGGTGCCCCCAACCACTCGTGGAAGACAAACGGTGTATGTGTTAGGGTACTTTGTTAAATCTCCGTCTTACCCAAATCATATAATTATATACTAGCTTACATTGAAATCCAAACAAGCACCCAACAGTACAGCTGTTGGACTAACGTGTTGGTACAAATTTTAACCATTTGTTGGGCAAAATTAGTTGGGTGAAATGGTTTGGTAATTTCTTTTGCCCAACTAGTGAGTAAAACACTTAACCAACCGAGTTGGGCATTTTTTCCCCCAATTCCGGTTAGGTGGCATACGGAGCCAACGGTTGGGTAATCATTTTTTAGAGTGTGTGCGTAATATGGCAACCGAAAACGTCTCAGCACTTTCTTCAGCCTTCGCCCGAATTTACTATTTTACTGTTTTAGGCTAAGACTTTGCAATACTACAGTATAAATTGAGGCTGAGAAAAACTTTCCCGTAAGATGTCGCAAATGATCTTTGTGATCATTTTTTTTTATTTTCCCTGAAAATTTTACTTGTTTTCTTTTTATAACAGGAAATGCGTCAGATACATGCACGGGGAGTGTGTAACGCAGGATTTAAAAACAGACTTAGAAATGATGAGGATTTTTTGAAACTCAAATGACTACCCATTTTTTTTTCAAATTCTTGACCGAATGTTTGATCTTCCGGAAATTTGGAGGGGCATTTCGGGGTCAATGTTTCTTTCTTGCGTGCGCCCCTGGGTTTGTGGATATTACTACTAAATAAAGGCTTGTTCAACAGTATACTTCTTTAATTGCTCAAGAACCCTTCTTTGAACGGTTATTAACGGTAATCGTTTCACGTTAAGTGCAAAAGCGGTTATTGTTTTTAAAACGATTATCCACTCTCGAGTGTAAATGCTTGATGCAATCAAGCTGCACCCTCATACATCACTTGAAATAACCTCATTCGTGCAATATTCTGCGATAATCCAGTCTTCGTTGTTTAACCTTTATTTCATACAAGAAGACTTCGAGTGTATCCGACCCTGCACTTCAATGCAAAAGACATATATCGGCTTGGATGAAAATTGCAATCTTACGCGTTCGTTGTAACCTCTCGCGCTTTTAATATAACGTCATGTAAAACTCCCCTGTGGCCACGTTTGAGTACATGTTACTACGTAGTAGACCACACTAGACACGGTTGCTTGTAAAACGTGTAAAAAAAGCGCGAAATTTTTGACCTCCTTATTTAAAAATCTGGAGTTTATTTTGAAGACAAAATTAGAAAAAAGAGAAATTTTAATTTTGGGAGGACCATTAAAAAGTTGGGGTGTTTATTGAAGGATCTGTCCTCGATATGGGAAAAATTAAAAAAGCTATATAGGCGACAGCTGTCAATATTTTGGGGTTACGCATTTAATCGTACTAGGCCTACGTACTAAGGCTTAAACACGAGACTTGGTTGACCGAAAAGGTTTTTCCTTTTTTGAACGGAGATTTGAAAATTAAGAGATTATTTTAGTGGAAAAATTTTGGAATATGAATGGAAGAAAATTTGGTTTGGGGGTACAATTATTATGAAATATTTGCGTTTTTTATTAAGTGATATGACTTTCAAGAGCAAAATTAGGAAGAATGTTGGAGTGTTTAACAGAGATGGCTTTGGTTAGTTATGTACGGAGTATCCATCGAAATTCGAAAATTTTGCCACTTTTAACAATCTGAAGCTTATACTGGAGAAACCTTGTAATTTTGTGACAGATTTACGGGTTTTATGGAAGAATCTAACCTTCTTACAAGAAGGTCAAGTAGGGCGTGATCTGGGCGTGATCTGTAGTTTGGTTGGGGTTACTGAATTTCATCAAGCAGATTTAGGCCCTCGGACCATATTGGGAAAATTCTCCCGCGAAAACAGGTTGGCTTCTCATACATTTGAAGTTTTATATTTTATATATTGACATAGACGTACGGGAGCGTTTCAATTTGGTAGAGGCAGAATTGTCTCTTTTGTCCGAAAATGTAATTTTGCCCGAACGACTATCAAAGTCAGAAAAAGAGCACAGAAATTTTTTAAAAACTGAGAACCCCCAGACAGCACTAAATGGCATTTCCCGGGCTCGTACCTAACAACAAATCAGTCATTATTTTGAGCTTTCTTTCGCAATAACATTTTCACTTCATAATATTGTCCCAAAATAAAGCAGTCGTTATTTTGAGCTTTCCTTTAAACTGAAAGTTTCACTTCAGTAGAAAAACCCAACTTCCTAAGTGATCAGAAAATTACCAGATAAAAGGGTACTGCTGCAATTAATTAGACGTAATGTCCTTGTCTCTTTTCGGGGGAAAACTCTGCAATGGAGTTGAAAACATACTAGTGTTCTTGCCTCTATGAGGAATCGTCGTTGTAGTCCATTGCAAGGCCCGCTAAAAAGATGAGATTTTCTACGTGACTTACCGAACTCCAAACTATAAATAATTTTTCTTTCTATGTATTTGAATTTTTGAAAATATGCCAAGTTACGAGGTGGCTTCAAATGAATTTTCAGTCAGACTTATTGGGAGACATTTTCACACTACTGTTTTTCATCAGCCTATGTGTAGCTAAAACGGCCTGTCTGATATTCATTACCGTTACTAGAATTCGGCTGTAGTAGCAGGACATGCAGATGGCAGAAAATTGGGTACTGCATGCACCTGAACACCCTCTCGTCTGTTTTTGCCAGGAAAATTCGGAATTGAGTTTTCTTGAAGAATATGGTCTTCTAGTGAGCAAAATCAAGAAGACCGTCCGGATGACTGAAGTTTATAAGACCCGCATCTTTTATCAGGCATGCAGATGAAGACCACCCGACGAAAATGGGTTTTCTCAACAACAGGGGGAAGGGAAGCCTTACCCGACGGGGGCATGGCCTTGAGGATTGAAGATGGGATGAGGGATAACAGAGCTAGTAAGAAGTGATTAAAACACATTAAAATACCGTTACAAAAGAATAAAATAGTTCAAAAAGAAAAAAAAGTTCATGGTCATCCTTCCGGTAACTTCAGTCCTTTACGTTCAATTTTAGGCCTCCACGAAGGAAATTGCCGTCCTTCCACGACGGGGGAGGAGATAGGACAAGGTACCTGATATGAGGTTTCACCGAGCAAAGAAGAAGTGATTGAAAATCGACTCCGATATGTATTAAAATAGCATTTCAAAACAGAAAATATGTTCACCCATCCAGTAGTTTCAGTCCTTGTAGGGTTTTTTTTTTTCTTTTTATTTTTTAGGCCTCCCCGACGAAATCGCTGACCTTCCCCGACGGGAAGGGGGGGGGGGAGTGGTCCCCGACGGGGGGTCATGCCCCCCCCCGGCCCTCCAGATGGCGCCACCCTTGCATTGTACCAGGCGCGAAAGAACCTGGTGCACAACTCCTTAGCACTTTGTTTGTCGGGCCGCAGCATTTTGTGCTTACGACAAATGGTTTTGCCTAGATGAATACGAAATGAGAAAGATACTTTGAGTTAGTCAGACTGACAGAAAGTTTTTGTTGCTACGTTGAAAAGTTGTCTTTGTGAATCCGGCTCCTGGATTAGCTATTAGCTGAGATTTGTCATTCGATAACGCTGTTAAAATGAAAAAATGTATGTATCATTTCGACCTATTTTGCTTTCTTTCAGGTTGCTACGTTCAACTATGGCATGCGTGGTCAGGATCCGATAAAAAGTGTCTTATTTTATAATAAGGCCAATCCAGATAAATACGTGGAAAGAAGTGAATTGTTGTATGAGGTTAGTATGTCTTCCATATTAAAGTGAATATACACGGGCTTAGTTACATTTGAATACTTAAATGACATATGGGAATGTGATTGTCTTGAAGAAATATTCCAGAGAAAAAAATTATTAATTTCAAACATACAAAAACCATTTCTCTTTTAGGAGGTAAAAACTGCATCTCAATAGCATTTAGTGTTCGGAAGATACTAATTTTTAAAGGAATGCACTTTTCTAGAGATTTGGTACATCACAGAAAATCTGTGATGTCATCGCTGCATATTGATTTGACATTGCATTCAATTTATTTTTTATTCTGGTGCCGCTGCAGTCAGTATTAAACATTGATTCTTCTTTATGGTGGAGTACGGGAGCGTAGAAGGGACATGCAAAAGAAAAAAATCTCTCAGCAAAATGACAATTTTCGTAGAATTGACATTTTGACGACTAAAATTAAGTCTTCAAAATGACAAAAATCCGAAATTTGGCGTTTTAATTAACTTGTCAAAACGTCAAAATTCCGAAAGTTGTCATTTTGCTGAGTTAAAAAATCTCGACAAAATTACAAAATTCAGAAAATTGTCACTTTGCTGAGCTAGAACATCTCGTCAAAATAGCAAAACTCAGAAAATCGTCATTTTGCCGAATTAGATCATCTCGTCAAAATGGAAAAAATCAGAAAATGACATTTTGACGAGTTTAAACATCTCGTCAAAATCGTAAAATTCAGAAAAAGTGTCATATTGGCGAATTAGAACTTCTTGTCAAAATGGCAAAATTCGAAAAATTGTCATCTTGCTGAGTTAGATCATCTCGTAAAAACGCTAATATTCAGAAAAATGTCATTTTGCCGGGTAAGAACTTTTCGTCAAAATGGCAAAATTTAGAAAATTGTCATCTTGTCGAGTTAGATCACGGCGAAATTCTGTGGAAGCGTTAAGGTGCCATCAAGTTTAGAACTTATTCACTGCATTATCTTTACATTTTGTAAGAAAATGATGAAATGTGTACTTGTTTTCTTAACATTTTGCACACAACGATGAAATGCAAACTTACAATATTTCAACAATTCAAAATTTCACAGAAAATTGATGAATTACGCATTTAACGAATGTTATTAATTCCTCCTTTTGCAGAAAATTAATGAATTACTCATGTATACCAAAATTTTTGTATCATAGTTGTGTGCCAAAAAACAATTTTCCTCTGTAGTCTGAGTGTGACTGCGAAATTCTTCTTTTGACAGTAATTTTCATGTTCATCAAATGCGGTTATCGCAAAAACATCTGGAAATTCCGTCTGTCCGATGGGTTGCGTTTTTTCAAAAATTTTTGCACACTTCCGACTACGCCAATTGAAGGGAACGCACACTGCTGAGGTAACCGTTTAGGCAGAATTACAGTAGGCCTACATCTCTCCTTTAAAGAACCACATCTACCTGCCCATCAACTACCTTCTCTTTCTAGTTTCAGCTCCACTTCTTTTAAATGTTAGCCGGATCATACCCCTGATGGCAGTTTCACTAGATTTTTTTAACAATAACATTTTACTTCGAGTTGCCCTGAGAGTAACTGTTAGATAAGTGTAAAGTGTAAAGACAAAAGAATTACTGTTAAATTACGGCTTTAATACCTCACAAACATCCTAAGATTCAGGAGCTTCCGGGGCTTTGCCCCTGGACCCCCACAGGGACTCACATTGAACTCCCATTAATTTCTTTTTGTCTAGTTCATCTCCCCTTTTTCAAAATGTCAGCCCGATTCCCTCTTGGTAGTGGTTTCACTAGTTTTATTTTACCCGTCTTAGTTGAAGTTACCATTGAGGTTATTTTTAGATCAGTGATAGGTCAATAGAATAACCCTTACATAACGACTTTACTACCTCATTAACACCCTAAAACCCAGGAGCGTCAAGGGGCTTCGCCTCCTGGATCGGCTGGACCCCACCACGGGCTCCAAGGGCCCATGGACCCTCATGAGGGCCCCTTGACTCCACCCGAAGAGCCTCGCTCCTTGTGCTAGATGGCGCCTCCGACGCCTTGAGTGGAGCCTAGCAATGCCCCCAGTGTGGTGACGCCACTGGTTCTATATCAAAATTTCTCAAGTTGTCCCTCACTGAGCACGCCTCTCTGCAGGCGTTCTTTCAACGCTCATGTTGTTCAACTGCAATGAAGGCATTCTGTGAGGGTGCAAGTAGTCCATGTTCATGTTTGGCCCAACGGAAAACTTGACAATAACTATATAGAGTTCTGCGACTTATATTTCTGTGGGTTGGAAAAACTCATTTCATGCATCAATCAAATTCACAACACTAAACATCTGTAGCACTGCCTGACTCCAATTTGAGGAGTAGGGCCACCTGGGCCGTACGGGACGGGGCAGGTTAGGGGGCTGCCACCCGCAAATGGCCATTACCTTGCTGAATCGGACAGACTTTGGTGCCTCAGTCAGGCAGAGATTGTGCTCTGGTTGGGCATCTGGAGTCGGGAAAAAAGCACCACTCCCGAGGAGAAAGAGTCACATGAGAAAAATACTTGGATTAAGTTAAGTCATTAATTTAGATGTTTGGCATATGGTGATGGCCGTATGGGACTCTTTTCTCAGGGGTGACTTTTTGCCCTATTCCAAATCCCCAGCCACGGTATAATCTCTGCCCTACTGAGGAACCAAAGTCTGCCCGATTTAGCAAGGTTTTGACCAATTTGGGGGACTGCAGCCCCCGGCCCCCATCCCCTACGGTCATGCATAGGATAAAATAAAATATGTACAAATCAATGAAGAAGCACTTTTGGTGCTACATGTTATTTTGGAGCATTAGGTAATAAAATTATGCTAAAAAGTCTTCAAAATTTTGGACAGTTTTTTTTTTCTATGTAATATGTACATTCGGTCTCGTCTCGGTCTTGGACTTTGTCGGTCTCGGTCTCGAATTCTGCCCTGGTCTCGGTCTCGACACCTTCTGGTCTCGGTCATGGATATGCTGGTCTCGACTAAAAAACTGGTTCAGATACCCTGCTTCTAAAAGGATAATTAAATCCCAGTTGTTGTTTTCTTCTTAAACCAAGCCCGGATTTGTATAGCATTCAAGTAAAAACTAAGACAAACTTTAGATCTGTAGCTGTTGTGTTCAATTTTAAGGGCGTTTAGACTTTGCTAGCACGCGGGTCGGACGACTTTTTCCGTCCGGCTCATCTCTACGAAAAAATCTAAAGGGGGCTGTAGCCACAGAGGCGCTACGCAGGCTATGCTAAGACTTAGCTGACATTAACGTCCCAATAACAACGAAAAAAAAATAATTAGAAAGAGATTTAATTGCAGAGTCTGACAAGGGGAAGGGGCAAAGTGCCTCCGGAAAAAAGTCAAAGGTAAAACCGGTGAGACAGTTAAATGAAAGAAAGACATTGCCCCAATTTGAGGGGCTCTCTGAAGTCTTGAAGTTTTACCCCCGCCTCCTGCCCCAAAAGGTCAGATTGCCCCAAACACACAGATATATAGAAATTTTTCGTTATGTAAATACGCGTATTAGTATTAATGACGGCGCACTTTATTCTACCTCTTTAAAATGTGGAAAAGGAATCTAAAGCTGATCCGTAATCCGTCATTTTTCTGCAAATTGATAGCATGCTAAATTTATCACTTGCAATAAGTGAGTAATGAGCCTTCTCGGCCTTTTGGCTAAGATCATGTGTAGTATCTGTTCTTTTCATCCAGTCAAGAAAGGAGCCATGCATGACAGACCAATAATGTAAATGGTCTGAAGGCCTTGCGGTTGGTCAAGTGTTGTCCTTAAGTGGACGTATAGCTTCTTCGGGAAGCAGTATTAAGTTTGGTTTCGCCGAACGGCCCTTTGCCAGAGTGTCGGGAGGACTTTGGAAAAAGTATTTGTTAGTAATGAGCAGTTTCAAGTTTGGTTTCGCAGAACGGCCCTTTGCCAGAGGGACTTTGGAAAAAGTATAAGTGAGTAATTTAGTCTAGAATGGAGCCATGCTTGACAGACCAATAATTTAAAAGGCCTGAAGACCTTGAGGTTGGTCAAGTGTTGTCCTCAAGTCAACGTATAGCTTCTTCGGGAAGCAGTTTCAAGTTTGGTTTCGCCGAACGGCCCTTTTTTCAGAGGAACGGGAGGACTTTGGAAAAAGTAAGTGAGTAATTCAATGCAAAAATGTTGACCTGTTGAAATACTGCACGTTTGCACTTTGTCATTTTTCTGCAAAATGTTAAGATAATAAGACTCATTTCATCATTTTGTTGCAAAATATTAAGATAATGCGATGACCAAGTTCGTAATTTGATGGCACCTTAACGTTTCCATAGAATTTCGCCCTGAAGGTCCTAACTAGGCGAAATGGCAATTTTTCAAATTTTGCCGTTTTGACAAGATGTTTTTTCTAAGCAAAATGTCATATTTTCCGAAATTTGTCATTTTGACGAGATGTTCTAACTCAACAAAATGACAAAATTCCAAATTTTGCCATGTTGACGAGATGTTCTAACTCGGCAAATGGTAATTTTCCGAATTTTGCCATTTTGACAACATGTTGTTACTCGACAAAATGACAATATTCTGAATTTTGCCATTCTGACGAGATGTTGTATTTCGGAAAAAGGACAATTTTCGGAATTTTGCCATTTTGACAACATGTTCTTACTCGGCAAAATAACAATTTTCGGAATTTTGACGAGATGTTGTTTGGTCGGCAAAATTTCAATTTTCCGAATTTTGCCATTTTGACGAGATGTTTTATCTTGTCAAAATGACAATTTTCTGAATTTTGCCATTTTAAGGAGTCCATTAAGTCGTCAAAATGTCAATTTTACGAAAATTGTCACTTTGCCGAGACAGTTCTTTTTTTCTTTTGAATGGCCCTCTTACGCTTTCGTAGTGGAGAGTAATGCCAGATCTACAGGAAACGATATTCGAACATTCCAACAATACCAAATTTCAAGAACAAACAGGACGTTCAATTATACAGAAAAACAAAAGGATTCTAAGGCAATGTGCTCACATTGAATAGCTTTCAGTGGCTTTGGTGAAAAGCAGGGGTACTTACAAAAAATCAATCTTTAAAGTGAGATATCTTAAGTAAGAAAAAGGGTAATGAGACAGGGTTTGAACGACATGGTTTGGAACATTTTTGTTTTCCTAAAACAGCCAGGTAAAAAGATAGTTACCGGAATATTTTTTTATCTATTTATCTCTAATGAGATCACTCTATTTGCAAAATAGATATAAACACAATTAAATAAAGTAGTGTCAAGTATAAAAGTATTAAACTGGAAAATATGCCAATTCAAAAACTTAACGTAAGTGGCAACAAATTAAACCATGACAGCCAAAACTTTTCCGGCCCTATATTCATATTTTTCTTAAAAATAAATTTATGTAAAAGGAAATAATCCTTCCAAGAAAGCCTCAGACCAGCAACAGACGGATTTCACTTAGCTGTCTTTGCCTTAAAATAATAAACCTTGACTAGGAAAATGATCAAATTAAAGGTCAAGAGCAGTCCCCCAAACTTATTTTGAAGCATCAGCTAACTATCACAATTTTCTTCTTTTTTCTCTTCACAGAATCTTTTATAATATCTTATAACTTCAATATTGCATATACAAAGTGAACGAAGCAGTTACTTCTTGTAAATTTCTCACTTGAGAAGAAAAAAGGGTTGCCACATGACATTCACCAGCCAATCATGAAAAAGGACAGTATACTGCACTACTTCAAGTTGGGGTGACTGCTCTTGCCCTTTAAACAATAGGCCTACAGTTATGATTGCTACCTACCAATACCAAAACTGTGTCATTAATAAATCCAATTCAACATTCTCCAAACAGGAGAGGAGATAATCCCATAGTGGAGATACATAAGGAAAATGCACAAAATAATGTTCTATAGAATATAAGAGGTTGTGATAAAGATAACAATTAGCAGAATCTACGGCGGATATCTTTTTAAGTTAAACATTGTTGGAATAAGACGATGAATAACTCTGCATTGAGACCATCCTCACTGTAAATTGTTAGAACATCTAAAGGGAATACGACAGTACAAAGACAACGCTTTATCTGGGAGATTCATTTTCAACTTTTCACACAATTTAAAAAAGGATCTGTTCGTCACTAAAGAGGTTTGGACTGTAAAGACTTCATTGCACAATAAAGTTATTTACAGGATCCAAGAGTCGGTATTGAGAGCATTCAAAGAATTCATTCCATGCGAGTTTGATAAGCACATAATGTTCAAGAAAATTTGAACGTAAATTACTGCAGTTTCTCTGAAAGTAAGTGAAACTGTAAAAATACCATCGTTTCAGCTTAAATCACTTACATAGTAAATGTCTTTTCAGATCCAATGTCTGTAAAATACAGGATTATTATCAATCTTAATCAAACTATTGTTACAAATAGGCTGGAGATGAATAACGTTTTAGCAAGAGTAAAAGAATGAACAAGCTTAACAACGTAATCATGAAAGGCGTAGAAAGTGTCTTTCCAAAATTGATTTGACATACTATCACCAGCCCTTTTAAAACAGTAGTCACCATTTTCCAACATTTCCGCTATAGTTAACAAGTACTTACTGAGATACCATGCGCTGAAACAATTTTCCAGTGTTGCTGTCAAAGAGCCGAGATGCACATGTAACTTTTAGAGCAATGATGTGGTTGAAAATATTTATCATTCTCAGACCATTATCTTCATAATCTGATATCACTTTTTTCCTCTTTATACGATCGGGTTTATTTTCCATACAAAATTAAAAAAAAACTAATTTATATCATTAAAAAAATCTTTCGAGGGATCAGGAAGAAAAAGTAAGTATTAGCCTAAATGAGGTAAAATAATTTAATTTTAACGCGTTTATTAGTCTTAACGTAGAAATATTTCCCTTTGACCAAATATATGTCGATTTCTTGATACTTAACAATAATGTATAGTTAATTGAAATAATCTTCCAGAAGTCAGCGTTAAACATAATACCCAGTAATTTTAAGTCTTCACCTCCATTCCAGAAGAAGAGGTCCCAGTATTGAACCTTGCGGAACGCCGATATTAATATTATTAAGATTAGAGTCCTTCCCTTTAAAACGGACAAATTGTTTACGATTAGAAAGATAACTTTTAAACCAATCAAATGCCACACCCCGTATTCCATATCTATACAATTTATTCAATAAAATTTCATGATTTATAGTATGAAAAGCTCTAGATAAATCGATAAATAAGGCCACGGTGCTGACTCTATTATATTATTACTGTGCCCAGAAGTAGACATAATTTTTTTTTTTTTTTTTTTAAGGAAGAACTTTATTCCCATTTTGAAAATATATACATATGTACATATATATAAAACATAGGTTGGAAAATAAATATAATACTTACAAATATTTACGAACTAATTAATTCAACCTACAGTATCATTACATTAACATCATAATTCAATTCACATTTTAAATTGGAAGGAAGAAATCTTCTTTTCTTGACTCATATACATATGTACCTACGAAAATTGGAAAATAAATAAAATGCAAGTGTTAACAGTAATTACAGTATGAAACCTTTGTTACAAAATATAAATAAGGTCACCATTCCCCAGGGTAACACATGACCTATCCTCAATCCACATTTTGAAAAATTTTTCCTTCGAAAATCTTCTGTAATCGGCTTCGATTCTGTCTTTAATAGTTTTAATAGTTATTGACAGTATTTCTTGATAGCTTTGAACTTCTAACTCGAAAATATGTAAACATCTTGATTTCCAGAGGATAAATTTAGTCACACAGAAGATAAACCAAATTCTGTTAAAAACCTGCTTCCTGCAGTTTATATCGGGAAAGCCAAACATAAACAAGTGGGTTTCAAAATCAACAACACTGCCTCCTAGCTTTGTGAAAATATCTTTGACCCATGTTAGAATGGGCTGGACTTTTGGACAATCCCAAAAAATGTGGACTAAAGTCTCTACGTCAGTACAACGTAGACATAATTTTACTCACTTCACAACTTTCAAAAGAGGGCACTTGAAACTTTTAATTTTTTCCTCTTTTTTAGTAAAAAACCCTTTTCTTTTTTTTTCCTCACTCGGGAACAGTGCTATGAGTGTGTGCTGTGGAAAGAAGTGAATGGTCAGTGCTGTGGAAGAAAGAAAAGCATTGTTAGTACCGGGACCCGAACCATTGGCCCTAGTGGTATAGCGATTCTAGCATGAAGACCAGTGCACTTGTCTACTGCGCTAAGAGCGCTGTTGTGGGTGGATGGGTTAAAAATAATATAAGTACTGTCTATAGATCTATTACATATAGCTCTACACGTATACCTAAAGCTAGTATGTATGTACTTGAGAGTGTATATACATGTACAGTATGGGATACGTATAGGTTTATATACCCCTACGTATACAGTTCCTATGCATGCGCACACCTGCATATGGCCCACCCTAACCCTATTTGCATACGTAACCCTAACCTTATTACTATGCGCACATAACCCTAACCTTATTACTATGCGTAGGTAACCCTTATCCGATGCATATGCATACGTTACCCATAACCCTACAGCCATGACGCAAGTTCCGGACACGGAAACTATATTAGGGCCCCTGAATTTAATAAAAAATCAGGTGTAGCACATACAGTATGATGAGTTCTCAAAATTAATTATAAGGGGATTTGACAATGTAGCCTAGTCATTAAATTTCAAGGGTAATTCTTGTGTGGCTTGGTATTCAACAACCTAGGCATAACATAGGCTAACTTAGGCCTTGTAGGAATTACCAAGGCTATGCCTAGCCTAAGTTACTTATTTTAGGCCCTAACAGTTAGGCTAGGCCTAGACCTAGCCTATAGCCTTTTGGCCCTAGCCTTGGCCTATGCTTAGGCTACGCCTTGACTATTTGCGTAGGCCTACAGTACCAAATATTGGCCAAAGGACCCTGATAGCAATTTTTGGAGGCAGTGACGTCGGAGACACAAAATCGTTCAGGCCCTAGGCTTCGGTCTGCACACTGCACAGCATATGTGCTGAATGTGCATGGTCTAAAAACACTATCCTACCACACAACAGTGCCACCTTTTCGTGGTTATACTGTTTATTCAATGTAACGCTAGGCCTACACATAGCCTAGGCTTTATTTAACATTAGCGTTTGGCCAACTTATTCATACGAAGGCTTCGAAGCCAGGACTAGGAAAGATGAAAATTAAAGTTACCCTCAAATGTCTCCCAAAGAACGGACAAACCCCATTCTTCCAGTTTCGTTCTCACGAAGTTCTCCGTCGGTTCCATAGAAATTATTAACAGCAGTCGTGGCAATTCGTACAAAATGTCGGCAACTTTCCCGAGGCTTCTGTCACTAACGACTTCAGTTCCTTAGATGAATGAGGGGACGCGCAATTAACATGCGGGGAATGCATGAACGTGACGTACACGGTTACGTGTGGCATATTCACTGTATGCATAAATCGCATATACATTGTGCATTGTACTAACGCATTGCATAGGTATGCGGAGGTTGGTCTTTGTTCTTCCTCACGGACTGATTACGTAAGGAGTCCGTGATGTGATATTTGACCATTGTGTATTCTTCAATACCTCAAGCCGATGGTGATTTGACAACATCGGTATTCAAATACTGACAAGACTATGGTCAGTTCCAAATGACCTACAGCAATGGTCAAATATTTGACCATTGTGAGTTTAGAGTGTAGGTTACACACTATATCATCAACAAACTTTAAAGCAGCCATATATGTGGAGTGATCCTTCTGAAATCCATACTGCCCGGAATATAATAGGTTATTCTTATTTATAAAAGCTGATAATCTATTGTATGTAAGTCTTTCAAAAATTTTAGAAACAGCAGGCAGAACTGAAACAGGGCGGTAATCAGATACAGTTTCAGCTCCACCAGATTTATAAATTGGAATGACCTTTGCAATTTTAAGTTCATTCGGGAAAACACCTTCAGAAAAAGATAAATTCAAAATATGAGTAAGAGGATCAATAATATGGCCATGTATCTGTTTTAAAATATCATTGGTAAGGCCATCATACCCTGGGGATTTCCCACTTTGACGTTTCAATATAGTACTAACCACTTCCTCATGACTCACTGGGTGTAAAATAAAGGTATCTAAAACACTAATATCATTGAGATAACAATTGTAGTTATAGTACGTTACATCTATTTTAGAAGCTAGATTTTCGCCTACAGATGTGAAGAAATTATTAAAATCATTAGCAAAATTTTGCATGTTATTCGAATCATCATTTGTATGTAAATTCTCAATTCCAGTCGCATTAGTGTTGCCACCCCCTCTGTTCAGTATCCCATTAATACCAGACCAAATCTTCTAACTGTTATTTTTATTTTTACTAAAGTACTCATAGTAATACAATTTCTTGGCATTTCGAATTACCGCGGTTAATCTGTTCTTAAAATTGCGATAATGCAGTTAATTCTGTTCCGTGGGGCTTCGCTTATATGCACAATACAATACATTTTTCTTGCGAATGGACTTTAAAATACCAGAGGTAATCCAAGGTGATTTCTGTAAATTTTTCTTACACTTAATTTGACGCAAAGGACAGTTTCTTTGGAAATATCACAAAGTTTATTATTAAATTTAGTAAAAGCAGACTGAGGGTTATTGTCACACAAAATATCAGTGTGATAACCCACTGAATAATTGAAGGTCCAAGATTAATAAATTTAAGATATGTGCGACTGAATAAAAGGCTTCCTCAAAGTCTATTGCAAAGAGAAGCCCGTCAGAATATGCCTTTAGTTGTTTCATAAGAAGATGTTTCTAGGTTTCCACAGCCATATAAGCTGCATTGTGCGTACACTGATTTGTCTTCTAGCTGTAATACCGATCGAGTGTTTGATCTAACATCTAACATCCGCCTCTCACGAGGAAGGCCCGGGTTCTATTCCCAGGTCGAGTCATACCAAAGACTCTAAAGTTGGAACCTACTGCCGTTGTGCGTGATCTTCTGCATAAGCAATGGAGTAGGGAAAACAAGCCGGTGAGCCACAACTGAAAAAGGCCGTGGTCGGCTCGACTTGAACCAAGAGGTTGGAAACTGGGCCGTTAAAACTCTAACTAACAGGCTTTCTAACTGTAAATACCGAATGGACAGTTCATGACTTGCCACGGTGACAACGTTTCCCCCCACTTTTAATGGTTAGATACCAAACACATGTTTCTTACCCCTAAAAATTTTGTTTTGAAACACGTTTATTGCTAAACATGTTTGGGTAAAAATTATAGTTTGATTGCTTAACACGTTGTAGAGTGGATTCATTGTTCTACAGTTCTGAACTTCTTAGCACTAAAATGATGTTATCTTTGATAAAGCTTTGAAATCATGCTACCTGATTTGAAATTTTGCTGAAACATCGCGTGGCTTACGGTAGTCCAGTTTAAGCACGGAGGAGTTATCATTAGGTAGGTGAGTAAAAACTGGCACTAGAGCAACTTAGGTATATCGTTATACAGTGCATTGCATCAGAAAACAGAATACAGAGACAGTTCATAGGCGTAGCAAAACTTTTGATTTCGAAGTATATGTCTAAAAAGAACAACAAAGTTTGGGAAACTTTTAAAAAGTCATTGGAGAGTGTCAGTTCGTAGGTCTCATACAACATTATGTAGCAACAACGATTCAGTCGTCGTGCAATCATTCTCTGATATGCCACCAGATCTCACAAATATCACTTCAGCAATCCCTCAGATCTTTAAATTTCCTTGCAGGAAACCCAGAATCCAAAGCTTTCTGCAATACAAGATCCATGTCCACATGTATTTGTTTAAAATGGTCAAAAATTACGTCCCCAATTAAGTGATGTTCACACCTAAAAGAAAAAATAGGAAACTAAGCTACTGCTTACAAGTCGGGGACATACCATTTCCCGCTGCCTGAGGGGTCGGGATTTTTCAAAATTTTCTGTACGCTCCGCGCCAACTGAAGATTTTATATTCCAGGCAGGGAGACATTGGCGTACTGTCATACACACCTGTCATCAGCTTCCTTTGAACCCTCTCAGTTGAGTATACTGTGCAAATGGATTCTTTAGTTATTTAAGTGTCAAAATGTTATCAAATGAATGTTCAATTTTACAGAGCAGTGACGCAGCTACAGGGGAAGGGGGCCGGTCCCCCCCCCCGGCTCGAAAAAGTGAAAAATTCGGAAATTGTCATTTGACACACGAGTCAACTACAGTGCGGCTTTCCCAACTTTTTCTTTATAATATTCTGAATTCTTCCTAATAAAAGTTCGGTCCATATTTGTAATAATTAGTTTTAAAAAAGGTGAAATTTTTGGCGCTATTTTCGCGCAGTAAATTACAACCTCTAATGCAGTAAGTGGTCACTCATAAAACAGTCAGTGGTAAGGTTTTCCGAGGCAACAAGGTTTCGGAAGCTTATTGAAAGTCGCCTAGAAACCTCAAACCGCACTTCTTAGATACCATTATGTAACAACAACGATCTTCAGTCGACATACTATCTCAAAAAAATGCCAATAGGAAACGCAGATTCATAGATAGTTACCCAAATATTCAAATTTCCTTAAGGGAAATCCTAAATCTAAACTATTTCCTGCAATACAAGGTCCATATTTACAAATGTGTAA
The DNA here is from genome assembly GCA_037179385.1 of Holothuria scabra. Taxonomy (NCBI): domain Eukaryota; kingdom Metazoa; phylum Echinodermata; class Holothuroidea; order Aspidochirotida; family Holothuriidae; genus Holothuria; species Holothuria scabra. The sequence continues at coordinate 10,732,982 of CM074199.1, forward strand.
AAGGACCCAAATTTTCGGGGCGCGGAGTGACATTCCTAAAACAGTAGTGTTCACATTTAAGAGAGGGAGATGAAATCCTAATTACGATCTTAAAATTTTCAGTATTTCGGTATTGATCTGAAGAGGGTCAACTTCATTTTGTATGTTATTGAAAATAAGGCCCTTTTGAGAAAGTTATTTGAACTGGGAACCATTGATTTGTTCCCACCATAGCTTGAATACTGTTGTCCAAAATTATTTCCGGATTGAGAGAAACGACACTGACCACACTGTCCATTTCTAAATGTAGCATCTAAAGGTTTTTATACGTCATTCTTAAGAAAAGAAACCTTGGTCCTGAGAACAGAACTTAAGCATTTAAATATCGTTCAGTAATCACGTTGTAAGAGAAAAATGGCATAAAGGTATATTTTCGTCCACAGTCCACAAAACGTAATTCTCTACATGTATGTATGCTGAGGCGTGACAAGCAATCTTAAAGAAAGCTAACGTGTTGGCCTCACCATTACTGTGTGCATCATTCATATTGAAGGTTTGTTTTTCAGGGTAAAGTATCCACAGGTAAGTCCGTCTCTGCATGCCCACATATGCGATGTCTAAGGTAAGACAATAAGTACAAATCTAATTTTAAAGGTTTGGAGAATATTTAAAGTCAGTCATTTTTAATTTTGTTTTAAAATCTCAGGTACCTCCTCTCAGACTACCGTACTAATGTGCATAATTTCATTTCATATTACTCAACTTGCTATGTTTGTTTCTTACAAAACATCGATAAGAGACATATGGCAGAAGTCCTACGCCTTCGTTTACGTTAATATAATTTCTTTCAGCGAGTTCAAAAGCTTGCAACCTGAAATATATTGCCTTCGAAATCATCCATTTAGTTACCTCTACATGACTATATAACCTTTAACAAGAAAACTGGTTTTTTTTTATCAGAACTTGATGGACCTACCGGTACTATTTGAGGAGAAACATCTCCGTATTTGCAGCAAGAGTGGAGAAGAAAGAGCCATGAATGCTGTGAAAGAAGCGTTTAAAAAGTGGTGTGATAACAAGGGACTGAAGTATAAGCTTGGTTAGTCTCAATGATAATGGGAAATTTTAGAAGACTTTGAAAGACTTTTAGAAAAGTTTTACCTTCTAGTTGAGTCCCTTTGGGCTATTTTCGTAAACAAAATTATTACAACTTTATTCTGAACAACAATCGACCAAACCATGCTGCAATGCTTCTTGTAGGAGACAAAATTCTGATCTCAGAAGAATCTGATCCTAGAGAAGGATCTGATCTCAGGTCACATAAGATTCAATAATTGAGAGTCTGATTTTATTCTCTATCTCCAACCTAAGTTTTGTTCGAGTCACAACGCAAAGAAAAAAAAAACGTATCCGAGGACTGCTGGTCCCGTGGCTTAGCAACTTAGCTCAATTCAGAAGAGTAACGCACTAATATTTGTGTAGTCAGGGGGCTATTGATCGTAGTCAGGTAACAGTTACGAGAAAATAGCTATAGACCTCAGGCATATGATGTCATAATTCCAAATCTCGTTTAGAGGATCACCTATACCATTTTAAGTTAAGGTACGTAATGCGTTTGCTTTTTGTATTCGTATACACAAAAGTCCGTCCATAGATGCGTCAAAAATATGAGATGCACTGCTAATATGGTCCCTAGTGCGGCCATTTTCTACCCTTCCACTGATTAGGACAGGATATAAAGCCAGACAACGTTTGCCATTCCTCCTATTCTATCAAAATTGAAAAGTTTGCATGAGGAAGAGGAAGGGAGGGGGAAGGTATTCTTAATTTTAGTCCTAGGGTGTCAAAGAGCGAAAAGAAAAAGAAAGCAGTGAAAGCAGAGACACTCGATAAACCCTGCAGGACCGAAACGATAGTGGTGCTTACAATATATTGTTAAAGTTTTGGAACTAGATGACATCTCTTTCGTGAAAAAGACCCGGGAATTCCTAATCCATATGTAACGTCACATTTCTGAAGAATTCCAGTCCGTATGGTATGCGCATGCGTAAAAAAAGGGGCCTCGAGACTTTCCAAAACTCATACGCATGACAGACACGAAACGGATTACGCATCACGGACATACGGATGGACATCTTTCAAAAGTCTTTATTACCTTTTATCACGCTTATGCACTACGCGCCTATAAATGCATGTAGCTTAACACGAACAATGCAGATGGCTGAATCGTTAGCCAAGTATACAACACGTTCGGGTGAATTCTCATGTGTGCAGCGTGCTCATTATCTTTCCTTTAGACATGAAGTCAAAGGGACGTCAATACATATGGTATATTCAAAAGGTAAATAGTTTCACTAAAAGTAGTTGCACTTCGACTTCAAATAAGTTACGTCACAGCTGTACATGCGCAACACAGCATTAACAATATCTGGAATATTCTTTTATGTAGTGAAACTTTGCTTTACAAAGAAGTTGATATTTCTGACAGAATAGATTGGTCTTTTTGTGGTAAAATTAAGATTTCGGTTGTAGTCATAATGGAATGGCTATATCAGTGAATATCGATTTGTATACAGTATAATTTATTATTAATTAACTGTTAATTGTGTAACCGCTATGATTTAACCATAATCTTATCATGTTGATCGCTCAGTACCAAAGACTACACCTAAGACGTTCTAATGTCAAAAAGTTGCAATTCAATTACGTAAATCTTTTGTAAATGATAATGCAATTTAAAAATATTAATAAATTGATTGAAACATACAGGGTCCAACGTAGTACGGTCGTCTCTAGACACGGGACGGTTTTTAGTGCAAAGAGACGTTTTTAATTTTGTTTTAATTGCATAAAACCGTGGACACACTACAACGAATTCGGATAGGATTCCGATTCCGATTTTTCGAATTTTTGTTAAATCTTCTCCATCTACGGTCGGAAAGAACTTAAATATGATTTGCATCTGATGTCTATGAAAATAAAATGCCAACTGATTTTTTCGTGACGTCACACAGGCATTCATTTTATATAAGCTACGTCACAGCTGTAGCTACAGAGCATTAGCAATATTCGGAACATTCTTTTATAGAGTGAAAATGTCGGACAGCGGAGTCCGATAAAATTTATACATCGGTGTGACCTCACAAAATAATTCGCAGTTTTTCATAGTTCTGCGGTACAACACACTCATATATTTACAAAAGTTAGCTATTTCCGACCAGAAATGGCGAAGATTTAAACTAAACCTCATAAAAATTGGATCTGATTTCGATCCAAATTCGTTGTAATTTGACTGCGGCTTAATGGGCGTAATTTTGTTGTTTTTTATGGTTTCACATTCGGTTTGACGGGGTAACGGTGAGTAAAGTTAGGTTTACTTTCTTTCATTCATTTATCTGTTTTTCCACATTGTCAAGAAAATATACAGACAGAAGGAACATAACAAAATAATTGTGAATGGAAGTGAACTTTAAACCCTGATGGGCTTGACAAGGAAGGTCACTCCCGACGAAACGAACCCTAGTTACAAAACGCTTACAGTCAGTACCTTTAATTAAATACCTTTAATTAAATACCATTAAATACCAAATACCATTTCCACTTACAGTACTGCACAGTAGTCCCTTCCCAACCCCCACTACATTTTTATGAAAGAAAAATGCCCTGACTTCAGCTCAACTTGGCAGTTCGGGAGTGAACTTTCTTAAGGGGAAATTTGTTGGAATTTTCAATGTCAATATCTTTTACCCTCTCAAGATAACCCTCTTCATACTTTGAATGTTTCGTAAATAACTTGTTTCTTTTGCAACAAAATGACGTGGATTGTTGCAGAGTGCTGATATTTCTTTTGTTAAAAGAAATTGTTGCCCTGTTAAATGGTTAATTTTGGACGTATTTTGATGGCAATTACGGTTACTTCGTCGGTTTTTAATGCTTTTTACATCGAACGCCCATTTTTTCATTTTCATGTCACCAGACCTTCAAGGGGTCCGCCCCACCTTACTGAATTATACATTATATTTTGAACAAACAGCATAAATGAAGTACTGGTTCCGTGAATACCTAGTTTTTGCCAGGGAAATCCTAAGCTTTATTTGAAAGGGCAAATGAAAAAACGCCAACGGGCAAGAGTCAAGTGTACACTATATGATGAGCATTTGTTTGTTTGTTTGTTTGTTGATTTATTTCATTCTCTGTGACACCTCTAAGGAGGTTAAAGAGACTTATATACATACAATACACATCATACATTTACATAAATCTTAAAGAGTATGCAGTAATATTTGTCGTAATGAGAGAAGCATCCGAGTTTTCAAGTTCAGGTCCTAAAACCTAGATCATGTTCAGCCGCCTGTGCAACAAAGCCAGACGACATAAAGGACTAAACTGCCAAGAGACGAATTTTTGTCTATCGCTGATTTAAAAGGTATTCTTTTAAATAATTGTCAGCGATTTTGTTAGCGATTTTTTTTATTATTTAGGCCTACTGTGGCTTTAAATACTTTTCATAGGACAAATTTGCAGCAAGGTTACGTTCAATTAAGGCCTATATGCCCGCTGCAGTTATTAGAGAATGGTTAACCTATACTTAAATCTCAAGCCAAACTTGTCTCCGGATGGCACTATCATCAAACATGACCGGCGTTCATTTGCAGCAGCACACTCAATGCTACAATACTCGTATGGAAAACAGCGTTTCATACGCTTGCTTTCTATTCGGGTGCATACAAATATGACAGCTTCCATAAGGCTTCTTTCCGGAGGCCCCTGACCCTTAGGTTGCGTAAGATCTTACGCTCCCAGTTCCATTGGCGTGCTCTCAAATCCAGGTAAAGCTTAGGACACGTATAGGATTTCTAAGGTTTCGGAGGCCGCCATACTCTAAAAGTTCGCTGTACCCCAAGAGTGTGCGTTCGTATGTGAAAAATCTCCTGCTCAAGTTTATTGCCTGCCCAAAACAAAATTAAACTCACTGTAGAATTACACGGAGTTTGCCAGTACGCACTAGTGCAATGGTTTTGCAGAGAAACCCTGCTTGTATAGCAATGGTAAATTAGGGTTACCCAGCCAAATCATGCCTAGAGAAGGGAGTTTAAGGGGTTTTTACAATAAGGAATTGATCACAGCCATAAGGTTTATCGGTTTATCTGTATATGATTACGAAATTTTCATTTTCTTCAACTAACAGAATGAAACAGTCGATCTTGGTATTTCTACGGTGAAGTCCGATAATATTTCGCCGAGGGCTTGTGAGGATGACGAAATTGAGGCAGACAAGAAACAATTTGGAATGTAATAACACATCGAAAAACAAAGACCATTAAAAATGAAGAAAAGGAACGAAAGTTCATAGCGCTTAAAGTACGAATTTAAGTTTTTGGCATGCTTATTACTTGTTTGTTTGGCTTATGTTTCGTTTTGAAAGTACACGGTAATTTAAAAAGTGAGAAATGAATATACTGGTTAGTTGGTTTCAATCTTAGGTAAACACTCAAACATGTACATACACGGTTTCAATGCCTATACTAACACATATTTGGAAGTGCTACTTAAATTTAATCTTGGAGACGTATAATCAGCCTCGATAACACACATAAACCCCCTCACGTGAGACTGCGTAATTTTTCCTTGCCGTGTATAACCTTTCTACATCCCCAGCCTGATTATCTAGCAGCTGATGCGCCGTCTTCGTTGCGATGTATCAGCAGAATCCACCACTCAGAAAAGAAACAGTCTGGTATTACATTTTTAGTATTTCTACCTTCATAACTTTAATTTCCTGTTACAGTGGTAGATTTCAAAAATAATATTGTGCCACATGTGAAGGAAAAAATTGACAAGTGCGAGAGCAAGGCAAATTGTATGACCTTTGTCACATCACCACACTCTTGAGGCAATGAGAAAGGAAATCCCAATCAAAGAAACTAAATCTAAGCTTACGGTGCACTCTTAAAAAGTTGAGCAAATTTTTCTGAGCAATATATAGGTTGGTGAAAGTTTGCCGACTATTGGGCAAAAGAACCTAGAAACTCATTGACCAATAGTTGGTTACGTAATTGTATGAATTTCTTTACACGACGTCGTTAAATGTACCTGTATTTAGTTCTTTTTAATTACAACTAGTTGATTTTGTTCACATTCACTGTAAATATTTGCAAAACGTTCACGTACACAGTAGGAATTGCTTCGTCAGCCAATTAGAGGAAAGTAGGTATAGAATTCTGTGAAATTCCGTAGGAACAGCAGGTTTATATTCGTGTACAATTTTAATTCTAATGACCCATTCCAAATTTCTTCAAAAATATATTTAGCACCTAATGAAGGTGAAATTAAGATAGATTGAAGCTGACTATGGTCAATTCTCGCAGAAAATCGTGTGTTTGTCAATTGTACGATACAACATAAAGAAGAAGAAAACGAAATATCATGAAACAATTCCACTGTAAATCGTTAAAAATAACAAACAACTGTCACTGAATATATATTTAATAGCATAACCAAAATGGCTGTCTAGTCATGTACTTCAAATTAAAATCGTGCTTTGAAAGTGGCTCGCTTTGCCAATGACGGAAACTTTTGGAACTAAAAGTCATCTCTCAGAAATAAACCAGTGATTGTACTTTACCTAATCACCTAAGTTAGGTGAAATCAATAAATTAACCAATATTTAATAATATTTTGCCGAATTAGCTAGTTGGTAATTTTCAGATGACTATATGTTGGGTAAAATAAATAACAAATAGATGGTAAGAGTATACCCAACCGAGATTGGTCGATGTTTGACCAACAGTTGGTTGGATGCATATGTACCCATTGTTTGACAAAAGTTACTCAAAAATTTTGCTCAGTTTGTTTTAGAGTGTAGTTGATACCTCCGACATCTTGAAAGCCAAGAATGGTTTTTCCTTTTTCTAAGTGCATTACATAGGCCTAATGATGATATCGATTAGGTAATGACGATAGTTTTCAAGACGGGCTGATAGCCGGCTTACTCAAATTGGAAATCTGGAGATTGAATCATCAAACTGTAAGGTGGTTTACATTTTGACGTAGCATTGGACTTAAAAAAATAAAACTTTGAAACTCAGAATTTAGGGTGAAGTCCTACTAGGTTATGTGCGGACCTGTTTTGCCAAACAAAATGACATTATTTCCTACAGTGTTGCCTTGTAATACTCGAGAGGAGTGGAAGAGATCCAAGTAATTGTAGTTGCATACTCTTGAGGATGTCAAAACCGAAGGACCCCTGACTAAATGATAAGATTTTGGTGGGTTAATTTTTGTTCGTTTAAAACGATTTTTCATGTATATAAATTCTTACATAAATGCCCAATAAGAATTTTCCTTCTCACTGTTTAAAATATAAATTGCTCATACTCTTAAATTTATGTTATTTCTATTTCTATCAGTGTCAGTGTGTATCACTATTAAAATTTGAGGATTACAAAAAGTTTGCGGAAATCTTCATACAGACATTACAAGCTATGAAATAATCAGTATTGCCTGCATTTTTTTCATATGAGCATTTACGTAATTATTGCTTTTTAAAATATCTGTCAATTTCAAGGAGACGTGTTTAAAATTTTAATAACTTTGTTTTAAAGAGGAAAAAATAAAGAATTTTGTTCTTAAACTGTTAAATATTGGACGTAGTGCCACCTCTAATTTGTAACTGCTGAATGGGAAGGGATCAAGAAATTACTCTTAAAGAGGCTCATTGAGTTGATATCGATAACTTAATGAGAGTCTCAAAGGGTCACTACCACATAACAATGCTTATAGTTATAGCATAACAATTCAGGTTTCAAGTCCAAAAGTCACAGAAAACCTTAAAATTTCGAATTTTCTAGTGTCCAGACTTGTAATAGTTTTGTACATAATTGGAAAAAGTGCCTGATCACGAATTTTTGAAAACCGAATTGAATCGTTAATTACTCACTCATAAAACAGTTATGTGTATGTAGGGTATGGGGATTGTCTCAGATTGACCATTTGTCACTGGTATGTGAAGAAAACTTAACAGGTGTGGAAACATTTGTTGAATTTCATGAACCAACTCAATGAGCCGCTTTAAGCGCGCCCTGCCTGTCATCCCCCAAAAGAAACTAGTGAGTCACACTGGAAAAAGGCCATGGCCGGCTTGACTTGAACCAATTGGTTGGAAACTGGGCGGTAAAACTCTACCTAACTTAACCCTCTACATGGCCCGGGTAGTCCTAAATCCCCATAACAGAGTTGGTTGTCACTTTTTCAAAAGAAATTATTGCTGTTTAAACTGTTAAATAAGGTAAGATATCATATCCAAAATTAATATATCAAAACTTATCTAATCGATTGGTGCGCTTCAAATATACAATTCTAACTTAAGAATGCTTAAATTCCAATTCTTCTATAAGGTCTTATAAGTTTAGACTTTTTGAGCCTTTTGTAAATTTATGTGTAGCTTGTAAGCAGCTGATCTAAAAAGTTTGTCTTATTTTTTATTTCTTGCATATTTCGAATACTAGTAATCCAATTTTTGCATTATACCGTGCTTCCCGTATTTGAGTCCTTTATTCCTTTCGAAGCAATTACAAATTTTGTTCAAGAGCTTTTTATCTGGTGCATTGTTTACGGTAGTATCTGTGTTTAAAGAGCGTGGTCTAAGCGAACCAATGAGACAATCAGAGACGATTGGATGGATAAAATTAGAGTGTTTCACCTGAAAGGTATACTAATTTGGCAGTTCATTGGGATATGCGGGCTTGTTCCATATTTTTAGGTGTATTTTGAATATTTGGTTAGTCGTTTTCGTTGGTATTGACTTGTTGTTAGGTTTGACTTGTTGGAGTTTTACGCTTCAACGTTTAACCTTTTAGTTTAATCTAGTCATATATATTGCATTTTATAGTCACGGGTGACTGGATTGCTTTTCTTAATACGTACGACTACACTAGATGCCTGTGGTGGGGATTTAAAGACCACACCTAGTTTATGTTCACCAGGCGGTGCAAAAAGTGCTCCATTTAAGTCAGTTTTTCCTAAAAGATTAAAATAATATGACGTTTATGGATTTTATGCCCATTTTATGCACATCAATTTCAGAAAAAAGAAATGACTTAGTTTTTCACACTTTTTCGGGCATAGTTGATGATATCAGAATTGAAAACTATGATAGCAATCACTAGACAAGTGGCAGATTGAGCCAAAGCTTTTTAAACTTACCTTTATTTTCTAAGCTTACGGAAAAATCTACAGGTTGAATCAATGTCTTTTAGTGAACTTTTTAATTGGATTTGCTATAAATGTCATTACGGAATAAAGTTTGCGAGTATAAACTAAGCAAAGGCTTACGTGTCTTTTATTGGAGTCAACATAACATTTTGATCAATTTTTATGATAAGGTAACTCAGCCCCATTATCATGAATCCTTACACCAGTGGTAAAAACAATGTTGACAATGGTTCAACATTGGCCAATTTGAAATACTCGTGTCCTTCTCCTTGGTGTCATTTGTCTTTTGCCCCTGTGACGTTTGCAGTTTTCCTCCGATCTACAATAGACCAGTTGAGAAACTTCTTGCTACACTCCCCCCAAAAAGTAAACGCAACAAGTCACCTTTCCCACTCCGATTTCATTGTTGGCTACAATTTTTTAACTATCAAATAGGGCAAAACATTGAAGGAGGGAGGGGAGATAGTGGGTGCATTTTGTCACTGTATCTGGGATTTTTTATTTGCTTTTTTGAGAATTGTAGTGTAGGTCAAAAGAAAAGCAATGAAACTGTAACTTGTTTGCACATGAATGAGTACAGGTATATCAGTCTTTCCAGCCGAACGTTCGTCCCCTGCTGCAGTCGGTTGTCTGCAGAAATATTCCAGTGAATTCCGCACAATTAATATGCCACGAAGACTGACAGTATACTTCATACATTTCCCAACAGGTCTGTTGAAAGGCGTATTTCAATGGCTTTACGTTAAAGTGTTCCTCAAGTCTAAAATTTTAAAAATATAAGAGGTTGCAAACTGAATCTTATTCTTCAGCTATCATTGTTTTAGCTCGTTCCATTGTTGGGGTATTCAATGTTGAAATTAATTCCCTTTATAAAATAAAATAGTCCATTGAGCAATAATTTAACTTTCTTGTTCTATAATTCACATACCTTGTTTTGTTATGCTTTAAGATTTAACATGTTTTAGGACCTTGAACACTTCCTGTTTGCTTGCATAGCATATTGCACAGAGAGGGCTTGGTCAATTACATCACCCCTGAAGAGTAAGAGTGCTATGAACGTATTGCACAAGGTGTAATAACTTTCAGAAAAACAAAGATTCACAAATACCGTAATAGGTGTTGTACAAAAATGACATCACAAGTAATTTTAATTTAATTTTTACTTTAAACTGGATGGATAAACTTGAGCATTTACATCTCAGATAAGGAATGTCATTAAGAAGATGGAAATTGAACTGTTCGAATTCATTTTCATGCTCTTTCATAGATATTTTTGAAATTTTGGACTAGAAGTACACTTTAAGGTCTTTCAAGAAGTAAAAAGACAAAACCATTTTAGACCATATCCTCCAAACATAAATCCTATAGCTTTTACCAAGCTAAAGACATCTCACTTCAAAGACTGGTTAGTTTTGTGTAAACAATACCACAGGAGTCCACTTTTTAACAAAGGTACAAAATGTTATGTGATATTGGCACATTTTTTCACATTTATTTTGTTTTTCTGTCCACTTAAATGTACTGAAATGTTTGAATGCCGTTTCGTGAAAATGTAACATTACTCTACACCATAAGTGAAATATCGCAAACAATGTTGCTTAAGATTCCCTGCATGTGGTATCAAAATTATAAATAAATTCAATGCAATGTTAAATTAATGTGCTCGGATGATTTTCATTTGAAAAAGAAAAAAATGAAAATCTTGCAGTTGAGATTTGAGTTCGCTAGTGATTGGTGCCCCCCCCCCCCTTTTGATTACAAAATGGACAAATGACTGATAGAGAAAAAAACGAAAGGGAGATTAGAGTACAAAGAACAATAGTCTAACAGTTAAAAAAAAATGCACAGAAAAGGTCCTCCATAATTCCGGAAAAACAGCTTTCATGCCTTTTAAACTACTTTATTTAAGATATTTAAGCGTCCCCTCTAAAGAATTATTTGGCTATTTTATTATTTATTATGCGATAACATATCCATTGTGCAAGTGTCTGTAAATTTAGGCAATGGACAACTGTTTTCAATAAATTACCCATACATCTCACAATTCGAATCATTTATCTTATTCTTAACTTTCGATTCCGTTCTTTGGATTTTAAAGGATGTAGCTGGGGAAAATAATTCCTTTTTAAGAATGTTGTTATGTAAAGAAGGATTTTGTCTACTAACATCCCCAAAAGAAAACTGACCAGATGGTAAAATCTTTGCCCAAAGCCTCCCAAACTATTGTCCCTGGACACTCTATGCGGCACCTGATTTGTGCCGTAATTACGGCAAATATGGTCATTTCCACTTGGCAGTTTTCATGAGTTGCGAATTTGATAGTTTCAACGTTGATAGCTCTGTAGGTAACTTCAAGAAATTGTATTGAATAATTTCAAACAAAAAGTACTACCACTTTGCGTGTAGGCGCTTAATTTTAAATAAAAAATGAAAAATTTTCCAGCGAACAGGTGAAAAGTGGAACGTGACCCGAATCTCGATTCGTGTAATGTGGGAACTAAATGCGAGAACATCAACAGAAGATGACCTCAGATCAATTTAAAGGGATAATCATGTGTAATTTTAAAGACGTGTAAGTGTCATCTGAAGAACTTGGTTATATACTTCGTTAGTGCACCATATGTTCTGGTTCTGTACAAGTTTGGCAGATTAATTTTCATCTTGATCAGTACCCCGCGGAGCGGATTCGGTTTGTTCACTCTCCCTTTATGGCTTAACAAACCACCGTGACACCGTCCTGGAAATTGTTTTTCTTGGGCTTGTCAGTATCGTCAGCAGCGCACTTTGAGTTTTCGTTTGCAATAAAATGTTGAATTTAAGAAAAAAGAGGGAATTCCTAAATGATTAGACAGTAGCAAATGAAATGCATTCATATTTGTAATGAGTGGGACAAATCAAATCATTGTCCCCATTCTTCGCTGAGATAGGAATATAAATAAAGGGGTTCCACCGTCCTTTTGATTTCTTTTTTTCAACCGATTGTTCCCCTCATTTCGCTGGTTAAGGGATATTACTTGACGAAGTCTCGCTGTGTCGAGAGGTTTTGAATGCAAAATGTTGCTAGAGGTTGCTTCTTCTACGTTCGAAACATAAGCTGAAAATGCCTCAGTAATAAATATTCGTACACTATAAATTTTAAATGTGTGAGATTTCACTCGTTAAAAATAACGTTCTCTCAAAAAGAGAGGAAATTCACTTTAAGATGAATGAAATTCACTCCAAGAGAGGGGAAATTCACTATAGGAAAAGTCAAATTCGCTTCAGAGAGTTTCCCTCTTGATGGAGTCGTTAAAAGAAGGGTTTTAAGTCACAACAGGATTTGATATGTTACAAGGGTACTTATTCTGAGCATGTAAGTGAAATATGCATTGAGATCCGATGTGTAGTTCCCAAGATATGAGCACGTAAATTCTTCACATTTTCAACAAAAGTGAACTCGAAGCAAGCACACATGACATCACATCCCAACATTAATTTTGGTTTTCTTTAAATTGTATACTGGATTTTTCCTTAACAATCCCATGTTATTAAAATGTGATTGCATTAGTGGCATGATAATTTTACAAACTTTGCATCCCCGAAATGGGAAGTGATACTCCCATTAACTTCAAGGTTTACAAAACAGTCTGATAAAACAAAGGGAAATAGAGCATTCCTTGTCAATGTGAGGAAGTGATATAAGCTCTGCTGCCCTCGAACTCACTTTTGAACACAAATCACTTGACTTCATGTACTGATATTTTAAGAAATACATGTCCGATTCGAATGGAATTTTCACCACACTGTGTATATTTTGTTCCTCTTTCACATACGACAATTTTTCTTAAACTTCCCCATAAAGGAAGAGTCATCCCCTGTGAAACTCCTTGAAGAGTGAATTTTAAAAATCAGGCCTTGAAGGGCAGTTGTTTTACGACGCTAAGCGGTCACATATGTGGGAGAAGCCATTGGCTTATGAATTACAACTTCACGTCGGGTAACAACTAATTCAACATTTTTGGATCAAATTTGGTATTTTTTGAAAGGCCAGTTCTAATGGGAAAACCGTAGATTGCTCTTGGATGAAAAACCCACCTTACTTTGACCAGGCCAGGAATTGAACTCCATGTCGCCCGGTTGCTAAGCTTCCTCGCCTCAAATTCCACCGCCTTCATCTACCCGGCCATAGCATCGGTCTATGAATGTCACTCCTCTTGTAGAGAATTGTCACCTTTCACTCTCTTCGAGAATAACTAAGTTCACTCTTTCATTTTTAGGGTCTTATTTTTCCGACGGAAAACGAAATATGTGCCCTCCCGTAGGTTTTTACTTTCCATCTATAGGTATCCCCCCCCCCCTTCGGTGGCTAACGCCAATGACAGACATACCGTTGGATGAAATGGTCTTGTAACTTTTCGGAAGAAACCTTTACAACGAAATTAAAAATATGCTTTTGTCTGTGACTCTAATTGGTCCACTAATTTGATGAATAGTTGCGGACATTACTAGGCTAAATGATTTTAATAACCCCTTTTGAAAAAAAAAAAAACTGCTAGTGGTATGTCACGTTAAAGGGTGGTTTTTAAATTTTCCGCTTACTTGGGTACTTTTGGGAAGATTTTCCCCACACTGAATTCATATAAATACTTTAACAAAGAGCTAAATCTTTTTTCGAACCTCGGATCCATAATACTAAACAGTAATGTATGCAGGGATAGTAACTTTTAAATTAAGAAATCTACGGTCAGTGGTTTATATTAAACGTGCCAACTTTTAACAACCTCTGTCCCATTATGACCCGACTGTCAGCCATCTGGTAACTGGTAGTATCGTCATCAACAAAATGTTAGTCAAAAACCGTAAATATCGCCCACTGCCGGTACAAGAAGCCTTTACAATTTACACAATATCGCAATCGTTACACAAAAACCTAGCCATGTGACTGTTGACAAGTTGAAGATTAATTGCCAGAATTCCATTTGGAGTTTAATTTCCCTTAAAGTTTGTGCATGTTTTCCAAATATATTATCTCAATTTATGATATTTTTTGGGAAAAACTGCAGGAGCAGTGTAACAAATTCATTTTCTTGATGGAACGATGTTACCATTACTCCCGACTTTGACAATCTATTTATTAACATGTTGTGCATATTTACATGTATCAGTTTCGCGAAGCTTACTGACGGTAATAATTTTTTAGCTACAAGGGAAGGAATCCAAAAGTCTTGTCTTAAACTTGAGGTAGTGTTGCAGGGAGCAATTGGCGTGAATTTAACGCTGTACATTTGAGGCATTTTATCATTGTTAGGACCCTTATGAAAATAATGACGTTCGTGAGGTTTTAACGATCGTTAAAACACTTTTCCATTATAGTCAGTGTCATTTTGGGGGTTAAACCACGGAAAAGTCATCATGTCTGGAATAAAAAAACGAGTGGTGAAAAATATCGAACTTTTCAACAAAAATCGTTTTTTTTTTTTATTTTCATCTCTTTAAAGGACTTCGGATTTAACAAACCATCTTTTTGCCAACGTCTGACAAATGTAGTTTCTGACCTTTAAGAAGACAAAAAGTACGCTGCCACTAAATATTTTTGATGCAAGAAACTTGAGGACGAAAAGCAATACGAAATGCCTACAATACAGCTCAACTTTAATCAATCATTACTTCTTAAATGTCTATTCACCCAGAGTGTGTTTTATATCAAAATAAAACGCGGACAAATGATATATTTGTCTAGCTATAACCAAGTTTTCAGTGATGAAAAGGTGAGTTGTCGATCATATTTACAAAGACGTGCTGGAATGCGCGAAAATTTCGTTTAACCATGTTACTCTAGACGTCAAAAGGAGGCCTTTGACTGATTTACTTTTTCCGGGGAGGGGGTGGGGAAAACATTTGGGCACTTTTTGCCATTGTACACTTCTTCTGCTGTCAGGGTATTCTGGAAAAAGGAAACACCATTTTGAGCAAAGGCTATTACATAAAGCTGACGGAATAATTCCATTTCCATAAGCTGTCAAAATGTGAAGCGAATGTTTGAAATCTTGTTGATGCTTTGATAATTTTACTTTGGCTGACTATGATGCCTTTTCCGGCACATTGTTGGGCAAGAGGCTATTCGAGGAGGCTAAGAAAAATTTCTTTTTAACGGTTTCGAAATATTTCGCCCATTTTCGTGATTGATCTGTTTCATTTTCCCCTTATATTTTTAGGGCATTTTTTTTTATGAAAGCCATATTTGAATATCCTGTCACAAAGGGTAAAATGTTGCACAAGACTAATTATGAAAAGAGGCTATGGAAATTGAAATTATTGTTATTTAAAGGCTACATCAATTTGCTGCCAAATTTTGTAACCGTTTTGAGTTTTTATGAAACATTTATCGTTAATATCGTTACACAAATTCGTATTTTTCTAGTAACTTTTTAAACAATCCGGGCAAATTTACGAGCTTTTTATGTAATTTAAAACACAAAATATTTAAAAGTCAACAAATGGCTATTTCATTTTGCAATAGAGTACATTGAAAAATCCCCCTTCAAGAAAATGGTAGAACCCGGTAAGGGAAGGGATGACCAGCATGTGGGATTTATGTGAGAATTATATGGGAATTAAGTGGGAATTTTTCTTACTTGCCAGATTTGTTTCCCACATGCCCCAAAACCCACATAAATTCCACATGCTGATTCCTGTAGGACTTTTGTGGGATATTTTTTATAAGGGAATCTCTGTCCGGATTTGAGATCTTGATCAAATTTGGGGTCAGTCTGCAAAATTACAGAATTGTTCCGATTATTTCATTTTTACTAAGCTTTTATTTCAAACATGCCCTCAAACTAGGACTAAGTATGCTACTTCGGTTCGGCAAGGCACACAGCTATCCTGAATAATGTATACACACACTGCAGGAAAAAATGTAATCATACATTTTGCACTGAATTCGCTTTGTGTATCCACTCGGGAGGTTCGTGTGTTTGATTCATAGGCCTGGTCAAATCAAAGACTTAAACCAGAATGCAATGCATTCATACTCACGAATGGAGGCGGTCTAACGGTTATAGTGATATTAACAGAGTTGCTAAATTTTAGCCACTCCCTGATACGAACAGGCAGTAGATGGTGAATTTGTTATGATGAAGAGGTTTGTGCATTTCAGAAAAGGATATCAGTGTTGAAAATTTATTCAGGTGAAACATTAGTTATGTGAAGAAAGGGAAACAGGATTATTTTTGCTACAAGCTCGACGTTTAGAAAAGTACAGATGAGTGATACGTATATATTATGTTAAAATTGACTAAACAAACAGGTGGTGCATGATATTTTCTACTAGATCTAGAAAATAGAAGTGCTTCGATTGCAGAAAAATTGTTTTATTAATAATTTCCGACCGTAGCCAAAACTGTCAGAATTTCAAACATATTATTGGCAGTTCAAAATATCAAAATTTCCTCACGAATTACAATTTAATTTTTTAAACTCCCTTAGTGTTCTCAGTATTGTTCGAGGGCAGTGCTTATTACGGTTCGGCAGTTCAATCGTACCACCTGTATGTATATGCATCGCATTATCACAAACATAGCAAGCACTTTCAGATCAGAAGAGATGTAACTTAACTATCATCTCGAGTGGCTAATGAATAAAGAGAGATAACTACGCAGTCTTTTATTTTGCTACTCCCTCGAAGATCTCTCTTCCCATTCCTACCATAATTGTCAACATCATAAACAGTATCGGTATAAAATTTCTCACCTTCCTCTTCTTTCTTTGGTTGGATAGGTGCGCAGCTAGAAAGTATTTTCCCTTACAGTACGGTTGCTAAAAGGAACCATTTTAAATTTTTCTTTCAAGATTGCTAAATTATTAGCACAACCACCTATGAAAAGAATCTAATGTGAGAATATTTACAAAATGTAAAACAAAACAAAAAAAAAAAAAAACTTGGGTTGAGGTTAACTAAGCTATTTCGATGCGGCTAAGCAAATAAAGCCTTGCGCATGGCCCATATTTGACTTCTCATTGAAACACATCAAACTCTCGAAATAACCCTTTTAAACCGCGGTAGCACTTGATATCATCAACTGTATCCCATGTCTTTCGGCTGACCACGTGGTCACCGGCACAGCAAGCGCATATTGGTAAGGGCGATTCAAGTTTCAGTTGAAACGTTTAGGTCAGAAGAAAACTACGCAGTTACTATTGCGCAATTTTCGCATCCGGGAGACTACGTTATCTTATCCGTTCTCTACTCCTAACCCTCTGTGACCGTCTTTTGTTTTGAACAAAATAAGGTATAACTTAAGTTTGTCGCTCTTGTTACAGTTATAAGTTCCTTGGTCATGAAAAGAAATCACCCGTTCAATGTTTTCTTTACAACAACGCCGAAACTTTCACGTCAACAGATTGCTCGGATGTTTCAAACTGTAAGAAAAGAAGGGGTAGCGACCATGTCATAAAGAACGGCAGTTGACAAAAACTATAGAAAGGGCTTCTGAGAACCCCATATAGTCGCTCCCTGGTCGTTCCAAGAACCATGTAATTGAAATATCCCTGAACTAATATGCCTCATCGTGTGATGAAACCTGAGACATCCTTAAATAAATTGTAAAATGTTTTCATGGTCAACGCCTTTTAATTTACAAACACTAAAAAGAAACAAAACCAACGAGGTACAGAATAAAAACACTGTAACACGTTTATAAAGCGGCTGCTATACTTCGCATTTGCTCGTAATAAAAATGAAACCAACTACGTTGGGTATGATATTTCACATGAGGAATGAAGTGGGAATAACATGATCCTGTGCCCAGTACTAAAAAAGGGTAGTGGGGGTCGCTAAATTAAACCAGAAGGGGAAAAGGTGAGGCGTTAAACTCGCACTTACCTAATCTAACCAAACCTACCCCACGCTAGAAAAAATTCATGCGCAAACGTAATCGAACTCATTATTCCGTAGTATTGAATTGTAAAATGCTGCCATCTTTTCTGTTACTGTTAGAAATTTGTTCGTGAATTTTGCCGTCTGGTAGTTAAAGCATGAAGTGACGAACAGGACTAACCACCTCCAGAAGTTTTCAGTTCCTTATGAAAACTAAGACTGACGACTTGCACGCAAGTCCAACGTAGCCTTACTCACAGTTGTTTACTCCCTAAGGGGTTTTGCTTCCTGAAATTAGCTACAATCCCGGCCGAAAGCTCAAAATTTACAAAACTGAACTGACTAACCTCCCGACCTTCGTTGACATCCTCGGCCTATCTTAATTACGCAATAAGCTCCGCAATGTAGACACTGTAGCACACAAAGTTGAAAGAAAACATGCTCTTGTGTTTTTCTGAGTGTGAATATGCCCTCATATCTAAGAAATCTGTAGTATGCTGTACGATTTAATGAGCCTCGCAAGGACATCATTTATTCATTTCAAATTTCGGACGTGAAAGGGAATCCCTTTATCAAGGCCTCTGATTGGTCTACGCAAGTCATGAACCAGATGTGCATTTGCTTGACGTATCTAGTCAATTATATGTCAAAGATGGGTTACACATTACGTGATCTGAAGATAGACCGATAAAAAATCAAGACCACCACCGTTTTTTAGATCGAAGTTTTCTAATACCAGTTCGCCAGCGCATCTGGCCCAAATAATGAGCCTTTTCTCTCTAAAAGCCAAGTTCAACTGCTAATTGTGATTATTTATGTACAATATATATGTGGCAGTGGGAAAATTTCACAGATTTTCAGGTTTCTTTGCTCTATCTCTTTAGATTTCTAAAATTTGTTGGAACTTCATTCTGTTTGCACCGGAACATTTAGAAGCTGCGTAATCTTGGTGAAACATCGTTCATGGCGATTGTAAATCATGAATACGATTCCGTACACGTAGCCTGAGAGGCTACGTAATGATCACATGTCTATTGCCATGCCCATTACGTCATTTAGCCGAAGTCTCAAATTAACCACAGTCCTAAGGCGAACAGTGTTCCTTCACGAGGAGAACACGGAAGAACACGGTCACGATCTTGTTCTTGCACTCAATTATCACACTACCTCTCCGGTGTTGCGGCGAGAATGAACAGTAAACAAGATGGCGAAGATATCTTCTCACGGAGGGAATGTAAAGAAATGTCAGCGGAACAATGACTGAACGTGAACCTGAGATGAATGAATCACTTGATCAACAGTCCTCAGGGCTTAATTAATATGAAAAGTAAACGAAGTAAGTGGTGAAAATATGACACGGTACAGCTGAACGTTAGGCCGAGATGCATAGCTCGAAGAAATACCCGTTATAACCCTACCGCGTAGTAAGTGTTCGACAATGTATAAGGGCCCGGGTTCTCATGTTCTTGGCATGTTTCAGTGTGGAAAATACGGTCCTAGCCTACATTAATTTCTCATATTTAAAGTTTCTGCTGAATTTTCAACCTGACCTTTATCCAAAGTATATATTTGTTTATCACACCTTATTTTCGTATTGTGAGGGTTCATGTAACACTAGTGTATCCCAGCCAACATGCTCAGCTGGGCCCCAACTGGGTTTCAGCTGGGCTACTTGCTGGGCCCCAGCTGGGGCCCATCCGTGTTTGTCAGGTGTTCCGACGTGGGGCTCAACTGGGCTAGCCTTTCCCAGCTGAAGCCCAGCTGTGCCCCGCTTCAATAACTGAAGCCTAGCTGGGCTTCAGCTGGGAAAGGCTAGCCCAGTTGGGCCCCACGTGGGAACACCTGACAAACACGGATGGGCCCCAGCTGGGGACCAGCAAGTATCCCAGCTGAAACCCAGTTGCAGCCCAGTTGGGCATGTTGGCTGGGATGACACACTGAAAGAAGTAAGGTAAATAACTATCCATTATCGTCCTATATATTCCTATGATTCAGTAGTTCTCAATACCATATCCTTTACTCTATACTTAAACCGTTGCACATGATCATATACTTTAATGGTTATATCCATAGTGTTTATCACATAACATTAGGAGACACTGACGGTGAAAGAGCCAGATATTTTAATAACGAACTAATATCTTTTCCCGATTCGTCATCAAGAATTATACCACCCAGGCAAAAAGAAACGGTAAGCATTAATCTCAAGCAGTCACAATCAGATCGTGAATCTATTGATTTGATCTCTTGTCAGTATGCTGAATGCCACACCGAGCTAAGTGACACATTGTTTTTGCTTCCCTTATACTTATTTACATTTTAAAACAACGTATAGGTCTATATCTAAGAAACTGTATTCATGAACTCGAAACTAAATGATGAAACTGGGACATTTTACCAATTCAGTAAAGGTTTATTTATTCGAACTGACGTTAACACGACTCGATCGGAAAATATCCAGTTTCCCCAGATTATCTCAATAAAGAACGGTTACTGTAATTTTCTTCCGAAATATAGACATAGTCTGTAAATAGTTTGATCTAGTGAGAAAAATTTCATTGGGACAAAGCTATACCAACTGATAATGAACGCGTTTTTCAATTTCAGTAAGAACTACGGGCTTTACGGGAGACATGAGAGGGGATTGCGACTTTAGGTTTGACCTGGCCCCTTAGTCCTCCCAAGTTAGGTCGGTTAGGAGAAAGGTCAACCGAACAAATAATATACCTCCCTTGAGACTAATTTTTTTTAGCCAGAGAAATGCTAAAACCTCGGAGCTTCCGGGGGTTTTGCTCCGGGATCCCATCCACACCCGCGAGCTTTGGCGTCCTGTATAGACAAATCCGGGCAGCAGGTGATGGTCTGATTTTAGCCGGCCATAACTGGGGTCCATCACCTTTTAATCTTTCGATTCTGACCTTGCTAACCTCTATCATGTATTGTTGTACGCTACATTGTATCTTAATTTCTTCAATTTCATTATGAGGGTTCGAAACTCATGTAGCCTAGACGATGTATAAAGGCAATTCAAGGCCGATGGACCCCACTAATGGCTGCGCACAGTCACTAAAGAAAAGCGCTAATTGGATTCGTCTATAGCCATGCTCGTTAAAATGGTTGCCACCAACATTTTCCTTTGTCCCTAGTTTGCCCCAAGTTTGACATGCGCAATTGATTAGTATTACTCTGTTCTCTACGTGAGAATATTTCATGTCATCACGTTCATTAATTTGGACCCACCTGGCTCGAATCGGTGGCTAAGAAGCATTTTCTATATACCCCTTTTCGTTCTTAGGGCTTTTCCTTTTATTCATTGTTCAGGATTGAGAAGCAGGTGAACATGTAATTTTTCATATTTGCAACTCGTACCAATTTGTAAGTAGCTCCCTTAAGTTTGCGTTTCTAGTAGTTTCATTGCACTTAGTTTCCAATCATAGTCAGGACCGCAACCTGCAGGAGCAAAGTCATCAGGGCCCAAGTTAGTTATAAAAATTTACATCGTCCAGTGAAATACTTCAGGAAGTTTGCGCTCTGGCAGATCTTTCATTTGTCGCCAATTGTAATTCAGTTGTTGAGGACATGTTTGGGTGACGTCTCTTACGTTTCAGTTTGTGCTGTTTTTTCGCAAAGCCTAAACTGATATTTTTATTAACCAATTTTTCTGTTGAGATCCCTTTTTCATGTTTTTGAAGGGTAGTTGACTTACTTCGGGGTGGCACCAATTGTTTAAAAATCTCCTTTTCGCCTGTTTAAGATGGCTATGATGCAGAATGGTGGTGCAACTTCGAACCTTAAAGCCTAAATTAAACCTGTTATATAATTTAAAAATTATTAGTTTTAGTACATTTTTTCTATTTTCCAGTTAAAGTTTTGGTCGGTTGTAAGGCTATGTGAGGTCCTGCGTCCCTTCACCGTTTGAATAATTTTGCCTTTTAGTTTTGCCTATAATTAGGACCATGGAATTCTAGTGATATCGGTCATTTAAACTATAGATCAGTTTTTATTTAGAGTGGGTCAAATGAAAATTCCAGAGTGGAAGGGGGGGGGGGGCAACCATTTCCTCACGGTGGCTGTGGTTCAACAATGATGTCTATATGTATCGCTGGATGCATTTAGTTTAATTGAGAAACAGCATGTCACTGAAGCTGAATTCCACGAAGATGGAAACATTATACGTATGTTATGTTGTGAGGAAAATGGAAATAATAAATTTTAGCAATATTACGAATATTATGAATATAAGGAAACACTAATTCAACTCCGTTCAGTACGAGTGCATACGTTCACTTTGATCAGGAGCTAAAGGCGCCTTTGTAAAGGGCAGCTCAATATGCTGATTAAACTATAGTATTCTCCTCACTCGCAACGATATTATCCGACTTTATCATCATTTTGAAAACTGGACTGTTTTCAAAATTTTACATTTGGGTGACAAAATATTGAGCAGATCACTTTTAAAATTGGAACTGTTAAATAGAGAATAGACATAAAACCTGTTTTAAGTCAACAATTTATTTACAGCAATATTTACAAATAAGAAGCACGCCCTTTTGCGTTTCATCTGCTGTCACAGGAAAAGAACAAAACATATTACTCAATTAACCACACCCATCGTGAATGCAAGGAGAAGTTTAGAGGATGCGACGAGGACATCTGTTAAGCCATATAGTGTTTTTCTTGCCCTACGTAGTGACATAGGCCTGACGCGATTATGGATACGTTTCCTGATAATAATGTTTTAGAAACATTTAGGCCCATTTCAACTTGAATTGGTAGGGATGATTTAACGTCCCCTGTAGAAGTGCCACCAAGTTCTCTGGCACTGTGTTTTTACCGGCTTCCGGACTCTATACACTAGGGTTATAACAAGACACTATATTAAATATTACTGAGTGTAACGATACGGAAACAAACCTGCTATACCTAGAAACCTTGGTATTTTAAGTACGTCGATGTTCCAAATTGATTCATTGAGAAAAAATCACCACCGTGACGGTGGAGGGGGTTGGGTTGTTTATGAGAGGAGGCAGCAAGACACCAAAACCCTCCCCATGACACAATCCTGGCTACGCGCCTGCTATCGATAGCCACTTCGAAAATTTCTTGTTAAACAGTGCCCATCCCCTTTTGTCAAGCTTATATTTATATACACAAATAAACATCTTAACAAAACATATTGGCAAATGTTAGTAGTTGAGAAATTGAGAAAGTCACTGTAAACAAGGTTGAAGAAATAAAGAAAGGTATTTACAGATACAATCATGATATTAAAAGTTTTGATACAACACATTGAAAATTATAACATTCGGACGTAAATGCAAAATTTTTCTGCTCGACGGACGTGTATAACTGTTAGACCAGGACTAGCTTTACTTGTGTTTGAGAAAACAATACTTGCTAAAATCGGATACTGCTTTATTTGAAAATAAAGATGTGATAGGTCATCGGGGAGGGTTTGCGAAGTAAGAAGAGAAAGCTATTGTAGATTTAATAAAGCTAGAACCATTCTTATTTAATTGAGCAAGCGATGGCACTTCAACACCGTTTCACATTTACGAACTGATAGACTCATGAAGAAGTTCTTAAAACTTTGCATATACGATACTAGTTTAGTCATATTCATTTTTGAGATTACAATTCAAATTCCGTTAGGAAAGGGTTGGGGTAAAATGTTTACCATCACTTTAAGCAATGGTAGCTGGCTAAACAAATTAGTTAACTTAATGCAGACTTGTCTTTTCAGGACTTATTTAAATCTAACTTAACAAGTATTTAGGAAGTATGAAAATGATGTTGCGATATGGAACAGTTTGTTTCCCAAGGAGAGCCGCTATTGACAAAAACAAAATAAAATCATGAGGCATTTTTTTTTTTCAAAATTCTGTTCAAAGAGCGATAATGGTGGAATTCTGGAGACGGAAGATTTTTCTCAGCCAGTGGCTTTTATGCCTATACGGGGTAGAATGAAAGCTCATCCCACTTCAAAAACTAAAAATAGAACTTAATGAAGTTGTGCGTTATACTCCATATAAGTTATGGGGTAGGTAAACCAATCCAATATCTCTCAACTGGAAACAGACGGTGAGCATCGTTAAATTGAACCAGAAGATTAAAAGCTGAGACTTGAAACTCCAACAAACCTAACTCAACCCATTATTCTTAGTATTTTGAACACCAAGGTAAAACGAGCCTTTAATTCCATGCAGATGCAATTAACGTAGCTCATCAGGTGGGCACTTAAACATTAGAAACACAGAGACGGATGAAATGGTGAAGGTCTTCAGGAAAGTAGATAAGCTTTTAGCTCGGGAGGTGAGAGCAGAATATCTTGGGGAATGAAGTTGTTTTCGCCTCTTGGACCTTCAACAGAGAAATAAAGGGGATGGGTACTTTGGAAAACACAAAATTCCATTTTCATTAACATGGTGTTTTAACAGTGCTTCAAGTTTTTGTGGCAACGACGTTATAAAAACTAATCACATTATTAACGAATAACTTTACAATTTAAGGAAGGGCTCAAAAGGGGCCTTCGGATTGTTTTATTTACATTGAAAAAGTAACTTAGCTTTCTATAAGGACAGGATATTTTGGATAAGGAAAATAATTACCAAAAGGTGATCATTCTATAACGATACCCTCAAAGTGAACTGGCCATTTACAAGAGTTTGTTTTAAATCGCCGGAGTGAATTGGTTATTTACAAGATTTTTTGATGGAAATGGTGGCTCTCTTAACTCATCGGCACATATATTTTTATCTGACACGTTTATTGTCGAATGTGATCTGACTAATAAGCAAATGTTAATGCACAAACATAGAGTTCAAGAAAACAGCTCTGTTACGGTTGTATACTAGATTATCATAGCTCGAATCTAGAGTTGGCATAATCGGCTCTATTTTCCTCTTCCAACAAAGTGTTCCATCTGAGTGTCGAATCCAAAAAATGTCTTCGCCTCAATCATAGCGATATCTGGTATGATTCTGTAAAAAGAAAAAAACATTTTTAGTGGCATTCAGTCATAGGAATAAGCCGACGTAAGATTTCATCGGTACTCCTCTCAAATACGAGCATGTGACTTTGAAGCTCTTCATAATGAAGTTTAATAAATTGAATGAATAAAATCTACAGCACTATTAAACTCTTTTTCTTTACACGAGGGTGAGGTTACTTAGCATCCCTGTTTTAACATCGGACGCAATGACATGTGCTGTAACTTTATTTCCTTTCTACTTTTGGATTTTCCCCTCAAGAATTTGGGAATTTCCAGAGGTTTTAAAAATAATGTAAAAAATGATGTTCTTAAAGGTGCAGCATACCGTGTAGCTTACCCCAACCTCAGTTGGAAGCTGTGGTTGTAGTAATACAGTGTTGGGGTACGGTATTGAGCCCATGTACGGCATACGTAGGCTAACAAATAACAGTTGTCTAAGTAGAAAATGTTGTACCATTTTTAAACCCCTTTCCCGGGCCCACTGAACCCCTTCATTGGTGTTTCTGATATACCCCACTACGTGTATCCTCAACGTATGCGTGCATGTCAGTGACCCATGGCAGCATCCTCGGTCTGCATGGTGAAGTTATGCGCGGGAACGTTTGGGTCACCACACCCAAAAAGCAGAATCTGCTTTCATTGTGAGCGTTAATTATGTAAGCGTTAGTTATAAATAATTAACAATTTGACAGCAAGTTGTGACGTCATTTGTTTGTAAACATTAATGAGTCTGTTAAATCAGTGACATTTACCATGAATACTTTAAAGCTTACCTTTAACAATGGGGTTACTTACGATTTCAATATTAATATAGGTCGAAAAAACCAGCCTGGAACATAAACAAATCGTTGATTGGTCAGAATGGCCTGCATTGATTCATGCAACACTTGCTCTGGTTCCAACATAGGGAGAATCTCAGGAACCCTGTGATAGGAGAAAACACAATATATAGTTGTACAGTAGTAGTATGGAGGACAAATCCCGATACGGACATATGCGCCTACATTTTGTACCGAACTATAGTTGACATATGTCAATATAAAAGGCGCCGTCCCGGATTTTGAATCACCACATGGAGAGGTACTCGCACTGTGCTGTTGCTTTAGTAATATCCTTTTCAATTGTCACAAAGTGTTCTTTTCTCATAGTTTTCTCCACTTAACGTGAATTATTTGCACACTAGCCAGTTACCGTTGGTACCTGCTTTTTGTTTATTATTTGTTTGTTATTTTGTTTTTGCACTCATTTAGTTCATTCCGTACGGGAACACGATAGTTATCTCTATGATTCATACATGTGATAACGATGGTTTTCGTGGGCTATCGCATATTAAACAATATTTCCACATTTCATAGATAATTCTTTTCGAGCGCGTACCGTCAGTCTGTCAATATTCTGGTACATGAAGTACGACAACTATTGAAATAATATTGCATAATTGAAGAAAAAACTATGATAAATGCTGTATGTATCAAGCTAAAAGTGGAAAACAAATAATTTAGTAGGCCTATTTGCAGATGGATTTAACTAATAGGAAGTGTAATGGGAAAAAGAATGGTAAATTCTATAAAGTACTTGAATATGGGATACCGCACCGTGATTTTAATTATATTTTGTTTTCCTTGAGGGAAAACTTTATATCCATCTTGTTTATATTTACATACAAAAACAAATTATAAAAATTTTGTTTTGTTTTGCTACGATGAAAAGGTCGCATAAGATAAACTCATTTAACAGACGAATTCACGAACACAGGCATTCCGATATTACGGTGAGGGTCAGGCTAGCCTTAAATTTGACATTTCATTGTCTACTAAAGCCTCATATTCAGTGGATTGAGGAATGTTGGGTTCAATTTATTTCTAAGCACTACAAATTGGACAGATGAAAACTAATGGCCCCAGTATTGCTGATGAAATAATTTGTCTGTTTGGATCGCTCCACTGGAGAAGTGGACTTTTTTGATTAACCAATCAGAGAGTTGTAACTAAATTAACTGTAAGATAAAAAAAATGCAATGTACTCGAGGGTTTAAGTGAATAAGGCAAGGGCTACTATTCTAAAAAGGCAAAATTATTTTTCTGATTAAAGACCGTTCTTCCTGGTACAATTACATGTTTTACAATGTGATACATTGTAAACAAAATTTAAGCAAACTGTTTACCAGGCTTTGGAAAGAATTCCTTCAACATACTGATCTGTCTAACAAAAGTCAACTCCTCAGTAATGTTGTGTTATTAAAAATAGTTGTGTTTATGCCAAATCAAACGTCTTCATGCAAATAATGAGTTGTGAGTAGTTAGTGATAAATATTAAACTAATTGCCCTTAGGTTGGCAGTTTAATGACTACATATATCACCCTATCACGTAATGGTGTCGCTAACGAGCGAATAATGTTTAGATTATTAGAGTAAATTGTTTGGATCGAAGCCAAAATAAATTGTGTACTGACTTGTCATCATATCTTTAGCCAATTGCCCTTGGCCTTGACCTTTTATAGATTCAGTTTTCCCTTGACTTTTTAACCTGGACTAATCAAATTTTATTTGCATATCATTATCTAATCACTCATCAAAATTATCTGTTACCTCATTTTATAGGATGACAAAGAGTTTACAACCTTTCCTTTGAGCTGGTGTTTGATTTAGTGGAAGCCTTAGTATCAGCGACTCAGTCACGCGGCACGCCAGGGTTCGACTCCAAGGTAAACCTAGAACTGTATTTGTTTGTAAATACGCAACATTGTTGTGCGTGTTAGACGACCTTGCAGTTAGTACAGTATGCCAGTTTTAATTTGAACTTTAGGAGTTGCTCATGGTGGGAAGAGGGGATGTTGTTTAGTTTCGGCTACTCCTCTCAACCCTATTTCTTGATAGTACAAGTCATGCAACCTAGGCTAAATTTTACATTTCCAAGAAAATGACAATTTCTGCCAAAGTAATCGCGGTTACGACCTCTTCTTAGGACATTGTCTAAACCATTTGGTGGTCCATTCGTCAACGTCAAGCCTATGTATATAGACAAATCCGACCAGCTGTGGAAGTCGGCCGTTAGTGAAGTCCATCTGCCTGAAATCATCTTAATTATTGTCTACATGCAACCCCTCATATTCAGAAACTAAATTGAGGGAATCAAAAGGTATTTTAATGTACAAACATCTATGATATAGTTTAGCAAAGATTTGCTGATGCACCCCAGATATGGACGAAAGAATCCATCACGTGACTATTCGGATTCGTCTATATAGCATTGGTTCGTTAATTCGTTGTTTCAGTTTCGTGTGACGATGTTTGAATGTTAAATGTACTTACGCTATATGAGCTCCAGCGAACATGCCCGTTGACATAAAATAGGGATGGATAATGGTTGAGTGCACCCCAGACTTCTCTTGCAACTTCAGTTCGATGAAGAGAGATTCTTCAAAACTGCAAAGAGCAGCTTTGCTACTGCAGTAATCAGTCGCATGCGGTGCACCTAAGAAACCAGCTGCACTTGAAATGTTGATTATATGTCCATGGTTGTTCTCTAACATACTGGGTAAGAAGCTCTTGTGAAGCTGTTGTGCAGGACAAAAAAATATGAAGAATTAACCAAAGAAGCAAGTCAAAAGAAAAACTGAACGAGGAAGCAACCAATCAAAGGTACGGATAAACAGTCACGTGAGCAAGAAAATATAGGAACAAATAACGCAGGAACAATGCATACGCAGACAAAAGTCTCCCTGTCGGGCGTAAGGATGATTCAGGAGAAATATAAAGTAGTACCAAATGTACATTAAAATGAAATGTTCTAATTTGTCTACATTCTGCGTACATTTGAGAGATCGCATCGCGAGCAAAACTAACATACAAGCATATGTTCCTGAGCTTGCTTTATGCCAACCAGTGCCAACAAGTGGCGTAACCGTGAATGAGTCTATACCGTGAAAACAAAAAAACAAAATCAATAAAAAAATCCCGAAGTATATTGAAGGGTGAGGATTTGGCCTCAACAGTTATATCATGGACATACTTCAAATATAAGCAAATGATCATAATTCCTCTTCAGAGCTTAATATTTTGAGTAGTGTTGCTTGAGTTGATTATTGGGACTGAATGATTAACAAATAAATGCTGTTATTTATTATAGTTTTCCAAAACGCAAAGCACAACAGTTCAGAATTTTGTAGCAAATTTACAAACTAAGAATGACATTATGTGCTAAAAACTTGCACGTTGTTTGAAAGCTCATACTCTGAATGCACAACCAAATAAAACATATCTACAGATTGATAAGACACTTTGACAAATTATCATACGCGTAGCCTTAAAAGAAGGGTTTAAGGTCATTACAGGATTTGGTATGTCAGAGGGGTACTTATTCTAAGTATTTTGCTGAAATTAACATTGAAATCCGATGTGTAGTTCTCAAGATATGAGCACGTAAAGTTTTCTCATTTTCAACAAAAAGTGAACTTGAAGCACGAACATATGACATCATATCTCCACATTAGTACACAGTCTTTTGTTTTTCTTTAAACTTTAGAGTTGATTTTCTCCTCAAAAAACCCACATTGTTAAAATGTGATTGCCTAAGTGGCATGAGAACTTGACAAATTTTGCATCCTCCACAGGGAAGTCCTATTCCAGTTAACCCAAGGTCAACACAACAGTCTAATAAAACAAACTGAAAAACAGCATTCCTTGTCAATTTGAGGAAGTGATATAAGCTCTGCTGCCCACAAACTCACTTTGGAACACATATGTACTGACTTCATTTACTGATATCTCGAGAACTACATGTCAGATTTGAATGGAACTTTCACCACACTGTGTAGTTTTGGTTCTTCTTTCACACATAAAAATTAAATTTTTGCTTAAACCTTCCCTTTAAGTGAAGAAAAACGACTGTGGTTGCTGGGAGGCAGGTAAAGTGCAACGAAAGAACAATAAATGCGTGTTAAAAATTATGTTTCAAGTTGTTATAGGCCTATGGATCATGTCCTTCCGTTTAGTCGCCTCTTTTGACACACATGGACTAGCGGGCATGTTTCAAAGGCCTACTGGTTATATTCCACAACCCCAGACCGACAGGGGAAGAAATATGTCTGAGAGTAAGACTGAGACTTTCGGGTTTCAATGGCATTATTTTAAAAATAAAACTAATTTTTATTTGCGTAATTTATTGCTATTCTCGTAACATTGCCTATACTTCATGTACGTTAAAGGGAAAGTATTTTTATTTAAAAACCTTAAGGATGTGAAATTTTTTCGACGTTCTTAAAAGACATAAAAAGTCGCCCTTGGAGCCGGGGCAATAGTCCCCGGAGCGGACGTTTTTCGTTCAGCTCATCGCTACAAAAAAAAAAAAAAAAACTGAAGGGCGGCAGCCATATAAGCGCTTAGCAGGCTAGGGGGCAAATACACATGGAAGACTTAGATGAACGGTAAAACACCCATGACAACCTGACTCATCATAATTGAAATTATTAAAATATCAATAAACGCCACATCATATATCGATTAAGCGCCTGGTATGTGGAATGCATGGATTATCTGGCAAATTCATAGTGAAGGGAATTCAATGGGTCAGTCAGTTAGTTAGATGAGGTTTTACTGTCCAGGTTTCTAAGCAATTGCTCCATGCCGAGCCGGCCACAGCCTTCTTTTCCAGTTGTAGCTCAATGGCTTGTTTTCCCTATTCCATTGCCTATGCTGGGCACCAAGAAAACCGGGATACTACGCAACTACAAAATAGCAAATAATGTCATTCTCACCCAAAAGGCCGCATTCAAATTGACATCCATTGTGCGTTGGAGTAAGTGATCAGGGGTGTCAAATAACTTCTTTCCATTGACGATCCCGGCGTTGTTAATTAACATAGTGACGTCACCAACAGTTCGTCTGACTTCCTCGGCATGTTTGTAGACGCACTCATAGTTAGAGACGTCTACTCTGTAAGCATAGGCTTTGCCTCCTAAAGCTTTACATTCGTCAGCCACAGAATGTGCTCCTTTTTCGTTGACATCCCAAATTACTACCGTTGCGCCTCTCATAGTAAACTCGAGGGCAAACAGACGACCGAGTCCGCAACCTCCCCCTGTCACTAGAACGACTTCATTGCTGACGTCTTTTTTGTTACGTAAGAAAGTAGGTACACAGAAGCAGAGGAAACTAACAATCGACAGATATAATATTCTTATCACCAGCCAGAGTAGTTGGAACGAAAGTAGTAAAGCACTGCAGTATAAAAAGAAAATAATGTATCATGTAGACTATTGCCTAATGTAGACCTTATGCATATGATGTAACAAAGCAAAAAGGACGCCATCTTTTGGAGGAACTCGTATATCTTTGAAAGCCTACAGCTACAATGCAGACAGCTGATTTTTAAACCAATTGGATGCCCCTTTAAGTCTAACCAACTAAGGTGAATTCTACTGCATTTAGACACGTGACCATTGTATTCCCTCCAAACATGACGTTAGTGTGACATCAATGTATAAGATCTATTAGGGAGTTGTTATTTTGATGTGAAATAGCTTTGAAGTGAAATTTGTACCCCAATCAGAATGAGGCCAATCAGCAATCTTTCGCCGCTTGTATCTTTCTATAGCTATGGGCACATAAGCAGGAAGTTGTTTAAGAACTTGGAGACGATCTCTCTGGTTCGATGATCTTGAATCGATAGGCCTACGTGTTCATTACAGGAAACCTTCGGGAACATTGTATCTTGTAAGGACATCTGGCTTTTAAAGAAGGAGGTAAGGTAAATGTATTCCAGAATTTAAAGGTACGAAATTATAGATATAGTTTTAAATAAAGAGTATAGTCGTCTTTTTTTAAAAGAAGTAAGATTCCCATGGAAACACTTTCAAGTATTTGTTACTCAAGGATGTTTTTCTGATCCAAACTTTCGAAAATTCAAATGTCACAACTTATGTTGTTCCTGAATTTTCGGTATTTTGAGAAGATAAAGTTTTGTTGCTGGAGATTATCGTTGGGACTGATAATACTTTGATCTATTTATGTGGTAATTTCAGGAAACTTCCTGAAACATTTAATAATGCTATAGCAACACTATGCTTCTATTTCCTGAAGTCACTGAATGTATCTTATCAGGAACCTCACACGGCCGTACAGAACTGATGGAAGCTGCAGCCCGCTTCCATTGACTAAAAACTTGCTGAATCGGGCAGAGTTTGTGGCATCAGTCGGGCAGAGATTATGCCCTGGTTGACCTGGAGTCGGACAAAAGGTCACCGCCCCTTTGAAAGAAGAGTCCAGTCCGTAAGACCATGGGACCTCCCTGGTTTTGTAGGGTGTTCATGTAAAGGATGGGGCTAACTATATTCTTTCGTTTTTTTAAATTAAATAGCTTTTGAGTTTTGCTGCCCATGCTTTCAAAGTATTCATTGCGCAAACTCCATATCCATGTATTGTTTCGCCCAAATAGTTGAAGGGTGCGATTGAATGATATTGCTCGGTGAATAGTTAGGCTCGAGTAAGCAAACATTATGAACGTTTTCGATTGTATCTTTTTAAAAAGCACATGACTGATCATATCAGTAATGTATGGCCACATAATGCATCACTTGCAAATGTGAGGTAGACCTCTTAGCTTTTAGCGGTTTTGGGGATAGTTTTAGATGGGGTGTTGGTTTCAAGGAATAGCTTAAGGCTTTAGTAGCTAGAAATGGGTCGCCTAACATAAGAATTTTTCATTGTTGTCCCAAATGAAATGAAAAACAAACAAACAAACTAACAAACAAATAGTTATTGAAAGCAAACATTGTCAACCAACCAAAGTTTTAAATGATTTAAGTTTTATATGAAAATAACAAAATTGGGTATTAGATGTAATAAGCGTTAAAAACTAAGAAAATGGCCCGAATAGCCACCAAAAATGACTTTTTTACATGGTAATTTCAAATTTGGACTTGATCATGCATACACATGTGTTCATTATGCAAATCTTGTGAAGTCTAGGGAGGGACATGCCTATGGCTACTGTTTTGCTTTGTTTTCGCAGTCTTCATTTCAAGGACTTTTATTGTTTCATTTTGGAAGTTTAAATTGTATGCTTGAAAATCATTAGTATCAATTAGCAGACCATAAACAATCTAATGAGCAATTGAGATGTAATTAATATAGGGTAAATAAAAGAAATGTCACACTGTGCCACACTCCACATCGTAATGTTTTTTGCATAAATTACATGTTTCTTCAGGAACATTCAAATTTTGAAGAGGTACATCTTGAGAACCGTAAAGGATATTGGCAGGTTTAAATGATTTTTCCCGAGGAAAGTGTGATCCTTAAAGGGCCAAACCTCTCACCCCAAAGTACAATTTTGGTAAGGGGCTATCCAAATTCTCAATTGGCTCAGCTCTTTGATTGACAGCAATTTCAAACAATGCAGAGAACCAAAGCGAACATAACACAGCATGAAATGTACTGAGAGTGATTTGATTATATATATTGAGTTTTTCCATACTCATCTTGAAGCAATAAACTGAGATTGTATCTGGATGAGGATGAATTTCAGACGATTGTGGGAGGGGCTTTAGTAATAAGGTTAGGAGAATTGGTTCTGTTTGGGTGAGAGATCTGAGCCTTTAACCTACAAATAAAATAAGAAACTTCTGCTGACATATCACTCTACCTTTAAATCAAGATAGTCTATCATCATGATGTTTGAAAAGAACGGTCTTCGGGATCGAGAGTCATAACCATGGAAGTATCACCCTAAGACCTCATATAGGTTTACAGAAGTCTATACTGTATACAATAAAAGCCTATGAAGAATTAATGAAACACGTGAATTCTATACGCTATAAAAGCTATAAATGGTGTTAGAGTGATAGAAGGATACGGTATCTGACTTATTTCAAGTGGCAATCAGAGTTTGATTTTACAAGTTTTCCAAGACTTCAATTCTGCACCACAATCATACGTTGAGTAAAAATCATGAAAACGATCTGTCATGAACAGGCGCAAAGCCAGGAATGTGTCATGAGGGTGGGGGGGGGGGTGGTGTCCTATGGGGCTTGGGTCAGGACATGAGGGAAAAGTATAAGGATAGAGGGGAAAAAACACTATTTTAGGTGTTTTTTGCATTGCAAGGTTGGGTCACGGGGGTTCTAACCCCGTGGCTACACCACTGGTCATGAGACTGTCTAATCTTGCATCTGTGTGATTTTTTAATATTTTACCCGACAGATATTATAAAATAACCATTAACCAGTACTAGACATAGAATTACTTTTCTTATTTTAATTTGTCTCGTTATGCAGATGCCCTGAAAGCTAGGGACCATCCTCCAAAAGATGTACAATAATAAAATATGTGTGTTACGGACCAATCAGATACTGTTATGTACACACAGATAAATAATCAAGTAGAAAGAAACACGAAGCTCCTTCACCAAAGGTTGATGTTCGCTGTCAAAATCTGATAGCCTATTTAATCACTAAACTATCAACAAGACATAGATAAAACATTCATGTGATTCCAACCATTAGGCTACAGATAAAAGGAAAATAGTTTTTACCTGTTAACACCCATTGTTGTCGTCTGTGTAAATAACTCTGCAAAAGATGTATGCGATAAAATGTTTAGCCTTATCACTAATCCTGTTAAATAACCATGACAGTGACTTGTCAATTACTGCTCGAATATGTTGTTTGAAGAATGAACTGGAAAGCGGAACGTGCATATCTGGCTTATGTAACGGGAGTTTCTGCAGCATGGGAGAACATTTACAAAAGATTTACAAAAGATACACCCAAAATAATCTTAGTCAACTAAGAGACTTAGGTGTAAACCAAAGATTAGACGCAAAGTTGTTTTCGTTGATTTTGTCGATGTTTTGTGATTAAAACAAACATTCGTTTTACTGGTTCCACGTAGACTTTCCTTAGTGCTAATTTACTGTTAACTTTGTTTCAAGCCAACCGTATATATATTTTGAAAATAAATAATTTTACATTAACATTAATTAACTTAGACACGTTCCATTAAACAAAATAATCAAGTTGGGTCCCATCTCCCGGGACGGCTTATGATGCTTCTACATATCGCATCATATCGATTTTTCTCTCGAAAACCAATAACCTTTCTTACCATCAAACACGATGAGGACAGCCGAAGCAGCAACCACCGCACATACTGTACGGCTGCAGGGGCACGCGTCCCCACTTAGACTTCTGGGCTGGGGGAAGCCAACATAAATTTGTGCATGCATAAGTAGAAGCTGGAAATTTAGCACCAAATTATACATCATCGGATGGACTATTGTTACAAAGACTGAGATAAGGGCTTGAGACTCCCTCCCTCTCACCAACGCAATGTGTTACTGCTACCTCAGGCATCGACAGGGATGAAATGCTACCAAACGTTCAATCACAATGCCGGTGGGTCTGTCCCCCTATTTCCTTTGATCTAACGGTGGGAGCATCCGCCTCTCACGCGGAAAACACGGGTTCTTTTGCCAGGTCGAGTCATACCAAAGACTCTAACAATGGAACCTACTGTCGTTACGCGTGATGCTCCACATAAGCAGTGGAGTGGGGTGAACAAGCCAGTGAGCCACAACTAGAAAAAAGACCGTGGTTGGCTGACTTGAACAAGGTTGGAAACTGTGCCGTAAAACTCCATCTAACTAACTAACTAACTAACCCTATTGTTTTGCCCCCCCCCCCTCCCAGGAATCTGACCTGGGCGTGGATCTGTAATACAGATTGATTGATTGGGAACGAAGTCATAACAAAATTTTCAAGAACATGTGGTAGATCTTCGTTGCAGAGTTGTATATGCAAATGAACAGAGTTCTTCATTGAAACAGAACTCACAAAACTGATTTATCAACGCTGGCTGATTTCTAAACAGAAAGACTTCAAGACGGACGTGGTGGGGGCTAGGTTTTCAATTGATGATGAAGTTTTGATTTAAATTAAATTCAAAAGATGCAGAGTAGCACACACTTCTTATCACGCACCTCCCTTCAGGGGGCGATGCGCACTGTTTAACACTGTTTAACTGTTTAACCTAATCCCTAACCCTAACAAGGAATACAATCGTTTCAATACGATGGCAACGGCCAATCAAGAAACACGTTGTTAAACAGTACGCACTTCAGCACCTTAGTTGTCCTGATTACACAATATGGAGATGTGTATGCTCACAATAATACGGTCTTAAGGCTTACCGTACTAAGCAATGCACACATTTTCATCTGTAAAAAGGGTGGAGCTTCAGACAGATTTGAGGCGTGACATAAGATAAATTCAGTTAAAAGAATTGGAACTATCTGGAATCGGAAGATTCACTCTTTAAAGAATAGGATGCGGTTTTGAATACATTTACTGTGCATTTATAAACACACAAAACACACACTCACACACACATGCGCACACACACATACACACACACAAGCAAAACATGTATCAGTTTTTCAAAAATTATCCTCGTTTTGATATTGAAGTTATAAATTTTTCGTAAACTAATTCTTAATGATCCTACCTTTTAAGTTGAAGTTCTGCCGTTGGATCTTGCTGTCTTCTTTTTGTAAACATTGGTCACAAGTGTTTCCCTTTTATAAACGTTTTGCCACGAGGTCACTTCGCGGTTCATATTGAGTACGGTAAATAATGGGTATTTATTTGTCAAAAGTTCAGACAGTTTTTTTGATACCCTAGTTGCACCCGAAACAAGTAAACATATACTGTTATAATATATTAACATCTTCTTTGCATTAGATAAGCATAGACGTCATCACCGACAGATTAGCATGGGCTCCTGGACGAAAACGTGACCTTGAATTTTATCAAATTGACTGGATGTTTAAGTGTTGGTTCTAATCATTTACTTGCAAAACGATGTAAACCCACAGGCGTACGGGAGCATTTCAGTTTTGGGGGGGAGGGCAGAGGATTCTCTGCCCGAAAAATGTAATTCTGCCCGAAAGACTATCTAAGCGGAGCGCCACCATCACTTGGCGCGGAGCGTACAGAAAATTTTGAAAAATCGCAACCCCTCAGACAGCCGGAAATGGCCTTTCCCAGGCTTATAAGCAGAATCAAAGCCGTCGATATTTTGAACTTTCGTTTGCAATAAAATTTTCACCAAAAATGAGCAAATCTACAAAAAGATCAGAAAACTCCCAGATGAAATGTACCACTATTATTGGATGACTACATTAAGCTGTAATCATTGGAAAATGAGTTTGTTTGCGCGTTCTACAAACTATTTTACGTCATGCAGCATGAGATTACCATCAATATAATTTTGAAAATTGAAAAACTTCAGAAACCCTCAGAAACCCTTCAGAAATCCCAAGGCTTCTCAACTTCGAGGGAGGATGGCATTGCATCGCATTCCGGCTGCCTATTAAATATAAGTTTCGTCCAACTTTACAAGGATCCCGTGTGTTTTAGCAGCCTGTTTAGCTCAGATTCAGAGGCCCGAATTACCTGAGTGGGGATGCTAAGCCCCGGTAGGGGTCCAAGGGGCGAAGCCCCCGGTAGTTCCTGGGTTTTAACGCCTCAGAGGCCCCAGGAAGACTGCTCTAAGGCGTAAAATACAGAGGTAATTTTGTAGGGTATTGACATGTTTATACGCTTAGTAAAGTCTCTTATGAGCACAAAACTCTTTATCAAGTTGCACTGAAGGACTGAAATTGAACAATTCTAGAGCAACGATGTACCGTTAAGTTTTAAAAGGCAGTTTCAACTCAGGGTTATCCCCGGTAACAAAAATTTGAGTTCGAAGACCATTACATGTGTGTAAGTGATCTTCTCAAAATTAATGAAGCTATCATTTGGTACAGCAAAGCGGTACAGCCAAATGGTCGCATCTCTTGGTAATCTTGGGTGCAGGTGTGACGATTGCAGCTAAAACAACTAACCTGCACAGTGTAATTCTTCTCCGTCGGGCAGGCACGTCTCCGGTAGAAGCCCGCCAAGGTTAAACGAATTATATGGGACCGATCTGGAGTATTTCAGCGAAGATGGGAGACTAGTGAACACCCAGCTTAAATGACGGAAACTTAAAGTATGTGACTTTCATGGCTCGAAACGTTTTGAAAACGATGTAAAAAGTTTGGAAACCTGATGTAACGTAGCCTACATAGACAGCATTATATTACACACGTAGGTGAACAACGTGAGTCATGTTAATCATGGGGGGAGAATTAATGTAGCTTACTTGTCAGTAATAAAACACGTATCTGTAGACTGAACATTGGGGGATGATCATTGACCATCCCGCCCCCTAGTCAAATACTGGTGGGTATAACCCTCTTCCCCCCCCCCCCCCGGGACCTACGCCTATGAACAAATACAAATTTGAATGTTTTGTGAACAAAAATTGTGCTGTGGCGAAAACTTGAGCTAAAAAGGCAAAAACATATTATACTCTGTATTCGCTGGCTTTAGTGCCCGCTGCAGACAATGACAATCAGATATTGATTAACATCAGGGAGGTGTTACTAGATGGAGATCCATCGAAATCTTTAATTTATGCTATCCAATGAGATTGATCTCAAAGTGGAGACTTATCCAGTGAGATTGATCTGAGTGGAGCCTAACCCAGTGAGAATGATCTAACATTACCTCCCTGGTAACATTAGCCTTTGCAGGCTATCCCGGCATTGCCTGCGTAGCAGACTCTAGGGCATATTCCTTGTTCAGTCATAAAGTGGGAGTGAACAAACCGAGTCCGCTCCGCGGGGTAATCCCGGCACTGACTAAAAGGTCTTTGGAATTTATTTCCAATGCGAAGCAGTGCTGTAAAGTGCTACCAAATTCATACATCCAACCAAAAGATTTGACCACGACAGTTGCGTATAACTATACTCTAGTCAACTACAGTGCGGTTTTCCCAATTTTTCCTTCACAAAATTATTGTTAATTCTTTCCGAAAAAGCTCCATATTGAAAAAGCGAATAAAGTAAGTCATAAATCAGTCTGTTAAACTTTTCCGCACCCCTACAGTACCATTTTCCTAAATTTTCTTCAAAATAGTCTCTTCATTTTGAAATATTTTGTCTAAAAAAGGCAACAAAGTTTCGGAACCTATTTAAAATTGACGCCGGAAACCCTCAATCCGCATGCCTTAAGTAACATAGTATAACAAAAACGATCTTCAATCGCCATGCAATCTCAGATTTATGCTAATAGGAAACGAAGATTATTAAATAATCCCCAATTTTCCTTCCAGAATGTAAAATTTCCTGCATTACAAGCTCCATATTTTTGTTTAGAAGAACCCACATTTTTGACGGCTCCGCGCCCCGCAAATTACGTCCCTAAAACAGTATTCCTCAAATTTTTAAAGAAATTTGGACAATTTGGGTGCATTCCCCCTCCCCATGGGAAAAGTCCAGCTCCACTTCACAACGGGACCGTCATTCCTCAATATGCAATGACTGTGAACACTTGTTCGGTACGGTTTATATCCTCTTGTGGACTGAGGTTACAGCCTCTGTCCAAGGTGTTCCTCAAGTTGCCTGTCGTAATAGGTGACTGTTCTTGAACTGTATCTGAAACCGAGCTTGACCTTGAACCTTATTAAAACCGTATTTAAGCGTTACCTTTTTATCTAGTTGACGCTACATAACACATTTGTGTTGTTGTGTCGTCGAACCTCATACTACTGCAAGCAATTTATATTTTCATGGCGAGATACTCAAAGGCCGCTGAATGATCTAGCCGGGGAGCTATTTGGATGGTCGGTGACAGAACGCTTTGAAATGAGGTTTAAGACCACTCACAAATCTGTCTTTTGTATGGTTCTTGGCATGTCTTTGATGCTTATACGGATTAGTAAGAAGACACAAAAAGGCAATTGTCGTCTGCTACGGTTAGAGTAGGACCGGCAGGTTTTCGGCACTGCCATATCATTGCCAGTCGTCAGGTAAATAAAAGTAAAATTCGGTCTTTCGAAGCTCGGATACGCGTATGAAAGAATATCAACTCACTCGTATGTCGAAATCTGAACAAAAAATTGTATTAGTGGCGTAACTAGACCTGACTGTCGGGGGGGGGGGGGGCAATAGCATAGAGGTTTCCTGACTTTGTACTAGTTGAGCTGTGTTAGTTTGTGGGTTCTTAGGGCCCAAAGGGAAGTGTTGACGGGGGTGGGGGGTGTTGGAAAATTTTGGACCATGCAACTTACCCTACCCCATTGACCAAACGGTACATTTTTATTTATTTATTTATTTATTTATTTATTTATTTAGGTAGAAGATTTGAGAAAAACTGTCGAGGAACTGAAGGGTGAGAATAACCGTTTAAATGAACGTTGCATTGCCATGGAGAGACGAGTTGAGAAATTAGAAGAAGAAAAAAGGCTACATGATGCCATGATTAACAAACAAGAAAGGTTTTCACGTCGTAATAATATCAGAATTGTCAACTTGAAATCAAACGTGGAGGAGAATTGCTTAGATTTAGCATCCTCAGTTTTAGAAGAGGTAGGCATCCCTTCCTGCAAAATTGAAAGGGCCCACCGAGACGGTAGATTTGTGGAGGGAAAAGAGAGACACCTTCTTGTCAAAGTATCCTTCTTTCAGGATAAGGTGCAGATCTTAAAAAATGCCAGAAGAGCCCTTGCGGATAAAGATTATTACATAGTGGAGGACCTAACGAAACAGGATCTGAAGGAAAAACGAAAATGGCGCTTGCAAGTTCAAGAGCTCTATCGAAATGGTACCAAACTTCGTTTTTACAATGGTGCATGGAGAGGTTTAGCAGGAAAGCCTTACGACTTCCAGCATTAATCATTCATCTCCAACAAATTCTGTTTTATCAACCCTTTAGCGATCTCTTGTGACAAGCTTACTCAGTATTTATCTTCTCGATAAAATCATTTCTATTATGGAGTTATGCCCAATCTCTTTGCTCTCATGATGGGATCACTTGTTTGTCTTATTTTGGAGACGTTTCGTGGACGCCGCTTTTTGGCCAGGAGCCCAGACGGTCGCCTGCTGTTGACTTTATTTTTGTGTTTGTTTTTTTGTTTACTTCTTTTTTTCTTTTCTATCAATATTCTATGCTTTACATCGTTTGCCCTTAAACATTCTACTTGTATTAGTGTACAATCAATTGCATTAGGTACAGGTCCGTGTACAGTGTTTAGCGTATGTAAGTTTTCCCTGTCCCAATGTATTGTATAAAGCTTTGTTCTTATAATGTCAGGGGAATTAGACAGGCCAAAAAAAGGAGAAAAATATTTGCGTTTCTTCATTCTCTCCCAGGTGACATATTCTTTTTACAAGAAACCCACAGCTTAGAAAGGGATGCCTCTTTCTGGAAGAATGAATGGGGAGGTCAAGCTATCTTTTGCCATGGTTCATCTCAAAGCCGTGGTGTTTGCATTCTTTTTAATCCTCTCTTAGAAGTCAATGTCTGTAAATCCAGGCATTCAATTACAGGCAGATTTATCATTGCTGAAGTTAAACTCTTTGATAAGGCTTTCACCCTAGTAAATGTCTACGGACCCAACATTGATGACCCAAATTTTTTTCACCTGTTGTCATCCACTTTGCTTGAATTTAGTACTAGTGATGTTATTTTGGGAGGCGATTTAAACTTTGTTTTTAATTTAAACTTGGACAAAACAGGGGGAAACCCGATGACCAATTTTAGGGCAAGGGATGAATGTATAAGTTTAATGTCTACTTTTGACTTGATTGACATTTGGCGGGAAAGGAATCCGAGTTTAACGGAATACTCATGGAATTCGAGTATTAGATGTAGGCTGGATTTTTTCCTTATCTCTCGGCATTTTCGTAATTTGGTTTCAAAGTGTAATTTTTCTCCCAGTATTCAGTCTGACCATTGCATTATTAATTTAGAGTTAGAGGTTTACAAAAACAGAAGAGGCCCTGGCTTTTGGAAATTGAACAATTCCTTATTGGTTGATTCAGAGTACACAATTAAAGTAAAAGATATTATCACGGGAATCATTAATGATAGCAACGATATGAATCCTTCCCAGCTTTGGGAATATGTTAAATATAAAATTCGGGAGTTCAGCATAAGGTACAGCAAGGAGAAAACTGCTACTCGTAAAAAGCATAAAAATGATTTAGTAAAGGAAATTTCGAGATTAGAAAGAACTTATAGTTTGCAGACTCCTGAAAATTTAGATAAATTAAATGATGCTCGGAGTAAACTTGATCAGTTGTATAATTTCAAACTACAGGGAATAATTGTTCATTCCAGGGCTCGATGGGTCGAAAACGGAGATAAAAGTACTAAATATTTCCTTAATTTAGAGAATTGTCATAAATCTTTAAGTGTTATCCGGAAGCTTACGAATTCCTCTGGTCAAGGGGTTTTTAATGATAAGGATATTCTAGATGAGTTAAGTAATTTTTATAAGAAGCTCTGTCATGGTGTCGGTTGTTCTCCTTCCCTCATTTTTGACAATCTTCAGTGTTTGAATTACCTCACGGAGGACAACGC
Source organism: Holothuria scabra (assembly GCA_037179385.1). NCBI lineage: Eukaryota > Metazoa > Echinodermata > Holothuroidea > Aspidochirotida > Holothuriidae > Holothuria > Holothuria scabra. The sequence goes on from CM074199.1 coordinate 10,775,472, forward strand.
CAACATTTGTGAAGGTCAGTTAACTATCGCAGAGTGCAGATCTTCCCTATTTTCTTTCAATGACAACAAAAGTCCTGGAAGCGATGGCTTAACGGCCGAGTTCTACAAATTCTTTTGGCCGGATATTTCCACTTTAGTAGTAAATTCTCTGAACTTTGCATTCACCTCGGGTAACTTATCCCCCGAGCAGGCTCGTAGTATTATCACTCTGTTACCAAAGCCGGACAAAGACCTCACTTTAGTTAAAAATTTTCGTCCAATAAGTCTTTTAAACGTAGACTATAAAATTTGTTCAAAAGCATTAGCCTCACGAATTAAGCATGTTGTAAGTAATTTAATTAATCCAAACCAGACTGGTTTTATAAAAGGGAGATTTATTGGCGAGAATATTCGCTGTATTTTAGATGTAATCGATCACTGTGATGCAAAGTCTATTCCCGGCCTGATGGTGTTTGTTGACTTTGAAAAGGCATTCGATAAATTAGAGTGGGATTTTGTATTTAGAACTCTCCGCTTTTTCAATTTCAATAATGATTTCATACGTTGGGTACGTACATTATACATTAACTCATCTGCATGTGTTTGCAATAATGGTTTTTCATCTCATTATTTTCCAATTTCTAGAGGCGTAAGACAAGGTTGTCCCTTAAGTCCTTATATTTTTATTCTGTGTGCTGAAATTTTCGCCCTTAAAATTAGATGTAGTAACAACATAAGAGGTATAAGACTGAATAATCATGAATTGCGTTTGGTTCAGTACGCTGATGATACAACTCTTTTCCTAGAAGGTAGTGAAAATAATTTGATTGAAATTTGTAACATTTTCCTGCTTCTTGAGCGTAGCTCTGGCTTAAATGTTAATTATGATAAAACTAGTGTGTTTCCTCTTGGGCCATTAAAGGATAGTAAACCTCGTTTTATGGATAACTATTTATTCAACTGGACTACTGGTCCAATCACCGTTTTGGGAATAACCATCAAGAGGGGGGATGATAACTTATTTCGTCTCAATTTTATTCCAAAACTTTCACGCCTTAAATCCATCCTTAACTTGTGGTCACAGCGAGACC